>CM077449.1:22022550-23222550 GCA_039654765.1 Mylopharyngodon piceus
GAGGAGAAAATGAGTTTTTCGCCCTACTGTGGTACTTCCACCTACATCACGCGTGACCTTTCCAACGTGATAACGTAATGCGTGGCACATCACGAGCATTTAAAAAGTATATACATTTTTTATTTTTTTTTAGAAAATGACCAATCGTTTCACTAGATAAGACCCTTATTCCTTGTCTGGGATCATGTAGAGCCCTTTAAAGCTGCATTTAAACTGCAATTTGGACCTTCAACCCGTTGGTAGCCGTTGAAGTCCACTACATGGAGAATAATCCTGGAATGTTTTCCTCAAAAACCTTAATTTCTTTTGGACGGAAGAAAAAAGACATAAACATCTTGGATGACATGGGGGTGAGTAAATTATCAGGAAATTCTGAATTAAACTTAATTCTGAAATAATCCGTTAAGGCTTGTCAGTACATGGCCACTGTTTTGCCTTGCGTCATTGCATAAAAAAACAGTATCAACGCCCACTTGCTATTGCACGTGAGTAAGTGTTTTGAAAACATTATCCATAAAAGAAGTCATTTACTGACAAAGCATTATGAAATGATTTACTTATGATTTGCGATGTAGCTGCTGTCAGATCCAATACAGCTGACTGCTTCATCTGTCAGCAAAAGTTTCTTTGTGAACTCTCCATTACACTGTGCCTCGTTTACAAAACAATCTGCGGTCAAATTCTCTGAACAAACATATAATCCTCTGACATGATCCAGGATGCCATTAAAATAAACCGTCCACTTGTTCCTCCTCCTGACACTTGTATCATTCTGAAGACTGTACAGAGACGCAAATGAGCTGTTTAAATGGGATGCGTCAAAGCAAACGCTCCTTTACACTTCTATTACTCTTCCATTTGTCCTCTTGTCTGCAGACTCAATTGCGTGGAGTAAAGTGAACAAGGCATCTGTATACTGTATCCAGTGTAGAAAGCGTCAGTGATTATAATGGGTTCTATTTGTTTTTGACGCAAATGCACTTGCTCTCATCCAGTGTAGGCAAATGACAGCCGTTAAGCAACTGAACAATGATGTAAAACTATTCATCAATGTCTTGCTCCGGAGGCAATCATATGAATTTTCACGTGTGACGTCACAAGTCCCCCAATATCCAAACAAGCCATTTTTGGAGCTTGATTAAATAAATGCTTTGTTTATAATGATGTGGACAGTTTAAGCTCTGAAACTTGAATGTATAAATGGTACAAAGACCTCTTATATGTCAAAAGAACAAGGCAAATTTGATTTCTCATGTCATGACCCCTTTAAGGGGTATAATAATTTGACTAAATAGGACAATAGGGAAAATGGTCACACTTTAGTGTAGGGACCAGCTTTCACTATTAACTAACTATCAACTATGACTTTTGCCTCAATTAAGGGATGTAGAATATGGTCATGCAGAATAAGGCATTAATATTTGCTTTATAAGTACTAATAAACAGCCAATATCCTAGTAATATGTATGCTAATAAGCAGCTAGTTCATAGTGGGAATTGGACCCTAAACTAAAGTGTTACCAGACAAAGGAACAAATCCACAATGCTAGGTTTCTTTTCATTTATCTTGAACAGACAGTAGTGCAAATTACAGTTTGTTCAACCTAGCGGCATTTAGTCCCCTAGTTGGTACAGTACAGCCTCCTTTAGTGTATTAAGCACTAAGCAGTAAACAGAATGCACTCTTGCATAGCTCATATTTTTTTGCAGGGCTGATAAAAAGCAAAAGGTATTTGGTCATAATAAGCTACAAAACTGAAAAGCATCTCGTGTTATAAAAGTATAAAAGTACAAAATAAATAGAATAATGAAAAATAAAACTTGTGCATTAGAAGTGTTACAATTTGCTCCACTTAAACTATATTTAAACATTTAAAGCTTGAGCCCAACCCTCCTATACTTAATTTTACGCGTTCCACTCCATTTTGCGCACAGTTTAGAAAGACGCATTCGACACGTGCGCACTACTAGTGGACTTTGTTTTCAAGCGTTCAAGTGATTCGCGTATGCACTGTTCTTCTGCTCTTTTTCCTGTTGGGGCGGTTAGCAAACAGCATTATATTACCGTATGCGCCCCTTCTGGATTGGAGTGTGGATCGCCTGTGACTGACTGTTTTCGTCTTCTAACTGCATGAACCGAACTGTGAAGTCCGTACTGTATGGTTCGGGACGAATACATGTACCGATAGACCCCAAATATATATATATATATATATATATATATACAAGGACGTTTCCTCTAAGGAGGCAAGGGAGGCACTGTCTCTTCAAAAAAAAACTGGATGAGAAAACAAAAATATAAAAATACAACATAAACATTACAAAATGTGACATTAAAAAGTGTAAAAGTCACTTGTTTTTATAAAGTAACACCGCACCTCTCTTGCCTCCCCTGAGCCCATTGACTTTAAACAGCCCCCCTAAAATGTGTGTTGGGTTTGTTGAGGGGTAATTGAGAATGAATAGGGGAAAGTTACATGACAGAAGGCAATTCCTCCATCGCACTATGATTGGATGTGATTGGTTATGATTAGATATTGGTTTGATAAATATAATAAAAATTAAGTGTAACAGGGACATAAATTTACATTTGATATTTAAAAAAAATGTGAGGACTTTGCCTCCTCATTTTAAAACACCACCGCACACCACATAATATATACAATTTATTAGTATATATATATATAATATATAATCTATTAACTACATTTAGGCTACATTGAGAAGTCAGTTAAAATTTTGAATGATTATGAGGTTTGTGTGCTTTACTGCCTTCATTCACTGGCCTTGAGACACACCTCCCCTAGTGACCAGTGTCCAGACCCTTCGCCTGTCCGGCCTGTTTTTGTTTTTTTCCTCTTCTGCCTTTCGCAGAACGTCAATGAGCTGTTTGGAAAAGAATGAGTGCTTGTTTCTGGTTTGGGTGTCGAACTGTTACATCTCACCCACGCATGAGCAAACAGTTTATTTCTGGCCCTCGCTGTGTTCCGTGAACTCATGCGCAACCCTAGGGAGAGCCATGGAGAACCTGCCAAAAAATATTTCTTTTTTCTCTGAATCAAACTCTCCTTTTTAAAGTGTCAGCCCTTTATGAAAGTATAAGATGAGTTGAGTCAGTGTGAAAGGCCTTTCCTTGTCTTCTGTGTTGGCTTGACGATTTTAAAATAACAGCACTTGAGTATTATGACTGGCCAGTTGTGACGTTGATAGGTAGGACATACACTTCATGTGAGCTGATGTTGTCTGTCATGTAGAATGTAGAACATAAAGGGTACTAGGGCAGTTTCCTGGGAAGTTCTCCAGCAGTACCAGGTTACTGGCCTGTTAGGAGTCACTAACAGTCCAGTATCACCAATATTGCTGGTGTAAGATCTCAGCTGGGAATCGTAAGGTTGTTAGTTCAAACCCTGCAAGGAAAATTGTCCTAATGAGTAAGATGTAAAACTGTCTTTAATAAGGATAAAATTATCAATATATCATCTCTCTCACATTACTCTGCTAGACTCTTTTCCCCTTATACAGAGTTGTCTGTTTAGCAATACCTGCATTTGCTTTATCTCCCAGTCTCCAGACCTGAAGACCCTCTTTTTCTTGTTCAGCAGGCCTTTTTGGCTCTATAGTGATTTCATGGCTTGTTGCTAGTAAAACACAATGTACTTAAAGGGATAGTTCACCCAAAAATGAAATGTTGTCATCGGTTACCCTCATGTCGTTACAAAGCCATTAAACTTTGGTTCATCTTCGAAACACAAAGATGTTTTTAATGCAACCTGAGAGAATTTCCATTCACAATTAATTCCACCAAAATATAAGTAAAGTAATTGATGACAGAAATTTCATTTTTGGGTGAACTATCCCTTTACGATGCTGATGCTCATTTTATAAATATTAGACCATTGAAAAAAAACTAAACAGACAAAATACAGTGATATTTTTTTTTACAAAATAATTTATAAGCACTGTAGCAAAGTTTTCATTTCTTATGAGTACTGATTTTAGAGCAATCACATTGTCTGTTTTCTGTCTTTATAAAGTCATAGTTTTTGGTTAAACCATAAAATGTTTTTTATGAAAATACAATAACAAATGCTAGGTGTCAGTATTGATCATGATACTCAATCGGAACCTTTTGTCTTCTTATACCCTAAAATAATGGAATATTACATCTCATAACAACCATCAGTTTTAATTTATAATCAATATAATTAAATATACATTCTAAATCAATTACTGTGCATTTCCTCCTGATCCTCTCCACCAGCCTCAATTAACTGACATTATTAAATATTCATAAATCGTTGGCGCCGATAGCCTCGTGGGCAGCACACCGACATATAGTGCCGTTGTGCTTCGGGCGTCCCGAGTTCGAGTCCCGGCTCGTGGACCTTTCCCGATCCCGTCCCATCTTTGCCTTCTCAGACACACTTTACTTTGGTACCACTTCTTGTTTTTCACATAAGTAAAGTTGTTGATACTGTGGCGGCCATGTTAACTTTGTTAAGGTGTCTCAGAAAAATGCTGAGCTTGGATGACATCAGCACTTGAGTCAGTCTGGGTGATAACTCACACATCACCTGTTTCTCATAATGAATGGCAAAATATGCTCATCTCAGCGAAAAGGAACGGATGACATGCAGGTACTTGAAAGGCATAAGATACATCATCCTTTCTCCTTACTGAGTAATGTTGCTTTCCTTACGGCATCTCTGCTGCTGTTGAAGAAGACTGTTTTAATTTGCGGTCTTGTCTATACTGTTGTGCTCAAGACAGCAATACATTTTAATCTTCTTTCATGTTGGTTAGATGCAGTTTTCATACATGTCGTTTGTAAGATGCTTGTGTCTAAAGTTGTCTTGAGGTTTGCATAATAAGACTTTCCTGAGATCAATCAGCTTCCAGTCACGTAAAGATGATTATAAAACATCCCAATTATTAATTTTTACCATACCCAGGCCAGTTGTAGCGTTCAGCGATATACCTGTTTAAACTAGTAGAAATTTGTCATTTAAAGAGAAAAGGCTCATTGCTTGCATTTTTTAAAAACAAATTATGTTTAGCAGATACCGATAAACAAGTAGTTTATCATTTTTAAGTAATTTATTTATGGATAAAATGGTTTTATTGCAATGAATATGATTGTTTACATAAAAAAAATATATATATATAAATAAGATGATATGTATGTGTCTAGTATTTTAGAAATTGTCATAAGGATTTTTTAGTAGTTAAATTAAGTTTCTATAAAAATGTGGGTAACACTTTACAAAAATGTTCCATTTGTTAACAATAGTTAATGCATTAAATAGAATTAAGCAATACATTTTTTACAATATTTATTCATCTTTGTTAATGTTAGTTAATTGTTCATTGTTATTTCTTTTTAGCTCAGGTCTATTAAGTCTTTTGATTTTAATAATGTATTAATAAATGTTGAAATTAACATGAACAAGATTACTACATGCTTTACAAGTATATTTCATTGTAAGTTCTTGTTAACTAATGTAGTTAATTAATGTTAATAAACGGTACCTTATTGTAAAGTGTTACCAAAATGTGTTTACTGTGGAATAATATGTAACCTACTACTGTTCAAAAGTTTGGGGTTGTTAATTTTTTTATGTAGGCTTTGATAAAAAAAACAAAAAAACAGTAATATTATTGAGAAATATTATTATAATTTAAAATATAAAACACTATTTTAATATATTGTAAAATTTAGTGTCTTCCTGTAAAGGCAAAGCTGAATTTTCAGCATCATTACTCCAGTATTCAGTGTCACATGATGCTTCAGAAATCATTCTAATATGCTGATTTGGTGCTCAAGAAACATTATTATTATCAATGCCGTAAACAGTTGTGCTGCTTAATATTTTTGTAGAAACGGTGATAAATTTTTCAGGATTCTTTGATGAATAGAATGTTAAAAACAGCATTTATTTGAAATAGAAATCTTTTCTAACTTAATAAATGTCTTTACTGTCACTGCTGTCACTGAAAAAATGGTGAAATCTAATGGTGAGGCTCATGATAGCTCAGCTCTCCTCTTCGATTGTCTCCTCTCTACCTCCTGTGTCCTGCCTCATGCTCCCCACGGTCGTCTCCCACGCCGTCAGACTGGTTCTGTAGCTCATGCCACTCTTGGGGTGAGCTGTCA
Source organism: Mylopharyngodon piceus (assembly GCA_039654765.1). NCBI lineage: Eukaryota > Metazoa > Chordata > Actinopteri > Cypriniformes > Xenocyprididae > Mylopharyngodon > Mylopharyngodon piceus. The sequence continues at coordinate 22,028,705 of CM077449.1, forward strand.
GTGCACGCTTGACTGCAGCAGAGAACAATGCGTCAGAAGACACGCTCACTCTTCACAGCTCTGTTTGCTTTACTGTCTTGAGTGTGTCTTTGGTGAGGCTGGTGTCACATCTCTTTGTGGCTACTGTTTAGTATGCGTTATCCTGCAGCTGCAATGCATAGTGCACGCAGCTGCATCACAGTGCCACAATGCAGACTTTGTTCAAAACTGCTGATTGCGCTTTTAAGAGGTCAGGCTGAGATTCTCCCCCTCCCACCACTTCATTCAGCTTCCACTCCAGACAGTCGCGAAGCAGGAGTGGGTTTGTATTTGAGTTTGAGGATGTGTTCCTTCCAGTTGCCCTAAATGGGACCTTTTTCTCAGATCAGCTCTCATTTTTTGTTCAATTATATAACCTCCGCAAAGGAATCTCTGTTCTCTCTCCTGCAGGTATGGAAATAACGATTTCTTCCGAATAGGAAAATAATGATTGGTGAATGAGGAGGGGGTTCAAGTAGCACAGGGGCCCAGACATTTCCTTAAATAGAGCTCTCTGCGCTCAAATCCGCAGACTTGAGGCTCACATTCCAGGAATAGCTCCAGCTGTGACATTCTGCGCCACACGAACACACACACAACCCCTGGAACGTCCACAGGTAGACTAAATTGATGTTCCATTCCAGCGAGGCATTTATAGACGTTACAGTCGTCGGGTTACAATGATACATTGTGCCAGAGGTTGTCCCCAAATTTTCCTTGAGGAAAAAAACAATTTCTATGAAGCCTAATTTTTCGGCTCAATTTTTTTAGGAAAACATCAGGTTTCACTTGGGACCTGATCAAAAGGGTTTTTTTGGCCCTCATTCTGTTTTTAAAAATTTGCCTCTCATACTGTTAGCATTAACTTTCATTAAAGGTATATAATTTTAGATTTTTGCAAAATATATTGGTACTGTATTAGATATTGCCCACAAGTATTGGATATTTGTTTAATCTTTAGAAACCCAGTTTAATCTATCCATTTTTGATACTGCACATTATAATATTGTGATGCATGAATGCACTTTAGCATTTAAATGGTTTGATTTTTGTGTTTTATCTTTAAAGGATTAGATCACTTTAAAATGAAAATTACCCCAAGCTTTACTCACATTCAAGCCATCCTAGGTGTATATGACTTTCTTCTTTCTGATGAACACAATCGGAGAAATATTACTAAATATCATGACGCATCCGAGCTTTATAATGGCAGTGAGCGAGGATCAACAAGTATGAGCTGAAGAAAGTGCAAGGGAAAGGGAGTAAAGCCTGGAGTAATTTTCATTTGAAAGTGAACTAATCTTTTAATTTACTTAAAATGTACTTAAATATACTATTTTAATATCGTCCATTTATTGATGAACAGCAACAAAAATAATTAAATAAATTAAAAAATTGAAATAAAAAGGTTATTTATTAGATACAAAAGTGTTTTAAGGTAATTTAATATTTTTAAGTTCTTTATTGAAGGATAAAATTGTATAATAATAATTGTTGTAGAATAGTTCATTTGTCACAAAAGTGGTGAAACACACACATCCCCTTGGGCTTCCACAGGTAGACTAAATTTCCGTTCAATTCCAGCACATCTTTTACGGCCGTTACGGTCGTCATGTTACAATGGCACTTCCTGCCCGAGGTTGTCTTGTCTGGGGGGTATGAATGGAGCAGGTTTTTGGGGCCAAAGTCTGAGGCCTCAGAGTTTCCTCTCTGACTGCTGATGAGGTGAAATATTAGCACTCTTTAGCAAAACAATCATAATCCTTCATATCAAAAGAAAAATACAATGACTAGGCTATTAATTACTGTGATTATGGAGGAATCGTTCATAGTCAACATATTTTTGCGGTTGTTGTTTCAGCGATTATCACAGATAATCAAAATATAGGAATGTTTCTTTTCTCTTTTTTCAGGATCAGGCCAAACCTGTTTTTGCACTGCAGCACATTTGGGTCAAGATGGAAACAGCATAGCTCATTTGCACAGGTGGAAAGCTTGTCTGGGCTTTTATCTAACACCGTAAAGATCAGATAGAGAAAACGCTTCGGGGTCAGTCTTGAATGGGTTCACATGTGGGACGTGACGAGCTTCCTGCATTTGAGAGCGAGAGCTCATCATCCGTACTGAACAATAGAGACGCGCACAGATGACTCGGAGCCACTGTGACTGCTGTGTCTACTGACAGAGGCAGGTGTTTCCCACTTTGTTGTCCATCCAGCTGAGCTCAATGGTTAGTTAGCCTGCACTGCTATTTCCAACATTGAACAGGATTAGGGGCCATAAATATCACTGGCTCGAAGGAAGAGAGGAAGAAAGTGTACGAGCGAATACAGACAAACTCTCAGTACAAAGCGCCTGCCAAGCCAAAATTAGAACTGTCGGCCTCATTCTCTAATTTCTACAGCAGACGTAACATTTGGCGATTTGTGTGCGAAGAGGAACTGAGGGGGCGGATGACCTGAAGTTGTATGCTGGGTAATTAATTCAGCTGACCAAGGGCAACTCTGTCTGTGTAGGAGTCAGAAGGTCAGGATCTTTGAGGCAGACGATCTTGCCTCTTTTCCACCAAAATCACTGGCTGGCAAACCTTCACAAATTCAACTGGCCTGAGAGCTGAATAATGACGTAACTGACTGTTACAACATAACATGCCCACAAACAAACATGATCTTTAGGGCTTTTCACACTTGAAATAGTTAAAGGGTTAGTTCACCCAAAAATGAAAATTCTGTTATTACTCACCCTCATGTCGTTCCACACGCGTAAGACCTTCATTCATCTTTGGAACACAAATTAAGTTATTTTTGATGAAATTCCATAGTTTAGTGAGACACTTCCAGATGCCCAGAAAGGTACTAAAGACGTATTTAAAACAGTTCATGTGACTACAGTGGTTCAACCTTAATGTTATGAAGAGACGAGTATACTTTTTGTGCACCAAAAAAACAAAATAACGACTTTATTCAACAATATCTAGTGATGGGTGATTTAAAAACACTGCTTCATGAAGCTTCGAAGCTTTACGAATCTTTTGTTTCGAATCAGTGGTTCGGAGCACGTATCAAACTGCCAAAGTCACGTGAACCATTGAAATTTCGAAACGTTTCGAAACACTTATGACGTAACGAAGCCTTGTTTACTGAAATCACGTGACTGGCAGTTTAAAACACTTTTACCCTGGGTCATTCTAAACCCCGGCTAAACGGAATCCTGGGTTATCTTTCTTCATGTTTCACACTGCTCATAATTTACCCAGGGTTAACAATTAATCCTGGGTATTCATAAGCTGACGTTTCACACTGTACATTCCTAAACCCTGGGTTAACGTTCTTATTTGCATATTTGCGGTGTCAGTGTCATTGATTGGATAAACGCAGCACACAACCTGTTTACATAGCTCTAGCATTACGCATTTATACTGAATGGACATTTCAGACTATAATAGCAAGAATGAAACGGTCTCTTCACTCAAATTGTCACGTTTTCTGTTAGCATTTGACATTTTTCCTCTTAAACGCTGAATTTACTGTTTATATACAATGAGCAGTGTTTCCATGACTGTCCAAAGCAGGCAAATATGAGTATGTGATTGGTTGTCTGTTGCTAAGCGTCTGGCTGTAACATTCTAACACCACATCGTTTCACACTGAACAAGTTTGGCACAACAGTGCGGGGTTAGCACCGCTTTTTGCGCTTCTAAATTACAAGTGTGAAACATTCCTTAACCTGGGGTTAAAAGCTGTGTTTAGAACGACGATAACCCAGGGTTAAACGCAGTGTGAAAAGCATTTTTGTATACAAGTTTATTCCCAGTTTTGAGAATGTAATATCTTTATGCCATCAAGAACTTATAACAAATTGGCACTGCCCCTTAGGAATGAAAGGGGTGTCTGTGAATTTATTATCTTTATGGCTTGGCCTAGCTACTATACATGCTGAAATTTAGGCGCACTATAAGACCCAAACAGGGTGCCGGTGGGGTCCAGGCCTGTGAAGACCTGTAGAGATCGAGCCATTGCCTGTTAAAACTGCCGTTGAGGAAAGGTGGGGCCACTGAAGTTCAACAGGGGCCTCTTTTACATTCTTTCTTTCTCTCTCTGCCAACTAAAGCGTCAGCCTCTCCAGAGCTTCACGCATACTCCCCGTGGGTGTCATTTCAGGATACCACACATTGATTCTGTCATTTTTTCATTCTTTCCTCTGTTACTTCTTGGAGTGTCATCTGAGGCTTTCCTCTCAGCTTCCCACTCACAGGAGTGTCTTATTTCCGACTCCTGGGAATCTTTTCAATGGGCCTCTGTACTTCACATGGAAGTGTTTCCACTGGTCATTAGGTGGAATGGAGTTTGGTTTAGCCATACGGAAATTCTCCTCTCTTTCTTTCTCTTCCCCTCCCTTTGCTTTCTCCATATCAATGATGCTCCGTATTTCTCTCCACCCACTACTCTGCTGAATGCATTAGATCTTGGGGAGCCCGTTTAAGGAAGTGTTTGCTAAAGTAGCGTTGAGGGGGATGATCTCAAAAAGAAGGTATGTGTCTAACCAGCGTCGTTTCGGATGCAACGCACCCCAGTCGGAAACTGTGCATTCTTCTGTTAGACCTGTGGTATGCCAGCACATTCCGCACTGCTGAGCTGGAGCAAGCAGCCAGAGGGATGGGTGGGGCATCCTCGCTCGCTCACACTCACACACTCTCTCTCTCATTCTTTCTCTTCTCACTCTCTAGCCACTTTTTCCAAATAGGCCATTTTTCCTTTCCCCTCTTTCCCTACTGGAAAAATCTTCTCGGTGCGAGTTCGTACTGTGTCCACAGACCAATTCCAGTGTTGTTTTTTTTCCCCTCATAAGTGGAAAAAAGTACAGACAGACCTAATTTTTAGAACTTCTGATGTGTTATACAGCAGGTTTGGTTCTTTTACAGCTGCATCTAGTGCGTATTGGCATTATTTCTGAACCTGAGGTTGTGTGTCCACTGTCTCCCTCTCAAGAGATTAAAAAGTGGTGCATCATCCTCCCAGGAACACATTGTGTCCTTACTGTGTTGACTCAACAACTATAAAAAAGGAGTGATCCTGTTCTTGCTCTTGCTGTGTTTGTTGTGCTAACAAGACTAATATTGGACAGTGGTTGAGACCAGGATCACCGTGGTTGCAGCCACATTATGAACTTTACCTAGAGATACCATGGTATGTTTTCTTTTATTACTGTAAAAAACACTACTATGATGGTGCTGTTGAAGTACACTACCATTCAAAAGTTTGGGGTCAGAAACTAGCCACTTTTTTCGGTACACCTGTTCAACTGCTCATTAACACAAATATCTAATCATTTTGGATTTTCACACGCAACCATCTCTAGGGTTTACAGAGAATGGTCCGAAAAAGAGAAAATATCCAATGAGTGGCAGTTCTGTTGGCAAAAATGCCTTGTTGATGCCAGAGGTCAGAGGAGAATGGCCAGACTGGTTCGAGCTGATAGAAAGACAACAGTTACTCAAATAACCACTAGTTACAACTGAGGTCTGCAGAAGAGCATCTCTGAACACAAAACACGTCGAAACTTGAAGCAGATGGGCTACAGCAGCAGAAGACCACACCAGGTGCCACTCCTGTCAGCTAAGAACAGGAAACTGAGGCTGCAATTTGCACTGGCTCACCGAAATCGGACAATAGAAGATTGAAAAAAGATTGCCTGGTTTGATGAGTCTCAATTTCTGTTGCGACATTCAGATGGTAGGGTCAGAATTTGGCGTAAAAAAACATGTAAGGATTGATCCATCCTATCTTGTATCAACAGTTCAGGCTGCTGGTGGTGTAATGCTGTGGGGGATATTTTCTTGGCACACTTTGGGCATTTGTGCATCGTTTAAATGCCACATCCAACCTGAGTATTGTTGCTGACCATGTCCACAGTGTACCCATCTTCTGATGGCTATTCTAGCAGAATAACACGCCATGTCACAAAGCTCAAATGACTCGAAACTGGTTTCTTGATAATGACAATAAGTTCACGATACTCAAATGGCCTCCACAGTCACCAAATCTCTGAGGAATTGCTGAATCTGTGCCACAAAGAATTAAAGCAGTTCTGAAGGCAAAAGGGGGTCCAACCCGGTACTATCAATTTTGCCAAATTTACACTGCAAAGGTGGCACAGAAGCGCGCTTCTGAAGTGGCAATTAGGTGTCTTTACACAGACTGTTTAATGCTGCTCAGAGGTGGCATAAATGCGTTTACACAACAATTTTAACTGCATATTGTTATACTAGGGGCTGAGGTGGGTCAGAGCAGGCATAATTTAGTCTGGCTGTTATGCTGCATTGTGTCTTTACACAGAATTTTGAGCAGGCACAGAGCAGCCTTAACTCAGCTGTGTAGAGATGCCTAAAGTGTACCTAATAAAGTGGCCGGTGAGTGTATATTTAAATAAGAAAAAACTGTAAGACTTTGTACTTTGGATGTACAATGGAAATCTGTTACCGTAATACTTCTTTTAAGAGACAAAGGTGAAAACGAGGTCGCAAAGCAGTGTTTCAGTGACCTTCTTACTGTGTGCACTGTGTCAGCACAGGGTGTGTGTGGTTTTAGCTGATGCCGTCTTTGATGGTCTCATATAAATAGGGTGTTATCACCAGTCCACTGGTGTTTGGATTCGGTGTTGTGGCCATCCTATTTTTAGCATGAGAGAATCATGTGTCTGACAAACACATCTCCTCCCATGCAGACGTGAGCGTGTGCGTGACTGTTTGTATGACTGTGCGTGTGTTTTTATCAGCCACCAATTGTGTCCCTGGTGTTAATGGAGCATCTGGTGACATACGATGGGGGTTACGTGTTATCCAGGCGTGTATCCAGGTCAAGAGGGGCACTGATGCTGTTACAGCGGCCTGCAGGGGGTTTATATTCAGTCTCTCATTAAAAGTGACTCAAAGTTCATCTAATTAAAAGGGGAAAATGTCTGTCTGCGTACGGTCGGCTGAATGGTCTCTAATGTGCACTGCTTGGGTTTAACCACCCATCTCCGTCTGGTGAACAGCATGTCTGTCTGTGCTTCTGTTTGTTTGTTTGTTAAAGGTCTGTCAATGTACAAGACTGGCTGTATTCTCTTCATCACACTGGCTTCTTTGCTTCATATATAACATAGCAACTAATATCTCTCTGACACTCTGCTATGCCAGGAGATACACTTCGATAATGACATTGATGATTAAAGGGTTTGTTCACCCAAAAATGAAATTTCTGTCATTAATTACTCACCCTCATGTCGTTCCAAACCCGCAAGACCTTCGTTCATCTTCGGAATACAAATTAAGAAATTTTTGATGAAATCTGAGAGGTTTTTTATCTCCCATAGAAAGAAATGAAATTACCACATTCAAGGTCCAGAGAAGTAGTAAAGACATCATTAAAATAGTCCATGTGACTACGGTGGTTCAACCTTAATGTTTTGAAGCTAAGATAATACTCTTTGTGCGCAAAAACAAAACAAAAATAATGACTTTAACAATTTTTCTCTCTACCCTGTCAGTCTCCTATGCAGCGCAGCGCTTCCGTGTTTACGTCTGAATGCCAGCTCATTATTGGCTGACGCTGTTCACGTGAGCAGCATGAAGTATGCATGTGATTATGACGCAGGAGCCGGCCAATAATGAGCTCTGCAATGTGTCTTCAACGTAAACAGTGTAGGAGACTGTCAGGGTAGAGAGGAAATGGTTGAAGTCATTATTTTTGTTTTGTTTTTGCGCACAAAAAGTATTCTCGTCACTTCATTACATTAAGGTTGAACCACTGTAGTCATGTTGACTATTTTAACGATGTCTTTACTACTTCTCTGGACCTTGGTAATTGTGTGTGTAATGTGGTAATTTTGTTGCTTTCTATGGGAGATAAAAAAAGAAAAAGCTCTCAGATTTCATCAAAAATATCTTAATTTGTGTTCCGAAGATGAATGAAGGTCTTATGGGTTTGGAACGACATGAGGGTGAGTAATTAATGACAGAAATTTCATGTTTGGGGGAACCAACCCTTTAATGTTATTGTGCGATATTGCTTTTATATAACAAGAAGTATGAGAAGTAATCAGTTGAGTGAATGATTCAGTGACTCACTCATAAAGACAGTGGCTGAATTCAAAATAACGCACTAGCATACTACTCTTACTATTTCTATTTCATATGTTTTACATGTAAAAATTTGTAGTAGTATGATTGTATGATATACCAAATGCAGCCAGTCTTGTTTCATTCCTGAAAGAATCAGTTGATTAAATAATTGAGTCACTCATAAACAGTCATTTGTTTCATTCCTAAATTAATCTGTAGTTGTGTAATAATACTTATTTAAAAACACAATAAAAAAGTAATACTGATTTAACTTTATTTACTGTATTTTTATCATAAGAGACTTTTTTTTTTAAAAAACAGTAAAGTCAAAATTACCGACCCCATGTGTACATGTATAACATGAAAAATAATTTGCATTATCCATTATCAACTTTATCAGTTTGTCTCAATTACATCTTGCCTTTTTTTCTTTGTGTATCCAGAATAGCACATAAGAATCATTAATCATTAATGATTCAGTGACTCACTCATAAAGACAGTGGCTGATTTCGAAATAGCCTGCTACTCTTACTATTTCTGTCAGATCTTTGTATGTAAAAATTAGGAGTAGAATGATAGTATGATATTCTGAATTCAGCCAGTCAGTTGTTTAGTTCTTGAACAAATCAGTTGATTGAATGATTCATTGACTCACTCATAGACAGTCATGTGTTTAGTGAGGTTCACTCAGGAGGAATAGTTTCTCAGTGTTTTTGCTCAGGCCTCGCTCCTCTAGAGTAGTTTGTGCACTCAAACATTTTGCTGTTATAGAGCAGCTTCTAATTTAAGCCAATCGGAAGGTTAAGTGCAAGGGGTGGAGAAAATACAAATTGCGGCCAAACGCAGGGATGTTTGAAAGCTCTGTTCCCTGAGAGCGAGCGCCACGTGTGGAGTTCACTAGAACACATTGTTTTACTGTCTAAAAATGACTCAGTGAAGCCTTAAAGAAGGGCTTTCCTCAGACTGACCGCTGTGAATCAACTGTGATTCACAGTCTCCCTGCAGAATGTTGCTTTCACTCCGTTTCTGTCTCTTTCTCCCTCTTTCTTTCAGTCACATCCAACGTTTTCATTCCAATGCTTTAGTAAATAGTTGTAAACACTTTAAATACTGTAAAAGCAGGGTGTTTTGGTGGATAAGTCAAAAGAAGAGTTAAAAAAGGAGAGATTTGAGGGCACAGAAGGAGAGTCAGAAACACATTCCTGTGAGGGTCACGTTCCACCAGCTCCGGGGTCTATGAACCGACTGCTTAACTATGAGATATGAATTAGTATGTATTAATGTACCATACACTGGACTAAAGATAAAAACAGCTTAAACCAGGTTTTCTGGTCTTAACTGCTCTTCTAGCCTGGTCAAGCTGGTTTTAAAGAGGTTTTGTGAACTTTACTGCTGGCTAGGTCACTAGACCATTTTGCCAACCAGATAAAGTTAGTTGGCCTAGAAGACCATCATAAATCAGCCTAAACCAGTTAAATTTAAATCGTATGACTCATGGCGTCTACAAAAGCATTTACTTTTCTTTAATAACCTCCGAGCTCATGATAAGTTTGTCTTTTATATCCATAAATTATAGTGAATCACTGTACCTATAGAGAACATTTGGTGCATCATTAAATCAAAAATATGTCAAAGACGACCACGAACTCTTCAGCAGCTGGAAACCTATATCAGGCAAGAATGGGACCAAATTTCAACACCAAAACTCCAGAAACTCATAACCTCTATGCCCAGACGTCTTCAAACTGTTTTGAAAAGAAGAGGAGATGCTACACCATGGTAAACATGCCAACGTCCCAACTATTTTGAGACCTGTAGCAGGCATCAAATTTGAAATGAGCTCATTTTGTGCATGAAATTGTAAAAATTGTGAATAAAATATTGGCTCATGAGATTTGAAAGTCTTTTAGTTTTCATTTTATTCAAATTTAAAAAATGTCCCAACATTTCCGTAATTCGGGTTATATTATAATGTTGTGTTACTTACATTCACATGTACTATAGCAAGAATTTATTTTAGTGTTTATTTTTTTTTTAGTTTAGTTATTTTTACTTTATTGAGAAACAGTGTTATTGTTAACTAAAACTATTAAAATTCCTTTTCAGTAACTGAAATAAAGATTAAATAAAATATAAATATTACATAAAAAATTAAAATGATAAATGTTGAAAAAAAGAAATGTTGCATTGGCAACTAAATGAAGTTGAAATCAGTTGTAGTACTAAAATTACCAAGATGAAAATTGAAATAAAAATAAATTAAAGCTATATAGAAATAAAAAAACTAATAAAAATGACAAAAGCACACGAATTACTAAATCTTAAACTAAAATAAAAAATGAAAATTCAAAAACAAAAGCTAATTAAAAATATTTATAAATACTATAACAATATATAAATTATTATAAATTTATTATTATAAATTACTAAAAGAACACTAGTTATACGTAGTAATATAGAATTTTAATATCAGCCATTTATTGGTTATTAATTAATGGCCTGTCGGTATGTGGTATGTTCTGAAATATGTCAAAACGTAATGCAAGTATGCAAAAAAACTGACTGAATTTACATGCATAGCTGACACATGAGATGGTTTTGCAATATCTGGAGAGTCTGTTCTTGCAAAATATCCAATGTAGGATTCAGCAGTGAGACGCATAGAAAAGGGAGAGTGTGAGAAAGAGGGCCAACGTCTCTCTGGAAGCTCTGTGATCGGATCCTGAAGGAAGTGAACGGGGGGGATGGTGGCAGAGGAAGTCAGAATCCTTGAGATGAGTAGGCTGCATTGTTTTAGCGGCAGCACTCCCTCTATATCCAGCTGGATGGGTGGAGCGAAGGAAGAAGAACTGTGTAATGATGGAGGAGTGTGGGAGCCACAGAGGAGCTGGCAACCGCTGAGGTAGAGCAGGACGCTGGCCAAGTTGAATGCTGGGCTCTAATTTTAGTAGAGGAGTGTTACTGAGGGTCATGAGGACTTTATTACCAGATAAACTCATCACAAACCTTGGCAAGGCACAAACTGAACCGAGCCGAGTGGTGACACATTGTGGTGGACGAATAACCTTCTCTCATCACTCATTGGATTTTCCTGTGTTTCTGACTAAGCGCTTTTGTCTATTGTTGATTTCAGAAACTTTCTTTTTTAAATAATTTGTCACATCTTACAAAAGTCACCCCTTAACATGACATGTTTTTAGTGGTTTGTGATTGCGGTTGCATACACATGGTCTTATTTAGTACTGAAGACATGAGCTTGATCGAATGTTTCCATAAAACACTTTTTGTTTTGTGTTTTATAGCAAATGTATGTTGCTTTAAAGTCTGGCTCAGTAACTGAAAAGTTGCGGGTTGGAATTGCTTAAATGTACCAAAGTCTCATAGATAAAGGACCACCAGGAGGTGTCTACTTGCCCTCTAGAAGCCCGTAGGCCCATCAGTAAAAATGGAAGTGCCTGAAAAAGACTCCCAGAGAGACACTTAATCATCGGTCCCCAGTTGTCCTCAAGTCTGCGTGTCTCTCTTTAGTGTGACATTGGTATGAAGAGGTCTAAACAAGCATAGCTCCCTGCTAAACATGACAGAAGACCTCCGAAACATCTCTACTCATGCACACACTGATGAAATTCATTTATGATCCTGTTTCATTAACGCTACAGTCATGCTTGTCTTTTTAAAGTGCAAAGCATGTCTCTTGATCTTCTGGTAATGATTATTTTCTATGTTTGCATACTGGTCAAAACATGTCAGGATCTCATTTTGTCCCAAAATCAAACGGGGAAAAGTTTTGCATAACGAATCACACTTATTTTTAGAATTTTTTTGTGACTATGCGCAAATTCTCATTACCATAATGCATCCGGATGTGTTCATTTTTGTAATTGTTTGTACATTGAGAAAGGCCGGAGTGCCAAAATATCTTTTTTTATATCCCTCTGAAATTATTTAATAAAGGCAAGTAATAGTATTTGAATGTAATCATCATCTTATAAAATTACTTTTTGTAATTCCCATTATTTTCAGTTGTGATTCACAATTTAAAATAGTGAATTCTTTAAGTCGCATTAACCCTTTGACGCGTACGATCACACCGGTGTGGTCCCTGGAGCGTACGATAACATGTTCACTGCATCACGTGATCAACTGCTAAATTCAAACTGCTTTCACGCTTTGGCTGGCGCAGAGCCAGAGATGGACGTGCTAAGCGCTTGTCATATATCACAACTATTCAATGTTTTCAACCACATAAGGTTTATTTTAGGTTTCAGACTTTTAAATACACATACGTACTAGCAAAACAATACATTTATAGTTTGTTAAATACACACTTATATCTATGGAAGCGGCAATAACAATCCTTTCAATTATAAATTGACGAGGTGTTTTATTCATATCAGATACACATTGTATAGGTTACTATAACGTTTCCTCTATTCTTGTCCCGCTGCACCAGCAACTTACTTTCATGTATTTCGAGAGAAGTGGATGAATTTACGTGTTGTAAATCCGACAGATCTGATTCTCTGAACTGCTGCGCAAACTAACATGGCGGCGCCCATCACGCATTATAGATCAGCTAACATGATCATTATAAAGGTTTTTAAATGACAAAACACATCCACTTACACATATTTGAGAATCGGAATATCAGGTAGTTGATGACATAGCCAACAAGTGTCTGAATATTTTGAATAAAAAAGTAAAAACTAAATAGAAGCGATATATCTTGCTCCATTATGTCACGTGACAAGCGTGACACGTCGCCATGGAAAAAATAAGGGGAAACGTTCTAAAATAACGGTCGCCTTAAAAAAACTCACGCTGGGGGCTCAGCTAGAATATTTTAAACTTACGTGTGAAAGGGTTTAAGGCAGTACAGCACATACTGTGGAACTGCTAATGATAACTTTGCACTCATTTGAAATTGACATATGACATCCTATAACATGAAATACATCTAAATTTAAATTATCTCTTAGATGTGGCTGTTGTGGTTCATGGTCACATTGGCATCAGCTGGCTGTAGTAAATGAGGCGTATTTTTACATTTACCGGGTTTAAATTCATACTGCCTATCATGCACTAAAGCCACCATGGTGGTGACATCAGGGCTTGGGCCCATCATCGCTGCTTGCAGCTATATTCTTCAGTTGTGATTCACTATTTAAAATAGTGATTTCTTTAAGTCTGCATTAAAAGCAGGACAGCACATACTATGATGTTTAATTATTTTATAATTTAAATAATACATATCATTATTTTCACAGATTATTTTAATAAGAATTACTTTTACATAATATGGTTATGAAAAAAATCTTAGTGGTCCTAAAAATGTGAGCTAGACATGTTTTTGACAGCTTTCATGAGATTGTGATCATACAAGACATTCCTGGATCCCATTTTTGGCTATACATGTCCAAAATAAAGGTAGACCAAGAGAATAAATGAGTCATAGACCTGATCTGGAGGTGGCCAGAAGTTCACTCTGTGGCCCACGTTCACTATTATTGGTGGTGGACAAAGCCTCTGTCGTGACCTCAAAATATCTATAGTTCCTGTAGTTCACTTCTGAGGCATGTTAAAATAGGTTGCGCGACTCTGGTTATGAGTAGTGTCCTCAACGAATATTTAAAATGTGGCAGCTATTTTAAGGCCAGCAGGGGGTGCTCACCCTGTGGTCTGTGTGGGTCCTAACGCCCCAGTATAGTGATGAGGACACTATACTGTCAAAAAAGCACCGTCCTTCGGATGAGACGTTAAACCGAGGTCCCGACTCTCTGTGGTCATTAAAAATCCCAGGATGACCTTCGAAAAGAGTAGGGGTGTAACCCCGACGTCCTGGCCAAATTTGCCCATTGGCCTCCTAATCATCCCCATATACTGACTGGCTGGTCTCCTCTCCACCAATAAGCTGGTGTGTGGTGGGCGTTCTGGCACAATATGGCTGCCGTCGCATCATCCAGGTGGATGCTGCACATTGGTGGTGGTTGAGGAGATTCCCCCTTCAATATGTAAAGCACTTTGAGTGCCCAGAAAAGCTCTATATAAATGTAAGGAATTATTAATTAATTATTATTAGCTATTTTAAAGGAAGAGTAGAAACAGGGATGACTTTGCTCATATTAATCTCTTATTTTATTTTATTTTAATGATATTTTATTTACCTTGAATTCCTTTTATTTTATTTTTTATTTTTAAAGTGCCCTTTTCTGTGAAGTATTTTAGTTTAGTTTAATTTTAGGGGTAAACTTATGCTAACCTTTGAATTCCTTTTATTTTTAATTTTAAGCTGCCATTTTCTGTAAACGTATGCTAACCTTTATTTTGTTATTTTATTTCAAAGCTGTCTTTTCTTAACTTATGCTTTTTACTCTTTTGGTTTTGCAGTGGTGATCAGTCAGTGGCAGAGTGAGCCGAAGGAACGAGTCATCTCTCTGGTTCTGACCCACCTGCCTCTCCTAAAACCAGGCAACGTCGAGGCCAAGGTGGAGTACATGAGTCTCCTGCCGAAGATCTTGAGCCACACTATCGAACATGGCCGGCACTTGGAGGAAAGCAGGCAGCTTCTGTCCTACGCTCTCATTCACCCTGCAACCTCCCTCGAGGACCGGGCGAACCTCGCCCTCTGGCTCAACCACCTGGAGGAGCGGGCGGCTGCCCGAGGAGCAGGAGACTCCCTTGAGCGTGTGCCTTCATCTCACCATGGGCAGCCTCCGCACCTCTACCCCCACCACCAGCGCTACGGGTCGGATGACCGTCTCAACGGCTGGCAGAGCTCGAGAGACTCTGGGCTCGGAAGTTGGCAGCAGCAGCAACAGGGCTGTGAAAACGGCCATCTCTCACTGTACCCATCATCCTCTGTGCCCTCCACTATCAACGCTGTAGGTACAGGCAGTGGGACCAACACAAGTGAGTAGGCTATTCTTCACTTTCGGCTTAACACGGGACGCTGTCTGTCTCCTGCTGCTTAGTCTGTCTATAACCACAGATGTTTCATATAAGCTATCTGCTATTTTGTCTATTTTGTCTTTGGCTAGTGAGATTAAAACAGCTGCAGATTCAGACCACCAACTCTTTCAAAATTGACATTATTGTGACCCTCTCAAATCCCTACCCATTTCCTCTTGGACAATTCAGATACTGTACTTAAGACTTCAGTTTTATCTCTCGCATGTAGGAGCATTCAGAACTACGATAGCCCAGCAACGTCAGAGGCCTTTCGGCCCACAAAACAAGAGGAAAAATGTGAACATGCGGCATTGCCGTGCTGTGGGCGTAACAAAGATATTCAGATTGAACATATCTGTGGTCAGAGCATGATATTTCCAGCTAAGAATGCAAGGGTCTTTTTTTCTGATGAAGCAGACAGCTGAGGATATAAATAAGGTCACATTTAAAGCACTGCTCTCTACCAGATCCTCTTTATTTTTGACTACTTAGAGTTTCAACATCACAAAGGACTGGTTTCACAACTCTCCTCCAGCAACCTCAGGATGCAGGCTCTTAAAACTGAATCATTTCTTTTTTATATATATTTATATATATATATATATATGTGTGTGTGTGTGTGTGTGTGTATATATATATATATGTATATGTATATATGTATATGTATGTATGTATATATATATGTGTGTGTATATGTGACACAGGCACAAAATTACTGCTTTATCTATATACTTTTTTCAAATTAATTAATGTATTTATTTAAAGTAAATATTATAAAATATTATAATAATGACAGCTTTAGTCATGTAGGGTCATCAGGTCAACAAAGTGAGATAGGTGCAAATTTACTTCTTTACAACAAACCCTTAATTATGATTGTGAAGTAAGAGTAATAAACATCTGTCTCCTTGACAAAGAATAAAACGTAACAATATATAAGACGCTCTTTGATCATTGTCAATTTTCTCCTCATAATCACCTTTGAACATTTGTAAATTGAGTTAAAACAGCATCCTGTGTCCTCCTTTACACAAACAAAACACCCTCTCACCTCCCCAACTAAGCACCACATACCATCCCAGCTCTTCCCTTGTAAGGTATCCTTTGTAGAGGTTTGTATTTAGGGAAAATGGCTAATATTTAGGGACTGGAACTTGTAATGTTAGCTGGGCACCTATTTTAAACTAGCCCGCGAAGACCTATACATAGTCCAAACATTTACAGCCGCATATAGGAGGAGAGAACGGACTCCACACGGCCTATAGCGTATCTTCTCCATCTCATTCTCTGTTTGTTTCCTCTTGCCCCTCACCCGTGACGGGGTTGAATGTTCCAGAAGAAGAAGACAGGCTCACCTGTTTAGTAGGTGCAATGGAAAAGACTCGCAGCTTGTTTGGTTTGCCAGGTTTTCCCCCCTCAGAGGAAACAAGTAAACTTGTGTTGGTTGTGCTGGCTAAAGCAATTTAGTGCTACAGAAGCTGTTAGTCAGACTAGTCTGAGATTTGTGCTGTAAATCTGAATCTGTTTGACGTCAGAGTTAGGTTTGTTTGGTTGGAGTGAGTTCGCACCAAGAAACCATGCACGTGTCTGCTTGAACATGGGGTCTGGGGTACAGTTCATGTGTACCTACTGTAATTTGAGTAGATTACCTGTTATTGATAACATAAAAATTTCCTGTCATTAGGGATGGGAAACTTTTTAATTTATAATGGGTTCTAAATCTTTCAGACTCTTATGAGTTGGTTCTTATTAGCGAATCAAAACATACAGCTCGAACAGTGTAGTCCGATTCCTGAACGAAGTTCTTTTTAGTGAATCAAAACAGCTCAGTGTAATCTGATTCCCAAATGAATGACTCTTATGAGTTGGTTCTTTTCAGTGAATCAAAAAACATACAGCTTATAAATCGTATGTTCTGAGATTTAAATCAGTGTAGTTACTCACTTCATGTTTATTTGACAACATGCAATTAAAGTTACACATTATGATGTTTGTCAGTAGTAAGTTATAAAAAAAAAAACTGGATAAAACAAATGAGCAATTTTTGTGCTTAGTATTGTGATTTATTATGTAATTTTATGCGTCTCAACAAACATTATGAAAAGTAATTGAAAAGTTTGTGTAAGTCAGTGTTTGTGTAAGTCAATAAAGCTGGAATATATATATATATATATATATATATATATAGATAGATAGATAGATTAAAAAACTAATAAAATGACTAAATTAAAATGAAAACTGAATATATAAAAATAAAAGTGTGGAATATATAAATGTATGGCACAGTACAATGTACAATACAATTCTAATATATTGTAAATAATTTAATATTTAAACATCTAAGAAAATTATTTTGGTGGTTTGGTCACATCAAAAAAAAGTTTCAGTTTAAAATAAGAGCTTCATGGTTTGCGGTGTCACAGGAATTTGGAGTACCATATATTGTTACATTTTGAATTCATTATTATTTATTAATTATTCAAAATAGCCCTGGAGTATGAAATTATATCTTGTTGCTCATATTCATTGCAGTCCAAAATAATTGTGCATACTTAAAGCAACTTAAAGCCCCTGTACTATTTGACCCCTTTCACCGTTATGTCTGCTTGGTAACAACAGAGCTACTAAACGTAGCTTGTAAATTTGAAGCTTTTGATAGAAGTTTCCGGAAATATAACAGTCCTGACTTATTTGTGTTGATCCCCATGGCCCGATCTCACGGCGCATGTCTGTTTTCTCTCAGTCCTGTCGGGTGGGCAGCACAGTCCTCTGAGGCGTTCTGTGTCTCTGACCCCTCCGATGAGCGGCGGATCTAACCAGCCTCTGGGGCACGGATGGCTCTCCCAGGAGGACCTGCGTCCCCGCGGGCCAGCCCCCGACCACGCCCCCATCTCTCCTCAGAGCAGTGTGGCGTCCTCGGGCAGCGGAGGCAGCGAGCACCTGGAGGAACACGCTGCGGTCCGAAGTACATTCCATGAGGAAGGCAGCGGAATGAGGGGTGAGCCACAAATGTGTTCATGTGCATTTGAAAGAAAAAGCTTTTGACTAAAGCAGGGATGTGTCTATTTCCAGGGAACTTGGAAATAAATAATTGGTCTAATGAGTCATAAAGATGAGCCCAGACCTTTAAAAGTTGGGTCACTCACATGAAATCTTATCTTGCATTGCTTTTTATCTGAAATAATGTGATGTCACCCCCAGATGTGCCGGCATGGCTGAAGAGTTTACGTCTCCATAAGTACGCTGGGCTCTTCTCCACCATGACATATGATGAGATGATGTCACTGACGGAGCAGCAGCTGGAAGCTCAGGTTGGTGCTTTCATTGCTCTTCATTGGTACACTTCAAGAAAAATGTTCTTACTAATACTTATATATATTGGAAAATAAGACAAAAATACATATAAGACACACACACACACACACACACACACATATATATATATATATATATATACAATCCTTAAAACAAGACTTTTAACACTTTAAAATTATTTTTAAAGATATTTTACGAAATAATAAAAGATAAGTCTTGTATTTAAAGAAACTGATCAAAATTTTGTGAGGTTTTTGCTTAAAACAAAATTAAACAATTTACTGTTGGGATAGGAAAAATACATTTGTTTTCACTTTAAATTTATATTTCTTACCCCATTGTTTTTTTTTTTGTTTTTTTTTTCTAATTTAAGCATAAATCTCATTACATTTTATTAGACATTTGGGTAACACTTTATTTTAGGGTTCAGTTCTCACTTTTAACTAGCTTTCATATTACTAGCATATAAGTTGTTTATTAGCACTTATAAAGCACATATTAATGCCTTATTCTGCATGACCTTATTCTACATCCCTTAATCCTACCCAATACCTAAATTTCAACACTACAAAAACTACCTTACTAACTATTAATAAGCAGTAAATTAGGAGTTAATTGAGGCAAAAGTTGTAGTTAATATTGAAGACTTGTTCCCAATACTGAAGTGTTACCGACATCTCTAAAAATATGTTTCATATATATAAAGACAATTTCTTTCTCAACTACATGTATCTTGTTTTAAGAATGTTTAGGTATTTATATTGGAGAAAAAAAAGTCAAAAACACTGATCAAGAAAATTATTTTTGCAGATCACCTCCAGAGAGGTTCTAGCATGTACAAGATACGGGCATGCTGAGTTTGAGCCAATCACAAGACTTAATTACTTCTTGTCATTTATGTGATGCAGGGGATACTCACAATTATAGTATATTAATTTAGCTAGCTTGCTAGCTATGTTGTGCATTTAGCTCCAAATACTTTGTGCCTACAATTAGTTGTAGCCTACTGTATGTCTGGCACAGCTACTATGGTAACAATGCATGTAAAACACAGAAAGCCATTACTTGTGGAATAACACATTTGGGACCTTAATGGAAAAGTTACAATTTCATGTTTTTATGTGTGAAATTTGGCTATTCACTGGCTATTATTGTAGGTGAAATGTATATATTTTGTCCATCTTGTATCTACATTTATAGGTTTGTAAATGTTATATGTTGTAGCATCTTTGCATATTATCAGGCAGAATGCAACCAATCTGTTTTTATGTCATGTAGCATGTGTTTTAAACATTGTTTTCTTCTGATATAGCAAGTCACTAAAGGGGCACGGCACAAGATCATCATCAGTATTCAGAAGCTGAAAGACCGACAAAACATGCTGCGCTGTTTGGAGAAGGTCAGAGCCTCTCTTTCCCCATCTTCAACCCATAACCTTTGTTCATATGAACAGTCCTATCGATCACAAACTTCACATTTGCATTCATTCGTACAGCAGCTGCTTTTTTCACTGTAGCAAATTGGGGTTTGAACCTTCAATCTTTCAGTTTC
Organism: Mylopharyngodon piceus; assembly: GCA_039654765.1. Taxonomy (NCBI): domain Eukaryota; kingdom Metazoa; phylum Chordata; class Actinopteri; order Cypriniformes; family Xenocyprididae; genus Mylopharyngodon; species Mylopharyngodon piceus. The sequence continues at coordinate 22,048,638 of CM077449.1, forward strand.
CGGCCTTGATCTTTAACTGCAGTGCCACACTAACTCTGGAGTCCTGCTAATATCATTTTCACATTTTTTTATGTCCATTAATTATAAAATGTCATTTAATTCAAGGACAATATTTGAAACAACAAGAGACAGGAAGGAGCCAGATGTCTAATTTCAGAGCAACCTTTTCATCAAACTTTCCATCTCGGTGCATTTGTAGCATCAGAAATAAGACACCTCCTCCTGATAGCCGGATCCATTTAAAGTTTTAATGTCCCGCATGTGTCGGCCCTCTTAGAGTCGCACCGTGCGACGGGGAAACAAACATGCACGTATTTTTGGTAGACCTTTATTTTGTCCTCACATGTCATTTTCCACCTCATTACATGTCTGAAATATCCCGACACCCGACAGTTGCCCGTACTGAATTTATGGAAGCGTCCAAAATAATGCTGCACCGCAACCTTGAATACAACAACTACGCTTGCATCCATTCGTCATCTCTCTCTCTCTCTCTTTCTCCTCCAGGACATTTTGGAGGGAGGGAATCTACGTGCTCCTTTGCAGGAGCTCCACCAGATCATCCAGACACCCATTAAAACCTGCAGCACAGAGGATTCATCACAGCGCCACCTGCTGAGCGCAGAGGGGAAGAGCAGCATCGCCAGCTCCCACCTGGGCGGAGGAGAGACGGAGGGCAGCTCCACGGTCATAGCTGAGGGGGACATCCCTGCTCAGTTCACTCGCGTCATGGGCAAAGGTTCACACGTTGTTCTTCCCGTAATCTGAGAATCATTTGAGGCTTTTAGTATTGTTTAAATCATCACTTTCCATTTCCACACATCTTTATCTTACAGACAGGAAAATGGATCAGAGGTTGTCAGACAGAGATTATGCAACTCTTGCTGAGCTTTCCATAAACATATGAGACTGAAAGTCAAACTAAAACTCATACTAAAACAGCAGTAGTAGTAGTAGTTTTGGCATCATGGAACTTTTTTTTCTTTTTATATAGATATGTGACTTTAACTCTTTTTGTCTTTCTCTGTGACAGTTTGCACACAACTCCTCGTCTCCGGGTCGGATGAGGAAAACATTAGTTCCTACCTACAGCTTATTGATAAGTGCCTAATCCATGAGGTAAGCGTTCATGAAAACTTCATTTCTTAATACATGAAAGTTCTGGCTCTTAATGTGAAAAATAATAAATTTAAATAAAAAATATATAATAGATAAATTAAATAAAAAACAGATAAAAATTAGAAATGTTGCCTTGTCAACTAACTGAAATAATAATATAAAAAAATATATTTTATTTCATATATATATATATATATATATATATATATATTATTAGGTGTTAAACCTAATAAACATGAACTTAGTCACTAAAAATTTTGATTTCATGGTGTTTAAAGCATTTATTAGGTGCTTTTATCAAAATCGAAATACAATACAAAATACTGTCATGGTCAGCAAATGGCGAGCATATAGTTCTTTTTATTGGTTTGTATTATTCTTATTATTGAAACTGCTGAACAAATCACACCCAATTTAAGCATAAGCAGGCATAGTCCCATTAGACACGGTTTTGGAGACATCACTTATGAGATGTAATGATAATGATGCGCAGTGTTGAGTCTCTCTCCCACCCCTCACTCCTCTGATATCTCGCACCCCTCACAGGCCTTCACAGAGACACAGAAGAAGAGGTTGTTGTCATGGAAACAGCAAGTGCAGGTGCAGTTCCGGTCAATTTCACGAAAAACTCTACTGGACTTAACAGGACAGAGACGAAGGTAGAGTGAATTTTGGAGGTCATGATTGTTTCTGTTGAGACTTGCTTTTCTTCTGTCTGGGGTCCTAGAGACCCTGACACTAAAAAACATTATATTTTTAACATGTTCCTCGTGTTAAACATAAACATACGACACATTAAAACCTTTTAGACAGATATTACTGAAGTTTTAACCCTCTATTTTATACTAAAATAGACCTTTCAAAAATTCCTTGTTATTCAGGCTTTACAATTAGGGATGTGCACAATGACTAATTTCATAAACGTTTAAATGAAAATTTTGCAACCGACTAGTCCACTAGTCTAACTTTTAGCATAGCTTAGCATAGTTCATTGAATCTGATTAGACCGTTAGCATCTCGTTAAAAATGACCAAAGAGTTTCAATATTTTTCCTATTTAAAACTTGACTCTTCTGTAGTTACATCGTGTACTAAGACCGTACCATGGGTGCAGCAGGCACAATGATATTACGCAGCGCCTGTGACCCCCTGCTTGCACAGGGAGCGTGCCTTGTAACCATGGAGACATTTGTGAGAGACGCTGCGTAATATCATTGCGCCTGCTGCACCCATGGTACGGCAGCAAAGTTCCTTGATTATTACGCCGAAATGAGAGTATAGTTCCTAGTCATATCGGCCTAGAAAATCGCAACTTTTAATTTTCCGTCGGTCTTAGTACACAATGTAACTACAGAAGAGTCAAGTTTTAAATAGGAAAAATATCGAAACTCTTTGGTCATTTTTGAGCAAGATGCTAACGGTCTAATCAGATTCAATGAACTATGCTAAGCTATGCTAAAAGTGGTACCGCCAGACCCGGAGATCGGCTGAATGGATTCGAAAACGGTAAAACTCAACTGTTTAACTCTAGGGGATTTGGAAAATGAGCCTATTTTCAAAAAAAGTGGAGTGTTCCTTTAAAGAGGTAGTTCACCCAAAACTGTCATTAATTACTCACCCTCATGTCGTTCCAAACCCGTAAGACCTTCGTTCATCTTCAAAACGCACATTAAGATTAAGTCTCCAACGCTTCTGATGTTGTACACACAGTGCAGCGGTTCAGAATGCCGACTCATTATTGGCCGACTCCTGCATCAGCATCACAAAATGTGTCGTGCTGCTTAAGTGAACAGCGTCGGGCAATACTGAGTTGGCGTCCTGATGTAGAACCTGGAAAGCACTGAACTGTGTGTACAACGTCAAAAGCGTAGAAGACTGACAGGTAAGAGAAGAGAACAAATTTCTTCAAATAAAAGTTAGTCCACATAAGTCAGCCTGTTAAGGTATTGTTGTTCGTTACCACAGCAACCACTTGCGTGTCTGGGTTTGAAAGCACTTTTTGTGTATGAAAAATATCCTTAGCCTACCACTGTACATGTACACATGATCGGCGGCAAAATCACAAGAAAAGCTTGACGTGTCCTGACATTATTTAAGGGTATTCTCTTTGTTAGAATGTTGATATAGCAACTAAGTTTCATTCATAATGTTTCTCCTTTAATCCGATATAAAATTTCACACCGTATTGTCCCTCATAACCGGTAGTATAACAAGCCTATAAGCAAGCTTAATTGTTATACAGTAGTTTGACATGACAAAGAAGAAAACAGAAAAGATTTGTGTAGGCTTTCAAAATACTCCCTAGCCTTGCTCCTCTTCTGAGTGGACATTTCTATGAACCTGCCACGAGTGAAAACGAACGCATCCAAAATCTGAGGTGAAATAATATATTAATTTTAAAAGGTAACTTTAACATGATGGTAATTTAAACGTAGCCTTTGTAAAAAATAGAAAGCAAAACATTAAATGTGCAAAAAGAAAATGTAAACAAATAGTATTTCCAAGTCGACTAGCATTAATTGACTAGTCGAATAGTCTCACACATCACTATTTCCTATTTGGGGTTAGTTTAACCCAAGCCAAATCATGCTGTGTAGAAAAATACAATAATCCAAATTAAATGAATGGGCACTTCTATATCTACTGGATAGTTTTAGCATGTCAAAATCCATTTATTCATGTTTAAATGCCTTTCTAAGACCCCATGGAGGACTTTTTGAAATTGTGTCTGTCAGTTTTCATAAAATAAAGGAAAAGTATAAATTCTTCAAATTATTATATCAATCATGGCATTTTTATTTTTTGTTATGGCCATTAAACTGTCTCATCACTCTGTAGTCTGTTTTTTCATATATATATATATATATATATATATATATATTTTTTTTTTTTTTTTTTTTTTTTTTTGGACAATTTATGAAAAAAATTTATTGAAAAAATAGCTGTGTATTAAGCAGGATAATGTACAATCAGATAAACCAACAGGTTGACTGTACATTATCTTTAGTTTGTAAATGATTGAGTACATTTCAGTGGAAGATTTTCACCATGACAGCTGTCATCTGATTAATAGAGCAGTGTTTCCTAACAAAACCAGCTTTGTTGCTCAAGTTTTACTAAATTACATCATACAGTGGACTGAGAACAGACATTAGGCAAGAACAGTACTTTTGAGGTTTACCCAGTCAGATATGTTGATTGATTTAGGGAAGAATTGCCATCTGTGTTTTTATTTATTGGACTAAGACTTTAATGATGATCGGATACCACAAACCACACAGAAGTGTTTAGGACCATGAGTCACGGTATGTCGTCACTCCCTACTGGATTGTATCATAACCTGAAAATAGAGCATATGATACTCTGAAAGAATCTCCGATTTTATGTCGCACTGTGAGGCATTACAGACTTCTACATCAGTGGTTCACAACCTTTGTAACTTTATGGTCCCTACTGTCAAAGTCAATACTGGAAGGCCCTCCTACACAGACTCTGGTTTTTCGTCTTGTACTTCTGCCAAAATGAAAACAAAAACATTAGCTTGTTTTCAGTCTTTTTTTAATAGAAAGTAGGGCTTTCAATACAATAAAATAATGAATCATAATTAAACTCTACACACTTTTTTTTCCAAAACTTTTTTCCATCCATCTATATTCTTTAGCAATGTTATGTTACTTTTATGGTATTGTTAAATATAATGGTTATTTTGAAAACAAACAAACAAACAAAAAAAAGCATAGTTTTTCATTATTTTAATGATTTAGTTGATAAAGAAATATTTGTATTATATATATATCTAAGATAATTTTGTAAAATCCAAATAAGCTTTACAGATCTTTATTGGAAATGGTTTAAACAATGTTCTTTGTGCTTGTTCAATGAACCATAAACAATTATTGCCCATGCACCTGTTGAACAGTACTTAAAACACTAACAGTTTACAGGAATAAGACTATTAAGATCACAGTTCCAATAACTTAATTCATTAAAGAGACCTTTCTACTGACCCTGGGTCCCTGATCACCTGCGTGAACATGCCATAGTCCTGCTGCAGGAGGCATGAGGACTGCAGCTGGGGTCAGATCAATAAACTGCAATGTCTGTAATGTAAGATGCCTAAGACATTGCTACAGGGAGACAAGAAAGACAGCTGATCGTCCTCGCAGTGCCAAACCACATGTAACCATGTGTCCCCTCAGACGTGTTTGAGAACTTCAAGAAGTGTCGAAGTGTCATACAAATATTCACACAATATTTTTTTTTTAGAAAAAAAGCAGCTGAAAGTGAGAGGATGTTTCTTTTTTTTTTTTTGCTGAGCATATATATATATATATATATATATATATATATATAAAATACACATACACACACACACACACACACATATATATATATATATATATATATATATTAGGGCTGTCGATTTAATGTGTTAATTAGATTTATTAATCACAGTAAAAAATAACGCGTTAAAATTAACGCATTTAACAGTCCTACGTAGGTCATCTGACATTTCATACAGTTGATTGATGATAAATATGATACAGGGCAACAACTCACTGCGTGATGGAGCCTATAGAATGTAGTTAGAATGACCCTAAAATTCAAGATATGGGGGGCAAAAATGTTCCTTTTTTAGTTTTTGTCTCATATTTACATAGTTAAGCTATATCACAGGAGTAGTGCAATATAACACGTGTTATTTTTGTCAGAATTGCACAAGTGCAAATGCGATACTGATTTTATACAGCAGTTCATTAAATAAGAAGTTAATATTGTGTTATTTTAGACACAATATTGTCTGGTTTTGCTCAATTTTGCCAACAAAAATATAAAGACAATGCAGAACTGTTCATCTCCGACTCCAAGCAACACACAGCAGCGTTTCATTGCTGAATCCTCGTTTTGAACGAATCGGGTGAATCAATGATTCAATGGACCATTCCTAAAGAGAACCATTTACTTCACTAGCAATTTGAACGAATCGAATCAAATCGAATGAACTAATCAAATGAACGAATGAATTAATGAAACATTTACTGCCACACACACATTTACCGCCAGAGTATAATTTAATGTAAAAATAATTTCATATTTCCATATTAATTAACAAAAGAAATAAAAATAAAACATTAAATGTATAGTTCACCCAAAAATGAAAATTCAGTCATCATTTACTCAACCTCATGGATTGTGTAAAAAATTGAATCAAATAAAATATTTCTTTCTGGAGCTACTTTTTTGTAATGTCTATTTGATGCATTACACAACAATGACTTTAAATTATCTTTTGGGGGAATTTTTTAAGCAAAATTTTATGTCGATTAATTTGCGATTAATTAGATTAATTAATTGCCACATCATGTAATTAATTAGATTAAAAATTCTAATCGCTTAACAGCCTATATATAGTATATATATATAATATAATATATAATATAAACTTGTTTTAAATAATTTTATATATAATTTTATATATTTTTTAATATATAATTTTCTATTTCTGCTTGTCTCATTCCAGCAGCCGTTACGGTCAGTCCAACTCCCTCCCAACCACAGGCTGTGTAGGCAGCGGTGTTCCCACCCGGAGAAACTTGCGGCAGTATCAGATGCGGAGTTTGCCTGGTGTAAGACCTGGCATTTTGGGTACCACCGGCCTGTTCGGACCAACCCCCCGGAGCGGCAGCAGCACCCCTACTGGCCTGAAACAGGGCAGACAGGTTTGTCATTTCACAAACTTGCCCTAGTGGCCTCACGGTGGCTTTCAACAACACCAAACCCAAAGCTTAAATGACTCTATTACCACTTCAAACTGAAGTGAGCACTAGTTTTTGAAGTGGATGGAGCTGGAGGCAATTTACAGCATTCCAGAAATCCAACATCACTGCTGAATGGAACAACTGAGGATTAGGTTTTGGAAATGTAGTGATAACCTGGCATTCTTGCGTGTCTGCTCAAACATTTTTCTAGGCACGCTTACAATGGGAGGAAGTTCCAACTGCCTCCCTGGTTCAGAGTCTGTGGACGGTGGGGTTAGGTGCGCGAAACAGCCGATGAGTCATATGTGGGGAGAAGTGTGACTGGAGGGAGGAGAGAGAGGGGAGGGGAGAAAAGAAGAGGAGAAAGAGAAAGAGAGAGTGAGAGAGAGGGAGCTAGTCAGAGGCAGTGAGAACAGTGCACAGGCATTTCCTGTTTTTCCCTGCTCCTCTGTATGGGAGGGCCAGGAAAGGGGGGAGAGGGAGTCAGATGAAGGGAGTGAGAGAGTGAATGAAAGTAGGATAGGCAGGTTAGAAGGGCTTATTCACATCAGATCACTCCATGAATGGATGAATCTTACAAAAAGATCAGTTACATCTCCGGGTGATACATCACCCCAAAATCAAAGGAAAAAAAAAACTGAAATGAAGAAAATTCTATTTTACCCTAAATCTACCTAGTGTGACATTATTTTCATTCGATTGAGTATATATTTATATAAGAATTTGTTCCTGACCTGTGCTAAGAAAAGTCACATTTCACATTGTGCTTTTATAACTAGTCATTTTATGTTTAGAACAATAAAAGGCTTTATAATACGTGAAACTTTTTCATATATTCATATATCATGATTTTATTTTTTAGTTTAATGAATTGTTACATTTGTTATTATTTATTTTGTCAGTCCCAACATTCACATGAGCACAGATTGTAGTACGATGTAAATGTAATTTGGTTGACGTGTTTTTTTTTGTTAGGGTTTGTGGTTTGCTAACCCAGGGGGCAGTAACAGCATGCCCAGCCGCACCCACAGCTCAGTTCAGAGGACTCGATCACTACCCGTCCACACCAACCCACACACCATGGCCATGTTCCAGCAAACAGGTAAGAGACAGGAACTCAAACACACTGATCATGTGTAACTCACAGTCTGGTCAGGCGAAGCTGGAGTTCCATCATCTCTGACACAAAAACCCCCAGATGACTTAAAAGATTAGTTCACTTCAGAATTAACATTTCCTGATAATTTACTCACCCCCTTGTCATCCAAGATGTTTGTCTTTTTTCAGTCGAAAAGAAATTAAGGTTTTTGTGGAAAACATTCCAGGATTTTTCTCCATATAGTGGACTTCACTGGGGTTCAACAGGTTGAAGGTCCAAATTGCAGTTTCAGTGCAGCTTCAAAGGGCTCTACACAATCCCAGCCAAGGAATAAGGGTCTTATCTAGCAAAACGATCTGTCATTTTCTTAAAAAAAAAAAAAGTATATACTTTTTAACCACAAATGCTCGTCTTGCAGTAGCTCTGCGATGCACCACGCATCACGTAATCAGGTTGGAAAGGTCATGCGGGACGTAGGCAGAAGTACCGCGTAAGGGCTCATTTTCTCCTCCAACTTCAAAATCATCCAACATTGTTGTTTTGCCTTTTTTTTTGTAAAGGCCGTTTGACTTAGTCTTTGCACGTTTGCTTTATAGACACTGGATCGGTACTTTGGCCTACGTCACGTGTGACCTTTCCAACGTGATTACAGCGCATCGCAGAGCTAGTGCAAGACGAGCATTTGTGGTTTAAAAAGTATATACATTTTTATTATTTTTAGAAAATGACCGATCATTTCGCTAGACAAGACCCTTATTCCTCGTCTGGGATCATGTAGAGCCCTTTGAAGCTGCATTGAAACTGCAATTTGGACCTTCAACCTGTTGGTAGCCGTTGAAGTCCACTATATGGAGAAAAATCCTGAAATTTTTTCCTCAAAAACCTTAATTTCTTTTCGACTGAAGAAAGAAAGATACTTGGATTACATGGGGGTGAATAAATTATCAGGAAATTTTAATTCTGAAGTGATCCTTTAAGTGACCATTTTTGTGCTTACCACCACTGAAAAACTTTTTAAGTTGTCTTAGAATAAACAATATTATCAAAAAGATCAAATAAATTAAGATATTATAATCACAAGTTTAAAAAGTTGTTTTTTAATTATTTTTTTTTTAATATTTTATGTATTTATTTTATATACAGTGCTCAGCGTAAATGAGTACACCCCCTTTGAAAAGTAACATTTTAAACAATATCTCAATGAACACAAAAACAGTTTCTAAAATGTTGACGACTAAGTTTTATATAACATCTGTTTAACTTATAATATGAAAGTAAGGTTAATAATACAACTTAGAGAACAAAATTTTCAGTTTTACTCAAATTAGGGTGATGCAAAAATGAGTACACCCCACTGAAAGTCTCTGGAGCAAAGCTAAATTTTAGACTACAAATGTCTAATTTAACAAGAATTCAACCACAGGTGAGTCTAATTATTCATTACACAGGTGTCCAGCAGACAGTTGACTATAAAAGGGTGTTAAAACCCCTTCCCATTTCATGCTGTCAGCAATGGCACCACATGGAAGAGAAATGTCACAAGACCTGAGAAAGAAAATAATTTCTTTACACCAGAAAGGTGAAGGCTACAAGAAGATCGGCAAAGCTTTACTTATCAGTCAGAATACTGTAGCAAAAGTGGTACAAAAATTTTAAAAAGATGGAACTGCAACCATCTCACAGAGACGTCCAGGTCGTCCGCGGAAGTTAACACCTCGACAGGAGCGTCTTCTGATGAGAAGGGTTGAAGAAAATCGGCATGCAAGTTCACTGCAGTTATCTAAAGAAGTAGAAAGCCAAACTGAGGTGACTATTTACCATGACACAATACGGCGTACGCTGCAGAGGAATGGCATGCATGGGTGCCGTCCACGAAAGAAGCCTCTCCTAAAGCCCAGGCACAAAAAAGCCCCGCTTAGAGTTTGCCAGGGCCCATGCTGACAAAGATGAAGACTACTGGGAGTCTATACTCTGGAATGATGAGACCAAGATAAATGTTTTTGGAACTGATGGCTTCAAAACTGTATGGTGTCGCAAAGGTGAGGAATACAAAGAAAAATGCATGGTGCCTACAGTGAAACATGGTGGTGGCAGTGTCCTTATGTGGGGCTGCATGAGTGCTGCTGGTGTCGGGGAGCTGCATTTCATTGATGGCATCATGAATTCACAGATGTACTGCTCTATACTGAAAGAGAAGATGCTACCATCACTCCGTGCCCTTGGTCGTCGTGCACTTTTCCAACATGACAATGATCCTAAACACACATCTAAGGCCACTGTTGGATTTCTGAAGAAGAACAAGGTGAAAGAGATTCAGTGGCTCCTGATCTGAACCCAATCGAACACCTATGGGGAATTCTGAAGAGACAAGTTGAGCATCACTCTCCATCCAGCATCCAGTCTCTAAAAGAGGTCATTCTTGAAGAATGGAAAAAGATAGATGTTGCAAAATGTCGCCAACTTGTTCATTCCATGCCTAGAAGACTTGGTGCTGTTATTAAAAATCATGGAGGCCATACAAAGTACTAGATGTAGTAGTTTTTGTTGTGGGGTGTACTCATTTTTGCATCACGCTAATTTGAGTAAAACTGAAAAATGTGTAATCTAAGTTATATTATTAACCTTACTTTCATGTTATAAGTTAAACAGATGTTATATTAAACTTAGTCTTGTCAACATTTTGGAAATTGTTTTTGTGTTCATTGAGATATTGTTTAAAATGTTACTTTTCAAAGGGGGTGTACTCATTTACGCTGAGCACTGTATATTTATATTTTTTTATACATTTATGTTTTGTTTATATATATAATTTTTTTATTTTATAATTAAAAGATTTAAAATGTCTTAAATTTCATTCCCTTAAACAGGCAGATACCCTTTTTATAACTATTTCTGAGCTAAAATAAAACACTACAGAAGTGTAGAATGGCTTTTGTCAAGTAAAAAACATCAAATATTTGTTAGTGGTCAGACAGTTTCTTCTGACTGAAACCGTGTCACATATTTAAAGTGAAACTTTTCCATGTTCTTCACACATCGGCTCCATCCTCCCAAGCGTTGCGCTGTCTGTGCTCCACTGACACACATTCAGAGCAGACAGATGTTCCTCTCTGTCTGCAGCTCCACTCTGACTGCAGCTGAAACTCACTTCCTTTAGTCTGCTCCGTTCTCGTGGATCGAGAAATACTCAACCCCTTTTTGAAGAAGAAAGAGGGGCTGTGCACGGGAGTGTGTACAGTGTTTTTGTGTGCTAGGTTGCATGTTACAATGACTGTCTTTGTGCCTGCCACTTTCTCTCTCCAACTCGTCCCCCTCTCATTGCCGCCCATCCCAATGTGTTCATATTAACGCCTTGATTAATTCAAAGGCATCAAAGCGGGATCACTGTGAGAGAGACTTGTGGGGCCTTACAGGATTTAATGCTTAAAAATAGCAGGTTGTCTGTTCCGTCCAGCCAGTGGTTGCCTAACTCAGCTCTTCCTTCCCACAAGGGATTTTCAAAGTCCCGCTTGCTGTTGACTCAGCTAAAGACGAGCACTGTACAGGCCAGCCCAGCCCAAACAGCGCTGCAGGAGTCCTGTGCAGCAAGAGTCCGCCCCACCGAGACTGAATCAACTCTTTTACAACAGAGATCCCACTGTAGTCCAGTGTACTACTGAGGGAACTATGAACACAATCGGTTCACAATCAGTTCAGTGCAATTTGCAAGCATGTGAATTTTGAAAATTGAGGTCGCAATTTGGAGCTATTGATCAGTTGTAGTAGGCATGATGACTAGGATGTGAATAGGACACTTTGAGAAGTTTGAAATAGACCATTGTTTGCCTTTTTTCTCTTGCCGGTGAAGGTCTAAGAGGGTTAATGGTCAAAAAAGGATGACATCTTTGTCAAATTAGAACCTGTTTTGATCTATGATTTATCTTAAACTTATGATCTTAAAGGTCTGGGCTAATAACTTTAAGGTCAAAGGTTTCGAACCTGACAAGGGGTGACCTGTATCTAATTGCGCTTTTGAGCAAAACACTTAACCCTTGATTTCTCCAAGAGGGACACTTCATGTATTAAGTGTATTGTAATTTGAAAGTGTCTGATAAAAATGATCTGTGATGCTTTTGCATGGATGAAGTTTCAAATCTGACCTGCATTGTGTGCTGAACCCATTTACTGATATTCTATCTGTTCTTTATCTAAAATCTTTATTAGCAGAAATAACCACTTTTTCTATGTTATATGGTATGTCAAGACATCAGTCAGTGTCATGCAGATCTCACTTGGCTTGTTATGTGATGTGTATTGTCGTAAGTTGTTAAAGTTGACACCGTTTGTTTATCATTTTGCAGATTTACAGTTGCCTGTGACTGAGCCAGACATCAATAACCGTTTGGAGTCTCTGTGTCTCAGCATGACCGAACACGCTCTGGGAGGTACGTGTCCACTTCTTGTTCAGTTTACAAATACTGCACTTAAAGTAGGCTAATAGTTCACCAAAAAAAGAACGAAAAAAAATGAAAATTATGTTATTAACGCTTTATTTTAAGGTGACGTAGTTACACATTACTACATGTACTTACTATAGTAATAACAGTAAATTATGCATAATTACAAGTAACTAACCCTAAACCAAACCCTAACCGTAACCATAACTCTATAGTAAGTAGTTAATTAATCTTACTCAGTACTTATTTGAATAAGTACAATGTAACTACGTCACCTTAAAATAAAGTGTAACCATTTTTACTTTTATTCAGCAAGGACAATTTGATAAAAAGTAAAGTGGCAATAAAGACATTTATAATGTTACAAAAGATTTCTATTTAAAAAAATGCTGTTCTTTTAAACTTTCTATTCATCAAATAATCCTGGAAAAAATGTATTATGGTTTCCACAAAAACAGCTTTGCCAGCACAGGAATAAATTACATTTTAAAATATAACAGAAAAGGGTTATTTTAAATTGTAATAATATTTCACAATATTAATATTTTTACTGTATTTTTGATCAAATAAATGCAGCCTTGGTAAGCATCTTTTAAAAAAATTAAAAAATATTACCGGTAATGTAGTTCAACATTTTAAGAGTTGGGCACGCCGATATCCTACAATAAACACGTTATCAGTTATCACACTATCATTTGCTATCCACATCAACAGAATAAATGATTTAAAGGTGCAGTGTGTAAATTTTAGGAAGATCTATTGACAGAAATGCAATAAAATATACATAACTATGTTTTCAGTGGTGTATAAAGACCTTACATAATGAACCATTATGTTTTTATTACCTTAGAATGAGCCATTTCTATCTACATACACCGCGGGTCCCCTTACATTGAATTCGCCATTTTGCATCGCCATGTTTCTACAGCAGCCCTAAATGGACAAACTGCTCTACAGAGTGCGTTTCTTCACTATGTTGTTCTTCTTCGTTGGTGTTTTTAGAGGCAGTTTGCATCAGCACTACTTTGAATATGCACAAAGTAGTAGTAGTTGTCGTCTGGTTTATTAGAAGCAGAAACCGTTCTTTGTTAGAAGCAAGAAGAAACCTCACTGCTTGACTGGCTACTCTCTGCTGTCTCAGTTGACGACATCTTTGTCCTGTGTCAGCCACTGTAGCTTCTCTATGTGCTTCGAAAGGGAGGGGTGAGCGGTGGACTGAGCAATTTGCAACCTCACCGCTAGATGCCGCTAAAATTTACACACTGCGCCTTTAAGGAAAAGTTAGCAGTTATAAAATGTAACAATAGTTTATCCAAAATAGTTTGAACCATTTCTTTAATGACATTGACAATGTTTTCACCTTTGAAAAACGTTAACTACTTTGTGAAGATATTGACATGTCCATCTCTGAAAACAGGAAGCACTTGTCCAGTAGTAGTTAAGCAGTCTGTCTCTACGTTATTTGAAGATCTATACTCTAATACTTGTTTTTTGGTACAAGCTGATGAATGAGGATGTTATTAGTATTTGTTTGTTTACCAATCTGTGCAACAAAAGTCTCTGATTTAATCCATGAGAGTGGAATTTGAGGAAACCGTTTGGATCTATGCTGACTACGGCAGTATCATGAAACCCCACAGGAAAACGTTTCTGTCGGGATCATCCCCTCTGACACTCATTTAAAAGGTCAAAAACCCTTCTGAAGTAAACTGAAGCCCTCTTTTTCCCTTTGAAAATGTTCAAGGGGAAATGTTTTTTTTTTCTTCTTCTCCACAACATTTAATTGAACTTTTTGAGATGTTTCTTTTGTGAAGACGCATCAGACACAACAATCTTCAAAAGGCAGAAAATATTGTGACTATCAGTTCCAGACGGGAAGGAGCGTTACTTTGTATCCACATGTCGCGGGATCAATGCAGTGAGCATTCCCGTGTGAAGTGGAGGTTTTCTTTGCATAAAGAGTGTTTTTTCTCTCAGAGCTGACACAGAGGCTTTCAGTGCAGTGGGCTTGGTGCTGGACAAGCACAGCTTTGTGTTGTGGGAGTGCAGGGAGACAGACAGGAGAGAGGCAGGCAGACAGGCTGAATCAGGGAGACGGGCAGAAGCAGTGGGCAGCTCTGCGGTGAGCTCAGGAATGCCCCGCTTGCTCCACAGCTGCCAACAGAGCCCGTAGTGTTCTTGTGGCAACATACCCCTTGACTTCCCCCCACCCCCCTCCTCAGGACCTCCAGCTCCTCTGGTCAAGCAGCCTGCCCTCATTTCGCAGAATGAGACTGCTTGCTCTGTGAAACTGTATGGTTGGGAAATCCAATTCATTTTAAATGAACCAGAAGGGGAAAAAACTGATTCATTTAGTCGTTTGAGTCACACAAAGTGGCTTCCCAGAAGTCCTGTGCTTGATATTTTCTTAGTTGATAAGAAATGTTTCTTGAGCACCAAATAAGCATATAGGAATGATTTGTGAAGGATCATGTGACACTGAAGACTGGAGTAATGATGCTGAAAATTCAGCTTTGACATTACAGGAATAAATTACACTTATTATATTAAAAATATATTAAAATAGAAAACAGTTAGTTAACATTGTTCATATATATTATTACTGTTTTCACTGTATTTTTCATTAAATAAATGAGCAGAAAAGACTTCTGTTAAAGCATTAAATGCTAGGCGCTCTGCTGAAAACGCCTAGCTGTGGGCGCTAGAGAGCGCATTGGCAGTGCAGCGGCTTGTTTTTTTGTTTTCTCAGTTGAGACTCTTCGCTTGCTATGATAAGGAATATCCATGGGAGTGTTACTAGTATCTAATTTCACATATAGTTTGTTTCTGTGTTGTTTCTATATAAAAATGTCGATACAATGTAAAGTACATGAGCGCTGCGTTTTTAAGACGCTGTGTTAAGTTAAAATAATTTCAACTTTTACACAGCGCCACTCCTCAATGTCAGTTCCAAAACAGTGGACCAATCAGAAGAACTCGGAGGCGGGGCAAGCGTTGCGAGCTTCTGTTTACAGTAGCAAGTTGGCATGGCAACTGTTTTATTTGACGGCAACATGGCGGTGTAGGCCACAGCTTGTGCGATTATTTTCTCTTTTTTTTCCATGCCAAAAATAGTATCTATCTATTCTGCAGTTTGCCTGTTTCTATTATTTCCGTTATTGCCATTATTGCATCACATCTCAAAAGCGCGTCTCGAGACCCTCGCGTTCTGCACTGCGCTTTTTTCAAAAACATTGCTGAGCGCTGCTTCTCGCGTTTTTATACGCAAAGACGCGTTCTGTGTGAATGGCCCCTTATGCTTGTTGTCATCTGTTGACGTTGTACAAGCAGAATGTGGCGGTTGGTCGGTGTCGTATTTGTCCCGCCCCTCCTCCACTGTGATTGAATGGCTGGGTACAAAGTGACAGTGATGAGCGCTGCGTTTTACCCAAACATAAACATTCTTCAACTCGAGGCGACCGAGAAAAAAAAACGCCGAGTGCTCAAGCGCTTCAGCGTGAAATAGACACTCAGCACCTCGTTAGGGGCCGTTCACACAGAACGCGTTTTTCTTTTCCACTGCGCTACTTTTCCACTTTTTTTCTGTTACACACGCAAGACGTACGTGTATGACTGTTGCGCTCGTGTCTTGCGTCTTTTGCAGCATATTGCGCATGACATGGCGTTCTTAATAACACGGCAATCTAGTTAAAAACAGTTCAACTTTTAAAAAATGTGTCTCGAGACCTTGTGTTTTTTCCCCTTTCCACTGCCCGCGTCAAAGCAAAAATGCATTCTGTGTGAACGAGCCCTTATGCTCCTGAAATTTTTAAAAACGCGGCGTTCCCATTGAAAACAATTGGAAAAATACGCTAACAGAAAAAAAACGCTTTAGTGGACACACGGCCTAAAAATAGTACTGATTCCAAAATTTTAAATGGTACATGTGATTGAATAAAAGATGACAAAATGTCACAATTTTTTGGGTGAACCATTCCAGAAGTGTTTTTCTGTTGCACTGTGATAGTAGTCACAAACTATGATGTCACTTTTTTCCATAGATGGCGTTGATCGAACTTCAACCATCTGAGAGAAAAGAAGAGGGCGCACAGGGAGATGGCATGCCTGGCAGCAGGGGGAAAGGTCATCAAGAGGTCACGAGCCCCTCTGTCTATAAACTCCCCCCTCTCCACCTGCTCACCTACCAATGCAATAGCCAATAGGAGAGGTGGGGCATGGTCTACACAGTGCCATTCACACAAGCAAGTTCCGTCACCATGACTACTTCAGTGTGTTTACATTCGATTTTGGGAGAAAATCACATCTTCAACACTTCCATAGAAAAACGCAGCAAAGGGTCTTCGTGAAGGCAGGCCATTAGAAGGGGTCCGTAAATCAACGAAGACAACTCGAAGTGTTCAGGTGGCTGTCTGGGACGTCACGAAATCCAAACCAACCAGCAGACGAAACCAGATCAAGACATGTAGTAACAGATTAGATTTCTGTACCTCTGTGCAGATGCTAAAAATATTATGTCACCGTATGTTTACACGTAATACTGTCAAGGATATCAGAACAGTAGTTGTTTTCAGGTGCGTTGTTAAAATCCGAGGACGGTGTACAGCTTTAGGTTCCTAAGCGGCTTCATAGTTTACAATTGTGTTTGTATTTACTGTTTTGTTGTTCTAGTTTTCTTTTGTGCCAGCAGGAAAAAGCTGATTTACAACACTACAAAGACAGTCAGAGCTACGGATGGTACTCAGAAGAAAGAGAGGGAACGTGAGAGCGGCGATGGGAAAGGAAACAGGAAGTGATGTGAGTGGAAGGGTCTGTGGAGGGAGCGGGGAATTCTGACGTAAGGAACAGAGGTCGAGGGAGATCAGGAGGTCAGAGGAGTGGAATATGGGAGAAATGCCAGCAAATGCAAGTAGATGGAAAGGTTGAAAAGGAGCAGGTGAACGCGTAGGTCAGAGGTGCACAGGTCCGGGCAGAATATGCAGAAATATTATTTATATATATATATATATATATATATAATTTTTTTTTAAATTATTGCAATACATTTTATTTATATTATATATAAAATAAATATAATATAAACAAAATATATTTCAATTAATATATATATATATTTTTTTTTTTATTGCAATATATTTTATTTATATTATATGTAAAATAAATATAATATAAAATATATTTCAATTTAAAATATATATATATATATTTTTAATTGAAATATATTTTATTTATATTACATTTATTTTATTTATCAAAATAAAAAATATATAAAATAAATATAATATAAATAAAATATATTTCAATTACAAAATAATATATATACCTTTTATGGGTGGCTTAAAGCATACTGTGGGAATTTCCAGAGTTTTCTACAGATTCTGTCTGGGCCTAGAGATATATTAAAATGTTTTACAGATCATTTTTATGCATTGAATTTTTTTATCTGTAAATGCACAGCCGTAGAGTGATGTTCGTTTAGCGTTTTTGGGAAGATTGCAGGAGTCGTATGGACGTTTTCAGCTTGTGTCTGTGAATTTGGGATATCACATGTGTGGTACACTATGTCAGCAGGACATAGACTGTTGGAGCAACAGGGAGAGATATACATAACATTGAAATAGATAAGGAAATAACACTAATGCACCAGTTATTAGTACAGAGCGCTGCCTTGTGGTGAAACTGTGCAATAGTTACCAATAAATGAGGCTAGTCTTTTTTTTTTACAGTATTGTCTTAATATCAGCCATTAGTTAATCATGCCAGGTATAAAAAGTAGAAAGTTTACAATAAGAAATGAGCTTTTAGTTTTGGACTCTTACAAGTGAAGATCTGATTTTCTGCATGGGAAGGGTCTGAGAGGGTCTTTTTTTTTTTTTTTTTTTTTTTTTGTAATCCGGGACATTAAAGTCCCTTTATGAGGGTGTTCAGTGATTGGTAATGTATCTTATTTAGAGTTTCTCCTATAATAACTTTGCTTTTCGTGCCCTTGGTGCTGTGAATCCTTGCTGAAACCATCAAAAGTGAATTTGCAATAACGTGCAATAGACTCTCATCAGCAACACGGTGTGAATCAAGGGCAGAGGGGTGGGGGGCGTCTCTGAAAGAGGAACTGGACTAGCAAACTTTGCCCCCCCAAATCCCCCACAATTCCCACACCACAGGACTGTTGTACCCTGTAGTCCTCGTGTTGCCGGCCTGCAACTTGATGCACCTACCCACACCTCAAGTGTTTTATGCTTTTCGGCTCATCCAAAGAAACAGGTCATGACAGTAAACAGACAGTAAAGAGGCACTTTCACATCCATTGAGTGGCGACCGACACGGTTAAAGCTGCCTAAAAGAAAGAATGTTGACTATGCAGTGTGTGTGTCAGCTTCGTAAACGAGTTGGTGCCTCCAAACTAGAGCTTTTAAAGTGCATGAAATGCCTTAAACGAAATGGTAGCCGGTGTTTTACAAAGCATGTTAGCAAACCATCACGTGGCATCTTGTTTATAGAGGTGCATTTGTTTGTGTATTAAGCCACTCATCACTGCCATTTGAAACCAGTTAGCAGATTCAAATGATTATTTATTCTTTTCTATTATTGATGCAGAGGTTATTGTATTCATTAGATGTATTATTTAAGATACCTTGTGTATTAACTTTTGCTATGGCTGGTAACCATAAGTACATCTCAAATAATAACCTAGTTAATTTTTTTTTTTTTTTTTTTTTTGGACGTATTGTTTTCCCAATTTGCGTTCTTTATCAAAAAAACAAAAAAAAAAAAAAACATACCTGATAGTCAAAAGACATGTCAGGCTTTTTTTTTAATATTTCTGTTTTCTTTTCTTGTGAGTATCTCTAAATGCTTCTGTTTTGCTAACCCTCCCTGGATGGTGTATTTTAAGGAAAGTGTTTTTATATATATGTTGTCACATGTCGTAAACAAAGAGCCAGTTTTTTTTCTTTCTTTCTTGAAAATAATTTGGAATTTTTTTTCGCGGGTTTGCAATTTTTCGCTGTTATTCAGTTGTGATTTTCACCTCAGCTGTTAGGGTGTTTAAAAATGCGTAGCGTCATTGCGTAGTTCTACGAAGAATGCTGCTCGCTCGCGATTGGATAGCGAAGTATGACGCGAATTCTATTCTGGTTTGTTGAAATGTTCTTCACGCGACGAGCTAAGCAAAATTACAGATGCTGTAACAGTGTTAAAACATTTACATGCTACCTTGGTATTCCGTTATTTACGAAGCCTTTATCGTTTGTTTTGGGCGCGTGAGCATATCTGATGCTGATTTTTATTTTTTTATTATTATTTTTTCATCTAAGTTTATTTTTTGCTTTACTACGCTCTTTGTTTTTTCCGTTGTTTATTCTGTTTTCGTTTTGTTATTTCAAGAGCCGATGTCCTGTATTGACTGCAGGCTGACGTACATATGCGTATATATATATAAAATATATATTTTAAAAGAATCTTATGTTTATGTTTAAGATAAAACCAAATAAAAAAGGGCGAAAAATAAAACAAACAAACAAACAAAAAAAACGAGCAAAAAATGTAATTTATATTTTAGAGATGCATGCAAGAGGCTGGGAAGTCATATCTAGAATAACAAATGGCAGTGCCTTTTTTATTTGTATTCAGACATTTACCCCCAAATGTAAATGATTTTATATGGCTCTAAAATATAGAGATAAGCCAGACGCATTGATGGTCGACACTTCAAATCATACAAAGTCCAAACGAGCTGATTCTGATGCGTTTGCTCCCGTTTCCATGAGGCTCGGAAGGAGCGTGCTGGAAGTTCATGGGAATCTGTATGCTTTAGGTACTTCAGTGCTGTTATGAAGTTATGATTTATATCTGTCTGTACAACACGCAGATGTGTATATATTTTTGTTTGTACTTGTGCGAGTGTGACACTGTGTATCCAGGTGAGAAACCGGATTGTCTTGTAATTTTTGTACATACCCTCTTAGAAAATGTTGCGTCATAAAATGGATGACTTCATCGGAGGATGATATTGTTCCACTTACCTGTGAGGCGTGAGTTGCGTCTCTCTGCTCATGTTAGCGCAGATTTTAAACACCTTTACTGAAATAAACATGACTTCAGTCAATAAAAAGAGGGAATTCTGTAATATCTTTCCCTCTTTGGTTCGTGGCCTTGTGTGTTTGTGTGTTAATGGGAGATTATAGCCTACTGTTTGTGTGTATGTGTCCGTGATGTTCTGTCCGCCAACTGAATGTGTATCATTTGGGTCTGTGTTAAATGCTTGACATCTTTGTAATAACCACAGACGAAAAGTATTAAAGAGTAACTTTTGAAAAGGACTTCATGTGTTTCTTTGATTTCAAAACAAGCTGTTTAATGGTATGGAGGAAGCTGGTGTAACCACATGAGTCCGTGAGGAATTTACTGCCTCCTCTCGATCTCAACCAATCAGAGATCTAGATACGGGTTTTTATTGCCAAGAGGTGGGGCTTTCTGTGAAAGAGGACTGAAGAATGCTGAGTCACTCTCAGCTCAGTGCTTTATGAACTCATTTATGACGGGCCAATCAAAGTGTCACACAGGTGGGCAGTGCTGTTCATGGAAAATATGGGGAACGACTAGAAAGTGAAATTGGCTATTTTTAATCCATAGATGAAATGAAGATCATTAAAAAAGTAGAATTTCACCATGAAAATTTTATGTATGTGCAAAACACTCGGTACTGGGCTTGACCATACTTTTAGGGCAGAAGAAAACAGTCATTAATTTCACCCCAAAAGGGAAAAAATATAGGACTTTATATGACATATAAGCCTTTTTTATATTCATTTCCCTTCCCAGAGTCCAAATTTTCAATTAAAGCAATAATAATAAATAAAATCACCCTCAAATAAAAAAAAATCACCCTCAATCATCTTTATGTTATGTGATAAAAATGGTATATTTAAACTGTGAATTGTTTCTTAACATTACCCTCACAAATTCATATTAATGTGATTAACTGTCTTGAAATTGAAACTGTCTAGGATTTATACGCATTTATGCAAAACATTTTGTTTCTTTTGATTTTGGGGTGAAATATGACATTTGTGAGATCCACCCTTTAATGTTTCTTGTTCGTTGCTTTTTAACAAACCCTTGCATAAAAAAAAAAAAAAAAAAAAAAAAAAAAACAAAGATAACAAGAACATGCTAACATATTTTAAATAAGATTTATTATTTTAAGCTGAAAATGATGAACATCAATAGTAAAGTATTTGAAAGACTCTGAGTCTTTCATTTAAAGAAGGCCACATGAACAACACTAGTTCTCAATATCAAGTGCTCATTTTCTTAATGACTCCACCGACATGAAGTGATTGTGACATTGAACATCTCATAGCATCTTCAGAAGCTTCACAACTCCGAATTTCATCCGAACTCATGAATGCAAAACATCACTCAGAGACATTTTCATAATAAAAAAAAAAAAAAAAAAACAGTCAATACACAGGCAATACAACAGTGTCAGTAAATCCACAGCGTCTGTCGTTTTTTTGAGGTTAATATAATTTTCTACAATGTTACGTAGTATATAGTTGAAATTCTAACTCGTTCAAAACACATTATACATACCCAAGGACAGGTAAACATGCGTCAGAGTAAATGTACAAAATATGTTCTACAAATGTAGAATCTTAAAATATCTTTTAGTTGGTTTCCATCTTCTTATCATATTTTAATTACAAAGATCACATTTGTCAGTACAGGTATGTTCTGTATTCTTCATGAATCCCACAATGTGCAAAATCAGATACTATGTTGACCTCGACTGCACCTTTCAACCTTTGGTCTTTTTTTCCCCCAACAAATAAAAAACAACCTTCCTTCAGAGTGTAAACAACATCTATGGCCATACAGACAGGATATTCAAAAGGCTGGACCTGGTTATCACTTCAACACGTAATATCCAACACAACAGACTCAACAGTTGATTCGAAACAGAAAATAATAGTGCTGCACAGAACTTGTAAATACTATCAATAATAAACACTTACAGAGATAGTTCACCCCAAAAATGAAAATTCTGTCATCATTTAATGTTGTTTTAAACCAAGCGTGCCACACGAGTCCGGAAAAGTGAAGCCAAGCGTCTCGATCACCCCCAGGTGGCTGGATGCATGTAATGTAATGGGACGTGAGACAAACTAAACAGTCAAATTACACATCAAATATGTTTTGTTTTTTTCTTCAATTGCCATTTTAGGCAGTTTTTAATCACGCTGATGTTTAAAGTGTTCGTTCTTTAAATAAGTTGTTTTTAGTTAGTTATTTGATGCTATAATAACGCAGGTTTTGACGTCATGAGTAGTCACTGAAGCAAGGACTTTTTTCCTGGATCTTCAGGAGGAGATTGGAGCTTTATTTTAATTTCTACATTTCCAGAACTGTTATTTTTACACCAACATAATGAGTTGTTCTGCAGTATTAACCAATTCTGCGGGAGTTTGGGCGGGACCTTGATATCGAGGCTCCACTTTGCGTTCAGTACTGCACAGACTCGGGCTCCACATTCACTATGCGCAGACTCGAGACTCAAGATGTCAGTGCCATATTGGAGCTGAAATTCACTTACTTTGAATTTTGGAAGAGAGTGAAGGTGCGTCGTCCATCTTTTTTTACAGTCTATGTTTTAAACCCATTTGACTTTCTTCTGCTGAATTGCAGATATTTTTACAAATGTTTGTTTTTGTCCTTACAAGCCGATGGGATCCAATGTTATTTGAAATATCTGTAACCCTATCAAGCCTATAATTTAACATATTTGATACACAAATTTCTAAGGCCTCTATCTCTAAAACATGTGGTACACAGTCTACTCTGGTTAATAGTTTGTACTTTTTAGCAAGTAAAAGGCATTTTTAGTATAATTCTAAAACTGTTCACCTTCAGGTCATGATTCACTTCTTTTCGCTGTGATTTTTTTAAAAGTAAATGTAAGAATGCTTTTTATATTTTTAGTAATATTTCAGAAAGAACACACTGAACTGAAGCAACATTTTGGTTTACTTGATTAT
Organism: Mylopharyngodon piceus; assembly: GCA_039654765.1. Taxonomy (NCBI): domain Eukaryota; kingdom Metazoa; phylum Chordata; class Actinopteri; order Cypriniformes; family Xenocyprididae; genus Mylopharyngodon; species Mylopharyngodon piceus. The sequence goes on from CM077449.1 coordinate 22,072,083, forward strand.
TCATAATTTGTTAGAAAAATCATGTTAATTTGTAAATATCAAATATGATACATCAGGCTTTTGAGGAAGGTTTATTTGTACGTTTGCTCATAAAACTAAGCATTTAAATGGTTAGTTCACCCAAAAATTTAAATTCTGTCATTAATTACTCGCCCTCACGTCATTCCAAACCCGTAAGACTTTCATTCATCTTCATAACACAAATGATATTTTTAATGAAATCTGAGAGATTTCTGTCCCTCCTTTGACAGTCTACCAACTACCACTTTGAAGCTTTAAAAAATACATAAAGAGATCGTATAACTAATCCATATGAATCGAGCGCTTTAGTCAGAATTTTCTTAAGAGACGTAATCGCTTTATATGATGTACAGATTGAATTTAAGCTTTTATTCACATAAATATTCATCAGCGAACATAAACAGAAGCTCAACCGTACTTGCTTGATGCGAGAACAAACCTCATTGGTTCTTGCAGAAGCTCAAACGCGAGAATGAACCTCATTGGTTCTCACACGTCAAGCAAGCGTGCTTGAGCTTCCATTTACCATAACAGTTGTGTGCGATGATGAATCTTTATATGTGAATAAAAGCCTAAATTAAATCTGTTCATCACATAAAGCGATTGAGTCTCTTCAGAAAAATTGGACTAAACCGCTCGATTTATATGGATTAGTTTTACGATCTCTTTATGAACTTTTTGAAGCGTCAAAATGGCAGTTGCGTGGACTGTTGATAGAGGAGATGAAGATGAACGAAAGTCTTACAGGTTTGAAACGACATGAGGGTGTGTTAATTGATGACAGATGTTTCATTTTTGGGTGTACTAACCCATCTTATCTTACTTTTTGGCCGTATAAAAATCAGAAACCACAACAAATTGCAAACTTTTGCTCATTTTAGGTGGGTTTTTTTTTCCTCCTCGAGTGCGAGTTCCATATTCTCACTATATCACACTATTGTATATGAGCCATTAAAGCCTAATATATCAAATATGATCCTCAACATGTGCAAACTATTTTTTAGATTTTGTCTAACAAACTGTTCCATTTCAAAAAAAGATTATTTCATACATCAGGCTTTACCGGGTTAAGAGAAAATGAAGGTGAGTAAAAGAGGATAGAAGTTTTATTTTTGGGTGAACTATCCCTTTAAAAACAGAAGATACTTTGGGTCTGGGCACAAATATTGACTAAAGCACAGGATACATTATATTAAATATTACATTATAAGACAGCGTAGCCATAATACACTTACAGCACATAGTAAAACAACAATAAAACCTGTCTGGGATTATTCATTGATAAAAAGTGGCGCTATTGTAATACTATGGGTTTTATTTTTTATTTTTTGGACATGTACCATTATAATACCATATTAATCTTTAAAGTACCTTATAAATATCAAGGAATATGAATATTGGTAATCATTTAGTACCATGGTGATTTTCATTACCATAACTGTACCATGGTACCTCAACAGTACTTTTTATAACAGTAAAATTAAGTATTCAGAATGACACGTACCTCCCTGTTCAAAAGCGTGAAAATAAAACTGCTTTGTTGCGTTTCTCGGCAACTCAATTGCGTTTAATAGAGCGCAAATGTGACCCAACCGGAAAGAGATGTAAACAAATTTTGGTGGGTTTGGTGCTTGTTTGGAGAGGTTAAATTGTGCTAATCTAGGACGTCCTTCATAACACAATGCTTCCATATAACAGCAACAGCCACAGTCCCATCAACAGAGGCTCCCACAGCTCCACTGACTAAACACGCACAAAACCTCAATCAATGAAATACACACACACACGCAATACAGAAGAGATGGTGTTACCGAGGTAACCACCCCAGAGGCGGGGGGGACGCTATGTTACACAGCAGCAGTGCCTCGTCCGGAGGCAGAACCAGAGAGGACTCCTTCGATCCAGGGAGGCGTTTGAGAAGAGGGCTGGTCAGAGTGTTTTGGCAGTGGAGAGCGAAACACTGACCCTCTCAGCTCCGGATCAGGGTCAGGAACTCGTCTCGTGTCTTGGGGTCCTCGCGGAAAACGCCCAGCATGGTGCTGGTCACAGTCTTGCTGTTCATCTTCTGGACGCCTCGCATAACCATACACATGTGACTGGAGAACAGAAAGAAGAGTATAAAGAAGTCAAACTTTGCATTACATTGTAAAATAAAATAAAGTTTAACTTGAATTTTTACATACGTGGCTTCAACAACCACTCCGACACCAGCAGGCTGTAGAGCTTCAGTGATGGCGACCGCAATCTGTTTAGTTAGACGCTCTTGAACTGAAATAAAAAACATAGATCACAACTATTGAGAACATGTCAATGTGAAGTTTTAAAGATAAAGTGAAACAAACAAGGATTTTGAAGGTACAATATGAATATTATAACATGATAGAACTGTTTGTTTAGAAAAAAGAGCATTACCTTGCAATCTCCTGCTGTATATCTCAACAATCCTGGTGAAAAACAAAAAGCATAAACATAGTAAATAATTAAGCTAAATTTATACACAATATACCTTCATTGTATGTAATAGTGGTTTAATAAAACTTTATTGCTCAGGTATTTTAGTTGTTGTGATAATGATATAAACATTAAATGTAAACTAAAAATGATTTCAATTTAGACACTTTATAATTAAAAATACAAGTTCATAAAGTTTGTATTAATATAAACATACATACTTGTAATATATACATTTGCTATATAATAATAATTGTAATACATTACCGTTCAAAAGTTTAATACTTTTATTCAGCAAGGAAGCATTAAACTGATCAAAAGTCATGTACATTATTAATGTCTTTATTGCTGTCCTTTTAAACCTTCTATTCAAAAATCACATTTTCTACAACAATATTAAGCAGCACAACTGTTTTCAACATTAATAATAATAATAAATGTTTCTTGAGCAGCAAATCAGCATATTAGAATGATTTCTGGAGGATCATGCGACACTAAAGACTGGAGTAATGATGCTGAAAATGTAACGATGCTGAATAAATTTTAAAACAGAAAATGGTTATTTTAAATAATTTGTAAATAGTTTTGTAAATATTTTACTGTTTTTGTAATTAAATAAATGCAGCTTTAGTGAGCATATAAGAGACTTCTTTCAAAAACTATAAAAAAAATCTTACCGATGCCAAACTTTTGAACGGTAGTGTATGTAATATAAAAATAACTGCATTTAAAATCATTTTTAATTAATCATATTTATTAATTAACAAGTGAATGTAAAACTCCAGAGTGGAGATATGGATAAATAAATCTCTTTTAATGATCATAAATCACATCCAATGTTTTCAATATATTTAAATATAACTATTTAATATTAATATGAGTAGAACAAACACAATAAATCCTATTCACAGCGGGCACGCCTTCCCTATTCAACTTACGGAACGAACGCGGCGCCAGTTCCTTTTTTTCCGTAAGTAGAATAAAAAAAGGCGTAGGACATACAGCGTAAGCTTTTTGAAGAATACGGAAGACGGAAGCACTCGCAAGGCGATCATTTGTGTTTATAAAGCATATACATTTGAATTTTTTAGAAAATGATCGATTGTTTCGCTAGATAAGACCCTTATTCCTCGTCTGGTATCGTTTAAAGCCCTTTGAAGCTGCACTGAAACTGTAATTTTGACCTTCAACAGTGGAATCCATTGAAGTCCACTATAAGGAGAATAATCCTGGAATGTTTTCATCAAAAACCTTAATTTCTTTTCGACTGAAGAAAGAAAGACATGGACATCTTGGATGACATGGGGGTGCGTAAATTATCAGGAAAATTTTATTTCAAAGTGGACTAAACCTTTAATATCAAAACCTCTGTTTCATGTTTGATCATTTGATCAGCAGCGATCCATTTATAAGGCAATTACGAGGCAAATGGAAAAGTCAGACCTTGCCATGACAGCAATAATTATGAAACAATAACAAATTTTAGAAATCAGAAATGCAACTGTGTGTGTGCGTATGTGATTAAGTGTGTGTGGTACTGCTAAGAGCTATATGACTGCTGTTGTCATGTCTTCATTAGTGGAGTGCAGTATTACAGTTGGTACATAGTGAGATGGATAAGCCACAGAGATTGGGGTCAGATTGGATCAAGCTTCTCTTTGTCATTCACACATTATGTCTAATCCTCTTACAGACACTTACACTCTCACTGCTTCACACACACACACACATGCATCTTGATTTCACAGACAAACAACATTCCTGAGGGGAGGAGAGCCAATAATCTCCTTCACTCGAGCAAATGCTGCTGATTTCACAGAGAGAGAGAGAAAAAAAACAAAACACTGCTTTGTGGCAGGATAAATTTGTACACTCCTGAAGGAATCCATTAATATTCAATACTGCACCAGAAAAACATAAATTCACCTGCAATGGTCCCAAAAGTATTTGGACACTTAAGCCATACCTAATGTGTGAATGTCACTGCATAATATAACAAAATGTACAATTTATTTTAAAGAAGAATAGCAAGTTTCAAATAAAATATATATACAGGGGCCTAGGAAGATGTTTTGGGTTGGGGGTGCTGAAAGGAGGGAATAGTCTATAGAAATGGCATATAAAGAAATAATATATAAAACACGTCAACGCCACAAAGCAAAACAAACAATACCCGAGAACGCTTGTTAAATGGAGCATACAGTACATTTTTGACAGAACATGGTGATACTTGCAATCATAATGCACAAGGAAGGTATTTTTAATACGCTATTTCAAAAAAGGGCTATTGAGATATTTTTGCAGGCAATAAACGAGCCTGCATGGCGACAGGAAATAAACAATAGGCCTAATGAATAAATAAATACTTGTGCCTACCTTACAGACTTGCACTCCAGAGTGGAGTGCAGCAGAAACCCGCCAGTAGGTGGCGGCAAGTCACTGTCTTAAAGAGTCATTGAATCATTCATTCAAATGAATTTGTTTAAAAAAAAAACAAACAAACAAAAAAAACATTTATTCGTTCAGGAACAACATGTTCTTTAGACACGTGCAACGGTTCTGATGTGGCTGTGTTTGAAACTATTTTCTTTGAAGGAGCAAAAACATACAATAAGTGTCTAAAATGTAAGTTACTTACTTAATATTAACTTATTGTTAAACCGTTCTATAATATCAATATCATATTTGCAAAATGCTTTTCAGCAAGAAACGGCACTCTTGCTCGTGTGATAGCTTATTGCTTAACTATATCGTTATAAATAAAAAAAATCAGGAACTCATTATTGGGGCATTTTTTTTCCCCTCGTAACTTAATTTTTCATGGGCATTTTTGTTCATTTTGATGCCATTTTTGCCACAAGGCCCTGTTAATTTCACTCCCTGGTGTGTGTCAATCAAGGTTGTGTCTAGAAGGGATACAGCTACGGCCGGAAGTGATGCAAAATCTCAGGATAAATAACAGTAAATTAAATTTGCTACTTATCAAATTGTGTTTTATTAACATCTACACCTACCCCAACCCTAAACCTACCCTTACAATACTGCAAATACAGTTATTAAATAAAATAAATAAATATTAAATGACGCAATATTGATGTGTGCATGTTCGGTGGCCGTAGGTGTATCCCTTCTAGTCTTTAATCAAGATCCATGAGAAATTAAATAGACTATTCCCGTTTTGAGAAAGTAAACTATGTAAGATTTAAACAGTTTAATAAGAGAAAAGGTTTTTAGCCCACTTACATTTTACAGTTAAAATCCTTACAGAAGGTTTACTGATTTGAAATGAATTGATTCCTTTATAAACAAAAAAAAAAAACATAAACCTATGAAAACAGGGGGAGCTGCAGTACCCCTACTTCCCACGCTCATATACACACACAAACATTACTTTTCAAAAGGGGTCAGTAAGATTTTCAAGATGTTTTTTAAAATGTCTCTTATGCTCACCAAATCTCACCAAGGTCAAAAATGTTTTCTATTTTAATAAAAAGTAATAATTTCTTTTAAAAAAATCTTACTGACCCCATATACAAATTTTAGTTGGAAAAAAATTATTGAAAAAAATATAATTAAAAAAATATATATATTTGTTGAAAAAAATAAAGGCAAAAATTATTTATTATTTATAATACTTTCCGGTTGTCAAATATCAGTAGAACATATCCACTGTCAATGTAATAACCAACACTTGTGGTTACTTTGCTAGGACTGTATTTTGTTATCTAATGCAATAATGCAGATGGACTGGTGGAAGATGGAAGTGACTTAAGTGTCCAAATACTTTTTGTTCTAAACTAGATTTTTGTTATATGTAAGGGCACAAGCAGCTGAGTTTTAAATTATTTTCAAGCAATTAAGGGCTTTAGTGGATAGGCCAAAACAGAGAGTTACAATAGTCCAGACACAAGGTTATAAAAGCATGGACAACAGTTTCGGCATTTTTGAGATTTAGTGATGGTCGTATATGGACATGTTATGAAGATGAAAAAAAAAAAACAGGATTTAACAAGGAGGCTAATATGGGGTTCAATCATAGTGTAGAATCAAATAGTTCCCCAAGATTGCGTATAGTCGGTAAAGGGTGAACTATAACTCTGTCAATATGAATGGAGATGTCATGTTGGACCAGGGATTTAAGACCTACCAACAGGATTTCTGTTTTGTCAGTATTCAGCTTTAAGAAGTTTTGAGCCATCCATACTTTGAGTTCTTGTAGGCAGGAAGTGATGAAAAGAGGTGAAAAAACAGAATTGGACTGAGCAGTAAGATAGATTTGTGTATCATCAGCGTAACTATGGAAATTAGCCTGTAGATTAGAAACAGAAGTGGACCAAGAACGGATCCTTGAGGTACACCACGGGAAACAGTAATAGAGCGCGATTTGTGTTTATTAATTCTAATAAATTGTTGCCTGTCTGAGATATGAACTTAGCCACTGAGAGACAGTACCAGTGATGCCATAGTTAGATGAGATAGGAGTACAGAATGGTAAACAGTATCAAAAGCTGCACACAGGTCCAAGAGGACAAGGAGGCTGAGGTCACCAGAGTCAGAGGCAAGGAGAAGGTCATTCACTGCTCTTAAAGAGCAGTCTCTGTACTGTGGAGTGGACGAAAACCAGACTGCAATGGTTTGTGCAGATTGTGTTTATCCAAATGAGACTGTAGTCATGTGGCAACCACCTTTTCTAAGACTTTAGACAAAAAGGAAAGGTTGGCGATTGGTCTAAAGTTAATCAGGACTGTGTTAAGACCAGTTCTTAAAGGATTAGTCCACTTTCAAATAAATTTTTCCTGATAATTTACTCACCCCCATGTCATCCAAGATATTCATGTCTTTCTTTCTTCAGTCGAAAAGAAATTAAGGTTTTTGATGAAAACATTCCAGGATTATTCTCCTTATAGTGGACTTCAATGGTCTCTCCAAACGATTGAAGGTCAAAATTACAGTTTCAGTGCAGCTTCAAAGGGCTTTAAACGATACCAGACGAGGAATAAGGGTCTTATCTAGCGAAACGATCATTCATTTTCTAAAAAAAATACAAATGTATATGCTTTATAAACACAAATGATCGCCTTGCAAGTGCTTCCGCTTTCCGTATTCTTCAAAAAGCTTACGCTGTATGTCCTTCGCCTTCCCTATTGAACTTACGGAACGAACGCGGCGCCAGTTCCGTTTTTTCCATAAGTAGAATAGGGAAGGCGTAAGACATACAGCGTAAGCTTTTTGAAGAATACGAAAAGCGGAATGGTGGAAGCACTTGCAAGGCGATCATTTGTGTTTATAAAGCATATACATTTGAATTTTTTAGAAAATGATCGATCGTTTCGTTAGATAGGACCCTTATTCCTCGTCTGGTATCGTTTAAAGCCCTTTGAAGCTGCACTGAAACTGTAATTTTGACCTTCAACAGTTGAATCCATTGAAGTCCACTATAAGGAGAATAATCCTGGAATGTTTTCATCAAAAACCTTAATTTCTTTTCGACTGAAGAAAGAAAGACATGGACATCTTGGATGACATGGGGGTGAGTAAATTATCAGGAAATTTTCATTCAGAAGTGAACTAATCCTTTAAGTTCCGCGATGAGCAGCTAATTTTAGTCCAGCCAGTACATAACCAATAGTAAGGGATCTGTTTATCATGTAGGTGATCAGTAAAATGAATGAAGGCAGAAAGTTTTTTAACAGGACTGGTGTGCTGGTATTGGATCAAGCTTGCAGGAAGAGGAGTTAGATTTAATAATCAGCTGTTCGACTACAGGTGTATTAGTGAGTGTGAAGTTTGAGAATGGGTGGACTAGCTGGGAAATAGAACAATTTGGAGGAGCAAATGAAGAGAAAGATTGGAAGATATTGTCAATTTTACATAGAAAAAATGTCTGGAAAGTTTCACAGAGGTCTGTAGAACCATTAATAGAAGAAGTTTGTGATTTGACTAGCTTGTTGATCTCAGAGAATAGGGTCCTGAGTTTACACTTTGCTTTGTTAATGACAGCGGAAAGCTAAAGTAGAACATGCAGTGTTGAGTGCTTTTTTATATTGCAGCATGAAATCTGAGTAGGCAGTAGCATGAACAAGGAGATGAGTCTTTTTATAAAGTCGTTCTTTCAAGATGCCTACCCTTTTCATTCGATTTCATTAATCTGAGCTCCGGGGTGAATAAGCTGAGGGGACAGCTCTGGTCTTTAATGGGGCCAGAACCTCCAAGACATTGGATGTAGTTTCATTATATAGTGAGAGGATCTCACCAGGACAAGAGAGATCGACAGAAAGTGGCAGAGGAGACAGAGTAGGTGAAATTATCATGGTTAATTGGTTTTCAGGTTTTGGTAGGATATTGTAGATTTGAATTACATTTTGTAATCTTTAATTTTGGAAAATAATTTGATGGCTACCTTAAGACTAGCAGTTTATGCAACCGGCCACTGGGTGTATTTTACCTACCGTGCTAATTTACTCAGACCAAGAACCCTCTTGTTTGGAAGGTAACCTATATGCACCTGTGAAAAACACAACACATTAACTGACAACAGAAAGATATAATTGCAAAACATGGGAGTTATATACACAATTCTTTTTACATGATTACCTGTTGCAAAACTGTATATTGGCTCTAGCAAGCTACATGTCACAGCATCAGATGAAAAGTAAAAAATGGGACTGGAAAGAGCCATATCTGTGCATGTGCTCGGAAGTGACTGCACATCTGATAGCCCCCCCTCCCCCCCAACCTAACCTCCTCTCCGCCATCAAACTCAAATGTCACCAACAATTTGATGAAACGGCCCAGAGAAAGGGCAGCATCAACAGACATGCAAGAATTTTCTTTTTTTCCTTATCTGCTCTCTGTTCTGATGCGATAATCCTGTGTGTCACTGAAACCTCTTGGCCTTTTTTCAGGGCTGGCAAACTCCTCTCGACATTCTCTAAATGCATCAATCGAACTTTACCAACATCTACAGAGCACCTGGGAAATAAGTAAAGCGCTTTTTGTAGCTAAATCCACTTTAGACCAACAGGTAAGACGTGGTGGCTGTACGGTAGATATGTTTCTAGTGTAAGAGAGCGTTCTGTGTTCGTGATGGACACTAAGAGTGTTGTGGAGATGGAGGACACTGAAGCGCAAGCAAGAGGGCCAAAAATGAAAGAGAACGGGCAGACGCCTCTTTGAAAGAAATTGGTGAGTCATTATCTTGTTGCAGATGCGGCGAGAGGCGAGGTAAATAGATGAGAAGGGATAAGGGGCCGCGCCGCGCCGCTGACGACAGGGAGCTATCAGCGGGGGACGCAGCGGAAACGACGGCCCTCCAACAGCATCTGACAAACAAAATTGCAAGTGGTGGAAAAAAAAAACGTTCAGTGCGCTTGATCAATGGCTCAGTCTATCATCAGTAGCCATTTGTGCCGTGACAGGATCGACGGTGTCTCTTTTGTCTTAAATGGCAGACACCTGCAGGGCTATGAGCCGGAGGGAGGTACTAAATGTCAAACCTGGAGGATTAAGAGTGGGCATTGTTTTGGAGTGGAACTCAGATCTGATATTTCAGCTTGTCCTCGTTACCTTCAAGATTTAATTATAGCTAATTAACTTGGTTATTGACAGATTACATGTCAATGTTTTTTCAAGTGCATCAAAAAAAACCAGGAGGCTATTTTTGCCAGGTGGGTGGATGAATCTCACAAAGAAATGTCCAGGTCATATTTCACTCCACAATCAAAAGAAGAAGAAAAAAATACATACTTTGCTTAAAAAAAATAAAGCCATTTTAATGCATTTCTTTTCATGATAATTAAGCATATTTGCCACCAAATTCTCATTGTAATATATTAATAAAAACATCCTGATTTTTAGTCAGCATAAATTGACTTTTAACACTGCTTACTTGAGCAACAGTACTTTACAGTTTTAATAATATATTACTGTTGTTTCCACATTACAGTAATGAGAATACTATTTTTTTTTTTTTTACTTACAATAGGCTTTATGAAAATAATATCACAATGCAAAAAAATCCATAGTCCCAAATATAAAGGCTTCATTTCTTTGCGAAAATATAAATTCTATAATTTCTATATATTTTTTCTTTTTATTATGGGTTGAAATTTGATCTGGATATTAAATAAATATATTAAATGAAATGGATATTAAATGAAAAATGAAAAATAAAAAATAAAAGCAAAAAAGTAAATAAGAAAATAGAAATACAAATAATTTTAAAAAGTAGAACATTAAACATTTTACTTTAATAAATTGATCATAAAATAAATGTTTAATATAAAAAGATTAAATAAAGACCTTAAAAAACCTATCCTAAAAAACAAAACCTTATAGGATAGAGGTGTGACAAATTAATTTTTAAAACTACATATATTCTGTGTAGTTTTTGTCTCAAATATGGTCATAAAAACTGCACTGCAAGGATGACACATACTTATGAGGGAAATTAGTAGTCTTACCCGGCCAAAAATGGGAACTAAATGGTGTTCACACATTGAAAACATGTCAATATCCTTCACGATCACCATCTCATCATGATCTTCATCAAAGATTGCGTCATTCAGGACATCTGCAAGAAGGTACAAGAACAAATCAAGAAGGTCAGGTAGGTCACCGTCAGGTGAGCGATATGACATCATGAAATCATTATATTTCACCCCATGCGCTTTTCCTGTTGTGGTCCTGTGTCATTTCTCTTAGCTCATATCATTGTTCAAACATATCCCGTTTAATATATTGAGAATGCACTGTCTTTTCTTGTGGGGCTTTTTAATTTCCTGGCTGCCTATCTCAGGGAAGGTTTCCGTGGAAACATGGCAAACTGATGGCGAAGCTTCAGGGTCTTGTTGAGATGTGACTCCCATATTTGTTGTTGCCACTTTTGTGCAGTCACTGTGTGATTCAAAAAGGCAGAAAGCAATCAATCTTCAGGCTGTTTTTATGTCGACAGGTATGACAGCTAGGGCTGGGTAAACAATATAGATTTCTCGATTTTAATCGATTCTCATTTTTACGAACCGATATCAATTCTTAAATCCCAAGAATCGATTAGTCTAGTCTGTTTTCAGTTGTAGCGCGCCTCCCAACCAATAAATCGCAATAATCTTTGTGCTTTGTTACTTTTGATATGAAGCAAAGTCTCAGATTTCAAATGACGTCCATCTTATTATGAGATTCAAAAAATAAATACCATTTAATGTGATGTGACAGATCGCTTTAGAGCCTCAGTTAAAGAGAAGCGGCAGCACGGAGCGCATGTCAACATCCTCTCCTCCGCTTTAATACCAGTTACAGCGCGAAATAAACATGACTAAACATCTGAAGGTATGTTAAAATATACAGTACAACTTACCGAAATCCGTATCATGTCTCGTGTAATAGCTCAATCAGTGTTTCAACCTCGGAAAGACGTCAATAAAACAGCTTGTAAGCAATGTCACATAACGTCACATTTACCTTAGAAAACCATATTCAGTGACCATAAACTCATTAGTAAGCTAGAAAAGTGAACTCTAGAAAGCAGCATTCTGATAAATATATGCACCGTTACATATTCATTATAATGTTCTTCAATATTTAATGCATATTTAAATAAATCAGTTATGACAGCCACGATTTAAATGTTTATATTTTAAAAAAAAATAAATAAATAAATAACGAATTGGAGTAGAAATATGATTATGTAATTCTAAACTTTATTTATTATAAAAAAAAAAACATAATTGAGTTAAGTGTTTGTATATAAATAAGTAAATTTTAACCTTCAATATTATATTCAATTATGTAGTACCAACTGACTCCCATGTGTAGTTTACAGCATTAGTTGAGAGATTTTTTTCCTCTAGAAAATTTGCCATGTACTGTAACTGATATACTACATCCAAAAAAAATCGATAACGAATCGAATCCGAATCGAATCGAATCGCAAGCATGTGAATAGAACTCGAATCGAATCGTGACAACTGTGTCAATACCCAGCCCTAATGACAGCTCTTAAATCTAATGAATATATTTACATTTTCTGAAAACACTGAGTAGTGCTCGATGGTGCAAAACTCGTCACCATGTTGTGGGTGGTTGTTAGGGTGTTGCTAGGGTATCGATCTCAAAAGAGTCTCTATGATATTCTGGTCGCTGGATGTGTCTTCAGTTCCTTTAAATTTAAGTTCTTTGGAATTTTTTACACAGATTTCCCAAAAAGTCAGATCACTTAGAAAGCTGCATGATTTGAGGTAACATTAATCTCTGTTGCCAAAAAAAATAAAAAAAATAATGAGCAATAGTAATAACAGTTATGCAACCACCACTGATAAACTGATAGTATCCCTAATAAAAGTGGCTGAACAAGTTATTTCCATGTTGTTTATGGTTCCCAGTACTTTTGTTAATATTTAAACGGATTCTGGACACTGTTCTTCCTGGTGACTAACCAGCCTGCTTTACAGAAACCGAGCATAATATATGTGTAAACGCTGTAGCTGATCGGAGCATCGCTGTTGAATTTAACCTGAGGGCAGCAGCTGTTACGAGAGAACTGTCATCAGGCTCGTCCTAAACAAACAGCCGCTTTCAAATGCACAAGCACAACACACGGAAAGGTCTCACGTATGACAGCGGCACCGAAAAAGAACAGGAAATCAAATCAGCATCTCCCCGAAGTCATCTTTCAGCCTCGCTGCCACCGTCACACAGACACACACTCAATTAAACACAAACTAGCTTACACACTAAGCAAACATACACTTGAAATACAATAAGTAACCATAGAAACCCATTGAAATTGTGAAGATGTCAATGAGCAGAGCTCTGGTTATGGGTAATGTTACTGCTGTTGAGGGCTTGGCTTGATCTCCATCCCTTAAATAAAAGACAGGCATCCATCCAGCCAGTGGGGGCAGGGGACAACGCAGCGTAATGACGGGTAATACAGAAAAAGAAAGCTGTGTAATCACTGTAAACTAAGCAATATCACTTGTCTCTATGACCTTTAATGGTTTTATGGGACATGAGACCACAACAAAACCATAAACTCTAAGGAAACATAATGACATAATGCGTAACAATATTACCATAATAATTATTTAATTTCACAATCCTTCCTTCCTTTACCATTGTCTGTGACTCATGAGCAGCATTAAGACAGATGTTTTATTAGCAACTGATATAAATTCAAGTAGTAAAATGGTGTTCAAAACTTGTGCAAAAGATGTGTAGCATTATTACATCTTATGTATTAAAATGTTTTAGGAAAAATATATGTAAGTAAACATTGCTGTTTTTGAATATTTATTTATAAAACGGTTAGTTCCTGTCCTTGATTCTGATTGGTCAATAGCTGTGTTTTATTCATGATAAAACATGGCTATGACCGTTTCACCCAACGGTTCTGTGTATCACTACACAACACCCTTAGCAACCACTCTTAGCAACATAAACTGTTTGTTGTCAATTGATATTGTTCATTGAAGCTTACTGTATTATGTAGAAGAGAGAAAAAGGTTGAGTGAGCGAGTTTATTACCTGCATTCAGATTTAGCATTTTCCTTCAGGTCAGTCCTATGTTCATAACAAAAAATCTGTTTAAATGTCCGATGTATTATCCTGTCCTTTTAACAGTTAAGGGGTTTTCCCGTGACTGACAGCGCTAGTCAAAGCATTTGTCAGTTGCGTCTTGTTCCGTGTTCACAACAATTCAGTCTTTTCAATGTAAAAGTCTTCGCTACTGACTTTGCCACCATCTAATGGCGTAATAATGTAACTTCTGTTGCTGTTCACGGCCAGGGACTTTTTTTCTGGCGGAAGGAAGGCTTTTAGTAAGAGTTTACTTCATGAAAGTTGCATTGTTACATATTTTTGGCTTTAATATTTGTATTGTGTGGTAACCGTTTTATAAAAGCAATAAGGTACAGCACAGCCTCTCGTACCTTATTGCTTACATATTTGTATATAAATTATTATATATTTTTTTTCCTTGTGTTCATTTATTGTAAAAAGGTAATTTTACACTAATGTTTTGCATTTTATTGCTTACATGAAACATTTTGAATCTATTTGTCTACAGTGGTCAAAATGATTGAAAAACATTGAGAATGTGATGCATATTGCATATCAACAAAAGGCTTAAAGGAGACCTATTAAGCAGCAGCTCATTTGCATTTAAAGATACATGCACGATAACACATTTATAACGCATAGATGAATATACTTTGACATTACCAACCATGTGAGAGCTAGGTGGATCTTCATCATTCAGGCACTAACGGCTTCCTTTTCTCAGGGCATTAACTCGTAATGAGTCACCCACCACCTATAAAAATGTGAAAATGCAAAACAGCCTCCCTCAAAGCTGTCCCAACACTTCAAATGTCTTTCTGTTGGAAAAAAAACTCTGATACAGAACAATTCAAGAAGCTGTAGGGGTGGTGCAAACTTCAGCCAATCCCAGCAAAGACAAAAACGAAGACCTTCCTCTAGAAATTTCTTATTAAACGCGCACTTCACCGTGACATTGCATGTTCTACCATATGTGAACTGTGGACCATGTTCAAGCAATGCATATGTAAGTGTTGAGAGGTCATTGAGGGCAGTTTGCTTTAACGAGGAGTTTTTTGGGGTAGAAAAGCAACATTAACACATTCCATATGCATGGGCCCTAAAAATGCTACACAAACCAGGTCCAGATGTGCTGTTTTCTATGTGGGGATGTTGTTAGTGATGAGATGGTGGGCAGCACCCTGGCTCAACCACTTAGACAACAGCCTGAGAGTGACCAGTGAACAATTACGCAAGATAAATCTTCACTTTGAGCTGGAGTACCTGTTGAGCCAGTTAATCATATTGATGACACGTGGAAGTATTTGAGGAAATACTTTTAACCGGAAATGCTTGACACTGCATTTGTAAAAGATGAATGGTCTGTGGGCTATAAAACTCTCTGCATCATAATTAGGTCAAAGCATCTAATTAAAGCATCTAACCAAGACCAACCTGATACAAAACATAACTATTTTAGGAGGTGGTGATTTCATATGAATTTGTACAATGTGATTTGTACAGAAAGATAAGATTTTAAGAAAAAACATAAGCATGAAGGTCCAACTCTAAACCTAACCGTCAGTTGGGTTGCGCTGAAAATACATATTTGATTGTGAAAATAATTGACAGGATTTGGAAGAATGTACTGGTCGATCTTTTCCATAAAATGAAAATGAAGATGTCAAGCCTCAAAAAGTACTCAAACTCACCATAAAAGTGGTCCACATGACTTGTGCATTATATTCCAAGTCTTCTGATGCCATATGATAGTTTTATGTAGTTTTCTATTTATGAGTAACAGACCCAAATTTAAATTAAGTTTTACTGAAAATCTTCTAGTTATATTTAAGTTATTCACTAATATTCTCAACCTCCGGTGTGATGTTAACCTTGACCAGATCCACACAGACTCAGTGAGTTGAGCTCAGTCTAATTTGTGAATGAATCATTCAGACTGTTTTTTTTAACTAAATCAACTGATTCATTAATAAAAATCTGACTCAAACAAATCATTCATTCCTCAATCTTCTTTCAAGACTACAGCGGATTAAAATATTATCTGTGAACAATAAAATTAAGGTGATTTTTGTTCTTGACATCTTCAGTCACCATTCATTGTCATTGAAAATTAAATGAGACCGACCAGAACATTTTTCAAAATGTCTCTTTTTGTGTTTCACAGAAGAAAGGCGTACAAGTTTGGATGAATAAATGATGACGGAACTACTTCTTTACAAACACTAAAATCAACTTTTAAAGCCATTGTCTCGCGCTCTGTCTAGTTGTTTTTGAACCCCAAAACGCATCTGTGAACGCAACCTTAGTGTTATTAAAAAACTAAAGTAGCCTACTGTAAAACACAATGTTAACTTTTATGTTAAGGTTTTATTTATAACTTGTTTATTTCGCCTCGAGAGTAAAATGAGTTAAAATGAAACACCCCGATACTTCAAGAATATCTCAACTTGGGGGGGGGGGGGGGGAAGGAATAATGCTTAAAATAAATGTAATCCCTTCAAACCACATATAATGCGTAAATAAACACGGCGTTTCAGCTGTCAGTCATTTACGCAACTCACCAATGATTTTTTCCTGATAACCCTTGGTGAAGAACTGCATGGCCGTGGCGGCTCTCCACGGAGTTTTGAGGAGCCCCTGCCGCTGCGGATCTTCCCCGAGACCCCTGAGAATAGTGGTATAAGCCGCGGCGATGCTCGGCAGGCTCATTTCGTTGTCTTCCAGACTGCGAGTGCGCTCTTCCCGCCAGCTCTCCATCACGCTGGAGGACGGCACGGTGCTCGGGTCCCCGGCGGCACCACCGGTGCTCCATCCGGGCATCTTCACCCGGCCGTCAAAGTGTCCATTAATCGCGGCATCCGTTTCATTTTCACTTTGATTCATTTGTTTCTGTTTGGGGCGCTCCATGATTGCCTGAAAGTGACAGCTTGGGTTCCTCAAAGTGAAAAAAGCTACTATCTGTTTTTAAAACACTGTTTAAGGTGTAACGGACAAACTTGTGTGAAGTTCTACGGTTATTATACTCTTGTCAAACTCAGCGCTCTCGCAGTGGCAGCCGGGGGTTTTATAAACATTAGCTAATCCGTACGCGCTCCTATTGGTCCCCTGCGTCACGGAGCTAGATTCCTATTGGCTGAGCGGCGTGCTTGCGTCAGGCCACCTGTATCTAGTAAGAGGATGAGATCTCTTATTCACATTAAAGTGATGTCTTGGGGCAGATGAAACCACCTAAGGGGATTGACTAAACCTTTGGGTGATGTTCTTATGATTAAAAATAAAATCAGTGTTTTTAAAGTGAAATGCATTAGGCAACCTAGAGGGTGTAGTGCTGGTAACTTGTCAGTTCAGATCAGTTTCATTTCATGTCAGGCTGGTTGCAAAATCAAAGTCCAGTGACCTCAGATGAACATCAGAAAACCGTTCGCTTCACATCTGAAGGATGCCCTTCATTACATCACCGGTGTGCAAGCAATATTATGTACTTTCAACTTGCAGATTTGCCAAGATAACCTTTAGAATAAAGAAAATACTGCACAACTCAAAATTCAGTATTTTAGCTTTTATTATGATTGTTTTACATACAGTACAAAATCTCACAAAAACGTCACAAAAACATATGTACAAAGTAGACAAAAATAAAGGAGGAGGGAATATCACCAGATTCAAAGAGACCTTGTTATCAACCATCTTGCAAATTGTTTAACAAAGAGCCTTTGCTTCATTTCAAATGCAAATGAAGAGAGACGCGTTCTGCTTTCAAAAGAGCTCAAACTTGAGAAAATTTATGGAGAACAAGTGGAACACAAATGAGCAGCTAATCTATTTAACAAAATGAGAGGACAGAGAATTACAGTAAGCAATGAAAAACTACTTTTAAAAGTTTTTTCCCCCAATCAATATTAAAATAAAATATAAAAATATACAAGCATTAAAGTACTATTCTTTGTTAAATGCAAAAGCAGAAAGTTTAGCAGAAGTATCCAGTGGCTTTTTCTTTTTGGCACTGCCCTCATCTGACTCCATATGTTCATCAACTTGTCCTGCTTCATCTTCACGTTTTCTTTTCTTGGGGTCCGAGTCGCCCTTTGCTCTCTCCGTCCAGTTCTGAATGAAAGATACAGATGATAAAGATACACTATTTTTATATACAAGCATTCACGCATGCAATATTACGTGAGCAATAAACTGCATCATTCAAATAAGCCTCTGAGATTATAATTAAAATTGACCGCCAACCCAGACACATTTGTTCATGGTTGGTGTAAACAAAGGCAGCGAACATTTACAAGCGACCGTGATGAGTCACCGGACCCATTTCACATATGAGCACCGGGACCCTTTCTGCACGTTCCCCCCTCCCAACGCACGCCATTCATCATTGTAACTCGCTCTTTCACCGCCTGATGCCACCCCCATGTCATTAACATAAGATCAATGAGTGTGGCACACACCCCCAGCCTGGGTTTCCAGAGCAACAGGCGTCCTAACCATTCCCCCTCCAGGCTGGAGTGTGTGAAGAGTCATTCTGCCCTGCACTGAGTGGCCCTGTGGGTGCGGGGTCACGAACAGATTGTTCATACAGACGGAGAGCATGAGTGTTTGCAAAGCCCACACACATACACAGGTAAGTGGAGATCAGAAAACAGGAGGATACTTGCTAATGAACAGTGTTGTCATGGATAAATTGGGTTAGAGCTTTGGGAGCATAAAAAAAAAAAAAAAAAAAACACAACACAAATTGAACAAGTGCATGAATGAAATCTGTTACATAACGAGTATACATGCAATAAAACAGAAACAGGGAAATTCCCATGTAACCTTCCTGGATTTAATAATAGGCTGAAGAATTTACTTAAGAAATCCTCTGATGAGCATGAAATGTCTTACCAGTCTTTCCTCTGCTGAGAGAGTGCGGAAACGCCCCATGCCTTCCTTGATAACATCCATTTCCTCAAAGTCAGGATTGTCTGCGAGAATGCTCTTCCTATTCTCCTCAAGCCACAGTTGAAAGCCAGTTTTTGGCCTAAAGGAAGTAAATTGTGGTTACAGACAAAAGACTGTAAACAAAACACTAAAAGATTGACAGTTCCTTAATCAGTCATCTATTACTTGATGAGGGAGGCACAACATATGTGACCACACTGGTGTCAGCTAAAACAAGTAGCCAAAGACTAGATTCTTGACATCAGGTAACAATTTGAATTGATTTTGTTAATTAAAAAAAATAAAGAAACAAAAATAAATGCTTTTTATAAGTAATACTGACATATGACTTGCTATATTTCATTTTAGTAATTGTGGGATGTGAATATACACTGCTCAAAAAAAAATAAAGGAACACTTTTTAAATCAGAGAATAGCATCAAGTCAGTTAAACTCCTGGGATATTGATCTGGTCAGTTAAGTAGCAGAGGGGGTTGTTAATCAGTTTCAGCTGCTTTGGTATTAATGAAATTAACAACAGGTGCACTAGATGGGCAACAATGAGACAACCCCTAAAACAGGAATGGTTTTACAGGTGGAGGCCACTGACATTTTTTTCCCTACTCATCTTTTCGGACTGTTTTTCACTAGTTTTGCATTTGGCTAGGGTCAGCGTCACTACTGGCAGCATGAGGCAATACCTGGACCCTACAGAGGTTGCACAGGCAGTCCAACTCCTCCAGGATGGCACATCAATACGTGCCATTGCCAGAAGGTTTGCTGTGTCTCCCAGCACAGTCTCAGGAGCATGGAGGAGATTCCAGGAGACAGGCAGTTACTCTAGGAGAGCTGGACACCGCCATAGAAGGTCCTTAACCCATCAGCAGGACCGGTGTCTGCTCCTTTGTGCAAGGAGGAACAGGATGAGCACTGCCAAAGCCCTACAAAATGACCTCCAGCAGGCCACTGGAGTGAATGTCTCTGACCAAACAAACAATCAGAAACAGACTTCATGAGGGTGGCCTGAGGGCCCGACGTCCTCTAGTGGGCCCTGTGGAGCTCAATTGGCATTTGCCATTGAACACCAGAATTGGCAGGTCCACCACTGGCGCCCTGTACTTTTCAGATGAGAGCAGGTTCACCCTGAGCACATGACAGACGTGAAAGGGTCTGGAGAAGCCGTGGAGAACGTTATGCTGCCTGTAACATCATTCAGCATGACCGGTTTGCTTCATGAAGCAGTGTTTTGAAAATCGCCCATCACTAGATATTGTCATAAAGTCGTTATTTTGGGGGGTTTTTGGCGCACAAAAAGTATTCCCATCCCTTCATAACAATAAGGTTGAACCACTGTAGTCACATGAACTGTTTTAAATATGTCTTTAGTAGCTTTCTGGGCCTTGAAAGTATTAATTGTCTTGCTGGCAATGTAATTTGTGTTCTGAAGATGAATGAAGGTCTTACGGGTGTGAAACGACATAAGGGTGAGTAATTAATGACAGAATTTTCATTTTTGGGTGAACTAACCCTTTAAAGTTCTTATGTTTTATACTATACAGGATTTCACTTAGACATGTAATATTTTAGACCGGCACAAGAGTTTCAGACACCTTTCGTCTTTAAAAACAAATAGATTTACACTATTGCTCTCGGTAACACTTTAGTTAAGGGTCCAGGTCTCACTATTAACTAGTTGCTTATTACTAGGATATTGGCTGTTTATTAGTACTTATAAAGCACATATTAATGCCTTATTCTGCATGACCATATTCTACATCCCTTAATCCTACCCAATACCTAAACTTAACTACCTTACTGACTATTAATAAACAGAAATTAAGAGTTTGAGGCAAAAGTCAGAGTTAATAGTGAGAATTGAGCCCTAATCTAAAGTGTGACTTTGCTCTCTCATATTAACAGCCATAAAGATAATTATACAAGCAATCATACAAACTTTTATATTGTGCTTCTCTAAATTTGATCATTTACAGACACTTTGGCAGCAACAACAGCTGACATGTAATACTTTCACTTTCAAAAATGTAAAAAAAAAAAAAAATTGGATGTCCTTAAATAATTACAATTAAAGGTGTTGCGGTCTCTTACTTTCTGTTTTCAATATTTTCCGCTGATACTGGAGGTGTAGCTGCAGGAGCTGGTTTCACTTTCTCTGCTCCTGATTGGCCGTCTTCCTGTTTCTTACTGTTTCCTTTAGAGGCACTCATCTGCAGTAGCGTGGCCTGGGTCTGAAATAAAGGAACCAGCAAAATAAGGCTATGTTCAGACCACAGGGAAAAGTGGCCCAAAGACAATTTTTTGCTCATATGCAACTCAGATCTGTTTTTTTCCCATAACAGTGTAAACAGCAAAAACCACATGAAATATGATCCTTTAGGTTCTGATTTGGGACACTTCCATATATGGTCATAAATCAGATATGGGTCTGATGTTTTGTAATGCGACCTCAGTCATATCGGAATTCATGCAACTTTTATGGCACTCTAGATCAACATGTCACAGTTCTTCGCTGATGGGAGTCACTCCAAAGATTTTACATACAAGCAGTTCTTTGGTCACTCAGTGAGTATGGAAGATGGCAGTGAAGTTAGTCAGTGGAGGGACAGTGAGATGTTATGTACTCATAAGTAGGGTTGTCAAAAGTACCAACTTCGGTACCAAAGTTAAAAAAAAAAAAAAAAAAAAAAAAAAAAAAAATAATAATAATAATTGACAATACCAGCATTTCCCCCGAGCATTTTGAGCGCTGCTGAGCGGATTCTTAAACATCTCTGATTGAACATTGTGTTCATGTGCTCAACAGATACAGAATGTCTGTGACTGGCTACAATGATCAGCGCTTCAAAAACATGTTGTAAATAGACATCTTGGAAGCTCTTCATTGAGCGCTTACAGATACACATGGGAGCATTTGAAAGCAGGCGTCTATCAGCGGATCCCTAATATATCCACTGATAGACAGATATATTATACCTGTGTGGTATCATCACATTTTTAACAATTTTTATACTGGCTGGCCACATTTAAAAATATTTATTTCTCGCATCTGAGCAATAAATCAGAATTGAGCACTGTGGCTTATCTAAAGATCAGTTATGTACAAGATGGGATTTTGTGTCCAGTACATTGGACTAAAGATCAGAATGTTGCTTTTAATCCAGTAGAAACACCTGACATTTCACTCTAACAAACGTTCTACTATCAGAACTAAACGTTCCTAGAGGAAAAGATAACCAGGTCATCCCTTACAGACAGAGCTGAGAGTGAGTTTTATGGGGTCAGACAGGTTGTGTGACCCCACAGGGATGGAGAACATTTGTATTTGAGCAACACACTGTACCTTGGACTTGGGTTTGGGTGCCAGGGGCTTCAGGACTGGTGCTTTGCCCTGTTTTGATGTTCCGCTGAGAGTTGCAGGTTTTCTGCTGGACATCGTCATGCTGTCCAAAACATTAGTCGTTCGGGGCTGACCAGCTGGAGAACTTGAGGACTTTCCTGCACCGGACACCTGCAAGTTTAAATGTATATTTTTTTTATATTTTGTAAATGTAAACATGCATATCAAGTAAAGCTTGCTTAATTTCACTAACAATGTGTAAGTCTTACCTTGAAAGGGTTCACACGTCCTTCTCTGCTCACTGTGACACACAAGCACAATTTTTATTGTCACCAGACACTCATCTCTCGTGGCGGCCCATTTGTGCCACTCAAAAGGTATTTGAAAAATTGTTAAATCAATTTGAAAGATAAAGAAATCATGTAGAAAAAAGCTGCAATTTGATTCTAATCATTATGAAAATTTTATTTCTACATTATCAACTGCCAAATTCAACATTTTATTTTCAGTTTATACATGCTCAGTTTTTAAAATTTTTATATATTTATTTGACTAAACAAAATCTAATTTTAATGAAATGGTTCTAATATTCTACTCACCTGGTTTGGGAGAGGGCCTTTCAGGTGATTTTCCTCCTTTATTGAATGGATTCAAACCTGGCAATTCAAAATATGTTCAAATCAAATACCAATGAAATCAAATTTAATGAACAAAATGCATTACTTAATCTTAAAGCTGTCTACTGCAATATTTGAGACTCTTGCTGAAACAAGTAGTGTGCACAACCTAGAAAGCCTTGGTTTCAGAGATCAAGAAATGTACAACTGAAATGCATAGGGCATTTGGTTTAATATACTTCAATATACTATACTTTTCAGGTACATCTATGGAGAAAAAAAACAGCATATTTACGTAGTTTCCTGGTCTCTGTTGATTCCTCTGCATCCATTTGCTCTTCCTGTGGATATTCTTCCTCCTCTTCTTCCTCCTCACAGCCATTCTCAACCTGTGCTTGTCTGCTGCTCATCTGATTGGATCCTCTATATTCTCTACTGGTGTGGCTAAACGTACAGAAACAAAACATTTGACATCACAATTTTCAACTATTTTTAAGTTATTCAATTCAGAGTTACCGCAACTTTCGGTCAATTCCTACTATTTTTTTCTATTTTACTAACATTAATGACAGACAACAGCAAGAATATTAGGTTACGAGAAAATACGAGACAGGTATTTTGACATAATTTTGTGTGTATCTGTCCGTTCAAGCGCAAGTAAACGCGAAAGAGGAATTAATTCGGTGTTCGAGCGCTGTCTGACTCACTCTCTCTCTGCGTGCGCACGTTTCGGGGGTGTGAGGCTGTGCGCACAGATAACAGCTCGAGAGTCCCGATTTTCACCTCTTCTTCCGCTTTTAAAATCGTTTGAATGTGTTAATTGGCGAGACAAAACACATCCAAATGATAAACTTTCACTCTATGATGGTTAAATTTAGCAGTTAATCCGTGCCGAACTGTTGGACCTTATCCGTACAGATTACGGATTAACTGCGGTCCGTTTCACACCTAATAACTAAAGAACACACTTATCATCATGATTGCTATCTTACAGAGATGGAGAAAAATCCTACTCCAGTAAGTAAACGTGTCCCTGTGAACCGGTACTCAAAAGCGCTTCCCTCCATGTTTCTGGTGCGCATGGTTTATTTTTACCGCGAATGTGTACCTGTGTACCACTTATGTGCACCCCTGAATATGCAGTATTGATTTATAAATGATAAATGATTAATGAACGATATATCTTCTCTTCTCCGATGACGTGTTTACTGGCACAAAGGCGGGACAATCTGTCAATCACGAGATCGCCGCAATAGATCCAATCAATTCTCCATGGACAAAATCAAGCCCCGCCTTATATTTTTTCTTGTATTTCATTCGGATATACGTCACAATAGGGAAGAAAAGACTATCGCAACTTCTGTTTCATGCCGACTTTAAAGCTGAGCATAACTACAAAACAGTATTCACTATTGAAATTTATGAGCTTTTTAAAACTTATGACCTTTCTAGACCTAGAAACAAAAAACAGACAAAATATTCCTAGGTTGTTTCTAGGCTTTACGAACTTTAGGAGAGAATCAATAAGACAAAAGGCATAACACTGATCCCACAGTTCATAAGCTTTTCCTGCTTAAAACAGGAAGAAACACTAGTTAGTAGTTTCTAAGAAACTTCAACCAATCCAACAACTCTTAGACATCAATTTTCCAGCAGCGGCACTGAAAGAATTTGAATTAATATAAATATAATAACTATAAATGTTACACAGAGTTCCATGCTAACCTCTGATAGGCCATCTCATCTTCTTCCTGCTCCTCCTCCTGCAGCTGATTGGCCTTTTCCAGGGCGAGTTCACTGAGTCTCTGTGCCAGGGCCATGCGTCTGGAACGAGACGCGTAACGGATGGCGAGCGTCACAACGCTGTGAGTCATCAGCTCAGCCAGCTCCACACACCGGAACTCTCGCTCCAGTTTACACGACAGCTGCCCGGGCACACACACAAACAACAAACAGCATAAAACATGGTGAGATGTCTGGAAGGACAGTTCAGATAAAAACAAATCTGATCAAATGTGCAAGCTACGCCTGAAAATATGGCATACACGCGTCAAAGCAGAGATCTGATTTATGACATTCCAGAATTGTTTTACAGAAATCAGACAGTGAAATTCAATCCAGGCATACGCGATTGAATTTAACCAGGCTTTAACTTCCTGTTCTGGTCATGTGAATGACTTACAGCGAACATCTTCATTAGCAGTTCCTGCTGCTCTTTCTCAGCCTGAGACTGACCCTCACTGTCAATTTCATAACCATTGGATGACAGAAAGCCATAGTGGTTATGAAAGAGCATGGACCGCCAGTACTGCTCCTACAAAACAAACATATAAATACACAATTAAAAAAGAACATGTTGTATATTTCAGGATCCACATCAAGTGTCATCTGATGGCAAAACAGACAAGCAATGCACTTGCAAGATAGGTAAGGCCACAACTGACTTTCAATCCAGGTCAGCAAAATAATAAAAAAATAAAATAAAATAAAAAATAAAATAGAATGAAACAGCAAGACACACTGCAAAGACATCATTCTGACCATGTCTATATAGACCAACAATTTAAAATATATAAATAAATAAATAAATAAATAAACAAACAAACAAACAAACAAACATTAGTCGAGTACTCAAATAGGCAATAGGCAAAAAGCGCACATCCCTACATGATACTATAGTTTAAATGACTTTGACAAGACTCCAGGATGGATTTTAGGCCATACCTCCATTTGGCCTTTCTCTGTGGTGGTCTGGCAATAAGGCAGGTTAAAGGGCAGGACGGCCACAGCAGGGCGGGGTAGGGTGGGTGGGAAACGTGAGCCTTTACATGGGATACACCTGAGAGAGATGGAGAGGATTCCCAGTTTCACTGGCTGCTTGGAAATTTCCTATTTATGGAGTGGGTCACAGATCTGACAATTGTGAATAAAGGGAAATGACGCACCTGAGCTGCTGTGGATTCTCATGAATCCCAACAACCCAATAATGGTCTGATTTGCTCTTGCAGGTGTCTCTGGTGTTGCAGACAGGAGTCCATGTGTTCCCCAGGGTCCGGTTCAACATACGTACAACACCCTCAGAGTCAATACAGCACGGGGTTCCTGCAAAAAGTATTTATCATGCAACTTCATCTGTCAAACTCAAATAGGAAAAGAAGGTAGACTAAAGAAATCTCAGGCCCCAACTTATAAAAAATAAAAACAACAACAACAACAACAACAGTTCTGTGGTTTTAGACAATGTCTATTAGCTTTGATTGAGGCTATCTGTATGCATACACTACCCTAAAGTTTGGGGTTGTAAGATTTTTTTTAAAAAAGTCTCACCAAGGCTGCATTTATTTGATCAAAAATAAATGCAGTAAAAACAATAAAACTGTGAAATATTATTACATTTTACTTACAAACTATTCTCTATTATAATATTTTAATATTTAATTTATTCCTGTGACTGTAAAGCTACAGCCATTACTCCAGTCTTCAGTGTCACATTATGCTTCAGAAATCATTCTAATATGCTGATTTGGTGGACAAGAAACATTTCTTATTTCAATTATATTTTCCTTATCAATGTTGGAAACAGTTGTGCTGCTTAATGTTGAAATCATTCAATGAATTCTTTGATGAATATAAAGTTCAAAAGAACAGCATTTATTTTTCTAACATTATAAATGTCTTTGCTAGTACTTTTGATCAGTTTAATGCATCCTTCCTGAATTCAAAGAATTTGTTACTGACCCCAACCTTTTGAACGGTATTGTACATAACATGAGACAACTACCAGGAAATTACATAAAAAGTCTTGAGGCAGTTTTCATTTTCCCCCCATTTCCTTAAAAATCAAACAACAGGAAGAGAATACAGTGTGTGTGTAACGCCTGCTCAACCAGAGGAGGTGACTCACCCTCAGCAGTGAAGCCCATCCATGCCAGGTAGGACTTCCGTGAGAGAGGCAGCGGTTCTCCATGGATGACCTGCCTTCTCTTCCGCCCAAGATGGAGCAGCTGTACGCCAAGGGCCTGGTCTCCATCAAACCCAGTACCTGACGGCATACATGACAATCAAGCTCAAACAATTTGCAGACAAAAAGCACAAGCAAAGTCAGATTCATTTTGGAAAATCAATTCTTCTAATTCAGATTTTTAGTTTTAATGGTTGCAAGAAAGGACTTATTCCATTTGAGTCATTGCTCAAAAGCATTTGCAGATTTCACAAGTACGTAAGTTTTTGAGCAACTCTCTCCATTAAAAGGAACCAATTCAAAACCAAAGCTTGTGCAATTCAGTCATAAATAACAACAAGCACTAGCATATATATGTTTATGAACATTTATTTTATGTATTTAAGGCTTCTGGTTGTTCAGGACAAGGGTACATTTCCCATGAAACCAGTGCTTATATCCAGAAGTAAGGTGACATGCATCAGTACCTCTGTGATACACTATGAGGAGCTGCTCTCCATGTCCTGCCATGCAGACCACAGCTCCAGGCAGGCTGAAGATCTCCTTCTGCACACCACCAATGGAGAACAGCCTGACCATCAGAGCACTGGTGGCCACTGCCGCCCAGCCCTGACCCAAACACAAGGCACGCACGTCCTCTCCTTTAGGTAAATCCACCATCCAGTCCTTATGAGTGTCCCAGCACGAGAAATGCAAACACTGGATCTTACTGTGGAGAGAGAGTGAAGGGAAACAAAAGATGCAGTGTGAACATTTTCAAGTAAAATATTTATATTTGTTGACATTTATGATGTTACCTGTTCTTTATACCAAAATGTTTACTTTCTAATCTATATGTCAGTTTTCATATTCTATGTAAATATCTTTCTGTCATTATGTTTAAGGTGTCCAAATTTCGTGGTATGATTGATTATGTTACAACACGTGTCATTGTTACATTTTCCAGTTTATCTTAGTTTCCTTGTTACATACGTTACATGTACTAAATATAATAATAACACTAAATTATGCATAATTACATGCAACTAACCTTAAACCAAACCCTAATCCTAACCGTAATGCTACAGTAAGTACATGGCCTTAACTCTTTCCCCGCCAGCATTTTTTTTAAAAGTTGCCAGCGCCACCATTTCTAATCATTTTCACAAAAATTTCATGGCCCCCAGAATATTTTGTTTTGATTTATATGCTGTTGAATGTTTGATGATCGTGTTATTTTACATGTGCATAAGCAATGCTTCCATCGCTTGTTTCTGCTTCCTTTTCGCCTATGTTTTGATCTGGAGATTCTCTACTCTTTCAGAAGATGTGTAATAGCGCCCCCTACTGTATAACAGTGAAAACATGGATTGCCCGAAAATTCCGTCAATGGCGGGGAAAGAGGTAATTAACATTACTCAGTACTTAAATGTGTAATTACACTGACAAGGACACCTTAACATAAGGAGTAACACATTTTCCACAGACAACCTTATTCCCAGTGACAAATAATAATTTGCACTTCTACTTCTATGACACTTATTTATTTATTTATTTATTTAAAAACAGAGCATTTCACAGATGGGCAGTAGTTAGCATCCATAAATTCACAGACAGATAATTTACTACCAGATTTCTACCAGATGATTAGTAGTTCAGCAAATAAAAATGGAGGCAAAGTGCAAATTTGCTTCGCAAACAAGGGCAAGCAATTGAGGACAAAGGGGAGACAGGACTACAGAGCAAGGTTCACACCAACTGCTGCTGATTTTAATCTAACTTACTGTAATAGCAGCCCTGTTGATTAATAAAAGATCTCTAAATTAAATTCAGCAAATGTCTAAACTAAAGAAATTAAAAAATTATAACTGACTCAAAGAAATGAAGTCAATTATTTTTACTAAGATCTTGGACCTGGCAAGCTCATCAGTTCCCTCACAGGCCAGCAGCACGGCCTCCTGGGACAGATCAGCCATGGTGTGGCCCAGGGTGTTGGTGAGATGCATGGCATGATGGACCGCAGTATCGTGAAACTCTACATCAATGGCGTTGTCCTGATCATCATTATAGCCACGGATGATGCCCACGGAGTTCCACATCTGAGAAGGAACATGGGGAACTTTAAAAGACTTTCTCATATTTAATAAAGACACAAATATTTACTGTCACTACATTTGATTTACTGTTAAATCAAATTTAGAAAATATTCAGTACACAGAAAATAGCAATAGATCTTATTTTAAAATCATAGATAGCTATTATTTTATTTATAAATCCCAATTTTATTATATCATTATATATTACATATCAATAATCACTTCCAGTGGTTGTACTGTTATTATTTGCAAATGATTGTGTTTTCAAATAAATTATTATTATAAAATATATGTAATGCATATTTATGTTTATGATGTTGTAGTTATGGTATTGTTGAATTCTAGCGATTCCTAGTTTCCAATTCCAATAAGGTTAAAAAAAAAAATAAAAATAAATAAAAAAAAAAGGAAGTGAAACATTTATTCTGTGTCTTTTTGCAAAACATTGTTGCAGCTGAATACCATGGTGGGGGAAAAAAAAAAAACAGGCTAAAGAACACTTGCACAAGAAACTTTGCCTATGTTTTTAACAAAAATACCACAGCAAACAACTAAAGAATTAAAGAGTCAGCAATAAAATAAAAACAAATAAACGAATTAGCAATAGCACAAATAAATACAACTGAACAAATTTCAGGTACAGAACTTAAAATCAAATGTAAAATAACACTGCATAATTTTCTTTAAAGATAAAATATAGATTAATCCTTATTAAAGTTACAAAAATTATCCAGTCAAGATTAGTGAGTGATATTCTTTTTCTTTTGTTCTTTGATTAAAATTAATGAGACAGCAGGAAGCAGGTTTATTAGGCTGCTGTCACTTTAAGACCAAATGCACAGATCCAATATACTGATCACATGAGTTTTCTTTCTCAACTGTTTACATTTACTTAAGACAAAACCAACAGTTTATGAGGATATTTTGACGATCTCGTGTATTTGTCTGTTCAAGAGCAAGAAGACATGAAAGCGAAACCAATTCAGTATTTGCACACTATATGAGAGGCAGCTTTCTGTGCACATGCATTGGATGTTTTGGAAACAGCTCGCGAGTGTTTAATTGAGTTTTTCTTCTGCATCTTCTTTGTGTTTGAATTGTTTAAAAAAAAAAAAAAAAAAAAAAAAAAAAAAAACACATTAAAATGCAAACACAGGAATCGATGAACAGAATCGAAACACGTGTGTCATTTCGAATTCATGGTTCTTGGAAATTTGGAAACCGGTTCTCGACCCAACCCTAGTTGTAATCTAATAATGATGTCATTGTGTTCAAAAGCCAAAATAAATTAATGAAAAACTCTCTTTGCAAATCGGTGATCTGCTGAGTAACTGCAGATCAGGAAATAACTGACATGGTCACAAAACAGTATCAATCACTCTCTACATGAGTTGACAACAGGTATGATTTCTCCTCACCATAAAGCGATGCATGAGGTGCACTGGGGTAGATCCCGGCTGGAAAGCTCTTTGGGGTTGTGTGGGCATGGGACCCTCATATACGGGACGGGACACTGCAGGGGCCACAGCAGGGTGAACAGCACTGCTGCCATCCTCCTCTGGAAGTCCATCCAGTTTTACAGAGCCTGGATCTTGAGAGACCAAAACATCTGACCCTTAATTAAAGTGCTTTACTTGAAGTAACTTCCAACAATATTTTTTTTTGCAGTGATGTCTCATACCTTGAGAATTGTCATCGTCATCCAAGAAGGAACCTCTGTTCCGCAGTCTGCCCGTGGCGGGCATGAGGTCATCATCGTCGTCGTCATCATCATCCATGATGGGTTTCTTCACTGGAGACCGCGAGTCACTCATGCCCTCATCCAGCATCCGGTCATCATCCTCATCAAACAGGTCATCATAGTCATTTGTTTCTTTAGCTGCAGTGGCCTAAACATCAGCAGAAAAAAACATGGTACATTCATTTACATAACGGAACAGTTGCCCTGTGTAGCACGACCAGGTGATTGTTATTAGACTAATTAATTGCTGCTCAAAATGAACTCCGATTGTGTTTGTTACTCACACCCTGACGAAGGCAAAATAGCCGCACTTGTCACCCGTTTTTAACTTATAGCCATGATGAATTAAAGGCTTTTTAAAACTTTTTCAATAAGATTTGAGTGCCTTGGACTATCATTTTTACAAGTTGAACTATCCCTTGCACCCAAAGAGCACCGAGACAAGGAACTCATACCCCGTGCAGCACTTCTTTTGCATTTTTTGCTTTGACCATTGCTGAGTATTTTCTCTTTAAAACTGCAGTGATCAAAAACACGGTTTGAAACCACTCCTATCTCGTACCATCACAAACTTGTAATCAATCCCGTCAACATGCAGGGTGGGGCTGTTTGTGATCTCTCAAAGTTTCGTTATAATCAATAAGGTTGTCTACACTGCACAATGAATATCTCTTATTTGCATTCGTGAGTGTGCAGAACTCAGCACTGAACAAAAACTCTGGCGTTTTGACCGGTGAGTGGATTCTGACTAAATTAAACACCCCTGATTGGTCACTGCATTCAAGAGATCAACAAACATGTCTGTGATTGGCTACATTGCTTACTGCTGCAAAAACACATTATAAATAGAAACATTTGACGTTCTCCAGAGCTCAAACACAAATACGCACTGGAGTGTTTACCCAATATGATATTATTACAGTATCAACTGAGGGTGCTCTTGTTTTCGTTTGAGGGTGCTTAGCACCCCTGTAGAACCGGGCCTCCCTGTATAATTAATTTTTCTTCTGAATCAGTTTCTTTTCCAAGCATATATGGCTGAATTAAACCAGTATTTCCACTTGTGATTGTGTAGCGTTTACTACAGTTGACTGAGTGGATCAGGTATTATGAGCTCGTGAATGCGGGGACTAATTTGCATATTCGTGGTTCAGAGAATACTAAATGAAGCAAGGGTGTAGAGTTACATTCAAGCTATTTTACAGCATGAACAAAATATTGACATGAAAAAACATTTAAATATCATTTTGATTATCAAAGATGAGTTTTAAGGGATAAAATTATTGACTTTAACATTAATTAATGCACTGTGAACCAACATTAACGTTTGGTAACACTATTTTACAGTGTCCTTGTTTCAAGTTACATGTAGTTACTGTAGAAATGACTATAAATTGTGCATAATTACATGAAACTAACCCTAAACTAAATCCTAACCCTATAGTAAGTACATGCAGTTAAATATTATTACTCATTACTTAAATGTATTACACTGCAAGACA
Source organism: Mylopharyngodon piceus (assembly GCA_039654765.1). Lineage (NCBI taxonomy): Eukaryota > Metazoa > Chordata > Actinopteri > Cypriniformes > Xenocyprididae > Mylopharyngodon > Mylopharyngodon piceus. The sequence goes on from CM077449.1 coordinate 22,104,285, forward strand.
GACACCTTAAAATAAAGTGTAACTGAATTTTTTTTATTAAACTTTTAATTAAGATTAATAAATTAAAATAGTTTTAATGTTAAAATAGTTTATTCATTGTTAAATCATCATGTTAGCTAATGCATTAATGTTAACAAATGAGACCTTATTATAATGTTACCATTTTAAAATTTTATTATTATTAACGAATATACAGAATAATGTTAGTATTTTTTTTAAAAAATCCTTCAGCAGATATAGCCACTTCTTAAGGTCACCTAAAGATCCTTACACATTCATCATGACTTTATGTTGGTGATGCTATTTCTGGTGCAGTATGTTCGGGAAGAAAAAGGCGAGAGCCTGAGGGTACAACTGACCTTGGTGTTCTGGATAGCAGAGGAAGAGGACGGCGACGAGGACGACACGCCTTCCAGGAGCCCGAGGCAGCCCTCTGTGTCGGTGTAAGCAATCCGGCCCCCTGAGGGATGCCACGCCATCCCACAAACAGTGAACCCTTTCTCGTGTTTCTGTCTGCAATGGTATGAGATCAACAAACACCATCACCACTAGAACCTTCCTTTATACAACTGTACACAATATTTGTTGTATTTGAGCAATAAGGTCAATACAACTCTGTCATGTTTCAACAGTGTTGGGGAAAGTTACTTTTAAAAGTAATTAATGCGTTAAAATATTGCGTTACTCCCTTAAAAAGTAACTAACTGCGCTACTTAGTTACTTTTATGTAAAGTAATGCATTGCATGTAATGCATGTATCAAACTGCCAAAGTCACATGAACCACTGAAATTTCGAAACATTTCGAAACACTTACGACGTAATGAAGCCTCGTTTACTGAAATCACATGACTTTGGCAGTTTGATACATGCTCCGAACCACTGATTCAAAACAAAAGATTTGTAAAGCTTCGAAGCTTCATGAAGCAGTGTTTTGAAATCGCCCATCACTAGATATTGTTGAATAAAGTCGTTATTCTGTTTTTTTGGTGCACAAAAAGTATTATCGTCGCTTCATAACATTAAGGTTGAACCACTATAGTCACATGAACTGTTTTAAATATGTCTTTAGTAGCTTTCTGTGCATTTGAAAGTGTTAATTATCTTGCTGGCAATGGAGGCCTCACTGAGCCATCGGATTTTATCTTACAGGTTTAGAACGACATGAGATTGAGTAATTAATGTCTGAATTTTCATTTTTGGGCCTCAGGCTGAAGGAAATGCAAATTCACATCTGTACAGTAGACAAACCTTTCAGCTGTGCTGCCATTTTGGATTACAGAAGAATAAGATGTATATTTGTATAGTTGTTCTGGATCATTAAAAGGTCAGCAGCAAAGACATTGGTTAATAAAGTGAGATTAAATGCATAAAGTATATTTGTGTAATTTATCATATTTAATTACTGTAGATTTGCGTAATATTCTGAGTTTGCATTTCACTGTTTTTATTCATTTTGAGGAATACTGAATCTGTTTGATGAGTAAATGCATGCTCACATTTAGTCTACAACTACAATAACCATCATGTTTACACTGAGCACACAACACCCCTGCACTTACGCCCAATTTCTCTCAACATGTAAATTTAAAACTAAATTTAAATGTAATGCGTTGCTTTCCTAGTTACTTGAAAAAAGTAATCTGATTATGTAACTCAACACTGGGTTTCAACATCCAAAATGATCAATAATATCAAGATAAATATGACTATAACCTCTCGATACACAGTTTGGCCTCTACATCCCAAATCAACAGGTTTCCGCCAACTGTTCCTGCAGCCAGAAACTTCCCACACGGTGACCAGACCACAACATTAACAACCTGGGGAGGAGAACGAATCGGAAAGAATTGTTCATGACAACATTAAAATGCACTGCAATATAACACACAACTTTAACCACACAGTACATATCTCATGAGATACAGTAAGGGAAAGGTTAATGCACAATTGTAATGCTAATAAAGGTTTCCACCGCCTACAAATGACCTTTTCTAATAATATTCCTCTTATAAATAACTGTTCCACTGTAAACTACTGGATGGTTTTCTACTGACCTGCGTGATGAGGTCATCAGAGAGTGTGCCAACATGCGTCCATGTGTTTTTGTCATACAGCTGAATGGTCAAGTCCACCGGTACGGCAAGCAACTACAAGTACATACAACAATGGAAAATATTCATCTTAAATGTCACGACTGTTGTAAGAAACTGGTGATAGGAGTTGTTTACAAGATTGACAGATTGATTGATGTGCTCATCAAGCAGTTATATATGAAGCCACCAAAGAGAGAAACCTGAAAATGTTAATTAAATTTTGAAGTCTGTAAAAAGCCTTAAATTAACATGAAATGTTCAGTACCTTTCCAGAGCTAGGCTGCCAAGCAAGTCTACAGAGAGACTTGGCATTGCTAATGTCACTTGACTTCTGGAGAACTTTCCATTGAGCTACTTGTGTCTAAAACACACAACAGGGTTCATTAGCTTCAGAGGGGTCTGAGATCACACTGAAAATCTGGGAATTTTCCATTTAATTGTTATGGTGAAAGTATAATTTGTAATAAAAAAAGTTACAATTTAAAAATGCAATACAGAAGCTTTTTTATTAGTGCTCGATGACTTTTGGACCCCATTGTACATGTTTTTCACTGTATGAAAAGCTGTTAAGGCCTCATACCTGTGACTCAATAGACCACACAGTGACTGATCCATCACAGCTGGAGGAAGCCTGTCAGGAAGTGACATCAGCACAGCAAAATTAACAATCATGGCTCAACAGTAATTTTAAATACATAAATACTCATCAGAACATATTATATGTCACAAACAACACATATAGAGTACCGTTCAAAAGACTGCGGTCGGTAAGATTTTTAATGCTTTTGAAAGTGTCTCATATGTTCACCAAGGCTGCATTTATTTTGATATGAACAGAATTACTGTATAATATTACCATTTACAATAACTTTCTATTTTTATATATTTGAAAATGTAATTTATTCCTGTGATGGCAAAGCTGAATTTTCAGCATCATTACTCCAGTCTCCAGTGTCACATGATCCTTCAGAAATCATTCAAATATGTTGATTTGGTGCTTAAGAAACATTTCTTATTATTATAAATGTTGAAACCTGTTGTGTTGCTTAATATTTTGTGGAAACACTGACATTTTTTAATATTCTTTGAATAGAAAGATCAAAAGAACAGTATTTATTTGAAATACAAACATTTATTTGAAATACTTTTGTAATATCATTAATGTCTTTATTTTTTTAATCAATTTAATGCATTCTCGCTGAATAAAAATATTAATTTCTGTCTTCAAAATAATCTAAATCTTACTGACCCCATACTTTCCAATGGTAATGTATGCAACAAATATGACAATGACAACTGATTCACGAGCAATTCTTAATTTAGCCATATTCAAAAATAACACCTGTTGACCATTAAAAAGCACCATGACACTCACAAGGAACTCATCAGAAGGGTCAAGAGCCACACTGAGAACGGGAGCGTCATGCCCACGTAGGGTCTTCTGCTGACTGCTGTCCGCCACCTCCACTATCTTCACCAGGAAGTCGCTGGAAAACAGAACGCCAAAATTAACACCTTCATCTTTCCACCATTTTCAGCTCAACAGAGACTCATATTGGCACTGTAGATCTTTTGATCTGAAGTGGGGAAATAAATGAAAACTCATTTCCGACCTCTAAAGGAAGAAGAAGAAAAAAAAAAAAAAAAAAAAAAAAAAAAAATCAAATAACCTGTTTGGAGCTCAGCTGCCAGTGCATCAATATTCAAGCATCGGCAGCGGGATAAAACCGCTCAATCAATGCTGTGACATGCTCACTGCCTTCAACTGTGATGCATCCACTTAAAACAATCCATATATCCAGCAAATGGCCATTTAGCCAAATACAACTAATCATAAAACAATCGAAGTGGTTTCCTCTCCACATAGACATTGATCAAAAACACGAAGATGGGAGAGTTAAAATATTAAATGACCCATGAGATTCACCAATTTTTGACTAAAACAGAACTGCAACTAAAAATATATATGAAATAAGACAAACCTGTCTTGGGATAATTCACCCAAAAATGATCACTAAAAAAAAAAAATTATTATTATGTCATTGCAATAGTTGCTATGTGCTCCCTAATAGTTGACTAACTGTTATTCGACGAGAAAAGGCTTAGTCAACGAAAATTTTATTGGTCGCAGGAAAAAAAATCCACAGTACATCGGACAGGACATCCAAACGCTCGCCTATCATTCATCGACTTCAAATACGGCTTATATTATTTGAAACATGTAAGTTGCAACTTTTCATGGCCGTTCACTTTAACGTTAACCTAGAAAAATGTGGGCTATCACTCGGTGTGATCACTTGCACTTTAAATACTCCGTCATTTTTGGTCATACAGATAAAAGTAATACATCATTTGAATCTGTGAAAAGTCTACTTTTGCGCTTTCTGCCGTCTCTCTCTGTGAACTTGAGACATCAAAAATATACTTATAGAAAGCGAAAATTTTTAAATTAACCAGTTCAAATAGAAAACAAATACTCTCAGGTTATGTAATCCATGAAACGTGCATATAGGCACGTCCAGAGATGACAACTACTAGTCGACCAGAAAAATCTTTAGTCAAGGGCAGCCCTATTCCAAACCCATAGGATTTTCAAAGAAAATAAATCCAATCGCTTTATATGATGAACAGATGTATTTTTGGTAAACAGAAGCTCAAGCATGCTTGCTTGATGCGCAAGAACAAATGAGGTTGGTTCTCTAGCCTGTCAACTAAGTACAGTTGAGCTTCTGTTTATGTTTATATGGATTTCTTTTATGATCTCTTTATGAAAGTTTTGAAACTTCTGAGTTTTGGGTAAAGAGACTTTCAATGTAGGGACAAAAATCTCCCAGATTTCATTAAAAATATCTTCATTTGTGTTCTGAAGATGAACTGAAGTCTTATAGGTTTGGAACAACATGAATGTGAGTAAATGATGAATTTTTATTGTTGGGTGAACTATCCCTTTAAGAACAGGATTGTAACATGTAAAGGAATGAAAGCAACTCATACCTTGAGCCTGCAGCCACTCTTGACCCGCTGGCATTGAAGGTGACGTGGTTTGCGTTGGTGGTGAATCGAGTGAGTATGCCATCTGGATCTCCATCTGGGAAAGTGTGAATCTGAACCGTGTTGTTGGAAACCGCTGTAACAAGCTTTCCATTCTGTAGGGAAAAATAAACACTGACATTTAAATAACAGTAAAATTAGCAGGATTTTAGTTTAATTGATCATTTTCATGTGTTTTACGAGAACGCTCTCTGCAGCATTATTAATGTAATTATGCTTTTATAATAGACTGTGAAAAAAAAACCACACCAAAGCAAATGTTAACTTACCTTCAAGGCTACAGAATATACCTTCTCCCCAACATTTATAGACTTGGGATCATCGTCATCTAGACTTTCCCATATGCGGACATCACCATCACTCCCACAGGTCACAATACACCTGGGAAAGATCATAAAGTGTTTGAAACAAAACATAACATGGTCACCATCAATTACAGGCATCTTATTATTTCCCATTTATTAAATCTGAAATCAAATGTAGAAGTTTTGAGTGATTACAAAAGATGTCACTTACTTTCCCTCATCATCAAAGCAGACATCAGTGTGGCCTTCTGAGTGACCGTAACGCATGGGCTTCCTTTCACACGGCATGATGCTCTCAGGAGGACAATCAGATTCAGGACAGTGTCTGCTGCTGATGTGTGTAATATAATACTAGTATATATTATTACACATACAAACACACACAAAGCATTTCATATACAGAATGCATAATTTAAATTGATAACTAATTCGATAAATTAATTTCTCCTCAGTGCTATTGCAATACAATATTACTCTGCATCAAGTGTTATAGTCTAATGTAACTTGCACATATTGATACACAATTTGCTTACATCACAGATATAATAACAATGTAGTAATATACAATATTAATACTTACAGCATACTAATTTACTTCTATAACCAAATATGTACTTAATTAACTATTGTTTTTCTATTAGCTGTAACTACTGGCACTCGTGACAAGTGAAATTGTTTTTTTTTTTTATTAATTTAACTTCCCTACTTGATCTCTCAAGAAACAGAATGTCTTTGATCATAGAAATAGACATTATGTCATTTGACAAGACTGCAGATGTCTTGTGATGCAAACATAAACAGCCTTTACTAAAAGTAAGTTCATTTTAATCTCAAGTTTAGACAATTAGCATCTTTGAAGCACAAAGAAGTGCAAATGTGCTACCAAGACAGCTACTTTACATGCAAAATGATCAACAACCGCGGAATAAAAACAAAATATCCTGAAAGAATGCACGCGTCCGAGTAAACAAATATAATTGAATAACAATACGATCGATATATGCTGTATAAATGTTTTAAACACGCAGTACTTACAGCTTTAGTTTGGCGGCAATTCCCAGTATTCAGCGCCACACGCTCACATCTCCCGCGCTGACAACAGTGACGTTTAAAAGTGGGCCGGACCGTTAACTTTTCCCAAAAGTAATTGGCTGAATCAGAGTATTGACCCCACCCCGAGTCTGACGTATCGTGACGTTCCAGATACATTTGTTCTACATTAAAAGTATTTTTAAATAATTATTTATTGTTATAAATAAATAAGACGATAATTTTTCATAGTTAATATTATTTTACAATGCTTGAGGTGCATGTAAAAACAATGTTATCGTTCTTAACAAATAGCAAACAGAAATTGGATCTGCCTGCAGCAAAACTGTCTGATATAAGGCATAAGCATCAATAATGTAATACAGCCTAGGGTTGTACGTTTAGTCCTCTTCAAGAGAATAGACAAATTATCCTCATCGTCTGTTTGTTGAATAATTTGATACTCCAGGAAGCAGCTCTTGTCTGCTTGTGAAATGCAATACCAAATATTATGCTTATGATTAATGGCCACATTGGGGCATGTCATTTCTCATCATTTAGTGTCTGTCTTTTTTGTTTGTGCATGTGTGTCCAGATTTGCCTACATTTTAGAGACAAAATGTCCCCAGACGGATCTTAATCATCTAAATTGTGACCAGTATATACTAATAAATAGGAGAGAATCATATCACATTTGGGAAAAAGTGAGAATATTATTGATCTTTTCAATATAAGCCCCTCAGTTTTGTCCCTGTACATCAATGCACACTGATCATGTACAGATAAAAAAAAAACACTTTACTTCACATATTGTTACCCAGTAAAGGCTTGTATGATAAAACATAATCTGAGAGGAGATTTGGTGTAAACCATAGCAGCACAGCGAAACAAAACAGTCTTAATTTATTTGTTGATTCTATTGCTTGTTTTTATTGAAAATGTGTAGCTACAATACTGTGTGGTTATACGGGACAGATTTATCAAATAATATACTGACATGGTTTTTCAACTCAAACAGAAATGGTTTAGGCACTGTTCTAAAACAACATGTATCGATAATCTAGTAGTTAGAAATTGTCAAATCAGTTTTACAAGTCTGCCATCTAGTGGAATCTGGTAAGTACTACAATAGGGAAAAACTGCCACTACACTGTAAAAAATAATTTTCATGATTTGTTATCACATTTTTCTTTTGTCAAATCAACTTCAATAATTAATGTGGTTCAGATAACATAAAATTTTGAGTTTCTGTTGATTAAAACCAATCGTCTTCATTGTATTAACTCAAATTTTTAATTTCAATGAACTCGAAATATTAAGGCAACCAGATAACTTACTTTTTTTTAAGTTAAACCAACAATTATTTTTTTACAGTGTAGATTAAAAAAAAAGGTATTAACTTCCTGTTTTATCATAAAGATCTAGGACACAGAAGTAAATGACAATAACAGATGATAAACAAGAACAAGAAAGACAAATGAAATTCATAAAGTAGAAAACCTGCAAAAAATAGTGTAGAAATGTGAATGTCCTGCATATCTTTTAAGATTACAATAAAAACATGAACAGTTTTTTGTGCTGCAAGGTAACTACGTCCATTTACTGTGCCTTTCAGTCTGTCAAATCAAGCAATGTGTAATTTTGTCCCATTTCTGTCACAGTTTTTAAACAGCACAAGCTCCATTGCATCTATAGTGGTATTGCCTAAGGAAGTGTCTCAAAGTGTAGGGTAACGGCAAGGCATCAATGCCCTGATATGTTGTACAGCTACAGATGACCGCCCTGCACATGTGCTGCAGAGAGAACGGAAAGTTCCTGGGTAGAGGGCGAGAGAGAAGAGGCTCAAAAAACAGGCAGGAGGCAGGGTCACTGTAGTGCTTTAGCAGGCCCGTGACACTGGAATCTCTGTACATACAAGGGTCACGGCCATCGAAGCTAAAACGCTTCCCATTTTGCTCTATCCGAGCGTGGAGGGAGCGGCTATAGCGCCTGAAGCTAACCGAGAAGAGGTATTCATCCTGGGCAGAGTCTCGAAGCAGAAAGGTTCCTTCTGGTTGCCCTTCCAAAAGCTGCTCAGCTTCGAAACGATCCAGGACCCCCCAATAACAGGGGCTGTTGTTGATCTGAAGCAGATCTGGAACCAGGATGTAGTCAGTGTGGGCGCAGCACAGGGAGTCACCATGTGCAAAAGACGGATCCCAGTCATCCAGACTAGAAGCTCCAGATGAGCTGATCTCCTCCCAGGAAATGAGCGCTGGAGGTGAGGAGGATAATAAGGGACTTTTGGGTTCGGTTTCAATGCTTAAAGCAGGCTTGGTGTGAGTGCCATGTTTCTTGATCAGGTGCCAACACTGAGCCAGTTCGGATTTCGGAGAGAATGGACACTTGTCCTCCATGAGCTCGGAGACATGAATCTTCCGTTTGGACCAAAGAAGGACAGAGAACGGGCGTGAGGAACCGGACTGGTGATGATGGTGGTGGTGGTTGCGAAGAGGAAGACACTGGCCGACGGCATCCTGAAATTTCTGCCTCAGAGAACGACGGGACAGACCTTTCCTGCAAGGAGAGTCTGAATCCGGTTCTCCAGGGATTGTGCAGCTGCACTTTCGCTCTCGACGTCTCCGAGGACAAGAGGCAGAGCGTACGCTCTGGTCATCCGTTCCTTCCCCCTCTTCCCCTCTGGGCGCTGTCTCATGGTGTGACCCTCTGGAACGTTTTTTAATACTGCGGATGTAACTATCAGCACTCCAGCTCCGCAGGTTCTTGGGACGCGTGTCTGAGTTTTTGGGCTTCCTCTCGGACATTGCTGCAGGCCCTTTCCAGAAAAGTGCTGCACAGAATTTGAAAATAAATTAAGATTGGCAGAGATAAATATGAGGAATAATACTACTACTCATGCTACTACTATAAGGTTAATAATCTAATTTAAGGTTTCCATACTGAAAGGCATAAAACATCGCAAAATTAATGAATGCACTGTATATTTAAGCACAGACACGGACTATTCATATCCAACTACAGTACCAAATAACTTTTTTGAGGTGTGGTATCAGGAAATAAACAGGATTCTATTCATATAAAAATACTTAAACTTAATAGATTTTTATTTTTTAAACTTAGTTAAAAACTATTTTACATTTAATAACTAAAATAAAAAAAAAAATATTTAGGAAAACTGTATTAAATGTTTAAGTTTAATATGTTTAAGTCAACATGAATTTATCATTTATACATTAATTTACAAAGCATGAAATACATTATATTCTGTAGAGCATATATACAATATATATATATATATATATATAACTACTAAAAATCTATTAAATAAAAAACAGATATAAAAAATATATATTATTTTAAGTATTTCTAAATTAAAAATACTTAAATATATTAATATATATTATTAAAATATATAATATATATTTTTATATCTATTTTATTTAATAGATTTTTAGATGTTATTTTTTAAACTTAGTTAAAAACTTTTTTACATTTAATAACTTAAAGGAAAACTGTATTAAATGTTTTCAGGCACTTTAAAGCAGTTTAAGTCTACATAATTTTATCATTTATACATTAATTTACTAAACATGAAATGCATTATATACATATTCTGTAGAGCATATATATATATATATATAATTAAAAAATAATTAAAAAAATGTAAAAAAATTTTTTTCAAATTTAAATAAAAATATTTTACATTTTATAAAATAAACAATTACATATTTTGGAAAACTGTAATGGGCACAGTAAAGCATTTTTAAGTCTACATAATTTTATCATTCCTACATTAATTTACAAAACATTAAATACATTATTTACAGATCTCTCTCTCTCTGTGTCTCTCTCTCTCTCTCTCTCTATATATATATATATATATAGCATATAACAACTATATACAAGTAACAGACAGATATAACTAATAGCTAAAAACTTTAACCTGTGTCTCTAATATGAACAACAACAACAACAACAACAACAACAAAAAATCCAAATCCTACCTTCAGAATAAAATGCAGGATGGAAAATCTTATATCCTCACAGAGGAGTGATGAATTTTTCCATGCCTGAAGTTCGTGCAGTGAGAGCTCGGCATGAACTGAAGGGAGGAAGCACATCCCTCCTATTTAAAACCTCTCAAGTATCAATTCCTCCGAGGAATACTTGCCCTTCACTGGACGGAAGGGGTACTTCTGTCAATGGACAGTTAACCTATCATATCCAACGATGAATACGCTGTCCTGAAGAAATGACATTGAGAATTTTAAATGAGTGGGTTATAGGATGTTTAATCTATATCAGTTTTAAGCTATCAAATATATTATAGCTGCTATATTATTATAGGCAGTTTTACTTGCAAAAACGTGTCCATCTGTTAAATAAGCCACAAGCCCACAACATTAAAATCTTTTTAAATGTATTAGTTCTTAGCATGAACTTTGACTGACCATCAATGAATCAATGAGCTAAATGTAATTAGTCAATAATAATGGACGTCTATTTACGAGGGCAACCTTGTTAGGAAGGAAATGGGAAATTTCCTAACAGACACTGAGAGCTCTACTTCATTGATTTATTGATTGATATGTGCCCTGCTTTAATTTGGGAACATCCGGCAAACATTTGCTCAGCGCAAAAGCAATTTTTGACACCCATTTCAGATGGTGGTCAGGGGTCCATTCTCCAACCAGAAAGTATCAAATATCAAGAGTAATATCAGAAGCATGCAGTTCCGGCCTGCTAAATGGATTACAAAATAAATTCAATAATTCATTATGGCTGTGAAGTCATTAGGTGATGTCATTCTCAAATATTAAAATATTTTACTCTCTTTCATTTAATATCACAGGCACGCTACTATGTAGCAATTAATTATTCAGCAGAACATCCTGCATCTTGTTTTCACTCATTTTCACTGTAATTTGTCTCTCTCTGTTTTTCACTCTATAAATGTGTGAGGCAGCAGGATGGCATCCAAGAGCTTGAGTGATGAATTCTCTTGCGATCTGTTAAAAGTGGTTGATCAGATCAATGTGTAGAGGCACAAATGATTCAGTTGTTCCACTCAACCCCCTCTTCATATCTTACAGATGTAAGAACAAGGAAGAACTGTCATGTGTTCAGTCCTTTCTCTTATAATATTCTTTTCCCTTCTTGTTGTAGAACTTAAAAAATAAAGGCAACATTTTGCATGTATTTTTACAGTGTAAGTAAATGTTATGACAGTATTTTTTTAATTTTATGTAAATGTTATGACAGAATATCAGCTTAAGAGATCTATGTAAATTGTTCTGTTATTCACATTTTTAATTTGTTGAGTAATAAGTGATAAATACGTCTAATTATAATTGTTGAAATAAATTAAAACTAATTGAAATAAACAAGTTTAAGTACTAAAATTACTAAAACTGAAATAAAACAAAGTTAAATAACAAAAACTAACAAAGCCCATAAAATTATTTAAATTAAAATTAAAACAAAAAAAATTATACTAATTAATAATCAAATAATACTATAAGACAACAATGCCACCCACTAAGGATGATAATGACAAAGATATAGTTTTAAAAATTGTTCCAAATATAAAAGAATAACAGAGTCCAGACCACAACTATAACGATAACTGCACAAAGAAACAATAGAGTTGGGTTGCATCCGAAATCACATACTAATATATAGTAGGTGAGAAACAGTATGTGACAAAAGAAGTATGTCCGAATTCACAGTACTCATAAAAGAGTAGGCATAAAAGTACTTGGATGACATACGATGGACCCTTTACTATCTGAGGCCACGGGAGAGGATTTGTGAATAGCAGTGAAACGACGCAACTGACGCTGGTAGGTCACATGATAATGACAACATGGCGAATGTAGTATATCTGGATTACATTCATACTACACACATTCATACTATATAGAACATATTTTTTAGAGGTTGCGAAGTAATTACTTATTTAAAATAAGTACCTACTCAAAGAAAGTATGCGATTTCGGACACAGCCTTGGACTTACTTTCAGACCTATTTTTTCCAGCTGATTAATGATAAAAACTTTGACAGCCAATCAGAATCCATGCTGCTTTAAAGAGCTCAAGCATTTAAGCAAGCATCTGTTGACAGAACTGCAGCGCATGCTTAGAATAAACAGAACAAAGTTGTGCATTGTTTTGGATGCTAATATAGTTATCAATACAAAGTTCTGTAATAAAACTGCGCAGATGCGCAGGCTAATAGGTCCTTAACTCAACCTGCTTGTAATCACATCATTATCTATAGGACACAGATGATTGGTTCCTGCGGTATTAGTAGCCAATAAGCTTGCGTGCTCAATCTTCAAATCCATGAGTAGCATTTGCCTTAGCAGTGCAGCGCACTTCCAGAAACCCTCCACCTTCCCCAGCTCCACCTGTATAGATCTGCTACGGGTAATTCATGTACGCTATATTGTACAGCAGCCGCATGTCTTACTTGCTCACAGCAGCGTGTCGTGTATGTATTGGCAGTAGCAAGTTCTGTACTTGCTCTGCAGCAGCAGCAGCAATAATCAACAGCAGCAGCAGCAATAAAAGCAGCAGCAGCGTAGCAGATCTATTCTGCCAAGACCAAACATTTTAACATTGTCATACCCATTACCATGCCAAACACTCAGAGAGTTGTCATGACAGAAATATAGTTATCATTCTTAAAGGCCTTAAAGCTGCAGTCCGTAAGTTTTTCCTCTTTGTCGCCATCTCTGTTCAAAACCTGCAATTGCAGTTATTTGAGGAATTATCATCTTTACATGAGTTGTGCATCGGCAGTTTGGCACGGCTCCTCAGCGCAGATGAATCTAATGTTTTGAGTATGTGTGGCTGTCAGTCACGGCACCAGTGGATATTGTACTTCAGAATCACAGATTGTAGTCTTGGAAGTATGACCAAAAAAAGAATTTTTACCGGAAAATGTCATATGAACAAGTAACAAATCTGCCGCTTTTGTTCTGACCAACTGAGAAAAAAAAGCATTACAATAAATTGCGCTACTAGTAGTGATTAAATCTAACGATCGCTTAGCTCATATCACATCAAACTGTGCAAATTATTATTATTTTTATAATTTGTTCTCAAACTGTCCATGTTAACAACATCAGCATTGCAAGACTATGTGTATTTAGTGTGTAGTAGCATTACCTGTAGATTTCAATTTCTGTACAGTCTAATCACTAACGTTAATTTGTCATACCATACAATCCGCCATCAAAATGATGTTTAATTATTCCAGCTGCTGTGAGAAAAGGCTATAAATGATCCGCCACCTGCAGCATCCTCACATGATATAGCCTACTAGCTGGGACTCCTTCTTTATGTTAACGTGGACGTGACGTAATGACGCAAAGATGAGCGGCGGCATGCTTGAATTTCCCGTGGAAACCTACCAGTACCATTCGAATTAGAAAACAGTTTTACAGGCTTACTGTTGGGAATCGGGCTAAGGTAAGGAGATAGTTTTGAACACTGTCTGGTTATGTACTTGCTCAAAAATTGTATTGGATTATTTTTAACCAAAAAAGTTACGGACTGCAGCTCTAACAATCAACTACCTTATCATTTAAAGTAAAGGAACAAACACATTCCGACACCATAATCAAACAAGATGACAACAAAATAGCCTAAACAACACTGTAAATTAAACTGGAAAACTATTAAACAATACAGCCATAATTATTCATGCCCAGTGCATGCTGGGAAGAGGATGAATAGGAATACAAACCCTCAAAACCAATTTTAAAAAGACCTTACTGGTAAGAAGATTATCTGCCGTTGATGGCTGGACCGTGGACCTAAAAAACAAACAAACCAACAAAAAAAAAAAATAGTCTGTTAGAATAAAAAAGATGCAATGAGATGCATTAGTTGCATTCCAGAAAACTACAATCAATAATTTACATTTAATTATCATTTTAAAATGTTTTCTTAAAATGTGAATTTTGATTCACTTGGTGAACAGCATCATTTATTCCCCTGTAACCTTTCTGCCCCATGAATTACCAGAATTTTACTGCTTCTATCAAATACTTGGACTAAATTTGGATTCCCACCAGACTGCACAATGCCGAAGTGAAGCGTGTTTAGCTGGAAGAAGTAACAGGATCAGACAACTGGGAGAACAAGCTCCTGTATCACATATGTGCACAAATCTGTAGCCCATATCTGAGGATTATGAGAAATCATCTTCTTGCACAAAGAGGACAGTAACTCAGTATTCCATTAACATGACACAGTTTATCAAAGAGAGGGAACCTTGCCAAGCAAGTCTCAGATATGCCAGCTATTACTGTGCTATCGATCTGATGCACAGCAGAGCAACCATGCACATCATGAATTTTTCATTTGATTGTGTTGTCAAATTGTAAGACAAAGGCCATACAAGCCTTACCCTCATTTTATGAGCACTTTTTTCTTCAGTGTACAGTCTCAACACCTCCCTAAAGACTTGTTTATGGTAATAAGGAAGTTTAAGGCTCTCAGTAAAAGACTCCTGCAGTCATAATGATTCCATTGTCTGCACTGGTTCTCAACGTGTCTGGCCGATAATATTGCATGACCATCGTTCAAGTGTAGATGCTACTGCTGTTGCTTCAGAATGGTGGCTCTTTGAGTGATGGAAAGTCTGTAATTAAATCAGCGGGAAGTCTCTGGCTCCATGGCTCTTGTGTTCATGTTCTCTCCATTGATCTGTATCAGTATCTGGACGGCTTCTGTAACTGCTGTTGCAGCTGAGGTGCTCTAGTGTCTGTGTTATGGGCTAGCAAAGCTGCTTTGAGAAAAATCAAATAGCCCTATGGTTTGCTATGTTATTTTAAAGCCAAAGTGTGTAGTTTTTTCATATTAAAATACTTTCTAATATCCAGATACAAGAAAGTAAAGCATTTGCAGATGGATTTGTCTCTTTGGCACTATAAAACTTGTATTGTATTTGTTTAAGCATTCTGACAAGCCCAAAATAGCAACACTGACTCAACCAGTGGAGTGAGTTTGAGGGCAGGATTATTGGATGTGTTTGAGAAACCTGTTTGAAGACAAACATTATTGGTACTTAAATATAATAGAGATTTTGCACTTTTGACTTGAACCAGTAAGCAACCACCTAGAACACCCTAGCAACCACATAGCAACATATTAAAAACATCCAATCAAAACAACTCAGCAACTGCTTTGCTAATTAAAGTCGACATGAAACGGAAGTTGCATTTTTCTTCCCTATTGTGACGAATATTTGAGTGAAACGGCTTCTCGAACAAGAAAAAATGTAGGACAAGATGGGATTTTGTCCATCGGGAATTGATTGGTTACCTGATATCAATTAACTTAATTAGTTGCTAGATGTTCTCCCAGCTGAATCTTTTCAAAATTTCTTACTTTTTCAGGCATTTGTTGCCCCCGTGCCAACTTTTTTGAGACCTGTAGCAGGCATCAAATTTGAAATGAGCTCATTTAGTGGATAAAAGTGTAAAATCTCTCCATTTAAACATTTGTTATGTTATCTATGTTCTATTGTGAATAAAACATTGGCTCATGTGATTTGAAAGTCTTTTAGTTTTCATTTTATTCAAATTTAAAAAACGTCCCAACATTTCCAGAATTTGGGTTGTACATTGTTCTGTTTTAATAAATCTTCTACATTGGGATATGTTAAAGCCAATGTTTGCTGTCTCATTTTTGTCCATATACAGTCATTAAAGACAAACAGACTGTATTTCAATGATTTGTATCTCACTCAATGTAATGATCCATGGTGTAGTCATGTGAACTAGTATATCAGCTTTCTGCAGGCATTTTTTGTGCTCTCATCCTCCCTATTTCCCGCAATGTTCATTCAATACCTGCTGTCTCTCTGCTTCCCTTTTCATGCAAGTTATTGAGCTTATTAAGAATGCCTGCAGCATTTTTAAGCAGTAATTGGAGACGCATTATGGAATTACTGTTGTCACAAGTGCTTTGTCTATATGTACCATCATTATTTCATTAAATGTGTGCACCATATCGACAAGCCACACCATTAAGCCTTATTTGCTAATTTCTTTGCAAAATTTTAAAATGTTCTTAAAATGGAGACATGAACTAAACAAATTAAAAGTAAAAGTAAAAGAAAAAAAAAAAAGAAACAATTTGGATTGGAAAATATTTCCGAATGTCTAAATTACCAAAAACAGTTGGTTTATATACATTAAAATGTTTAAATATTCTTCATAAGGAATGTTTAGGCAAATTATCAGAATTTTTGACTGCTTTGTGGTCTGTTTTGATATTATACCTTATTTAGTGCAGGCACATGGAAGGACTTGGGATCAATAGGTGTTTCCTTCTCAAATTTCTTGTTGGTCCTTTCTGTACACTCACATCCTACAGATATCTGCTTAAAAACATTTGAAAAGATGATTAATTTTTTTTAGACACTTGAGAAAATCAATACGAGAAGGAAGAGAGATGAATTCCAGTAACTGCTGCTGAGTATGTCTGAGTATGCAGTTTACACAGCCTGTCCTTAGAAGTCATGACAAGACCAAGGGGGTCAAGGTTGTGATGGTTAGCATGGCTTAGATGGTAGATAGGTTACTAAAAAACAGTCATTTAAAACTACTTGATAGTAACTAGACCATTCTGCAAGCAAAAATCATCTTTTCATCTGACAGCCATTCAATATGTATGAATTACATAATTAATCAGTTTGTCACGGGGTCAATATGTAGTAATCGCGTGTGGTATTTTGGAAGAACTTATCTACCACAGTAATTTTTTGTAGGCGTTTGAACACGTGGGTTACACAATGGGTAGTACATTGGCAGACACCTTCTCCTGTTCAATCTTAGCAGTCTTGTCGAACCAGACGGTGTCAGTTTTTCATATTCAACACGTCTAAGATCACAAAACCAGTTTGTAGACTTAACGTTTTTCCTGCTAAACATCTTTTCCTGGACGGATACGAACGTCATTGCACCGCGCCCTCGTTAAACCCCGCGCCACGTCATATTCCACGCACGCAGACAGAGAGAGGGAGGAGGGGGTGAAACACGTAGGTCCCGCCCTTTGTTTGCGATGATTAGTCAGCTGTACTCGCAACAAGTCTGTGATTGGACAATTGAGAAGTCGTTTATTTACCGTACTAACGACAGCAAACAGTGATTGGGTGAAGGGCGGGGCTCGTTAGAATACGTGTGAGGAAAAAATAATAACGCAGGAGGAAGTGTGTATGTCATGCTGGACCATTGAAGATCTCTGTAACTGGAATCGAGTTGCCAGGATTCATTCAAACATTTTAGAAAAGCATATGTCTCCGTAAGTAAATGACAAATCGATCTCAGATACATGAATCTAAAGCATTTTGATCGCGAGCTCTTTTATCATTTAATTGAACATATGGATGGTATTTTGGGAATTACAGATTGGGAATGTAGGTTGAATTTTTAAAAAAAATGAAAGCCATATGAAATGAATCTGATCACTACTGGACCTGATATTATTTACTTTCTGTTCTACACTGAATTGTGACCTTTGTCATTGAAATGTTTGATTTATTAGGGGCTGCCATAAACTGCTTTAAGATTATCTTATGCTCATTACATGAAATATTGTCTTTACTCGAAAATGCAGAGAACACAATTTAGACTATAGACTTAAGATATACTTACTGGATGTTGTACTATGTCATTGTTTGGATTTTTGGTTTGTAACAGAGTAAAGAGTACCTGAACTATTCTTGAGTAAAAATACAGAAAACTTGAGTAAGCCAAAATGACTCCATTACAAGTTACAAGTCACCAATTCCAAAACGACTTGAGTAAAGGTCTTAGAGTACTTGATTTTAACAGTACGTAAGTGTTTTACTCGTAATGAATGTAGGCTCAAAGATGTGCACCCAAAAATGAAAATTCTGTCATCATTTACTCACCCTCAAGTTGTTCCAAACCTGTATGAATTTCTTTCTTCTGTTGAACACAAAAAAAGATATTTTGAAGAATGTCAGTATCCAAAAAGTTTATGGACCCCATTGACCATAGTATTTTTTTTTCCATACTATGGAAGTCAGTGGGGTCCATCAACTGTTTGGTTACCCATTTTCTTCAAAATATCTTATTTTGTGTTCAGCAGAAGAAAGAAATTCATACAGATTATAAAACACCTGCAATTCACAAGCAGAGCTGGGTAGTAACGGATTACATGTAATCTGGATTACGTAATCAGATTCCAAAAATCAAGTACTTGTAATTAGAGTAAACTACTTTTTAAAATACTTGTAATCAGACTACAGTTACGTTTTTTTATGGATTACATGATTACATATTATTTACACAATGGCAGTAAGTTGTTCATGATTCATTGATTCTCCTAATTTTTCATTTTTTTAACATTTATATTTTTTTCATAATAAACCTGCCGCTTATATACGTTTGTGATTCTTCGAGTTTTTCCGGTGGTGAGGGAGAAATATATATATATATATATATATATATATATATATATATATATATATATATATATATATATAAAATAATAATATAATAATAATATATGAAATATAGATTAAATATTTGATGTAGCAGTGATATTGCTGTGAATTTCATGTTTTTCAATATTTGTTTTTATAATGTTGCTGTTTTCTAAATTTACTTAATTTTAAGTAAATATGTTTTAAAATCATAAAGATGTGATTTTGTTTTATTCAGTGTTACTATCAGCAAACACTAACAGGTACATTAGTGTTAGTATTTTGAAGTATTAACTGTCCATACATTGCACTTTAAAAAGAATCTGTTGAGGCTCTTGTTGGCGAATAGAATATATTTTTTGGAATATATTTTTTCTTTGTATCTGTCAAAATAGTACAAGATTATCCTACAATATATGTGACATCAAATAAGGGTTAGCACAAAAGTAATCTAAATGTAATCCAAAAGTAGTCAGATTATGTTACCAAAAATGTGTAATCTAAGAGATTATATTACTGATTACAAATTTTGTCATGTAATACTGATTACAATTCATAAGTAATCTACCCAGCTCAGTTCACAAATACCTTCTAATGTACTCACATTCATATAAAGTAGCCTTTCGTAATAAGTTTGGGTAAGGGCAAGACGCACAAGATATAGTCCCTTCAATGCCCTGTAGATGGCGATATCACTTCTTTTGTAGCAGAAATAAACTGTAGAAAAAGTTAGGTGCCTTGCAAAATGTACCAAGTAATTTCATTACTCATCACAAATGTATTGGAGTAAAGAGTACATATACTTGTTCAAAAATGTCATCAAGTAGAGAGTAAAAGTTGGTAATGTCTTTGATACTCAGTAAAACTACAGATTAGCCAAAAAGATACTTAAGTACAGTAACTAATTACATTTGCTCAAATACTTTACAACACTGGTTTGTAATAACACGCTTCTAAAAGAAAGATCAAGATAAGGTATCTTATTATCGAGATACTATTATAGTTTTGATTAATAATTTGAATTAGCTTTCATTTTATATTTTCCATGTTCATTTTAATTTTAGTTAAAAGTTAAGTTCAAGTTAAACTAAATGAGAATTGTTTCCTTTGGCAACTGGCTGAAAAAGTTTTTCTTTTAAAAATATTTTATTTTAGTAAACGTTATTTAAAAAGTAACAAAAATGTTTTTTTGTTTTTTTTAGTTAATGCTAATAATCTACGGTGTCTTGTATTTTATTACAGAAGGTCTGATGATTTCATAGACAGGCGCCTGCAGCTGTACACAAGTTTGACTTTGAATTGTAAATGTTTGGATGATCAAAGTCCAAATAAAATGTTACCAGTAACACATTTATTGACAGGGAGTCCTGATCCGTGATAAATTTGTCTAACATTTTATTTTATTATAGGGCCTCTGTAATGTTGCTGGACGAGACGCCCCTATTTGATCCTTCTCTGCTTCAAGAGCTGGACTGGAGTAGCAACACCGTCTCCTTCTCGCCTCCTATTTCTCCCTCTCAGCCCGGAGATGGTCTGGTGCTCCGTCCTCTCTGTACTGCTGACCTAGACAGAGGTACTGTTTACCATTCAGCAGTCTGCACACTCATGTTTAGTACTTCAAACAATCAGGATGAACATATTTTTTTCTTTATGCCTTTTTTTTAGGCTTCTACAAGGTCTTATCACAGCTCACGGTGGCTGGAGATGTCACAGAAGAACAGTTCAAAGGTTCCACAAGTTTCTAACTCAAAACATCTCAGTTCTTCATTTAGACCTTATGCACCAGATAAACAAGCGCAGCCATCTTTAAAATTTTGTCTTTGAACTTCCGTTTTTGTGGTAGCTCTGTATATTTCTATGGTATCGCTGTCGAAGTGGATTTACTTATCGTAGAGTTAACAAAAGTTATCATGAGCATTGTAATGTTTGAAGTGGATGTCATAAATGTCAGTAGACCGGAAACATTTTAAAACGAGTGGTTTATTCATAAATGCGTAAGATCTTACCTTCATGCTGTGGATATACAAACCTGAAGACAACATAACGAGTGCAGCACTGAAAAGGGGCGGGGCTACATAAGAAAAAAAAAAACTCACTTTTTTTCTTTTTTTTAATTTTCAGCAAATTTTGAACATATGAAGAAATCTGGAGACTATTACGTCATAGTGGTGGAAGACACTAATCTTGGACAAATTGTTGCCACAGCAACACTTATCATAGAGCACAAATTCATCCACGCTTGTGCAAAGGTACTTTAATACATTTTAAATATGTATATTTTCATAGTGCATATATATTCATAGTACACATTATATAATTTCGTTTTTTTGTCCCGACAGAGGGGGCGTGTAGAAGAAGTGGTTGTGAGCGATGTATGCAGAGGGAAACAGCTGGGAAAACTGTGAGTTTGGGTTTTAAAAACACTTCAGGAATACTGTATTTTCTTTCAAGGTGTCTGTATCGAAAGTAAATGTTTGAACGTCGTATTTTGTTTGTTTTTTAGGTTGGTATCAACATTGACTCTCCTCAGCAAAAAATTGCAGTGCTACAAAGTAACACTGGAGTGTGCGCCAAAAAATGTGGAATTTTATAAAAAGTTTGGCTACTCCGCTTCAGATGAGACTTACATGCAGTGCCGGTTCTTTGACTGAATCCAAAAGATTCTTTAAAAGAACTCTTAATCTGTTCTATTCTCTGAGAATCCTAGATCAGACTACCTCGAAGATTTCACCTTTTTTAGCCAGCAAAAAAAGAAAACCAATCAACTTAATCATTTGGTGACCAGTGACAATAACAAAATATTGTGAAATAAGCATTTTGAATTCACTACAACACAGAACAATGGGTATATTCATGAATGTTCTTTCTAAATGTCAACATCAAGCACTTGTAGAGAAAGCTACAGAAATCAGATCTGATCATATACAGAATGTGTGGTTTACACTGACAGCCACAAAAAGTAACACTGTTCTGTTAAAGAGAACAGACAAAATGGTTTTGTTTTATAGAAGAAGGGCTTATGTACTTGAATATTTTCTAATGTAAAGATTTATATACAAGGTTTTTTTTGTTAGAGGGAAAACGTTTGTAATTACAAAAACTGTTTCAAACAATTTACAAAACTGTTTAAGGCATATTTCCCTCTTTTACTTAATGTTAATGTTGTGCTTTAAAAAAAATACCAAAACTCAGATCACATTTTCATGCTATGAGTGAGTCCTACAAAAGGTGTATTGAATCTATTTTATCTTATTTCGATTTCTCTTGCAGGTACTCATCTTCAGTGTAGAGAACATTTAATAGAAAGAAAATAGTTTACATTTATTTATTATGCTTATGTATTTTCTCAATTTTGGCTCTAGTCTTAGCCACTGGTGATGCTGAATCATTAGTTGTGTATCAAACATAATGAAGGAAAATAAATTATTTTGAAATATATCCTGATGCAATGAAAGCATATCTATGTACACTAAACGCCTTTATTTTTGTACTTGCACTGATAGCCGACAAACATAGGGGCATCTAAATACTTTGTGTCAACTGTCAGTCAACAAATAAACATGTGGCAGTGATGTTATATTGGCTTTTATAACTGTTATATTTTATAAATTGATGTAAAACCATTGAATGACAAGTGGGTGAATGGGTTAAAAATGTGTCATTAAAAAAAAAAAAAAAAAAAGTTCATATTTCATTTCAATGAAGTTGGATTATCATTTGAAATCTATCCACACCCAGCAGTCACATATCTTTAAACCAGGGATTGACAACATTGAAAACACAAGGTGTAAGTAGCCATCTTTTATTTAGCAGTGGGATGTTAATTCTATGGCAAAACGTGTCTTTCCTTGTTCATTCTCTACATAAAGACTGATTCATCCTACCATTTCATTTCTATGGCAGTGACAGTCGCATTTCCTTTGATACCCCCTCACCCCAACCCAAATCCGTCCAAAAACGTAACAGTAATTCAAGTATCAAAAGTGCATTATTGCAATACTGTCCCGCTGCAAATGCAAAATGCTTTAAATACTATAAAACTGCAAAAAATTTCAGTGCATACAGCTCAAAAAAAAAAAAAAAAAAAAAAATATCAAACCTTCCCCAGCTCCAAGGGTCACGAGGAGCAGTCTCTCCCTCCCAGCCTCTGTACAAATATTTACATTTTTAATCCCAATAAAAATGTAAAAAGAAAAGTTCACTGTGTTAAAGCACTTTTTTAGTAAAGCCTATCCATTTTGTGCTGCTGTAACTTGCATACTCCCGAAATCTTCATCCTCTTCTAGTGTTCGCTTTAAGCTTCCTGTAGGGAAAAAAAAAAAGTTCAGGCAGTCACAGTATGAATAAGTGCATTTAAGAATAATGTAGTTTCATATATTACTAATGTACAAATTACTAGAGCTGTGGAATATAATTGTTTTTAAACGATTCTGCATCAATGCATAAAAACAAATGAATCGATTTAAATAGGCCTATCATACATATTAATGTACTGTTTTATTAAACTACTCTTATGAGGTATGAATAAAAAAAGTTGCATACATGTCCTTTGTAAGCAAAGCACTTGCATCTGATGTTTGTTTCGTTTTTTAAAAACACCAAAAAACGCGCATGAATGAGAGAACGTGGGGAATGTGCTTGATGTTAAAAAGAGTTAAGCGCAATAAGCCACGAAAAAGATCTCAATACTCACACTGACCGAAACACCCAAAGCACGCACACAGAAAGCTGCCTCTTTCAGTATGCAATATTGAATTCAGATCTCTTTTGCACTTATTGCACTTAAACGGTCAAATACAAACAATTATTTCAAAATATCTGTCTTTGCGGGTATTCACGTAAACATAGTCTTGATATAATAAACCTGCTGCTGTCTGTCATTATTAATGTTAATCAAACAACAAAAGAAAAGCAGTGAGTGATTCCCTCGTTTGACTGAATCACTTTTGTAGCTTTGATAATTTATTTGTAATTAATACACTGAAGACTATGCAATGATTATTTTTACATTTGATTATTTCTGTATTATTTCTTACTTGAATGCTTCTGTTAAATAGATGTAAAATGAAAAGTAAAGCACTGTTAATTTCATTTGTTTCTTATATTGTATTTTTGCTCATCTGTTTGTTATTTCTTTGTTCTTTTTAATAAAGATGAAATAACAAAAAGAACTATATTGTGAATATTAATATAATTATTATTAATAAAATAATCAGAGGACAAGATTCATTGTGATGCATCAAGAATTGTTTTATAATCGAATCGTTACCCTCTGAATCATAATCAAATAGAATTGTGAGGCAAGTAAAGATCCACACCTCTACAAATTACAGATCTCAGTCTTATAGAACAATTCGGAGCAGACATCACAGATACGTCACTTGCAGCTGTGCGCGCATAGTGGTGGCAGAAAAATAGCGGTAGCAAGTTGAGGAAAATGTGCAAAATGCACAGAATAAAAGAAAATTTTTTGTTGTGCCTTTGGATGTCAGAATCAGAATGCAAAAAATAGACTTTTTATAGAATACCATCATTGAAAACGCCCTTTGAAGCTAAAACATTGAAATGCAGACGTTTATGTTGCAAGTCACAGACTGGTCTGATAAAACCTGCAATGATTAGTCTACTATTAAAGCATGAATTTGATGTAAACAGTAATTCTACATAATATTCACATATGCAGTTCATAGAGGACATACATACATAGTAGTTACAGCATGAAATAATATTTAAACCTGTAACATTTTTATTTCACAATTCTGACTTTTTTCTTGCATTTGCATGTTTATATCTCCCAGTTCAGACTTTGTAACTCGCAATTGTGAGTTTATATCACAATTCTGGGGGGAAAATAAGTCAGAATTGCGGGATATTAACGTGCAATTCTGAGGAAAATATAAAGAATAACGAGTATCTCTCACAATTTCGTTTTTCCTTCTAAGAATTGTGAGATATAAACTCGAAAGTAACTTTTTATTCCGTGACTTCCATAGACTGCTACTGTAGAACTGTCATTTTCTGCGCCCACAAAAAACATCATCGCTGTTTGCAAACACAAAATTGGTCTCTAGTACAATCAACCCAATAATTTATCATCATCACCAAAGATTTTCATTTAGCAAATGTTTTCATCTGATGTAACTAACAAATGAAGCCAACAACAAAAGCAGACTTAGAATGCAAAAAATTGGAAATACACAATAAAAAAAAACAAGCTAGAAAATTCTTCACTATTTCATCGAAATAAAAAAATCACTATGAACTAAAATCAATCATTGTAAGTGCTACTAGTGAATTTAGGCATCGGAACATTAAAATGTACAGTATGAAAAACGAATATTAATTTTGAGGATTGCTTAAGATTTAACAGTTATTAAATTATTAGTGTTTTTAAAGATTAGCTTTAAAGGGAACCCCTGGTGTTAAGGCTTAATATAACGTAAATTATGTCTTTTATTGAAATATGTAGTAGAAAACCCATGAAAGATTTATGTTATTTAAAAAATCCATGACATATTTGGAGGTCATTTTGTTTAGGTGCACAGTGCGTTCTATTTCGATGACGTCAAATAGTTGCACTCGTTGAGCTACTGACACTATCCTGTTGCTATTTTTACTGCAACACAACTCGGAATATAATATATCAGTGGTTCCCAAACCTGTCCTGGAGGACCCCCAGCCCTGCACATTTTGTATGTCTCCCTCATCTATCACACCTGATTCAACTCATGTGCTCATTAGTAGAGACAGCAAGACCTGAAATGGGTAGGTTTGGGAACCGAGAACCGGTTCTCATCCGGAACCGGTAGTGTTTTTTGAAAAGAACCGGAACCGTGCAAGATTTGTAAGTTTCGGTTCCGAAAACGGTTCTGGTGTGATGGGTGGGCGAAGTGCGGGGAGCGTATCCTTTAATAGAGACATCTCACATCATGAATATTATAGCAATGAATGCACTGAAAAGCCCTTGCGCTACTCATATACGTCAGATTTCAATGCAGAGAGAAAGAGAGGTGCCCAAAGCTGCACGATTAATCTTTAAAAGATCGCGTTCTCGATTTCATCACCCACATGATCTAATTCCTAAATGACAACGATTCGCCCGTGTATATTAAACATTTGAACAAAATAAAATCGCGACATTCAAATCTGCGTTCGCGCTGCCGTTGATCTAAAGAGAGTTGTCATGTGTAGATATAAACAGCTTCACAAACAATCTTTTTAAATGCACAGTATCATTATTTCTGTGTGACAAATAGGCCTATTCCAATTATAACAGAAGTACACAAAAGCTTATTATTCAGATAGAAACGCTGGTGTTTATGTATAATAAATTACCTTCTAAAAGTAACTGGACTGCAATTAACGACTGTATCGATTGCATTGTTACGCCACTAGGTAGCAACAAATTTACTGTTAAAAATGTGTCTATCACTGAATCATTCTTTCAGAAACAAGTCTTTATGAATCCAACTCACAAAAATATTCTGTTTCACCTGTCTGAATCTTACATGTGTGTTCAAGCATCTTATCTAATTTGAGGTAACACTTTACAATAAGGTTCATTTATGAACTAACCATGAGCAATACATTTGTTACTGTATTTGTTAATGTTAGTTAATAAAAATACAGCCGTTCATAGTTTGTTCATGTTACTTCACAGTGCATTAACTAATGTTAACAAATACAACTCTCGATTTTAATAATGTATTAGTAAATGTTGAAATTAACATTAACAAAGATTAATAATGCTGTAGAAATGCAGTTCATTATTAGTTCATGTTAATGTAGTTAACTTATGTTAACTAATGAACCTTATTGTAAAGTGTTAGCAAATTTGTTGAGATTAACAGTCCGTTAAATTCATTTTACAAGAGTAATAAACACAAAAAGGACTGTTTGAGTCGAGTATTGTGCATTTTTCCCTTACTACTATTTTTTATTAGTTGTTTAATTATTTTAATGGAACCGGAACCAGAATCGTTAGGCAGAACCAGAATCTGAACCGGAAAATTTCTCACGATTCCCAACCCTAGAAATGGGTGTGTCAGAAATAGGGAGACACAAAATGTGCAGGGCTGGGGGTCCTCCAGGACAGGTTTGGGAACCACTGTAATATACGATGCCACATTGTGCAGCTTTTGGCTGTAATTTTCAGTCGATGAGCCACAAGAGAAGCGATGCAAGACTTTACTGTTTTCCTAGTGATAAGAGGAGAAAAGAATGGGAAGTTGTGCAGAATGTGGACGAATAAAACTTCCTAACTGCGTCTTTGTTCTCTCCACTTTAACCCTGATGCCTTTGATACTTTTTATCTGTATGTTTTGGTGCAACAGTAATCTAGTAATGCATTCAAGTCTTAATATCTGCGGGGTTCCTTTTAAAACACGATCAGCCTTTTCAATGTGAGCCAGAGCACAAAATTAGTGAGGATGAAAACATCGAAGACGTGCAATGTCTCTGTGGCTATTCGAACTACTGTTGTATGTTTGACGTATAAAAATCATCTGATATGTCACCTGAATGCATTACACACAGTTAAACATGCTGAGAAGATGCTACTGTTTTATGCGATCACAGATATCTCGTGCATCACAGCGCGCACGAGCTTTGAGGCAGTCAGTCTCAATCGAGATGTGATATAGGCTGCCCTCGTCAGGCTCCACGACAGGCGCGGCATTTGGTTAAAGCATATGCTTATATCCATCGGCAACTGTAAGCTCTTTCAGCTGTGGTCTACTAAAAGCCTCAAAGTCATCAGGGCTAAAGTGAAGAGAACAAAGACGCGGGTGTTTAGGACATTTTATTCGTCCACATTCTTCACAACTTTTCATTCTTTTCTCCTCTTATCGCTAGTAAAGCAGTGAAGACTTACATCGCTTCTCTTGTTGTCCACTGACTGGAAATTACAACCAAAAGCTACACAATGTGGCTTCGTATATTATATTCCGAGTTGTGTTGCGGTAAAAATAGCAATAGGACAGTGTCAGTAGCTCACCGAGTGCAACCATTTGACGTCATCGACAAATGCACTGTGCATCTAAACAAAATGGCACTGCCCATTGTCCAAATATGTCATGGATTTTTTTAAATAACGTAAATCTTTCATGGGTTTTCTACTACATATTTCAGTAAGAGACATCATTTACGTTATACTAAACCATACAAGTCTTAATACCAGGGGTTCCCTTTCAGTGTTAAATGATGGAAAATGTAATCTAAATGAGCATATACAATTAAATATTCAATATTGATCATTAAAAAAAAAGCATCAGCTGATAACAGATACGGTACAGATATACTATGCATCACTATTAGAAATATTTCAACTATTACAAACTGACCATTGGGCCATAAAATAATATTCTCTTACCTGGCATCCCAGCTTGGATGGAGAAAGACCTGCCCAACTGAATGGGTGACATCATCTTGATGGTTAGCTTTGCAAGATATATTGCTTCATATTCCTTGATGAAAACAGAAAGTACATCCATTTATGTATATATGTATATAAAACAGCTATAGCACTTTTATGTTGAATGAATTATTAATGCTGAGATTTCTTTAAAATAATACCTGTAGCTGATGAACAAAGCCAACATTGGGATTAATACAAAATCGTCTCTCCTGTACATGACTAAAGGCATCTCTGTGAAGATATAATATATGATATCATCAGCTTCAAGTCAAACTCGTATTATCATGTACAGATATTTTTGGATATGCATGAACTGTTTCTATACTAAATTCTGTTACCTGTATTTTACACCAAATGTCTCCATTAGGTAGGCAATAACTAAGGCAGCGCTGAAAAAAAGAAATATACATTTATTTAATAATAATATAGATAAAATATTAGATTTATTAAGTAAAATCAAACCATGTCCACAAATGAGATTTTTTTTTTTTAAAAAATTCAAAATTCAAAAAGAGTAAAAAAAAAAAAAATCATATTATAAACTAAAATAATAAAATAAGATTATGAACCTTCTTGATATCCCTGCATTTCCATGAACAAGTACCTTTCCTGCAACACAAAAATGTGCAAGATGGATGAGATGACTAAATAAAACAAAAAACAAAACATAAAATCTAGTATTTAATGTATGTTTAGTATAAAGTTTGTACTCATATCAATGCTGCCAATAACTACACAAGATTAATACAGAAAAACATTCATTACCCCCCGTCTCTAAACATCCATCAATAAATTCTTTAGTCTATAGAAAGAAAAACAGGTAATCATAATTAGACAAAAGAATCACACACACACACACACAAAAAAGCATTTATAACATAAAATGTATAAAGGTAGGCCAGCTTACCATTGGGAAATATCTAATTATATTTTCCACAGGGTTATCTGCTATATCTAAAACAAGGTACCTATAAACAAAGAAATAAAGTAAATCAGCTGTTAGAAATAGTGGACCTTTATATTGAGTACAACTCGCATATGTGAACAACGGACTACCAGAAGTCAAAATACCTAAATTTATGGGGAAAGTTTGGCTTTATAAAGTTGGCCTCGATGTCTTGTCTGACACACACGATGTGAGTTATGCCCTGCTTCTCCAGCATTGAGAGCTGAAAGAGAGGATGAATTATTACAGGAAACCCCAGGCACAGATTATTTTCATCATGACGCATGAGAACAGATCATCTCTACAGTACCTTACTCTTCATAGCAGCCGAATAGGGTCCAAGAAACAAGCCTGGGAGGATTTCCTAAAACATTACATCAGATTTAGTTTTAGTAAAAGCAGAAAAAGTGATCATTTGATGAGAATGAGATATGAAACATACTTTATACTGTGATTCGCTAAAAATATACAATAAATTTCTATTGAAGGTGCTGTGTGGTGACAGCAAAACCAAAAACAGGGTGTTGTAAAAGTACTGAATGTTTGTACTAACACAATAATAAGTACTGCGGTAGTATAAAAGCCATAATACATAATCCTATACAATCATGTGAAAAGTCTATTTTCATGATCACCTGCATCTCTCTTCTCATTGGATATGCCCAGTCCTGCAGAAATGGGATTACAAAACCAGATTATCAGTTTTTACAAGCATTCTTACAGTAATAAAAAACATTTTAAAAGTACCTCAACACTAGCACCATAAACTGCAGCCCAATACAGGAATAAAAATCATCATCATCTACCTAACCATGATTTAGACTAGAAACCAATAATTGGTTTGACAGACATTTTAAACAATATTTACACTCTCACTTAATCGGTTCCTGTCAGGTTTACTGCTCAAGTTATACCAAAATAAAGCATAAAAGCAAGAAGTATGGACAATAGGGATCATGCACTTGCAATGCTTTGGCCAAGTCTTTATGTTTGCTTACTTGCATAGAATATGCTTCCACATAAGACATTTTTAAGTTATATTAAGCTAAAAGTCTCGGAAAAGTGTACATTGCCAGTGTTAATTTTGTGGTTGTTGACTATACTCAATATTAGTCTCGTAATGGAGGTTAGTGAAGAATGATTTGGTTGGTAGTGTGTCTAAAAGTACAAATACAGGAATTAATATTGGTAATGCATATAAATGATCGAATTATTCAGATATTATTCTGAGTATCATAATAAATACTACCCAGGTCGTCATTTGCATTGAGATATGTTTTAGTATAACGTTACATGACTGATGACTTTGATTTCTGAGTTGTTATTCTTGTACACTGCCACTAGATGCACATGCTAACCGCTCACCGCAAAGAGTTAGTTAAAGCGCTTTATTATCCACTGAAAATATCAGCAAAATTCAGTTGTATTTATTCATGCACTGACACATGCTAGTCAGACAGGCACTGCTTTGAATCAGACATTTTGAAGAGTGACTGTAATCCAGCAGTTGTTAGCACTGCGCTAATATGTTCATAACATACCAGCTGCTCTTCTTTGGCGGCGGGCAGGGACGGGAACTGGAGTTTATTCCCTTCGTCCATGCTGCGAGCGATATTCCAGCTTTCTATACGTTCACGGCCCCTTTTGATGGATTGAATATAAAGACGAACTAAGTGCAAATAAAGTAGAGTTTGTGGAGGAGCTCCGCGCTCACACACGCCATGCTGCTTTCACCGAGGGTGGTCACGTGACACGCGACCACAATACGTCGGAAAGGGGCGGCGTCGTGAGATGTCGATCAATCGTCACCATTCTAGGATTGGTGTAATTAAATGTTAATTATCTCTTGACATTATATATATATATATATATATATATAGGCCTATATTACTATTTCATGTTTGCATAATTTAACCAATTGCAAAACAGCAAGTACTGGTACTTCTTTTAGGAAATTCCAATCTAGTTGTTCTGTCATAGTTGATAGAACATATTTTTATCGATCATTCAACTTTACACATTACACATCAAAATACAGTATTTATTATTACTATGAATTTATTATTATTATTTGCTGTTTGCATAATTTAACTAATTTAACCAGTTGCAGAATTGCAAGTACAGGTATTTCTTTCAGAAAATACAAATCTAGTTGTTCTATATAGTGTTGATATAATGTCTTTTTATTAATCATTCAACTTTACACATTATACATCAAATTAATATTATTATTATTTTGCTGTTCGCATAATTTAACCAGTTAACCGTTTAATAATTTGCAAAATCACAAGTACTGGTATTTCTTTAATGGAATACAGATCTAACTGTTTTGCATAATATTGATATCTGTTTATTGATCATTATACATTACAAAAATACAATACTTAATATTATTAATATTATTATTATTATTATACAGTATTTACAAGAAAGAATATTACAAAAGTGAGGTCCAGCTCACAGGTCTTTGTGCAAAATTGAGGTGCCAGTGACTTCAAAACCACATTGGCAATTACAGTGTTATTTATCTTCAGTGGGTGTCGATGAG
Organism: Mylopharyngodon piceus; assembly: GCA_039654765.1. Lineage (NCBI taxonomy): Eukaryota > Metazoa > Chordata > Actinopteri > Cypriniformes > Xenocyprididae > Mylopharyngodon > Mylopharyngodon piceus. The sequence continues at coordinate 22,136,142 of CM077449.1, forward strand.
TCTGTTCGGACACTGTCTGGGCTCTCAGCTCGATACATCAAGTAATTCAGTCCCTCGTTGCTGAGCACGGGAGACAGTCCAGTTTCCAGAACTTCATCTTCATCCACATCAGTGCAGACCTCCTCCTCTGGAGAGAACAGCAAGAGGTACATATATGAGGACCAATCTGAAAAAGTCTGTGCACATCTGATTCAGATTAATTAAATGAATCAGAGTCATAACATTTATTCTGTTTTATATGATGAAATAAAGCTAATATTTTGATTATATTGATATCTATATTGATAAAAAAAACATACCGTCTTCCTGGTAGGCTTGGTTCACATGACCATCAGCTCCATTCTGGTTTGCTCTTTTATCCGCCTCATAATCTCTCAATTTACTCAGGGTTTCCTCAAGGTACTGGAAGTTTGGCCTCTCAGTTGGTTCTTTACTCCAACAGCCCATCATCAGATTATACCTACAAAGCAGTAATGATATGGAAATGTAGACTTTGATTTTTACCATAATTATTCAAAGTACATATCATATTTTTGTCTTTGCATTCAATCAATTTATAAAACGGTTAGTTCCTGTCCTTGATTCTGATTGGTCAATAGCTGTGTTTTATTCACGATAAAACATGGCTATGGCCGCTTCACCCAACGGTTCTGTGTATCACTACACAACACCCTTAGCAACCACTCTTAGCAACGTAAACTCTTTGTTGTCAATTGATATTGTTCATTGAAGCTTACTGTATTATGTAGAAGAGTATTGTGAGAAAGAGATAGAGTGAGCGAGTTTATTACCTACATTCAGATTTAGCATTTTCCTTCAGGTCAGTCCTATGTTCATAATAAAAAATCTGTTTAAATGTCCGATGTATTATCTTGTCCTTTTAACAGTTAAGGGGTTTTCCCGTGACTGACAGCGCTAGTCAAAGCATTTGTCAGTTGCGTCTTGTTCTGTGTTCACAACAATTCAGTCTTTTCAATGTAAAAGTCTACTGACTGACACACTCATAAAGACAGTCTTTGCCGCCAATAATGTAACGTAATAATGTAACTTCTGTTGCTGTTCACGGTCAGGGACTATTTTTTCCGGCGGAAGGAAGGCTTTTAGTTAAAGTTTACTTCATGAAAGTTGCATTGATACATATTTTTGGCTTTAATATTTGTATTGTGTGGTAACCGTTTTATAAAAGCAATAAGGTACTCGAGGCTAGTGCTGTATCGTGAATAAGTCACGGCTGAAGTCAAGCGTCGTGCCTAACAATGCCCTTCAGCCGTGACTTATTCACGATACAGCACAGCCTCTCATACCTTATTGCTTACTTATAACATGTATTTGTAGAAATCATCTACTAATAACACTTACAATCTCTGTGGACATCCTGCTGGTGAAGGCAATCGTCCACCTGTATTGATATAGCTTAAGACTTCATGGTTGGTGTATGTGGGATATGGTAGCTTTCCCAATGTCATAATCTCCCATAAGAGCACACCAAATGCCCTGGAAAAAGCAAATTATGAGAAAACATATTTATAGGAATATGCATGTTACTTGATAAGGCAACGTTAATACTCAAGATACTGACCAGACATCTGAATATTTATTGAAAATGCCATCTGTTAAACTCTCTGGTGACATCCAGCGAACAGGAAGCAGACCTTCACCCTTCTTCCTGTAGTAGTCATTCTTATACACATCACGGGACAATCCGAAGTCTCCTATTTTAACGACCCTTTCTGGGTCTGTGTAGCTTCTTACTGACACTAAACAGTTCCTTGCGGCAATATCCCTGTACATGAAGTATTGAATATAGTTTCATTTAGATACATGTACTTTTAAGCATTTGGCAGACACTTTTTCCAAAGTGACTTACAATGCATTCAAAGTGTAAATTTTATGTGTTTATGGATTCATTGAACCCATGACCTTGGCATAGTGAGTATCATCCGCTACAGGAATGCATTAGCAGTATATGAGCACATCTTTACCTATGAACAAAGTGCATCCTTTCTAAATAAGCACATCCTGTGGCAGCATCCAAACTGATGTCCAGAAGGCTGGTGAGGTTTAGTAGCTCTTTGTGGGTCTATGAGACATAAGAACACATTAGTGCGATAGTCAGTAAAAAAAAAAAAGCATCTCATTCAGTATATATCAAAACAAAGCCTAACATTGGTAGCACGAGCTCCTCTCAGGTAAGAACGAAGGTCTCCTCCTTCCATCAGCTCCAGGATGAGATAATGTGGCTCATTTAGCAGACACACTCCAAGCAAGCGCAGGATGTTAGGATGATTGAACTGGCTGGAGAGCCACAAACACAAAACAATGCATGATAAATGTGCTCCAAATAATTTTTTTATTTAAAAAAATACTTTTATTCAGCAAGGTTGTGTTAAATCACTCAAAAGTGACAGTAAAGACTTATAATGTTAAAAAAGATTTCTGTTTTAAATAAATGCTGTTCTTTTGAACTTTCTATTCATCGAATAACCCTGAAAAAAATGTATCATGGTTTCCACAAAAATATTCAGCATCACAACTGTTTTCCACATTGATAATAATAAGAAATGTTTCTTGAGCAGCAAATCAGCGTATTAGAATGATTTCTGAAGGATCATGTGACACTGAAGACTGGAGTAATGATGCTGAAAATTCAGCTTTGCCATCAGAGGAATAAAATTACATTTTATATATAGATACCAGTTATTTTTAAATTGTAATAATATTTCCTGTTTTTACTGTATTTTTGCTCAAATAAATGCATCATTTTTGAGCATATAAGAGACTTCTTTCAAAAACATATAAAAATCTAACCAACCCCTAAATTTTGAACAGTATTGTAAATTTTGAATCATTTTATTTTCTCCCGAAACACTAAATAACAACAGACCACACCACAAACATTGCCATTTGCTCTAGGCCAGGGGGCCTCACCATCATGTTTTGTACCCTATTATAATCATATTTTCAGTGTGATGCTTTGAGCAAACATTTCTTTTACCTCATCAAATGAGCTTCTTTTAGGAATTCCGTTTTCTCATAGTCGCTGGCATCATTCCTCAGTGTCTGTGAAGAGATTGACTTGTGAGACATAATTGCGATCAGTAGGCTATTTGCTGAAACAGCAATGTAGACTCCATGGAAGTATATGAGAAATATATAAAATATATATTAAAAAAAAAAATATATATATATATGCAATGAGAAAAGGTTTAATGTGGAACATTTAAACAGTTTAAACCAATCAAATGTACCTTGACAGCCACTCTCCTCTCTGGCACAACTCCAATGATTTGGCTGCCAACTGTAACGCCTTCATAAACTTCTCCAAAAGCACCACTACCCAACAACCTCTGGAGCTTGAGACATTCTCTGGGAAACACCGGAAGTGACTCAATCTCTCCTTGGGCGGGTATGGTACTGGGGGAAAGTGGTTTAAATATTAACACACTTTTGTGGTTTATAGATGCAACAAAATCATATTAAAACAAAGCGTTAGATCGTAAGTACCTGATGGCAAAGCAGGCGTTCCCAAGACCAACTAAACCTCGAATATACTCTAACTCCACATCTGGATGGATGTCCACATCTGGATGGATGTCCACACCTGTTTGTGTAACTGTCCCATGAATCTTTTTCTTATGGCGTCTGTGCCAAACTACATCAAAACAGCAGGGGAAGTAAATGTTGTACTTTCATATTCTCTCATTAATTTTGATATGGGAATGAAATAGTCTTTTATAAAAGGGAACTGTTTGTGTACTTACTGACTGCTGCGACGATTAGAATAATCAGTGTAAATCCAACAGCGACTGATACGATCAAAATAATCAATGTCATGTCAGTGTCTAATGAAGTACCTGCTGGGTGACAATGAGAGTGCATTTAATATGGCCTTTTTTTGTATTAGATAGCACAATAAAATACACAAAAAGCAAAACAGTACAGTTTCATTAAAATGTAAGGTATGCAATGTATTTTTTCTTAGTCATCTGCTTCTTTTATTATATTTACATTTAATTCTATTTTATTCTTATATTCAATGATGCAGCATTCTTACCTGGAGTAATGAAAGTTGTTTGTGTCGATTCCCCTTTACCCCAATATGAAAAAGGGGTTATGGTGACGTCAAATTTGGTTCCTGGTTTGAATCGTGTGACATTTATGACTGTCTCGGAAAACGTATTAACAGGATGACAATATCTGGTGGGGTATTTCTGCAGAAATGTGTTGCAAATACATCATCAATACATTTTATACAAAAAAGTCAGATAAAAACATTGTTTTCTTTTAAAGAAATTAGGGTGGATTTACAAAAAAAAAAAAATTGGTGTAGTACATTTTGAAGCTGTTCCCCATTTTTCACATATTTCCACAGTTCTTTAGACACTACACAATAAATCACTGTGCCGTAGTCAACACTGCTGGGTTCCCAGAGTATCTGAAAAAATGTGTCATTCCCCTCAAGAACAATTTTGGAAACTGCAGGTGGAATAACTACAGGAAGAGATACGAATCCATCTGGGATACAAACACAAAGACACATACAAAGTGATTATGACTAAAATAAAGTACATACAGAAATATTAAATATAACACAGTGCTGACCTGGAAGAGGTTTCAGCATTTGCTGTACAACAGAAAAAGCTGTCAGTGTTTTGCTGGAAGACATAAGGACACTGTTGTTTTGGTTCAACTCCTGAATCCTGAGCTGTTTGTTTTCATCCAACCAAACAAGTCGTCCGCTATAGAAGCCCACTTGATGATGTGAGATTTGAGATGTGGTCCATCTTGCAAATTCTACTGCTTTAGACTTCTGCGTCCTTTACGGGTAGAACATATTTTTGCAAAACATTAAAAACAACAACATTTATTCAGTAAGAGAATATTATTATGAGCTATATTTGTCACTAAACAATGCATTCATTAATGAGATCTATCTGTTAAACATAAGTACCAACCCGACTGGACTGATGTTGGCTCTGTAAAGATTCAACAGGAAGCCGTCCTGCACCAACCAATACAGATTTCCTTCAATCACATTCAAAGTGATACCAGCAACCTATAATTTAGAGAATATGGACATAAATCTTAGGTCCGTGAGTTTAAAAGTTTTTTAAAATTATTCATGCTTTAAAATAGCTTGAATGTAACTCTACACCCTTGATCATTTAGTATATGTGGATCTATGAATATGTTAATTAGCCCCGCCTCCACTCACTCATATGAGCTCAGACAAGATCCACTCGGTCAACTTACTGAGGTAAACGCTGCACAATGATATCGCTTTTTACAACATCGGACACATAACGGTAATTAATATAATTAGCCTTTTGTTTGACTATGTTATCAAACAGCTAATAATGTGTTGCTAATGTTACACAAACCATGTTCCCGTTGGCCATCTCAGAGTCAGACAGCTGTCTTCTAAAAAATCAGCATCCTTACAAACGCTCTGAACAACTCATTCAGTGAAGAAAGGCATATAGTTATATGCCTTTCATCATAATATTGTAATATACATGATAGACCAGCTATATATTGCTAAATCTACCCAATTTTTCATATCAACAGAAAAATATACTGGGATAACCTGGCTTCTCTCAAATACTTAGCAATGGTGTTGGTTTGTCTTAAAGCATATTAAAAACACCACATAGACATATAAACAACATTAAAAACTTGATTTTCTCCACAGGTGGTCTTTTTAAGCAAATAAATGCAGTCTTGGTGAGCATAAAAATCTTTCAAAAAACAATAATAAATCTTACATACCCCAAACTTTTAAATGTTAGTGTATTAGACGTGTATATTAAAGGGGGGGTATAATGCTATTTCATGTATTCTGACTTATTTACACTGTTAAAGAGTTGGATTCTCATGCTAAACACGGCCAAAGTTTCAAAACATGAGTTGGACGTATGACGGAGTATTTCTGTTCCAAAAATTCTCTTCCAAATCCTCACAGGATTTGGACTTTTTTTTCGAGTATCGGTATTTTTCGAGTGACAAAAAATCAACAAAGAAATCAACAATGTCACCAAAGAAGTGTGTTTTTGGTTGTGAGGGAAAGATAACCTTGCTTCCCAAAGAACCCAGTGTTAAGTGGAGCTGAGAGTTTTGTGCTCACGCATTACATTGATGCACTCTCGATATTTGTTATTAAAATAACCATAGAAACTGATAGTTGCAATCACTTTTTTATTGGTTAAAATGAATGGAGAATATCTTGTGTTTTTCCGTGGCTGCTCGAGCCCTCAGGATCTGCGCTTATGGTTTCATAAACAAGGCCCAGCTCTATGCTGGATTTACAGATCGTTTGAAACTGAAAGATGGAGCGGTCACAGCGATAATGATCCCAGTCATGAGTCGGAACCGCAGGTGGTGAGTAAAACTGCTTCAAATGTCTGTTTTGTTGACAACAGGCGCCTAAGTGCATATAATGTAAACAACACGAACGTAGTGAATTCATAAATTATTTATTCATCATTCACTATACGCTATATTCATTATAGTGATTTAAAAGTTATCGAGGGATAATGCGATGGTGTATTGTGTGTGTTTAAATATATTTGTTTAGCTGACCATTGATAGCTTGTAGACGATCTCTACACAAAAGCTGCGCGTGCTCGTCACTCTTTAGCTCCGCTCACACGGCACGCCTCCAGGCGCTCGGCTGTTTTCGGAAATACTCGGTACAGCGTATGTATCTTTTATAAATATGATTAAACTAAAGACTTTTTGGAGATATGAAGGATGCACTACTACTCTATAGGTACTCAAGATTAACATGAGATTGGCAGAAACTGTGTGTGACACCCCCCCTTTAAGTCCTCACCTCTTTCCCAGAGAACACACTCAGTTTATCCAAGAGTTGGTAGTCTTCTCCATCCAGTCTACAGACTTCTACTGATGTTTCAGTGGTCCAGTAGATGGCAGCATTTAATGAATCAATTACCAAACTGAGAATCTTCTGCTCTGCTTGAAGAAATATCTCAACCCCATGACCAGATGTAGACCCTCGGCATATCTGATAAGAGATGTCTCACAATTAGTTCATGCTACTGTCACATATTCATTAAGTCAATAAAGTATTAGTAGCTTCTGTTCATTATGTCTGCAATATTTCATTCATTCAAGCATGACTTAAAAACTTACCTGATTTGAGTTGCAGCTCCAGTATAGATACTGTCCCAGCCAGTCAAAGGCCAGCGCTTCAGCATTCATGGGTGATGGCATTGTCATCACACTCAGAGACTGATTACCCAGTTCAATCCAGTTAATGTGGCCCGAACTGTTAGTCCAGTAGATTGTAGAACCATACCAATCCATGTCTGTTCATCACGAAAAGGAGAACATGCTATTGATCTTGTTTTATAGTCAAGTCACCTTTATTTATATACTATAGCACTTTATACAGATTGTTTCAAAACAGCTTTACAGAGATAAACAGGAAAATAATGATCAAAAAATGATTTATAGTGAGTTGCATGGTAAAATATAAGATGCATAATGATATTTTGTATAGTTTTTTTTAGGGCCCAAAGCCCTGAAAGGGTGAAGGCCCTATTGTTTTCCTTGGGTACATTTTTTTTCAACCTTTCAGGCACTTTTGGCTCCCTTAACATGCTCAAAAACTCTTGAAACTTTGCACACACATAGGGATCGTCAGCCATCAACATGAATGTGACTATTGTGAGTCAAAGTCATAGCGCCACTAACTGGCAACAGGAAGTGTGTCACTTACAAAATGCTTTGAAATCGCCCTCTTATTTTACCCGATTTGCTTCAGTCTTGGTCAGAATAATGTCAAGACACAGCAGATGGACACCTGTGAAAGGATTCTTGATATCTTGAATACTGTTGTCATGGCAACGCATTTAACTTTAATATTCTTTATGGGTTTTTTTTGAGGCACTTAGCATGCTTCAAATTGCATGAAACTTGACACACACGTCAGAGTTGCCAGCTAGAAGACATGGGCAAAGCCTTAGAAATGGACGTGGAGGACGGGCTTTATAGCGCCACCTTTTGTCTAAAGTTGGGGGTTAATTTTACCTACAGTCTCCAAACTAGGATATCTCGAACAGTGTTGCCATGGCGAGGGATTGAAGTAATGACAAAAAAGGGAAACAGGAAGTATCTCATATCATTGTTTGATTTAAATTAAATATATATATATATATATATATATATGTACATATATATATATATATTTAATTTAAATCAAACAATGATATGAGATACTTCCTGTTGGTAAGATTTTTCTTTTTTTTTTGAAAGAAATTAAATACTTCTATTCAGCAAGAATGTATAAAAAGTGACTGTAAATATATTTATAATCTAACCAAATATTTTTATTTCAAACTACTTTTTTAACAAAATTTTAACAATTACTTTTTAAAATATAGTAATTTTTATATATTTAAATTATAGTAACATTTCATTACTGTTTTTACTGTATTTAAAAAAATAAAATAAAATAAAATACAAACCAAACTTTTGAAAGCTAGTGTACATCACAAGCACACTTTTCAATCAAAACAAATGAACAAATGAAACAAAAAAGAAGGCAAAAGTTCTTGGACACATTCTGGTTGTCAAACTTTTTGGAACATGTTTATAGTTAATATAATGAACTGTGGTAATTCTGCTAGGACACTTGTGTGGAACCAACAGGTTAAAAAATATTAGAAAAGCTGTCTCAGAAAGTGAAGTTAGATCTGAGAGGTGCTCTAGCATCATGTATTTATTTTGAATCAAATGCAGTGAAAATTAAACATTTTTAAATGTGACCTAGTTGTTCAAAAGAGTCCAAATACCTTTTGGGTCCACTGTTATCTAATCTAAAAAATGATCTCTCTGGTTTCTTACCTTTCATATCTCCAATATAAGACACCATTTGTTCCATAAATTCAATGCTATCCAAATCTTGCTTCCATATTTCATCATCACTGGCAGCAGCAATAAATGGGGGCTCATCGGCTGAAAAAAGATGACTTTTTACAGTGGCCAGTTTAAAAACATTAAAGTAAATGATAAAGTGCATCAATATAATCACCAGGTTGAAGAGTTGCTCCTTCAAATGAGACTGATCTGGAGCATCCAGCAGGAGAACAAGCCCTGACTGTGATGTTGTACTGCTGTGAGCTCTGCAGATCTGGGACGGTTACATGTGTGCCAGTTATTCCACTAAATCTCATCAAAACCAAACCATTCATCGAGCAGTTTATAGCATAAGTCCAGTTTTGCCAGGCAGATGGACCTGTGTGGAACAAAACTGAATTTATTTAATGGACAACGGCAATTTTATAGTTTAGCAAAATGAAATCTAAATCAATAAAATAATAAATGAATGACAACAATTATAGTCTCCTACTAATAAACAAATCCAATAGTGATATTAACTTGGTATAACTCACTTGCTTCAATCATATTTTCAGGTTTATCCCAATAAACATTGGCTTTGTCTGATCCAAACAGGACTTGTAAATCTGTTGGCCTTTGTGGCACAGGATAAGGTTGCGCAGATGCGCTAAAAGCATGGAGATTACCAAATCCATCATTTTGACTATGGATGATATCACAGTCCATAGTGAACTCATTAAAGGTGGCCACTTGACTCTGGCCAACTTGTTTATAAACTGCATATCCATTGGTGAGCATGAAGAAATCGTCCTCATAAACAACGCTGTTTGCTTCAAAGTTAACATTTGTGTACAGCGTAACAGGAAATAATCCATCCATAGATGTGGCATTGAGCGTTTGATCACTTTTGTCGTGATAAACCAGTCTCTTATTAAGGTAACTGACCACAAAGTTGGAGAGAGAATGTGTTTTTACGATGTGACTCATCTCATGTTGTTGGTCAGGGGCGTCTGGAAGAGGGCAACGGTATATTCCACTGCTCAGCAACAAGAACAGCCATCTAACAATACAATTTTCTATTTTATTAAGTTACTCTTTAAAAAACCAACAAAATAAAATCTTTAATGTCTCTAATAATGGATATGATACTGTAATGCAGAGGGTTTACACAATGTTTTATAGCTTTATATAAAGCAGAGACAGTGCTTAACCAAACAGTGTTTAATAATGTTTATGATTCTCACCCATTATACGGATCTGCAATTATATTTACAGCATCACTGGAAAGGTTGAGATTCATATCCACTGGAAAAGAACAGTCATCTAATCCACAGTAGTAGACCTGCATTTGATTTTTGTGGAAAAGAAAGTATGATGGCAGTATTTAAATAAAATTAGAATTCCAAACTAATTCATCTCTCTGAATGGCATCTGTAACATTTTCACTTGCCCTTCAGTTTGTAAACACAAATAAAATTTATATACGCTTATATTGTTTTTTCGGTACAAAAATGATATTTGATATGATATTTAATCTTTAAAGTTGTCTAATTTGTCAGTCCCTAATTAAAGGTAAATACACACACCTTGCCACTGGACACAGTAAAAAAATTTTTTACTGCAATGCACTTACAATGGAAGTCTATGGGGCAAGATGTTCCAGAACATTTAAATATTGTTTTTTAAAGTGCTTATATTAATTATTCAGTACAAAAACATATGATATTTAAAGTGATAGTTCACCCAAAAATGAAAATTCTGTCATCATTTACTCACTTTTACTGGTTAACTAAACAGTTGATGGGCCCCACTGACTTCCATAGTATGGAGAAAAAAATACTATGATTCATACAGAAATTTCAGTTTTGGGTGAACTATCCCTTTAATCTTTAAAGTTGTCTAAATTGTCATTTTATCCCCTAATTAAAGGTAAATACACACTGAACACAAAGTAATTTTTTACTGCAATGAACTGTAAGAAAGTCTAAGGGGCATGATGTTCCAGTACATTTAAATACATTTTTAAATTTTTTTACTTGCTTGATCTGTAAAGCACTTTGGGTCAACTTCTGTTGTTTTTAAATGTGCTAGAAATAAACATTGACTTGACTTGACCGAAGAGTCAAGTCAAATGTTTATTTCTAGCACATTTAATGTATTAATTATTCAGTACAAAAACATATGATATTTAATCTTTAAAGTTTTCTAAATTGTCATTTTAGTCCCTAATTAAAGGTAAATACATATCCTACCACTGGAAACATATGTAAATTGTTTACATTAATGCAATTACAATGGAAGTCTATGAGGCACAGAATTCCAGAACATTTAAATAGTTTTTAATGTGCTAATAATAATTATTTGGTGCAAAAACATATGATTTGACCTTTAAAGTTTGACCTTTCACGCCAAAATAAAAATTATGTCATGTCATAATTACTCACCCTCATGTTGTTCCAAACTTGTAAGACTTATATTTTTGAAGAAATCATGAGAGATGTCTGTCTCTCCATTGACTGCCTTTGCCACAAACACTTTGACGCTTCAAAAAGATCATAAAGAGATTGGAAAACTAATCCATGTGAATCGAGTGGTTTAGTCCAAATTTTCTCAAAAGACTCGATCGCATTTTATGATGAAAAGATTTAAGTTTAATTTAAGTTTACTCACATGTAAACACTGATCAGCGAACATAAACAAATGCTCAACTGAACATGAATAATGCACAAGAACAAACCTCTTCTGGAAGAGGTTTGTTCTTGTGCGTTATTCATGTCTTCAAAAATATCTTAATTTGTGTTCTGAAGATGAACGAAAATCTTATGAGTTTGGAACGACATGAGGGTGAGTAATTAATGACAGAATTTTCATTTTTTTTTGGGGTGAACTAACCCTTTAAAGTCTAAATCATAATTTATTCCCTAATTAAAGGGGTGAATACACACCTTACCACTGGAAACATAGTAAATCCTCTGATAAAGCCAGTCTACAGTCAGTGCTGTGACCTCCAGCGGGGCAGAGTGCAGAAGCTTGAGATCTGAGTGGTCAGTCAGATTCCCAGCTCCTTTTGACCAGATACGAGTCCCCTCGGAGAAGTAGACATGGTTGGAACTGTAGTGCACTGCCACCCCTGTAAAAACCATAACACAAGTGAGAAGCCAGAGAGCAATGACCAAAGGAAAATCTTATTGCTCAAAAGTTGCTATTCCAAAGCTAATTTAAATTTAAATATCGACTTTGTCTCAAATGTTCCTCCTAAATCATTACAAGAAATAAACATGCAGGTACTTGTTGTCATAAAGTATAGAGCTACTGTATAAAAAATGCGTGTAGCCTAACTCAGATAATTTGGTCTTGGGAATTTTGACGGTACTTTACTTGGGTTTTTCTCAAGAGACAAATTTGCTCTTCATTTAATCCTCTTACTGTCAAAGAGAAACAGCTGAGATATTGAGGTACTCTCATTTGTGATTCTTCTTTTCTATGGGCACACTTGTATAGTGAAGATGTTAAAAATGTATTGATTTGAGGAAGAATGGACCTGTGATGTTGCTCTCGATTAGACTATCTGAGAGACACAGTGCTGTGGTGAAGAAATCGGCATCCTCTTCTCTCATCCTTAATGAGTTCCATCTGGATGCAAAGACCCAGCGGCCTCCATTCTGCTCTGAAAGTCATCACAGATGGAACAATAAGATTATTGTTTATTTCAAGTCATTGCAAACATGATGCATTGAGAAACATTAGCGGAATGGTTGAAGTATTGTGGTTGCATAAAGCCTACTGTGATTTTGCCAAGTAGTTCTTGGATTATCATCAGATTTTAAGTTAGGTTTAATAGGTTTAATTTTTACGTTTTTGCAAAAAGTCTCTTATGCTCACCAAGGCTGATCAAATATACAGTAAAAAGGTAATTTTGTTAAATATTATTACATTTTAAAATAACTGTTTTCAATTTTAATACTTTTAAAAATGTAATGTTTTCCTGTGATGGGAAAGCTGAATTTTCAGCATCATTACTCCAGTCTTCAGTGTCACATGATCCTTCAGAAATCATTCTAATATGCTGATTTGTTATTATTCATTATTATTCATTTACAACTCAGCAGAAGGAAAGTTGTTCCAGGACCAACAAAAAATCAGGAATGCATCCTATACCTACTTGGCAAAATTAGGGTCATCTTTGTTGGAAAGTGTCACTGTGAGCTTAAACTAACCAACTTGTGCTGGTGTTGTTATGCTGCCTTCAGCAACTGAACCCTGGCCCTCTTGATTTACAGCAGCTATTGAGATCCTGTATAAGACACAGTCAGTACAAGCAATAATTTATATATACAAAGAATAATAACATCAAACTGCATAGTGCTAGCAATGCCAAAGCCATGGTTTGGAATCCCAAAGGGAGCACAGACAGTAGTAAACATTAAAAATGTATACCTTAAATGCATTGTATACTGCATTCTATGTTGCATTAAAGTTTAAAATGCATAAATATAAGAATTAGGAGACTCATACTACCTATATGTAGTGTTATGTAAGGTTGGGTAGAATGTGTTGAAGAATACATTTCCTCCGGTTGCGACGCTGATGATGTGTTCATTGGATGTGAGATTGAGGTTGAAGCCCAAGATGGGTCCTCCTGGTTTCTCAGGTAGAGACCAGCGAACCTCCACACTCTCTCCAGACACGCTCTCAATACTCTCAATGGATGGGCTGGAGGGCACTTTTTGAAGAGAAACACAATAAACAGCTTCAAACCACTGATTTTGAAACATTATTTAAAAATTCTGTTGATCAACTGTTGATTTAACCTACGTCCAAAAGGTTTTGTCTGGTACCAAGGGCTTGCTGGAGAACAAGCATTTATTTCTGCTATCATGGCCCAAACCCTGAACTTATAGTTGGTAAAAGGTTCCAACTGTTTGACGGTATATGTTGATTCTGTGACATTCTACGAAGAAAAAACAAAACATTGCCAAAATGTTTAATCTTATGCAAACTGTAAAGAAATGTACAGGTCAGGTGACATCTCATCCCCAAGATTTCTCTGTCTGTAGCCTACCTTAATGCGAAAAAATCTCATATGATAAATAATACACTAAAAAGTCTAATAATATATTAATTAAGTGAATTCACTGTAAACCTGAATACGTTGGCAAAACTCAAAAAATTTGAGGCAAACAGTTGCCTCAACATTTTTAAGTTACGAAATTCAAAGTTTAAGTAAGCAGACTTACTCATACATTTTAATTGTTCTTAACTTGAAATGTTTGAGTACACTAATTCATACATTTAACTTAAAATTTTCATGTAACCTCCTAAACAATTTTATTAGTGTAAACTTATCTAGCTATAACAAGCTAATTCAGAAAATGCTAACTTGCTAATTTGCTAACATGTTAACAATAGTTCAAGTTCAAGTTCAAGTTCGGTTTATTTCTAGAGCACATTTAAAAACGGCCACAGGCCGACCAAAGTGCTGTACAACAATAAGAAAAAAATAAAATAATATATATATATATACATAAATTATGCAAGAAACAGTTAAAAACAACAAAAAGCAGAGAGATATACACACTATATATATATATATATATATACACACACATATATATATATATATATATATACACACACACATACACACACACATATACATACATATACACATATACATATACATACATACATATATACATATACATATACACACATACACACACACATACATACATATTACATACACAATGCAAGAGAGATGAGTTTTAAGGCATGATTTGAACTCAGATAAACTGGAAGCCATTGCAATAGAATTAAGAAGATTGTTCCAAAGTGTGGGGCCAGCCACTTCAAAAGCTCGATTACCCCTTGTCTTTAGGCGGGTTCTGGGGATCTTAAGAAGTAATTTGCCATCCGATTTTAGTCCTCTCACCGGAGTGTAAGGGTAAAGTAGGTTAGTCAGATAAGAAGGAGCTAGATTATTTAAATATTTATAAACAAGTAGTAAGATTTTATACTCAATTCTGTAATGGGTAGGCAACCAGTGTAGATATCTCAGGAGGGGCGTAATGTGATCGAATTTTTTACGTCCCTTTAGAAATCTAGCTGCAGCATTTTGAACTACTTGTAGTCTAAAAAATTTGGGTCTTTAAGATACCGTCATACAGGGAGTTGCAATAGTCCAACCGTGATGTAATGAAGGCATGGATTGCAGACTCTAAAGAGCCCTCCGAAAGGAAAGATTTAATTTTCGAAAGAGAACGAAGATAGAAAAAACTTGAACCAACAACAGTGCTGATTTGTTTGTCAAATTTCAAGCAGTTGTCAATTACCACTCCCAGATTCCTCACATGGGGAGAGATAAAGGAATTTAATGACTCAAGATCAATTTGATTTTGTGTTCTGGAGTCAGAAGGGCTGAAGACAATGACTTCCGTTTTATCTGAATTCAGGAGAAGAACATTTTTGGAAAGCCATGATTTAACATCGTCCAGACACGCTGATAGAGTATGTAGAGCACACTTGTCTTTCCTTGTTACAGGCAGATAGATTTGCATATCATCTGCGTAACAATGGAAAGAAACGCCATGTTTCCTAAAGATGGAGCCCAAAGGAAGTAAATAAAGAGAGAAAAGGGTGGGAGCTAAAATAGAACCCTGAGAAACACCGCAACTTAGATTGCCTAAGGAGGAAGTGAAATTACCTACTTTAACAGAAAAACTTCGATTTGTTAAAAAAGATTTAAACCAACTTAACCCCCCTCCCCCCCCCACACACACCCTCCCCCAAGACCTACACAGGATTCCAGAAGAGAGACAAGAATCTCGTGATCAACAGTATCGAAGGCTGAGGACAAGTCAAGCATAACTAAAATGACAAAACATTAATCACTACTAAATCTCCCATTTAACATTAATCTTGTGCAAAAAACATTATATAACACTTAATTTTAGCATTTACTCTATCTTTTGCATGCCATGGGCAAAGCATGCTGGGAAATAGAAATCCCAGCCCAGTTTCAGTTAAACTTAAGTTCGTCTAAATTAAAATAAATAAGTTCATAAAACTCAAAACAATCAAACAGTTCAGTTTACTTAAAGCTGCTGTCCGTAACTTTTTTTGGTTAAAAATTATCCAAAATCAATTTTTCAGCATGTACATAACCAGCCATTGTTCAAAACTATCTCCTTACCTTAGCCCGATTCACAATGGTAAGCTTGTAATAATGTTTTATAATTCAGGTGGTACTGGTGGGTTTTCACGGGAAATTTGAGCATGTCGCCGTTTGTCTCTGCGTCATTGCGTCACGTCTGTAAACGAGTCCCAGCTAGTAGGCTATATCGCGTGTGAGACGAATCACTTATAGCCTTTTCTCACAGCAGCTGCAATTAAACTTATCATTTTGATGGCGGATTGTATGGTATGACAAATTAATGTTAGATATTAGATCTACAGGTAACGCTAATTTACACTAAATACACATAGTCGCGCAATGCTGATGTTGTTAACATTAACAATTTGAGAACAAAGAATAACAATAATAATAATTCGCTTGGTTTGACGTGATATGAGCTAAGCGATCGTTAAGGCAGGAACACACCAAGCTGACGCCGACGAACTAGTGGCGACTAAAGCAGACTGGGGGGTTGGCTCACGTCGGCAGCGTCTGGGTCCAAAGTTGCCCTGACACACCAAACCGACGCTCGACAGCCAACGGCCAAGTAGCACGTCCGTTCTGCGCCTGCGTAAGATGAAATGCCTTTCCGTACCAGCAGGTGGCAGTAGCTGAACAGCCAATCAGAATGATCAGATGGCCCGACGTACCAACGAGCTCCGACGCCGATTCAACATGTCGAATCGGCCTAAAAAAAGCTGACGAGGACCAACTTCAGACGACGGTGCGGAACACACTGAGAAAACTTAGTCAGCCGACAAACAAAAACTGCCCGACAGTCGACCGTCGGCTTGGTGTGTTCCTGCCTTTAGATTTAATCACCATTGGTAGCGCGATTTACTGTAATGCTTTTTTCCCCTCAGTTAGTCAGAACAAAAGTGGCAGACATGTTACTTACTTGTTCAGATGACATTCTCCGGTGAAAATTCTTATTTTGGTCATACTTCCAAGACTACAATCTGTGATTCTGAAGTACAGTATCCACACCGATGTAGTGATTGACAGCAAACATCAGATTCATCCGCGCTGGGGAACCGTGCCGAGGCACAATGCACGTAAAGATGATAATTCCGCAAACAACTGCAATTGCAGGTTTCAAACAGAGATGGCGACAAAGAGGCAAAACTACGGACTGCAGCTTTAAAATATTTCAGTTCTGTGAACTTGAAAGACAAAGAAAGTGCTAAAAAGTTCATTTGACTGAACTAATTTGTTTAATTTAAGTTTGCCCTACTCAAACCAATTAATTATTTTGAGTGTTAGGGTTTACAGTGTACTGTTTAAAAGTTTGGGGTCAGTAAGATTTTTTTTTTAATTAATGCTTTTCTTCAACAAGGATAAATTTAATTGATAAAAAAGTTACATTAAAGACATTTATAATGTTACTAAAAAATTATATTTCAAATAAATGCTGTTCTAATGAACTTTCTGTTAATCAAATAACCCTGAAAAAAAGTATCATGGTTTCCACAAAAATATTACAGCACAATTGTTTTCATCACTAATGATAAAAAAGAATGATTTCTGAAGGATCATGTGACGCTGAAGATGGAGTAATGATGCTGAAAATTCAGTTTTGCCATCACATGAATAAATAAAATATATTGCAATAAAGAAATTTAAATTGTCATAAAATATATTACTTTATTCAAATTCATTTCTGTTTTTACTGTATTTTATACTGTATATCAAATAAATGTTACCGACCCTAAACTTTTTTTTTTTATGGTAGTGTATATTTGTAAAGAACAATTAATTATACATTACAGTAATATCTTAATACTGCATTGAATTTACGCTCATTTTGGGGATTTAAAAAAATCATTGTTAATCATTGTCTTTGCATAGAGTAAGAGTAGATTTGGGAGAAATTATCATTAAAATAATGTCACAATGTAAAATATCTTAATGGTCATAAAATAGCCTTTATTTCTTCATGCAGAAATATTGTATTTATTACTGTATTTCACTCAATAATAATTTATGATGTAAAAATGCAACAAAAGTCAGTGGAAATTAGTCATCAATATTACAAATATAAACATAAAATCATTCACTACCTCTGCTTGTGCCCAAATCCCGGACAGACTAGGACTGGTCCACTGAAGAATATACACCACATCAGACTGATTCAGGGACTCCCAGGTCATAGTTATGTTATGAGATCCAATCCAGGTTGAATAGGGCGCTGAGAGCTGACAGACAACATCTGGACCGGAAGAGTGAATGTTTGTAAACCAGTAAGAATACAGACACCAAAGTGAAAGAAGCGAATAAAATGTAAACTTGATTACAAAACCTTGGCAGCAGTCCTACTCACTTTGGCAACTGGCATCCGTACACTGTTTGAAGCCACTTCTGGATGTCTACAGTTACAATATTTCAGACATTAGCTCAAGTAAATTATAAAAAAATCGATACTGGTCCAGAATGCATATTAACAAATCTTAAGAATCTTACCAGGGGGTGAAGTGAGGCATCAAGAAGCCATTCATCACATGATGAGGCTCTGAGACAAATAAGCAGAAATAGTAGTTCTAAAAGAAACTGTAAACCTGTAATTTCCTTCCTTTTGCCACAAATCTTTTCCATTTCACATGCACCAAACGTCTGGAATCAAAACACCCTGCATGCAACTACAATTTAAATGTTCACATGACAGTAGGGATATTCCCAAAACCTAAAATATCGATCAGTAACACGTAATCATGGCTGGACAATGGCCCTTTAACAGTCCCTGCAAGTTTGTGGTCACCTGGTCCGTGTGGCACAGGTGTGTCTTACAAGAAAGCAGACTGAAAAATGTGTTTCGTAAGAATACCGTCAAGTATGTGTCATATATCATTGGCGGATAACCATGCAGACAGATTAAGCAGACCGAAGGTCACTTGACTGCAAAGTATAGAAGTTCTTATCTTTACAGTTGTTGTAGATGGATACAAGGAAGTGTTTATTTAATGGTTAAAGTGTAATTTCTATCAGTTCCAATAAAGTAAAAGTGTTAATTTTATCAATAACAAAGTACACCCTCACTGTAGCAGGTAAAGGTATTTAGTGCCAGATTTACCATATCTAAGATAATGTATAGAACCACTTATACAAGTATAGACTGTACTGTATCAGGTGGTAAACAGCAAGAAGTTCATTCAGCTTAAAGCAAAGTTTCCTAGCTTTATCAACATCATCTGTCAAATAATGCTGAAAATAATTTAGACCTGTTCACATTTACAGTTTGATATTTACAAACTAAAGTACAATTTAAATGATTTTCAGTGGTAAACAGCATGTTGCTACAGCTAATGAATGTTTTACCTGACTTCCCCTCTAGGTGGTGATGCTTCACAAACCTTTGCTTTAAAGGGATAGTTCACCCAAAAATGAAAATTCTGTCTTCATTTTACTCAGGTTGTTCCAAACCTGTATGAGTTTTTTTCTTCAAACTCAAACAGTTGACGGCACCCACTGACTTCCATAGTAGGAAAAAAAAAATACTATGAAAGTCAATGGTTACCGTCAACTGTCTGTTTATCAAAATTCTTCAAAATATCTTCTTTTGTGTTCAACAGAAGAAAGAAACTCGTATGGTTTGGAACAACTTGAGGGTGAGTAAATGATGACAGAATTTTCATGTTTGGGTGTACTATCCCTTTAACTAAAGTCAGAGATTAATTATCATGTGTATTTTATTTTTATATAATGATTTTATGCATGATAAGACATATTCATTGATCTTTATACTATAAAAAAGTGGCCCTTGTACTAGTGGTTTGCTAAAGCTTACATTTGCATAAGTCATTGGTGATGTTTCTCAGTACATTTCTTGTGAAAACCTGTCGTCTTAAACACCACTATACAGTCTTTTCTGTGTCCCACCAAATATGTAAGTAAATATATATTCCTAGTCTCATCCAGCATGGAGATAAATAAGAAATATTGTCTCTCTGATCTAGGTTTTACACTTCCAAAATCACATACTTCCCTACTAGTAGGCGAAAAGAAGCATGTCCGAATTCACAGCACTCATAAAAGAGTAGGCAAAAAGTACCTGGATGACCTATTACTCCTGACAAGATTCTGAAGTGTGGACACTTTACTATCCCATGAGGCCACGGTAGAGGATTTGTGAATGGCAGTGAAGCGACGCAACTGACGCTGGAAGGTCACATAATAATGACAACATGGCGAATATATTACATCCGGATTACATTCATACAGGCATTCATACTATATAGAACATACTTTTTTAGTGGTTGTTAAGTAATTACTTATTAAAAATAAGTATCTACTCAAGAGAGTATGTGATTTCAGAAGAAGCCTCCGTTTAGGATGTGGTAGATGTTTAGATATTATTTAAAGGGAAAGCGCACCCAAAATTGAAACTTCTGTCATCATTTACCCTCATGGCATTCCAAACATGAAGAAAGAGAGAAGATATAAAGAAGATATTTTGAAGAATGCTGGTAACCAAACAATTTTGGTGATGATTGACATGGATGGACACACACACACACACACACACCTTTAAGAGTTTATTTTTTGCAAGTTCCATTTTTACAGAACATTAACAATTCAAAAACGCTGCATATTTACACAAGAGATTTGCTTATATAACCCATAAAAACAAGCTGACATTTACTGAGGACCAGGACTCCCTTCATTTTGATTACAGACCAGAGATAGTGGTTTTGATCATTTGCCTTTTGTGGGTTAATGCATGCGTGCAGCATGCAAAACATGCATGAGGACCATGATGTCTGGTCAACTGAAAACGAGAGGACTTTCAGTGATGTGTCTAATTAAGCTGCAGGTGTTGTTGAGAAGGGGCTCCTCTTTAAATCCACCAAGCCCCCTGCGACTGACCCTATGATGTGACAATGAACTAGATGTACTTGTTTATGTATTTATCACATGAGAAGCTGACCCTTAATCAGACTTTATAAATAGCAGAAATGTTTTTCCACTGTCTTTGTCCAAGTTGTCTCCTCGCCAGGCTTAAAATATCACACGGTCAGATCAAAAGAGCAGAGCATGAATATTAGACTTAGTGTTATTATGATGTATTATTTGCGACCCTAATGATGCTATATCAGTAAATGCCATTCATGAAACCATTTCATGTCAGTTACAGGTAATATTTATGTATATAGATGCATATAGCTATCTGAGCATGATAATCTATAAGTCAATAAAAATTGGCCCCATATACTTTTTAATACAGAGTCTTTCCTTTTCAGCTGATGATATCTATAGTAAAATAATATTACACGCTTCGGTTGCTCAACAACAACAAAGCTGGAGAATCTCACGCAGCCAAAAAGACGATTGTCAGTAACAGTGTTCAGCCTTACGTTGTTTAAACTGGAGTCGGACACTGATGGAGAGACTCAGGAAGAAGTTACAACTTATAGAATGAATCTGGACGTTTCTGAATGGTTAGTGGATAAATTTATGTAGTTGCTGTGGAGTTGATTCAACTCATTGACTAGCATGTGCCGTCATGTTAATCTTTTGTGCAAATCCAGCGTTGAATTGACCCTTGTTTGTGAAGCAGTCCGGCGTAAAATGACAGCATGGCAACAACACTCTACTACAACAACTCTTCCTCTTCTCTAAAGCAGCCCAACATGGCCTCACCCCCTTTGTTGTGTGTTCTCTGGGGCAGGGTTTATGTAAATTTTGGGGTTTGTGATGTCACCAACCCGGGAAGAAGCTCATTGGTCATTTGTTGTAGTCCTTAAAAAGCGATTTCTATAAAACAAAATATCTCCCTTTGCATTGAACTTTGAGCATCATAACTTTGCAGATGTTGTTTATGCTCAAACGTCAACATTACACACTAACTAAAGTTAAAAAAAAGTGAAATCATAATCAAGGACCCCTTTAAATATTAGTCAAACATGTTTCACAAGTGCAGTTTATTGTCCACAATCGTCAAACTTGCAGTCACATTTGGCTTAATTTTGTTATGAAACACCTGCTTTTTATAATTCAATCGATTCCAAATGCCGATGAATAAAATTCCACCCTACATTTTTTCATAAACATGTTGCATTATGAAAGTGAAATAGGTTGTAAATGCTGTTTCATGTTGACTTTAACATATAAGATTTCTTAATATTTTGAAAGAAGTCTCTTATGCTCACCAAGGTTGCATTTATTTGCTAAAATACAGTAAAATCACTAATTTTGTAAAATATTATTACAATTTAAAACAATATATTTTAAAATATCTGAATTTTCAGCAATACTCCAGTCTTCTGTTACATGATCCTTCAGAAATCATTCTGATATCCTGAAACATTTCTTATTATTATCAGTGTTGAAAACTAATTAATATTTCTGTGTAAACCATGATACACATTTTTTTTTTCAAAATTATTTATTGATAAATTGAAAGTTCTTTTGTATCCATATAAATGTCTTTATGTCACTTTATATATATATATATATATATATATATATATATATATATACACACACACACACACACACACAATCCAAGACAGGACGACGACAGCACTGTCCAGACTGAGTATCAATGGATTAATAATCTGGATTTACTCTGAGCCAAGGCCAATCCCTACAGCATGACACTCATTCCATACTGTTTCACAGGGCCGCTGCTTAAATTCATGAGGCCTGGGGAGAAACATTTTTTATGAGTGGCACATGAGTAGTGTATACTATACACCCCAATCATCACAGGGCCCTGCTTTTGACAGGCAGATGTGTCATCTGAGGCCATCCTCCTAATCACGAAGACACAAAGAAAGAACATATTTTGATGTAACACAAAAATGTACTGGCAGCATAGACTTTTACGGAAGTTGTTGTAATCAGGCACCCGTGAGGTCATTTCTAAACATGTTTAAATCTAGTTTTGTCATGCTTCTGCAAATGTTTGAAAATCCCTCGCACCTGCTTTAACACGTAAGAGTGGGAGTGTTTACAGAGCTGTGGGACTGCAGTGAAAGTTTGGTTAGGGGGATTCTCCTAGGATCAGCCCACCACAACCATGCAAAGATCGCTGTGCAAGTTTTATTTAGAGTGCTGAGGATTTGGGAACAAAGGAAGTTTATTCTGGGAGACCCTTGTTTGCAATATCCAACAAGCGGTCGAAGAAAATCCCTAGCAAGACTATGACTCACAGTGCCTTTACAAACATCTTACTGCAACTGATTGAAAGTAAGCAATAAGTAAAGCAATAATGAAGAAATGCTTATTTTGCAATCTTGTGATTAAAGAAATATTGTTTCCAGATGATATTGTGTGTTTTGGTTCCCATATAAGGGCAGATGTGAATGTGCATGTGTATAAAAATAGTTCAAGGCATTCTCCATTCGCTCCAAATCCCTCCCAAGAGCTTTTTAATTTACAGAGATGGGGGAAGTGTCTGTCTTCAGTTGATAGGTGTGTTAATCTGTCTGCTTGTGTTCCTGAAACCCCTGCTAATAACTCACGTATATATTCACTTCTTCATGTTCATCGCATATCAAGCCCTCATCTAATTCCAATTTCGGCCTGGATATAATAATTCATTTCAAGTGCCACAACAGGATGAAACAGCAGGGGGGAAAAACAATGCTAAATGCAACAAATAAAATGAAACAAACCATGTAATTATGTATAGCGATGCAAAATAAAAGGGACAAGAACACGCTTCTTATATCTTCTGATGTTGATAACAAAGGCTGTGCGTCTATTTTAGCTGAACATCATCTTTCACCAACAGAAGCTAGCTAAACGACACAAGTTGCATGACATGCCCTCATTCTTTAAATCCATAAACATAACTAGATAAAACATTATGTAGAGAAATGACTCAGACTCACTTGCAGCGAAAATAAACATGGTTTCAATTACAATGACTTGTATGCACTGAATTATTGGCTGGTGAGAGGACAAAAGAATTACATTTTAAGACACCTTTTTAGAAACCGTAAAAAAACTGCAAAATGTTTCCATTCAGTCGATGTTATGCTTATAATTTGGATTTTGTTAGATCAATGCTGTTTATGGCCATATTAGTATGTTTTAATTTTTAAATGGGCACAATTTCTATGAAAAATATCACAAAAGGGGTCCCAAAATGTGAGAAATTCGAACTGTAAAATTAAAAATAACAACAATATAATGAAAATGAAAAAAAACAAAAAAAAACACATGGTATTATTATATAAAGTATTATATTATACACTACCGTTCAGTTTGGGGTAAGATGTTTTTAATGTTTATGAAAGAAGTCCCACCAAGGCTGCATTTACCTGGTATTTGATCAAAATACAGTAAGTACAGTAAAAACAGCAATATTGTGAAATAGTATTGCAATTTAAAATTGTCTTCTATTTTAATATATTTTAAAATATAACTTATCCTGTAATGGAAAAGCTACTGGTAACACTTTATTTCGATGGTCCACTTTAGACATTCTACTAACTGTAAGTAATAGGGGTGTGATGAGATCTCGTGCCACATTTCTCGTCGAGGTGAAAAGCTGTCTCGCGATATTGCCATGACCGAGTGTTGTCACGTTTGAGTTCTGTTAATGTGTTTCATGGATTCTGTTATGCCTGTCTTGTGTCTCTTTATTGTCGCGTATACATACATTGAGTCTGTTTTGGAGTTTATTTAATAAACGTACTGCTGCACTTATATCCTGCATCCTCTCCTTCATTTTCAACTATGTGTGACAAGTGTGAGGGTGAAATTAGGATAGAATATGCGACCGCTACGTTTACATTGCGCCTCCGATGTCATTTTAGTTTTTATAGAAATAAAAGCCAATTAATTCAGTTGGATAACGGTCGCTTTAATTCCATCCTCATCCAACACGAGCAGCAGAGTCGTACGTAGTGCAGCAGGAATCAGAGTTCACTGATCAGGTGATGAGAGTAAGTGACGAGATAACTGACAAGACCATGGCGGACGATTTGTTGCACAACAGAGCCTAAGCATCTCAACTTAATGTCTTGTATTGTAGAATGCGTGCTCAGCACCGCCGCTCCCTATTTACAGAGTATGCACGATCCCAATATAGAAAGCGAAAGTAAAACGCGAACGCGCATTCAAATGTGATTTCAATACCCCGCATTTTAAAAAGCGGCTCCCTGATGCATGCAAATATCTCCCAATATGAAAGCTATCTTAGGCTGGGCTGTGTAGTTGTAACCATCTCTCAGCTCTGTATCATGCTTGAAGAAAAATTTGGTGTCTATTCGCACTTTAAATATTGAGAGAGTACTTTGATTATGGTTGCTCTTATTGTTTGCACTTAAGACTAAGAGAAAACTTATTCAATTTTTATTTCTACTGTTTTTAATTCTATGATCAATTTGTGGAAAGGAGTTTAGTTAGGAGGTTAAAAGTTGTAGAAGCTCATAAATCAGGTACAGTTCTAAGGTCTGAAGAGACTCGTATGAAATCCTACATTTTTATAGAAACCATGAAGCAGGATGTAGAAACAGGGTTCTTTGAAGAATAGAACGTTCAAAAGAACAGCAATTATTTAAAATATAAATATTTTGTTATATTAAATATCTATTGATCAATTTAATGCATGCTTGCTGAATAAAAGTATTAATTTCTTAAAACATTTGAATGGTAGTGTATGTGTTGTCACGATACAGGAATTTCTAACTTTGATATGATACCTTGAAAAATATTGATATTATATACCCTTTTCAATACCACGGGGTAAAACTACCATATAGATATTTTTATCTCATAATTCATTGATAATGTGGGTACTTTTTTTTGCAATAGCTTACACACAGCACAGGGAGGGTTTATTTAAACTTTGAAATAAGAACAAATGAACAAATTGCAAATGGAAAATTTAAAATAAAATAAATAATTACTAATTAAATATAATATTTTTGTTTTAGCCCTTACAAGGACATTTTTGTTTACTTTTGTAAATATAAAATCTAGATCCTGAAGCAAACCATTTAAAAAGCATTAGTCTGAAATATGATTTTTCATACCAACAAAGTTCTAATAAATCAGCATTTCAGCGTTTTTGCTTCAGACAAAAGCTGTGAATTCGTGTTGAAATAGACCCAGAACTTAATCATTTGGTCTCTTCTGCCACGGCGCACCAGACGCCACTTTTACAGAATGTCATTGCTACGTGTCAGACATGCGACGCAGGCCTCATTCCTTATCCTGTGGAAAAGCCGCACCTTCCTTGACCTGACATTTCTGTTCAGAGCCATCCATCTGCCATAACCAAGAGGTGTTGACAGCACTGGATGATGGGTCCTCTGCATCTTCACTGTCAACTGACACAATTTTTTCTCTCTGCAGCTGTGAGAAAACAGATGAAGCTTTGAAAATTGAGAGCAAAAACAAACAACAAGTACCACATGATCTCTTGTGCATCCTGAGCCCTGTTTCTTTCTCAAACGGTGTTTAACAACCAATCATTTCCTAAATTTAAAGCAAGAGGGTAGTAAATCCACAGAGAGTGATTGATAAATACTCTAGTAAAGGTGTTTCGGCTTTTATAGTGCGTCACGCAGGATGGGATAAAAGCGGGCTTTATCCTGAGCTTAATTCATCCATCTCTGATGACACGTCATAGCACTGACACCTTCTCATTCATTACTGTACTTTTATTACAGAAGAGGCCGCAGTGCTACCAGGGCTTACGCTGTGGAATCGCACACTTGTGCCCCGGCATAGCTGTTGGACAGCAGGAGATGTGTAGGCATGCCAAAGGCAGCAAAGTCAAGTCCAGGGAAAACACAACAAGCACACATTCCTGTACGCATCTTTGGCTGTTAGATAAGAGCGGTGTGCTTTTCAAATATTTATCCTGTGCTTGATTTAGGTTTTCCAAAGCCTGTAAAGCTCCTTAACACAAAGGAGTCTCCGCACGGCCTTACTGTTTTTTCCTCAGCATCAACAATCTGTTTCATATCTCATACAGCAATTTTTAATTATATTTGCTGTTGAAATTGGCACATGAGACCCAAAAGTTTTGCATAAAATCACTCATGTGAACAGCATGTATTAAAACCCAAAGAAAATGCGAACAAACATCATTATTTGCATATATGAGGAACTTTCTTTATATTTATTATAAGAACACTTACAGTAAGACCTTATGTAGCTCCGCCCCTTTTCAGCGCTGCGCTCGCTGTCTTTTGACTTCCGGTTTGTATTTCCACAGCGATCTTACGTATTTATGAATTAACTGCTCGTTTTAAAATCTCCTGCGGTCTACTGACATTTGTTAAGACATCTGCTTTAAACATAACAATGCTCACGATAACTTTCATTAACTCTACAACAGGTAAATCCACTTCACCAGCTAATTATTCTTTGACAGCGATGCAATAGAAATGTACAGGGCTACCGCAAAAACGGAAGTTCAAAGACAATTTTATAAAGATGGCGGCGCGCTTGTTTCTCTGGTGCAACACTCTTAAAAATGCTGGGTTAAAACAGACAAACCCAGAAACTGGGTTGTTTTAACCCAACTATTGTTTAAAATTACTATATTGCTTGCTTAAAATGAACCCAAATTATGTTGGAAATGAACATTTATTAATATGTTTAATGAATAATAATTAATCAATAAACATATATTAAATTGTTTATTAATAAATATTCACCTTTTGATTATTATTATTGCCTCTAGTAATTATATGTCTGATTTTTAATTTCCAACCTATTTTGGGTTCATTTTAAGCCAGCCATATAGTACATTTTAAACAATAGTTGGGTTAAATAAAACTGCCCAGCATGTTAGGCAAACATTTAACCCAACTGCTGGGTTTGTCCATTTTTAACCCAACCTGGGTTGTTTTTAACCCAGCATTTTTTAGCGTGTACACATTTATGCTATTGTGACATTAATAACATTTACATTGTTTCTTCAGATGCATTTTTCCTCTTGTAAGTCTGTTAGTATTGTGATTAAATATAAGGAAATATGCCTAAAAATATGCCTTTTTAAACAGAAACAGGACTATATTGCAAAATTATTATGTTTGGCTTACCAAATTCCAAATCTTTTAAAGTTATTTGATTTATATATGTCTGTTTTTAAATATTAATATTTTGTGTCCCTATTATGCTATTTTAAATGTTCCTGTTTTTGATATGGTCTCCTACAATAGGTTTACATGCATCTAAGGTATAAGGGAAAAAAAAAAAAAACACTTCAATTTTCTCATAACACTGCACATCACCTCACCTCATTTTCACCAAGAGTCTGAAAATGGTTTGTTTTAAGATTCAGTCTCTCTAAGCCCCTCCTTTCCGAGAGCCTACTCTGCTCTGATTGGTCAGACGGCCCAGTCTGTTGTGATTGGTCTACTCTGCTCTGATTGGTCAGACGGCCCAGTCTGTTGTGATTGGTCTACTCTGCTCTGATTGGTCAGATGGCCCATTCTACCGCTTACAGCACATGTCGGAAATAAATGTCCATTACCATATCTAAATTTCAGCTCCGGAGACTTCCTCAGCACTGTGATGGCGTCGGTTTTTCTATATCAATTCCAGCGTGAGTCCTCATCCTTTTGAAGTGCCTGCAAAGTGGATTCACAGCACTGAAAACAGCGTCTTCTCAACATGTCAACAACACGAACCAAACTCTTCCAGTCTCAGCTACAACTTCAGTGTTTGAGGGCGGGTCAAAGTAGACATTGTTCGCGGGCAGCCAATGAAAATCATAGGCTGGCATTATGCAAATTTGTTACATTATCATGTAGGTTTGTAACAGGAAGTGAGACTAAAATTACTGACGACTCGTTTCAGCAGTTCAGAATCGATTTTTCCTTTAGAAGACAATAACTTTATTTGTTGTGCACTTTGATCTTTAAAACTTTGCAGACATTTTACATTCACAAACACAAAATTCACAAAATATTACACACTACATGAAAGGTAATATTTGAAAAAGCATATTAGGGGCACTTTAAACCACTTTTTGGAGGAAAAATTTATTTTGGCTAAAAGAATGAATAATTTTTATATTCTTATAGACAAAGATAATGCTTTGAGACTTAAAATTACCTTTGTATTCATGTTTAGTCATATTTGGATTCATTCGGTTTTATTAAATATACATTTTTATTTGTTTCATAGCAAAATCTAACAGTCCTGCTCTATCACTCCTCTCTATTTACTATAAACTAGAGTTTGGAAGGATAATGATCCAGCATTGACTTCCTTCATCAGTCATGTGTCATCACAACAAACACTGGATGGAGGAGTCCATACAAACAGGCCTGTCCAGTGATCTTGAGAAGGGATGTGTTCCCTTTGCATCTAACGCCCTCTCGTTTGTTTTCCCCACCCCTTTCAGTTCCTCCTATAAACTTTGTAGCGTGTCCTGAGAGCCTGTGTGTCGACATCCAACATTTTCCTGCTGGTTCACACCTTTCCTTATATTTGAAAAGGACTGCTTCTTTCTTTGGCTGCCATTTAACGGGTAAGAAAAAGACTTTAAATCAAGCAAATCTTCTCTTGAACTGAATTATCACAGCTAATATAATATTTAAAAATTAGCTATAATATTAAATATTAAGATTCTGAAGATTTACTATTCATTGCATGTGGTTTACATCAGAAAATAGCGGAAGAGATGAAAAATATCAAACTGCTAAAGGACATAGAGGATGAGCTGAAAAGAACACCAAAAACATTTGCATCCTGCACTGAAATACCACTTTCATAAAATTTGTTTCCATGCAAATCAGTAAACAGAAAACAGTCGGTCAAAGTCAAATAATTTGATGTAGAAGAACTGTAATGTAAGCCCTAAAAGTTTTTTTTTTGCAGCGATGCCACAGAAGAACCATTTTTGGTTCTCTAAAGAAAGAACCTTTTCTTTTTAATATGCTAAAGAATCTTTTTTCCACTATAAAGAAAGGAAAGGTTTCATGGATATTAAAGATTCTACATGGAACCATTGATGCCTATAAAGAATATTTATTTTAAATAGTTTAGGTTCACAGGATAAAAATGTGCATTGATGATATTTTATTTATTTTTACTGCACAACCAGTACAGTACACCTTTGTATAGTCTTTTGAAATTGAATAAAAGGCAAATCTAGTTGCTTTTTGTTCAACTTCAATACAGTCTGATCACAGATGCTAGTGTTTACTTTGCAGCTAAGCAGTTATAATTGTCACTGGATCACAGGACTGGAATGCAAGTCCTCCCCTGATAAATACTGGCTTTTGGTGCCTTTAAAATGAGATCAAGTTCATAAGTCTTGATGCACCACCGACTCTGCTTTTGTTGTGATATTTTATTTTTGTCATCTAGCTGATGTCTGTTTATCCAAAGCAAAATTCCACATGGAGCCAAGGGCTGCGCTTGAGGGCTCAATGGTGATACAGGATCTCTGTAATTCTAGGTCAATCCTAATACACTATAGCGCTACGATATACTGAAATTTCCCATCTGAAATGCTCTTTTCCTGAGGCTGGATAAGCAAGATAGACAGACAGATAGAGAAAGACAGGGCATCTAACTACCTTGTCTTTTTAATGGTCAATTAACTTTGTTAATAGGAATGTTGTTCCTGGAAAATTATTCAGGAACGTCTTACTTGGAATATAATCAACCCGTATACATCATCTTAAGTAAATGAGAATGAGCACTGGAAAGAATGTACCAACAATCAGTTGTTGACTAATATAATTTAAAGAAGTGTTGACATTTAAAGAGACGGGATTGACTGTAGGCTACGTGAACTTTTGGCAGAGCATGTGCAGTCTGGAATTATTGAGCAGATATCTGGAGACAGTTGATAAGAGAATAGCGTTAGCTGTTAGACAAGTGGCTGTCACTGACGAATGCATGTCCTTCACAGCTTTTAACACAAGTGCCCTAAAGAGGGTAAGAGTAGAGCAGTGAAAACTCTTTGAACTTTGAGTGCTGCTACAGAGTGTTCATGATAATCAGATCACTTTGGTAAATATGCAAGACAAATACATACTATGAATAAAAACTGATCATAAGCTTCCCAGTTATTATTATTAAAGAATCTCTAATAAATAAAGCGCTGAGTGGTATTTATGTGATATCTACATGGTATTTTTAATTTCCTTTTATATATTTGTTGATCAATTACATTAACACTCAAAAATTAATTAAATTAGGAAGGAAAATAAAAAGGAAAAAAATTGCTTTATGTATTGAAGAAATACAGTATACAGTGTGTTTATTTATTTAGGTTTATTTTTTAACAATTAAACAAATATAATATATTATATAATATATATATAATATTATATATTAAACTTTTCTCTCCCCAAAATTGTTTATTTTGATATTATAGGAATAAATTCCTTAATGTTTTAAATAAATAACCATAATACATTTATAAATATAGTTCATTTTAATATAAATAAATAAATGAAATATAATTTAATAAAGATTCCATTTAACAATATAAATTAATAAAAACACTAAGATTTTCTCTTCCCAAAAAATCTGTATTTTAATCTTATATGAAAAAATAGCTCAATGCTTATAAAAATATTTAAATAAATACAGAAAGAATGTTTATTTTATGCATATTTATTTTTATATAAAAGTAAGCTATTTTCCCCCTATACTTCCCCAAAATTATGTATTTAAGAGTTGCACTTCTCT
The DNA here is from genome assembly GCA_039654765.1 of Mylopharyngodon piceus. Taxonomy (NCBI): domain Eukaryota; kingdom Metazoa; phylum Chordata; class Actinopteri; order Cypriniformes; family Xenocyprididae; genus Mylopharyngodon; species Mylopharyngodon piceus. Next base: position 22,167,796 of record CM077449.1, read on the forward strand.
CTGTTGCAACAAAAAATAACAGTAAATATCTCAGTGGTACTTTATGCTTCACTGCTTTATCAGCCATTTTGATTTTATGCTGTCATAAATTAAAAATACAAAAACAAGAGGACAGTGATATAGAATTATGGTAAGAATGTGATGTCACAATCCAAAGGGTTAAGAAAAAACGTGTGATGTCCACTGTAGTGAACATCATGCATCAGAGGGTTAAAGATTGAGCATCCCACATCAGAATACAGATGACCTATAAATACTTCCAAGACTAATCACCTGTTATTTTTTTTATTTTTAAAACTTGTATCATCATCTTAAAATAGAATTTCTTTCTTTTCCCATAAAGCACCAGAAGAACGCAACAGCACCGCCATCTCCATCCGTCCATTCCTCTTACTGCCACTAGTCTGCAGTCTTTACTCTCAGCCCTCAGAAGCCATCAGGATGGAGAGGGTGCAGCACATGACGCGGTCAGCGATTCGGAGGGCGTCCAACATCGAAGTGAACCCTCAGACCAAGCGCAACCTACAAGATCTCATCATCAACTTCTCCCTCATCCTCATCTGCCTGCTGCTCATCTACATTATCGTCTTGCTCATGTGACACCAAAAGATGGCAACTGGCCAATCAAAAGATGCGCTTGATTTAAAAAGATTTTTTTTTTTTTAATTTACAAGATCTTGGACGATTTTAGGGAATTGAAAATGTCCTACTGATGATGATGCATCGCATGTCAATTTCCTCAAACAATACGAGGGCGGCACTCTCTCCGCCCCCCCCATTTGTTTGTTGTTTGTTGCATTCTTCCTTCAACAATATGCAAATATCTGACCAATACAAAATTGTATGTTAGGTAAATTCAGATTCATGTTTTGTATATGAATGTAGACCTCCCATAAGGAAGCAGTCATCTGAACTGTTCAAAAAGACACAAAGAATTAACATCAAAATGGCTGTAATTACTATAATGGCTATAATTGTTCCCAAAGGTGGACTACAAACCAGACACAGGGAACAGCAACTCCTCAGTCATTTATGTAAATATCCCCACAAAAAAAACATTTTCGTAATTGTTGTGTTGAAATGCAAAATTTATAGGTTAGTCCCAGAAATCATATATTATTCACAGAGGAACAGAGCATGTTGGCACTGAAGTAAATTACGCTATACGCTTAACATATTAATGTCTGTTTACACTTCATGTGAACATGATCTGAGAGAGCTAAAATAGGAAATTTAAGGATGTTTTTAAATGTGAACAACCAATAAAGAGAATGTTTGTTTTAAATGTTGTAACTGACTGATTTTTTAAAACAAAACTAGTGAGAAATTAGCCATGTGCAGATCCTGTTCAAGTCACTGAAAGTGCAGTGGAAAACCATAAAAAGTACCATAAAAAGTATTTAAAGTGCATTCACCTACAAATTAAAATTATTTTAAATAAACGTCTTTATACTCTCCCTCCTTCCAAACATGTATGACTTGAGTAAATTACTTATAACAACACAAACACACACACCTAAAAAAAAAGTAATTTTTCCCCCTATGCACCGATAGTTTATAGTTCTGTCATCATGACTTCAGAAGACTTGAAATATAATGCAAATATCAATTTTGTCCTATTTGACAGCTTGTCACTATGAGCAGTGGTGGTGGTACAAGAAAAAAATTTTTTATGGACAAATAATTTATTTTTTGGTAAACTTTTATGGTAAAAGGAAACTCTTTCCCCGCCATGCATTCTTTTTTTTATCAAAACCTGAATGTGATTAAGGTTCATAAAATAAATAAAGCAGTATTTTGAACAAAAAGCTGAGAAAATGTTTTTGTCAAAGACTACGTCCGGTTTACGATGATCAAAACAGACCGAATAGACAACACCTTTATTGACCGAATAGAGTCCATCAACACCCCCACAACTTGCACAGTCCTATACCTCGTTCTGAGTCGACATTTCATTCAGTAACCTTGGGCAGTTTTGATTTATTTGCTGTTGAATGTTTAATGATCTTTTTAGCTTATATATGTGTAAGAAAAGCTTCTATCGCTTGTTTCTGCTTCTTCTTCGCTTGTGTTTGTCAGGGTTGCCAGGTCTGCACAACAAAACCCGCCCAACTGCTAATCAAAAGTAGCCCAATCACGGCCAAAACGAGCACAAAAAAAGTAAAAATGCCATTTGCTTCAACCCGCAGACTACAAAAACTACCCGCGGCAACAGTGTAAAAGTAACCCAGTTCAAAGGAGAAACCGCGGACTTGGCAACTGGTTTGGATCCGGAGATTCCGTACTCTTTCAGAAGATGCATAATAGCGCCCACTACGGTATAAATGACGGAAAATTCTGTGAATGGCGGGGAAAGAGTTAAAAGACATGCAGTCCTGTTTCCATGCTATTAAAGGGTTTTTTTTTTTTTTTTGCAATTTATGGTTTATTCTTTCGTAACAAGACAGTATAATACAAATATAAGTGTCTGTGCAATTTATTTCAAAACTGGCAAGACATTGGTATTCCAACAGTTTTAGTCCATCCAGAAAAGACATATTTATGAATAGTATATGAAATGAATGTGCATTTCATTTTAAATCAAGTATATGCCCATATCAAAAGGGAAAATAACAAACTCACAGTGAGATATCAAGAACAGACGAATGGACTATTGAAAACTGCAGTTTCACATGCTCTTCAGTTGAGTGTCTTGAAAAATTTAAAAGGAGAAGTATTGTGAAAATAGCTCTTGTGGTTGCTGTTCTTTTGGTGCTACAGTTGAATCCTCAGTCTTACGAGGGCTGCACAAAACACAGAAAAGTCAAACACAACCAGTTACACTGCAGCAACATTAAAGGAAAGTGAATTTGCACATCCAAACCAAACACTTCCACATTGAATTGCTACTTTATTACATGACAATACTATCTAAGAAAAGTTATACTTGTGTACAGTGGCCGCAAAAAAATAAGTGGAAACTTCAGCCGCAATTTGAATGTCATCACAATAGATTTGTATTAAAGATAGTGCAAGCTTGTTGTTGTTTTTTTTTTTTTTTGGAAATACATTCATTAAAATCACCTTAACTGTTGGTTAAAAGCCGTGTTAGTGATAACGCATTACAAGCAACCAGAGTTACGTAATCAGATTACTGTTTTCAAGTAAGTAGTAAAGTAATGCATTACTTTTAAATTTACAACAAAATATCTGAGTTACTTTTTCAAATAAGTAACTTCTAGGTTACTATTGTAACCCCCGTTCCTACTCAGTCAGTTAGTTCGACGTTAACGTAGGTGACGTGTGGAAATACACATATTGACTGACCTGTGGGGCAGTACTACATTTGGAAGATCTCTGAGGTAGGTCCTACCTAGCCAGGGAGGAAACGCTACAGCACAGAGACAGGGCAGAGCAGAGCTGCCCTGTGAAAAAAAGACAGGTTTACCGTCAGGGAAACCCTACCGTGGATGATACACATATGGGATTACCTGCAGGGAATCACATCATATGGGCATTTAGCCAAGTACAAGGGCTGACCGACAGGGCATGCACACGAGTCCTGGGCCTGGCATCGGAGGGGGCCCCAAGGGGGCACGACTCGCCTTGGGACTGGTACACGATGGCATCCACTAACCAGTGGGCCAACCTCTGTTTGGAGACAGCCTTTCACTTCTGCTGACCTCCAAAGCAGACAAAGAGCTGCTCTGAGCTTCTGAAGCTCTGCGTGCGGTCCACATAAGCGTGCAGAGCGTGACCAGGACAAAGCAACGCAAGGGCTGGGTCTTCCTCCTCCAGGGACAGCGACATACGACGGGAGCAGAGACCACCCTGATGGTTGATGTACGCTATGGTCGATGTGTTGTCCGTCCGTTCCAGTACATGCTTGTTGTTCAGCAACGGTCGAAACCAGCGCAGGGCAAGGAGTACTGCAAGCAACTCGAGGCAATTGATATGCCACCACAGTTGGGGTCCCATCCAGGAGCCCGAAGCTGCAGGCATCTGTTGTGACAACAACATGCCTGGACACTTGTACTAGGGGCAACCCGGCCCATAGAAAAGCAAGGTCCGAACACGGGCTGAATGTACGACGACAACTTGGTGTGATGACCACACGGAGCGTGCCGTGGTGCCATGCCCATCTTGGGTCTCGGCTGTGTAGCCAGTGCTGAAGCGATCTCATATGCAACAATCCGAGCGGGCTTGACTGCGGCTGCAGATACCATATGCCCCAGGGAGGTGTGGGGAGGCAGTGCGTCCCTGAAACGTGAACTCCCTGCCCAAGGTGAATGAGGATGTGGCTGAGAGTGAGGCAGCGTGTCGCTCACTGTCAGTACAGATCCAGTACAACCCAGAGATTTTGGAAATTGCTCTTTTATTGAAAAGGTGGGTACCGTTGGCCCCAGAAATAAAAATAAAAATAACAGAAATAAAACGGAACACAGGATTTTCCACCTGGCCCTCTCCTGGGGGAAGGAGCGGTGCCTTCACCGTCTCCTGGGACAGAGCAGTCCCCTCCATCTCTGGGCCACCCATCTCAGGGCCGCTTAGGAGGCTTCTTCTTTGAGGGCTTAGCGGCCTGGGTGGGCTGCGTCGCCTTCCTGCTGGGGGCTCGAGGAGGACGGGATGGTTACGGTTTCCCGGGAGCCTGTGCAGCCGCCGGGGGATGCCCTTGGCGATGAGCAGGTAGGGGGCCAGCCCGCGGCGGAACGGTGGCAGTATCACGCCGGGACAAGATGTGCTTTATGGACTCCGTCTGCTTCTGGACTGCCGAGAACTGCTGGGCAAAGTCCTCGACAGTGTCGCCGAAGAGGCCGGTCTGGGAAATGGGGGCGTCGAGAAAGTGAACTTTGTTGTCGTCCTTCATTTCAGTCAGGTCCAACCAGAGATGACGCTCCTGGACCACCAGGGTGGACATCATCTGGCCAAGGGCCCATGCTGTGACTTTCGTCACCCAGAGGGTGAGGTCAGTCACCGTGCGCAGTTCTTGCAACAACCCTGGCTCAGAACTACCCTCGTGCAGCTCTTTCAGAGCTTTTGCCTGATGGACCTGCAAGATGGCCATTCCATGTAGCCAGAGCTGCCGTTGTCTTACTTGTCTTGGACGGGAGACGTGGACGATTCTGCCAGGTGGCAGCAGACTGCGGGCACAAGTGCACCGCAATTGCACGCTCCACCTGTGGAATGTCCACGTAACCCTCGGCGGCCCCACCATCGAGGGTAGTGAGAGCGGAGGAGGCAGAAGAACGGTTCCTGGCAATAAAAGATGCCTTCCACATCTTCTGAACCTCCTCATGCACCTCCGGGAAGAATGGCACTGGGGCGGCACATGGCTGAGAACCACGCCCCGCACCCAGGAACCAATCATCCAGCCGCAAGCGCTCGGGACACGGTGGAGGATTCCACTCGAGCCCAATGCCTGCTGCAGCCCGGGCAAGCATGGCCGTCAACTCTGAATCCGATTCCGCCTGAACGACCACCCCGGAGGGCGTAAGTTCGGCATCCTCATTCTGTCCAGAGGACAAAAGCCCACTCTCCTATGCAGCGATCGACATCAGATCCTCATCCGGAGCACCGAATGTGCTGGAGGAGTGGGAGGTTCGTGGGGGCTCCCACTCCCACTGTAACCCTCAGATCTCCAAAAGTGCTAACCAGACCCGCAGCTCTACTGAGAGAAGGCACGGGGGGCTGGGTAGCAGCAGAGGGGACTCGTGCCTTCATGTTAAAGAAGGAGAGTCGCGATTGCAACGCCAACATGGACATGCCATTGTAGTGAGGGCATGTACCATCCACGAGTGCAGACTCAGCATGCTGTTTGCCCAGGCATGTGAGACAGCGATCGTGGCCATCAGATGAGGTCAGGAAACGACTGCATCCAGAAAAACATGGGCGAAAAGACATCTTGAAAAAGACACTGAACGCCAGTGCTGCTCTTTTAGGGACTGCTCTGATAGCTGAAATGCTCAGGGATGAGATGCTGTGCTGCCTGTGCCAGCGCGCTGACGCACACACCGCTGAACTGTGCCTTCACACCAGCCGAGAATCCCATGAGCTTCAAGGCAGAAAGCAATTAAAATTGCTGTTTTTGCTCTCTTAATGGAAATTTGCACCAACTAAAAGGTGAATGGATTAAGAGCGAACAGTTGTGACCGCTCGACTCCAAAGCAAAAGTATGAATGAAAGTGAGTATGCCATAATTGCACACACTATTTCAGACAAATAAGGTAATTATGGGGGGAAAAAATGATATTTTCATATTTCTCATCTGTAATCACATTCAGACAGTTAAAAGTGTGGCAAAACATCCAATTCTTACAAGAGTCTAAATATTTTTTGTGGCCACTGTACGTGTATTTACATTATTTCCATATAGTAATCATTATTATAGTCAAGTAACCTTTGATTTGTTGGTGACATCAAGAATAATCCTAAAATTGAATAATCTTATTATTCTTATTCTTATAAAATTGAATAAGAATAATCCATCTGTAACTACCGCAGCACACAGTGCAGTGTCTCTTGACGAATAGGAAGCTGCCCTCCTTGTTCAAGCATCAAATGAATCACAGGCTCCATGCTGTACTGTTTCCTTTTAAATGATAAATAAAATATGCCCCTCTACCAGAAACGGTCTAATATTATCTCCCGTCTCACAGCATACAACATGTTCCTATGCCTGATTTTCACGTGGACAGAAATGCCAGGAATAGCTGTTCATCATTTGAATAGCTCATTTTAAAACCACAAAACAACAAACTGCATGAAATGTGAAGGGCGGAGTACAGCTAATGGGCAGAGCCATACTCGTGACTGCAATGTGATGACAACAACCGCATGCTCGCTTTGGCATTCCAATGCCATTGTGTGATCACACACAGTTTACGTGAACTTTCAGTCCGATTTGTGATAATATTCTTGTCAAACTTGACACAATAAGGACATTGAGACAGAACTGCTATGCACAATTTATCATGCACATCAAAGTAGCATAAAATACAAACATTTTTGATGTGTGCCTTTCACCGGCAAGATGCATTAAAGAGTGAGATGAGCATACCCACAATTCACTCTGGACACAAATGGCTGTGTTCTCATATCAAAACGTCTAATCAACAGACAGACTGACGGTTTGTATACCATTACTGCAGTACAGGACTGAGACTGTGTGATCCGACCAATGGCAAGACAGTTCTGTGGTTTAAGCATGTCTCTTGTGAGGACAAGGACGTCTCGGACAATCTCACCTCCGAGTGGAGTCGGCCTGAGGCGGAGGGGTTGGAGGGGGCTGAGGTTTGTTAGACCTGAGCTCATGGTGGTGAATGGGGGAGTTGGGGACAGACTCTAGGCAAGCAGGCGGAACGGAGCCGCCCGCCATCCCTTCTGCCGCAACAACGCTTAGGTTCGGAGAGCTGGCGAAACTGTTCGCAGGTTTTCTACTCTTACGCTACATTAAAAGGACACACACAGAAAGGGATTGTGGGAAGTCGGAGGTGATGGCGAACTGTAGCTTCAAGCTAAATGATGACAAGGTAATGAACATCATTTTGAATGTGGACAGGAAACAGAAATGACAGGTTATAGCCCTGTTACAAAACCTAGTGAGCTACTCAACTAGACAGCATTTTAAGGCATCACAGGTACAGTCCTGAAGCAAAGGCAAAAGGTAAGATAACTAATTTTGCTTAAATTTGATAACTATTAAATCAGTTTCTGTAGTTTAACTGTTAGACTTTAGCACTAGAACCAAGGTCTGGGGTTTGATTCCCAGAGAACACACACATTGCTAAAGTGTGTGTCAAATATGAAAAAATAAATTAAAGATGGTGGTTTAGGTGAAATAAATGTTTATTATAAATACACTTATGTTTTTATTAAATACAAAAAGTACTGATGAAAAAATAGGACAAAATAGTTTGATGTAATTAAAACTCTGCTGTTATAAATATAGTTTTCCACAAAATATTAAGCAGCACAACTGTTTTCATCATTGAAAATATTAAGAATTCTTGAGCAAATCAGCATATTAGAATGATTTCTGAATGATCATGTGACACTGAAGAATGGAGTAATGATGCTAAATATTAAGATTTGCCATCACAAGAATAAATTAGCCTACATTTTAAAATATATTACAATAGAAAAGTTATTTTTTTACATTTCACAATACTACTGTTTTACTGTATTTTTTTATCAAATAAATGCAGTTTTTGTGGTAAGCATAAGTAACTTATGAACATTCAAAAGTTTGGGGATTTTTGTTTTTGAAAGAGTATATATATATATATATATATATATATAAACATTTAATGTATAATAAATTTAATGTATAATTTACTATACTAAATAATCAACTATCATAGATGAGTGTTGCAGCATTAGAAACATGTTAATGTCTAATTCTATTGGAACTGGGAAGAAGCTAATGGATAATTTTCTTCAAGTATTATATGGACCTCCTGTGCAGAACACTATTTGTGTGATGTGTAGATTTGCAGAGAGCTCTGAATGGGTAATTTTTAAGGTTTTATCTCGGTTAGGATGGATGCTGCCTATGTAGGAAGCACGTAAGATTTTGGAACAGAGCTTATGACTTGAAAAGCATGTTGATGTTTGAACATGGATATAAGACACAGACCATGACAACCGCACAAACACAACGTATGCAACAGAAAAAGTTAGACCAACTAAAAGAAGAGTCTCCCAGAACATCCCATTCCAGTGGTGTCTCTGTAAAATACACTTCCCATAAGGCAAAACCTTTGAAGTATTCTTTTATTATATTCATGGATTCCATGAACTGTATAGATGGAGTGCTATTAAAAAAGGTTTATGGTTTGTGCTTGCCTTTTTTTTTCTTTTTTTTTTTACTATCAGATGAAATCCATTTTATGTGGTACTCTTTGATCAGTGTGGCTGTATCTCTCTAACCTTTATAAGGGGGTTTATGACCCCGACATTGGGATTGGTGTTGAACACCTTGTTGAAGCCAGGCTCTCGATTCACCAGCTCCAGTTGATAAAACTTCTTGTCATCCTGGAACAAAGGAGGCACAGTCAGACCGAAAGGCCCTGTGCAGAAAAATCAATGAACTGATATTGACTTTTGTCTGAAGACATTTAATGCTTTGGGACAAAACAAAACAAAACAAAAAAACATATGAAGAAGTACAGTAGTACACATTTCACTTTTAATGTGGTGCTGCACCTCTGCGGCCCATTGCTGTGCATACTTACCACAAGCTTCTTGACCAGGGCTTCTCTCTCGGACACCATTTCTCTGAGCTCAGCAATCACCTGGAGGTCCTCCGGTCGGCTTTCTCTATTCCTGAACTTCTCCTCCGTACCTTCCAACCTGCTCACCCCACGCACATACACATTAAAGGGTTAGTTCACCCAAATTGAAAATTATCCCATGATTTACTCACCCTCAAGCCATCCTCGGTGTATATGACTATCTTCTTTTAAACTAACACAATCGGAGATATATTTAAAAATATCCTTGCTCCTCCAAGCTTTATAATGGTTGTAAAGGGGGGGGGGGGGGGCACATTTTGAAGCCAAAAAAATGCATCCATCCATCATAAAAAATAATCCATACGGCTCCAGGGTTTTAATAAAGGCCTTCTGAAGCGAAGTGGTGGGTTTTGTAAGAAAAATACCTATATTTAAAACTTTATTAACTATAATAACTAGCTTTCGGCAGATGGTCGTACACATCGATTTGCGGCGGAAGAGTAAACCCTGACCTGACGCATGACATATTGATGAACATGGAAGCGCAGAGGATAGAGCAAAACAAAACACTGGTCACGAATTAGAAGTCTAAAACGAGAATTTTTAAAGAGAAAAGGATTTCAATGTAAGACAAGGCGAGCTTGAATTTTTTGCACAGCCCTATTTGTTTGAACCGCGAGAGGCGTCTAAGCTAACAATACTCCTACATCCTGCGTCATACATCGCTTCAGAGGATTACTCATTTGGCGCAAGTCGACTTGCGCAGTATGCGTACGGTCGTCCGCTGAAAGCTAGTTATTTGAATTTATAAAGTTTTAAATATGGATATTTTTTTTACAAAAATGCATCATTTCACTTCAAAAGGCCTTTATTAACCCCTGGAATCGTATGAATTATTTTTTATAATGGATGGATGATTTTTTTGGGGCTTCAAAATCTGCATAAAACCTAGCAAGGTGCCCTCCAAGCCAAAATGTTAAGGCACTTCTGGCCACTTCCCTGCTGCAAAATTCAGTCAGTGTAAACGCTCTTTTATATATCAGTTAAGTGAAACTTGGCATTCAAAAACAACAACAGAGCCAGCACCAAATATTTTTTGGTAAAAATAGTTCCATATAATTAAACATTTAACCTAATATTTTATAAGTTATGCAACATGCTAACATCAGACACTATTGCAATCAAAACTCCCATCGTTCGTGGGCCAAAAGTGATCCTTTCTGTTCCATCTAATTGTAATCAATATGTGTGATTTTTGGCGTTAGCATGTTGCTAAGCTAATGGCTCAATACTATAAGTTTCAACAATACTTAGAACTTCATGTGTGGAGCGCTGAAGTGATTTGATATTCAATCTGTAACTGAGATAAAGGGACTCACAGAATCTGCAGAGCAGAGATCTTGTCTTTTAGCAGCTCCTGAGCTTTGTTAAAATCTGACAGCATGATCTGGGTCTCTCTGTTATGAGAAGCGTTCAGCTCTTCAATCTCCCTCTCAAGGCGCTTAGAGAGATCCTGTTCGTGAGCCCTATGTAAAAACAAAACCCTTTAACATATGCAAAACAATGTATATATACACTCTTAAAAATAAAGGTTCTTTATTGGCATCTATTATTCCATGAAGAAACGTTAACATCAATGGAACATTTCCAACCTTTCCAAAAGGTTCTTTATAGTAAAAAAGGATCTTCAGATTATTAAAATATTTTTCACACTAAGAAGACATTAAGGAACTGTTCACCAAAAGGTTACCAAAGTGTTTTTTTCTAATAGAGAAAACACAGGCAACAAAATACATTCAAATTTATTTAGCTCTATTTGAGGCGCACAATCTCCATTATTTATTAAAAAAAAATTCCCTCAGTTCCCCAAAGAACATGATCTCTTTTCATGTGCCAGAAATTAGATCCTCATTTAAATGAAACTAAAGGAAATTTGTTTGTTTATCTGCTAGACACCTCCACTGACCTTGATACTTGTATATTGTTGGAACAGAAAAATGCAGCTGATGATATCAAGAGAAGAAAGCTCTGCCTGAAGGCATTGGGCTCCTGCGTGGGAAACAGCTTCATCTGCTTTCTCCTCATATTAAATTAGCTTCTGCTTCAGCTAGACTGACCTTTAGGATTTTATAATTTAATAGCTCATGAAAGCCAAAAAAGATTCTGCACACGCAGAAGATGTCTGTTGCTCATTTTTGCATAAAATGAGGCTATCAAAAACTGGGATAACGGTAATGTTCATAGTTTGTACTCTAACCTTAACATGAAAGTATTACCATGAGCACCTCAATTTCCTGTTCCTTTATGTTTCTGACCTTTGTGGCCTTTTTATTGGCAGAGATAGGGAAAGAAAAGACAAGAAATGACAGGGGGAAAAAGGGAGGAATGGGATCAGGGGCTGAAAAATCTTAAGGTAAGAAATTTCTTAGGAACATTCTTACAAACTTTTAGAATTTAATCTTAAGCACAATTCTTGAAAAATTCTTAAGTTCTCACATTTTCTTAAGAACATCTGTTTTTTTTTTCTTAAGAAAATTATGGCTTTGGTGTTAGCTGATTGTATGGAGGTTCTTGCCGTTTTTGTAGAGTTGTCACATGACTGACTCATTTTACATTATTAAGCATTGTTGTCACTTCAGTAATGGTAATATGTATTACATGTAACTAGTGTTATGTTGTAATGCTTAATATGTCAAACAACCCAATAAATTCATTAAACATCTGACCTGTGGGGATTTAAAACAAGTTGGAGGTTAAGAAAAAATTCTAATGCTCAAGTTTTGTCTTAAAGTGTAACTTTGTCAATTTTCAACCCACTCTGTATTGTTACAATGTCCATAGTATATGTAAATAAACAATGTTTACTTGTTCTCTGTTTTACCTGGACTGAGTAATTCACATTTATTTTGATAGCTCCAGGGCTTTTGTGAAAACAGCAGTTTCTTTTCCTTTTTCCCCTCCGTTTGGCCTAAAACACTGTTCATGGTTTGAAATGTTGACTACAAACACAGGTTTTTCAAATTTTCCATTGCGTAACTTCTGTAACTCACTCTTGCTAAACGTTTACTCTTTGAATTCTTGCACCCAGGAACAATACAAGTCGACACCCATTATGACTTAAAGTTTGCTAAGAAGTATTTCCTAACAAACTGTTTATTGAAAGCCTATTTTGCCAGTGGTGACATACCCCTTTAAGAAAAGTGGGTGGGATAAGACTGATCATTATAGTTGCGCCGCCTTTACTGCGGTGGATCCGCTCCTTGGCTACCAACGAGTCACCTCGTGTACTAACCACGATTTCTTTTTTCAAGTTGCGCGCAACGGTCGTTTAAAGCAAGTCGTTTTAAAAAAGTTGCGCGAATAAATGATACTGCGGTGGCTGTTTCTGACTACTTAAATCTTGTTTGGTGTATTTTGTGTTTCAAATCCAATGATGCTAGTAGTGATGATTCTCTCTGACCAATCAGTGATCTGCAGTGTTTACACGTCACATTTAGTATCGGTTTGGCTCGCTTGGAACATCCACCAAGGTGGTACTATTTAAGTGAGCCATACCGTCCCGTACCGAACCGTACCATGCAGTAGGAAGAGCGCCATAAGGTTGTCTGAATAAGTACCAGAGTATGTCCCCTTCCGGCCGAGTCACTAACTGACAGTCCTGTAATAGAAGTTAAAACAGCCTCATACAAGGTTAATATATCCTCACAAGATGGTACCTGATCTGCAGATTGGCCTCACTGCGCGCCCGCAGAACTTCTTTCCCTTTGAGCTCCAGCTCTTTGGTCAGGGTGCTGATGGTCTCATTGAGCGAGTGGATCTCATGGTCCAGATCGGCGATCCGGTTCTTCCAGCAGCTCACCTCCTGTTTCAGGTCAGATAAACGCTCTAGAAGGTCTTGTTCCTGGAGAGGCAATCCACAAAATCCACAAGAGCAGATAAGACTTCAACAGATGGATGACTGTGTGTCTAAACAAGGCAGCAAATGCAGTTTTCATAAATTCATTGCATTGGAATGATTCTCTTAAAAAAGCATTAGAAGATGTTTTGTGCCAGACCCAGGGGCTTTCAAAATATGCATATAGGTCACATAAAAAGAGATTCAATTGTGCTGAAGTATTAGCTGAAGTGAAACGAACATGAGAGAGTGAGACAATGGAGAGTGTATAAGAGAGACAGACAGGGAGGGAGATTATAAATCAAATATGAAAATGGGAAAGAGGTGCAAGTCACGGTAAGAGCTCCCATAATTCAGAATTCAGTACCTCATACTTTATTCATTGTGGTTATTCTTCAAATTTCTATAAAGTGCAGCTTAGCTTAGAGACATTTTATAATGGCCTGGCACCCATTTCACATCTCAGTCAGATTCAAGCCTCTCTATTGTTAGAAACCCTAACTTATGTCTTGAACTTAAAGGAACCAAATGTGGCATCTGGTTTTATAAAGACAAGTAGCAAATTCCTGGCCCTCACGCTGAAATAAGAAACATTTTAAATGTGGGATTTTGGTATTCTATTTGTTTTTTTATTAGTGGTTACCATTACTATTGATCATATTTAAAAAGATATTTTATGAAAAACATAGTTCCCTTTCAGTCGGTCACTCTCGATGTCACATCATGTCAGACGAAATGGGGATCTCGCTAGAGAGGCCAATCTACTTCGAGTGTAACTAAAACAAGCCAATGCACATTGGCATGCAATATTTGCATCAGCTGCGCCATCCTGCAGCGCAGGTACTTTATGACCAGCAGGTGCATCGCATACTTCAGCTTTTCGCTTCGGAGCCGAGCGTTTGTTTTCTGTTCTGAAAGCACGTTTCTATAAACTGAGCTGTTCTTCAGAGAAGAAGCCTCTTTCCTGGTTGGTGTTGGCGACACAGCACAAGCAGTGTGGTCGAGCCTCTCTTCCTTTGTTTATTTTTCTTTCTGCCTAAAGAGCGAAAAACATCAAAGGCTGTTCTCACAGCTGGTAAGTGGTGCGCTGTATTAGAGCGTTAAAAAGCTGTTCTTATCTTTCTCCGGAAAGCTTGAGTCCCCTCTGCTGTTGGCCAGCCGCTGCTTGTAAAAGCACAACCACAGGTCTGCTCGATACTCTGGGAGACCAAGGAGATCAGCGAGAGCTTATCCGCCAGGCAAAACTCGGATGGACCTCTCGCTCCTCTGCGTGTCATGTGCCATCGAGCTGCCGGACTACAGCGCAGGTTGTCACAGCAACCAAGTGCTCGCTCTGTGCTCTTGGTGCACGGTCTAGACTCAAGTGCCTCAAATGAGGTGGAGTCCCCTCACCTATTTCTCGTTGTAGCGCCCTCCCTGGTGGCCACCAGGAGAGGTCTACTTTGGTGGAATAGCTTGGGTGACCTGAGGGCTACAGAGGGCTTCTCCTTCGGGGGAACCAACCCCCCAGGGCCCCTCCCCCTTTAGCGCATCGCAAGCTGTGCAGCTTCCAGATGGATTGCTGGTCCTTCTCATGGGGAAACCTAGCGTTTCATTCGGGGCTCCAGCTAAGGATCAGATGTTAATCGCTGCATCGGAGAGAGGGCTATTATGCTCTGGAAATTAGCTTCCCGCTGTAATGGTGTGTGCTTATGCTGGCTCAGATTCAGAGTTGACAGCCATGATTTCCTGGGTCGACCTGGATGTGCATGGAAAACTTGGCAGTATGGAGTTATTTTGGTGTCATAAATATGGAACGCCAAAAAAAACCAAAACCTGCATAAAGTTTTCTCCTCTCTCACTACCCTTGATGGTGAGGTGGCTGTGAAAAAACAGGTCACCTCTGCCCTGCATGTGAGGCCAAGGCACTCTTAATGCACAAGGGTAGTTCTGAGCTGGGGTTGAGCTGCGCTTGTTGACTAACCGTGATCAAAGTCACGGCGCAGGCCCTCGCCCAGACGCTGTCCACCTTAGTGTCCGAGTCCCTGTGTTCCACCTCGCTGCCCCACTGGGGGTACATCTGTGGTTCCCTCTGAGAGCCTGGTTAGCGTTCCCCAGTCTGTCTCGCTGGCTCCTTCGGACCATTAGACTCGGCTATGCGATTCAGTTTGCCCCGGCGTCCCCCCAAGATCAGAGGCATCCAGTTTACTGTTGATGCCCCTGTCTTGGGAGCAGAGATCACAGTCCTACTAGCGAAGGACGCTTCATTGTACCCAAGAAAGGCGGTGGGTTATGACCGATCTTGGACCTGTGAGTTTTGAACCGAGCCTTACACAAGCTACCATTCAAAATGTTGACGCAGAAACGCATTTTCGAATGCATCCGTCCCCGAGATTGGTTTGCAGTGATCGACCTGAAGGACGCGTATTTTCATGTCTAGAGTCTCCTTCGACACAGATTATTCCTGCGCTTTGCGTTCGAGGGTCGAGCATATCAGGACAAAGTCCCGACCTTCAGGCTGTCCCTGTCACCCCATGTCTTCACCAAAGTCACCAAGGTGGCCCTTGTTCCCATGAGAGAACATGGTGTTCGCATCCTCAACTATCTCGATGACTGGCTCATACTAGCACAGTCCCGAGATCAGTTATGCGAACACAGGGACCTGGTGCTCAGTCACCTTAGCCAGTTGGGTCTTCGGGTCAACTGGGAAAAGAGCAAACTCTTGCCAGTGCAGAAGGATCTCTTTTCTCGGTATGGAGCTGGATTCGTTCAAACGGACAGCACGCCTCATAGAGGAACATGCCCGGTCGGTGCTGAACTGCTTGAAAACAGAACGGTGGTCCCACTGAAATTGTTTCAGAGGCTCCTGGGGCATATGGCAACCACAGCGGCAGTAACACAGCTCGATTTGCCTCATATGAGACTGCATCAGCACCGGCTTCACGGCCGAATCCAGAGATAGGCGTGGCAATGCAGCACTCACTGGGTGGAAATCACACTGGCCTGTCACCAAACTTTCAGCTTGTGGTCGGATCCTTTGTTTCTCCAGGCAGGAGTGCCCCTGAAGAAAGTGTCTAGGCATTCTGTGGTATTCACGGATGCCTCTGCCACCAGCTGGGGTGCCACGTACAATGGGCATGCAGTCTCAGGGGTTTGGATGGGACCCCATCTGCATTGGCACATCAATCGCCTTGAGTTGCTGGCAGTACGTCTTGCACTGAGCCACCTAAAAAAGCGTCTACAGGGACAATACTGTACTGACAACACTGCGGCCATTACATACATCAACCAAAGGTGGTTTACGCTTCCGTCGCATGTCGCAACTCGGCCGCCATCTCCTCCTCTGGAGTCGGAAGCATCTGAGGTCGCTTTGTGCCATTCACATTCCTGGCACTCTCTACCACGTGGTCGATGAGCTATCACGAGCTGCGCTCCCAGGATAAAAAGACTCCATCCCCAGGCGGTCCAGCTGATTTGGAGTTGTTTCGGAGCTGCACAGGTAGACCTGTATGCCTCTCCAGAAACTACACACTACCAGTTGTTCTATTCCCTGACCGAGGGAACACTCGGCATGGATGCACTGGCACACAGCTGGCCCAGGGGCCTACGCAAATATGCGTTTCCCCCAGTGAGCCTTCTCACACAGACACTGTGCAAGGTAAGGGAGAACGAGGTCTTACTAGTTGCACCCTATTGGCCCAACCGGACCTGGTTCCCAGAACTGATGCTCCTCGCAGCAGCCCCTCCATGGCCAATTCCTCTGAGGAAGGACCTGCTTTCTCAGAGACGGGGCACCCTATGG
Source organism: Mylopharyngodon piceus (assembly GCA_039654765.1). Classification (NCBI taxonomy): domain Eukaryota; kingdom Metazoa; phylum Chordata; class Actinopteri; order Cypriniformes; family Xenocyprididae; genus Mylopharyngodon; species Mylopharyngodon piceus. The sequence continues at coordinate 22,184,684 of CM077449.1, forward strand.
CACCCGGGTCCAGACCTCTGGAAACTCCATGTCTGGTCCCTGGACGGGACGCGGAGGTTCTAGGTGACTTATCCCAAGAGATCAGTGTTTTGCTTTCCCTCCTCCAGCATGGGTTGGAGCGAAGGCTGTCTCCCTCCACTCTCAAAGTCTATGCTGCTGCAATTTCTGTTAATCGCGACCCCATAGAAGGCAAGTCGGTTGGGAAGCACGACCTGGTCGTCAGGTTCCTTAGGGGTGGCGAGACAGTTAAATCCTCCTTGACCTCCCTCCATACACTATTGGGGACCTCACTCTGGTGCTCAGAGCACTTCAGATTATCCCATTTAAGCCTTTGCAGTCAGTTTATCTAAAGATTCTAACCATGAAGACTTTCAGACTTCTGGTTGCATTGGCCTCCATCAATAAGGTAGGGGACCTGCAGGCATTTTCGGTCGACGAATTGTGCCTAGTGTTCGAGTCGGGCGACACCCACGTGGTACTGAGAAACCGGCACCCGGCACCACTCCTTTCAAGGACCAGGTGGTGAACCTGCAAGTGCTGTCCCCGGAGGAGGTAGACCCAGCCTTAGCTTTGCTTTGTCCCATCCGTGCACTACGAATGTACGTTGACTGGACACAAAGCTTTAGGACCTCAGACCAGCTCTTTGTCTGTTACAGAGGCCAGCAGAAGGGAAAGGCTGTCTCCAAGCAGAGGATGGCCCACTGGATAGTGGATGCCATCGCCTTGGCTTTCCAAGCACAAGGCGTGCCCTGCCCACTCAAGCTGCGAGCTCACTCTACTAGATGTGTTGCATCCTCCTGGGTGCTGGCATGTGGCGCCTCGCTGACAGATATTTGCGATAGATTCTATAGCTATTGTGTTAAGCCGGTCTCCTATTGTGTTCTCACATCAACCGGTTGGAGACACAGAGAGGCCCCGGCTTAGTGTCGGCTTGCTGTGCCAGTACGTGCGCTTAATTCTCCAGAGAGTCCCTACGGGCAGACCCTGTTGAGTCCTCTGATAACCCCTGGCAGCCAGACGTGGCGGAGCGTCTGGCACCAGGCCTACATCTGTTGTATCCATGTGAACCAGATCTAGGCTGGGTGCCAATATGTGCGACCCTGAGGAGATGCCATAAGTGCAATTTCCATAGTAAAGTTCCTAAGTGGAAGCCCGTGTCTTTCCCTTGGCAGAGTCTGCTCTGCCGTCTCTGCCACGTGTTGCCTCCTCCCAAACTGGGTGAGAGCCACTTCAGAGACTTCCATATGAAGTACGGCCCTACGGGTTAGTCCATATGTGTATACTCCACTAGACCTTCTGTGAAGGATGTAGTTTCTGCAGCGTTCCTTCTCCTATGGAAAGGGTATGCTTTCCCAGTGTTATCTAAGTTCACTGTGTGGGCATCTCTCTGTGTAAGCCCTGTCCCATCTACGAGAGGGCTCAGCTAGCTTACGCAGGGCACTGGAAGGTGGCAGCACCTGTGGTGCTTTGGTAAGGATCCCAATTCGTCGGAGGAGACGTCACGTCCCATCACCACAGCTGCTGTACCGCTGCTGGTGTGCCGGGTCGGCTCCTCAGCAAAAACCTGAAGTATGCGATGCACCTGCTGCTCATTAAGTACCCACGCTGCGGGACAGCACAGCTGATGCAAAATCACATGCCAACGTGCATTGGCTCATTTTAGTTACATTCGAAGTAGATTGGCCTCTCTAGCAAGATCCCCAATTTGTCGGTCATGACGTGACGTCCTTCAGGGAACGAGGGTTACATACGTGACCAAGATGTTTTTAAAATGAAAATTCTGTCATCATTTATTCACCTTCATGTAGTTTCAAACTTGTATGACATTTCTTCTTCTGTGGAACAAAAAAGAAGATATTCTGAAGAACACTGAGATCCAAACAACATTAGACCAAGTGACTTTCATTGTGTGGACAAAAAAAATGTTCCAAAGAAAAAAGAAAGTCATACAGATTTGAAACCACAGTAAATGATGACAGAGGTCTGAACAAACCACTAACTACACAATGTTATTTTAGTATTATTTCAATACTATTATAACAATTAATATTTTGAATTAGCTTTTATTTTTATTAACTAATTAATTTTTTTTTCACTTTTAGCTTTATTATTTTTAGTTCTTCAACTTTTTTGATTGTAGTTTCTAATTTTAAGTTTTTTTGATCTAATATTTAAATTTTACTTTATTTAATCTGATTAAATCTTTATTAAATCTATCAGACATAAATGATCTCTCAAATATTCTTTATCTGTGGGCAAAAATCCCACAAACATGCACAATATAAAATATTCTATTTTCCCATTTGTATAGAAAAATACAATGTTTTAAAAACATTGCGGCTGAAAATTGAAGATGATGCATATCATGTGTGGCTGTCTGTGTAGTTTTGCTCAGGTTCAGATGTTCTTATCTGCAAGGCATGAGATGTCAGAGGTTCTCATGAGAGAAAATGCTTCTTACTAAATGCATATAGAGCAACCAGATGCAAGTGTAAATAAAATAAATCAAAATATCTTTCTCCTTTTGGAATTAATCAAGAGTCTACATCCATCAATCCAAAATGGCAAGTCTGCCTGTTGGGTTTAGAATTGAAGAGTCAAGCTTTGTAACCTTTTAAAAAAAATGCTCACATGTTCTTTGCAGCGCTCAATAGTGTCGTCCAGCTCTCGTTTGGCAGCATTGTTCTCCTTCAAGTGGACTTGTCTCAGATGTTCAATGGCAGTGGCATGGAGATGATTGAGCTCTGACCGCAGGGAAGCTATAGCACACAAACACACACACACACACACACACACACACAAAAACAGCACAAACCAAATCTTCCATTTACTCAGAGTTATTTTCTTGCACTGAGAGCCTACTAAGAGCCTAATTGTGGTTTAATAGTTCTGGGGTGGTGACCATAAGGTTGTAGGTTCAAACCCCTACAGTGAGTGATCCATGAGCTATTATAATCATACCCTTGAGCAAAAAGATTTCCTCTGTAATAAGTTCACTGTGAGTCACTTTAGGATATAAACGGCTGTGTTTGCTTTCATGATAACAGTGCATATGAATATACTACAAGACTTTAATGACCCCATAAAAGGCTCTAATCTTGTAGGCTGGTGTGTGGCAATGTAGTTAATGTAAGCATATGACTCACCCAGCATGGCTTTGCCTTCATCCTCCAGCTCAAAGCGCAGCGTCTGCAGCTCCTGGTCTGACTGCTGCTGAAGGATTTCCAGGGTCTGTCTGTGGGCTTCTCTTAAAGCATGTAACTCTTCTCTCTGTTCCTGCTTTAGACGATCCTCGAGCTCCTACACAAATGCACATGTACAGGCGCAGAGGAAAATAAAGAATAAAAAATACTGAATCACACATGCAATGCATTAAACAAAAGACCACATTTGCATCTGAATGTTACATGATGTGAACAAAAGGTGTCAATGAGAAAACTAGATTTGCATTTAATGAAGGAAATAGCAGAATAGCCTATATATTTATAGATGCCTTTATATTTTAGGAATCATTATTATCATTATATTACTATCAAGGAAGCCTTAATATCAAACAATTAAAATAAAAGCCTGCATTAAGCTATTTGGACTAAATTCTTTGCAGAAATTTGGGAAGAAGAAAAAAATTTAAGAGGATTTTCAATACAGTGGGTTAGTTAGTAAGCCAGTTAGTTAGCCATGCAGTGTCATCTAAATTACAGAATCATCCAGTTTTCCTGTTGACACTCTGCCTCTTTATCCTGCTGCTTCCATGCCACCCCACGTCTGGGAGGAATGAGAGGACATTTAAACAGTCCACCCACAAAGTCACTCTAACATGCAGCGCCAACAACTGCATTCAAGGGTTGACATAAAAGAACGGAGATGAAAGCAACTATTAATGTTTTTTTCATTACTTGGTAATCCGAAATGTGGCCAAATCAGCTTAAAAAAGCTTCTTTCTTGGCCGCAGAGCCAGGCTGAGCGAGATGGAGAAAAGCCTGTTAGACTCTGTGTCACGTGTCTGCTTCAAATGTCTGGGCTTGCTATCTTAAAATATACTGTGTAATGCCCAATTTTGAAATGAAACAACAGCTGCAGGTTCCTGGGTGAGAAACATGTTTTTGTGTGCATAATGTGTTTAAGGAGTAGACGGTAGACAAGTAAGGACAAAAAAGGAGCGTAATTTACCATATGGGTGTCATGCACAGTGCAGATTCTCAGTGTGGGGTGATAATGCAGGGGTGACAAATCCAGAGAGTAAAGGAAACAGACATGTACTATGAAGGGGAAGAGGAGACAATGAAGGTGACAATCAATACACAATGACAGGCAGGAGGCATCATGTCTAGATGAAAAACAGGTAACATACACTACTGTTCAAAGGTTTGGGGTCAGTAAGATTCTTGGAAAAAAAGAAATATTTCTTCAATTTCAAATAAATGCTGTTTTTTTTAACTTTCTATTCATCAAGGAATCCTGAAAAAATATCACGGATTACACAAAAATACTGTTTTCAACATTGATAATAATAAGAAATGTTTCAGTATATTAGAATGGTTTCTGAAGGATCATGTGACACTGAAGACTGGAGTAATGATGCTGAAAATTCAGCTTTGCCATCACAGGAATAAATTACATTTTAAAATATATTATAATAGTTATTTTAAATTGTAACATTTTTTTTTTACTGTCTTTTTGATCAAATGAATGTAACCTTGGTGAGCATAAGAGATTTCTCTCAAAAACATAAGAACTCTTACTGACCCCAAACCTTTTAATGGTAGTGTATAATCAATGAGCTGAATGCATGTTTGTGACCAGTATGGAGGTTGAAATTCATTATATGAAGGACACAAAAAGCTTTTCATGCCTTTGTTGTTTATTTTTTACTACTTTTCAAATAGCTTTTATGTATATATTTAAATATTCTAACTATGAGCTATAAAGTCCAACATAAAACTATGAGTATGAAGTTATAAAATATAAAAACAAAAAAATATAAAATGTTAAAAACTATGACAAAGGCCAAACCATTTTAATATTTATTGTGAAAAATGGTGTATAAAGGGAAAAAAAAGGAATTATTTCCAATCAAGCTCTAATTATGCTAAGAAGTGTGAACAATGTTATTTAATGTTTATTTAGAATACATAAAATTTGTGCTATGAAATTAGCCTCAGTGAGACAAAGGATTTGGCCATCTTATTCCAAAAGATATTTCCGAAAACATTCCAATGATGTGCTGGAAATGACACTATGGTGGAAAATACTGGGGGGAAAAATGACAGAATTCTTCTGTGATGCATGTACATTCATTGTTGGACATTTTAAATAGACAAATTAGACAAATTAGATCCTTAAATATTAAAGTCCCCCTGTAGTCAACAATTGTATCCCTTAAAACACATCTTTGATCACCAAAATGACATATTTAGACGTTTTTTTTTTTTTCCTGTGAAAAAAAATTCTTCATGCCTTAAAATAGCTTGAATGTAACTCTACACCCTTGCTTCATTTAGTATATGCAGATATATGAATATGCTAATTAGCCCCACCTCCACTCACTCGCACAAGCTCAGAGATCCACTCGGTCAACTTACTGAGGTAAACGCTGCACAATGGTATCGCTTTTTCCAACGTTGGACACATAACGGTAATTAATACGATTAGCCTTTTGCTTGACTACGTTATCAAACATCTAATAATGTGTTGCTAATGTTACACAAACCATGTTCACATTCACCATCTCAGAGTCAAACAGCTGCCTTCTAACGATCAGTATCCTTATAAACGCTTTAACAACTCAGAACGTCAGTGGAGAAAGACATATAATTCATCATAACATCATATATACATAATACACCCACCATATTGCTAAATCTACCCGTTTTTTCATATCAACAGAAAAAAATACTGGGATAACCTGGCTTCTCTTGAGACTCTCTTGCTTCAGATCGGTCATAGTTAATGATATGCTAAAGCCCGCTGACACGTTGACATGATTAGTTACAAGGTAGTTTGTGATTTAAGAAACACCAGCGATTTCAGACCTCGTTTTTGAAACTGTCTTTAAATCACTGCAGTTTTAAAGTGAAAATACTCAGCAATGGTGTTGACTTATGAATTTGCACATAGTTTGTCTTAAAGCATATTAAAAACACCACATAGACATATAAACAACATTAAAAACTTGATTTTTGTACTTGACTTTAAATACTATTGAAAAAACTTTTGAAAAGTATTTTCAAAAAGTCCACAGAGCCAAAAGTGTCCATAATTGATGAAACATGCATCTACTTTACAGGTATTTGGGAAGTACTGTACAAGTGTAACTCCACATGCTGACGTGAGTTTGACTGAGTTTGTGTGAGTTTGCATTTGTGCAGCCTGTGTTTGTATGTAAGATGCAGGTACCCTAAGCTCGATTTGTTGTGCGTCCTCCATGTCCTGCAGGGCGCAGCACTGGGCCTCCTGCAGGCGGCACTCTCTGTGCTGATGCTCCAGAGCCAGTTCCTGCACCTGCTGCGCCAGGTGCTCACGCTCTTGGCTGAACTGTGCCTGCAATTGCTGCAGCGTGCTTTTTGACTGCGACATCTGTAGCTCCAGGCTCTGCTTCAGCAGAGAGATCTGACACAACACAAACACAGAGAACAGCTTCAAACGACTCATACAGAAATTGGAAGCCCGATAAAAACTGTGAATGATTTAGATTTGGGTGAAGGTGAAGCTGATATTTTGAACAGAGAAATTTGAAGCATTTGAAGGAATTTGATCCAAATCACTGTAAAAACAAGAACATTGACTTAAAACTAAAGTAAACTATATCACTAAGACTTAAAAAATACAATGCTAAGAGCAATTTAAAATGTAATCCTTTCAGAAATAACCCTGTTATACAGATGAAATATGACATCAACTGCATGTAACATGCTATTACAATAAGGTGAGGACTTTCTGTTAATCTTTATCATCTGTTTTATGGTAGTAAAATGTATTAATTCAGATCTGCTGTGTAGTATTTCTTGAACTACCCCAGGGATACCCTAAATGAGAAAAGTAATGTAATCTAAATGGCTTATCTACCAAAAGAATATGACTGAATAAAAAATAAAAAAAATTAGATGAGGCCTAAGATAAAGAAAAAATAAAGAGAAGTCTTGCTAATCACCAAGATAGAGAATAAACAGGAGATGGTGAGCACATCTTCGCCTGCAGCAAATGGAAGGCCGAAAATAGACACGGAGGCAATAAAATGAGAGCAAAACCAGAGGAGGGTCTGTTAAGGCAGTCTTCAGTGCCTGGACTACACTGTGTTTGAATTCACACACAGATTTGTCTCAACAAACTGTCGAGGGACTTATAAATCACAGGATTATTTGAGGTTGAAGGACCACGCTGAAGTTGATTTCAAAAACTAAACTGTAACCTCCCTACAGACCAAAGTGTATCCGTCTTCATGAACTATGAAATAATATCTCATAGAGACTTCATTGCTTTGGGATGCGCCCTTCATGGAAATTTTGGTTGATAATTGTCTATGACCAATATAATTGTCGATATTATGAATTTTTACTGTTTTTTTTTTTTTCCCTTATAAACAAGATAAAAATAGAATTTAAATTATTTAAAAATAATAATTGAAATCAGACATAGAAACTTTTAAATTAAGGCTGTCAATTGATTAAATTAAATTCATTAATTAATCAAATTGATCATAATTAAATCACATATATTAATATTTGCCCAAAAAACATTTATAAGACATAAATGTATTATCGCATCAAATATATATTACAAAACATTGCTTTAGAAGTCAAGTCAATATATTGTTTATTTTATTTCATATTATTGAACATCAGCCCATTATTGGCATATTTAATTAATTAAACATAATTAAATCACATATATTAATATTTGCTAAATGTCTAAAAAAAAATTATATATATATATATACACACACATATATATATATATATATATATATATATGAGACATAAATTTATTATGGCATCAAATATATATTACAAAAGGATGTTTTAGAAGTCAAGTCAATATATTGTTTATTTAATTTCATATTACTGAACATAAGCCTTTTACTGGCATATAGTCATAGCAGTCTGTTTTGGAATCGAGTCGTAAATCTGTCCGATGTAGACATTAATTGTGTTTTTTAATATAATTAATTAATTAATTAACTGTTTTTATATTACGCACACTAAATGAATGTGTTAAATTGACAGTGCTCATTTGAATATGTATTACAACCCGAATTCACAATAGAACATAGATAACATAACAAATGTTTAAACTGAGAAATTTTACAATTTTATGCACAAAATGAGCTAATTTCAAATTTGATGCCTGCTACAGGTCTCAAAATAGTTGGGACGGGGGCATGTTTACCATGGTGTAGCATCTCCTCTTCTTTTCAAAACAGTTTGAAGATGTCTGGGCATCGAGGTTATGAGTTTCTGGAGTGTTGGTGTTGGAATTTGGTCCCATTCTTGCCTGATATAGGTTTCCAGCTGCTGAAGAGTTGGTGGTCGTCTTTCGTTTAATGATGCGCCAAATGTTCTCTATAGGTGAAAGATCTGGACTGCAGGCAGGCCAATTCATCACCCGGATTCTTCTATGATGAAGCCATGCTGTTGTAATAGCTGCAGTATGTAGTTTTGCATTGTCCTGCTGAAATACACAAGGCCTTCCCTGTAATAGACGTCGTCTGTTGCTCTAAAACCTTTATAGACCTTTCAGCATTCATAGTGCCTTCCAAAACATGCAAGCTGCCCATACCGTATGCACTTATGCTCCCCCATACCATCAGAGATTCTGGCTTTTGAACTGAACGCTGATAACATGCTGGAAGGTCTCCCTCCTCTTTAGCCCGGAGGACACGGCGTCCGTGATTTCCAACAAGAATGTCAAATTTGGACTTGTCTGACCATAGAACACTTTTCCACTTTGAAACAGTCCATTTTAAATGAGCCTTGGCCCACAGGACATGTTGGTGCTTCTGGACCATGTTCACATATGGCTTCCTTTTTGCATGATAGAGCTTTAGTTGGCATCTGCAGATGGCACAGCGGATTATGTTAACTGACAGTGGTTTCTGGAAGTATTCCTGGGCCCATTTAGTAATGTCATTGACACAATCATGCCGATGAGTGATGCAGTGTCGTCTGAGGGCCCGAAGACCACGGGCATCCAATAAAGGTCTTCGGCCTTGTCTCTTACGCACAGAGATTTCTCCAGTTTCTCTGAATCTTTTGATGATGCTATGCACTGTAGATGATGAGATTTGCAAAGCCTGTTTTAAAAGTATTCCACAATCTTTTTACGCACTCTTTCACAGCTCTGCCCATCTTTACTTCTGAGAGAATCTGCCTCTCTAAAACATCCCTTTTATAGCTAATCATGTTACAGACCTGATATCAATTAACTTAATTAGTTGCTAGATGTTCTGCCAGCTGAATCTTTTCAAAATTTCTTGCTTTTTTAGCCATTTGTTGCCCCTGTGTTATCTGTGTTCTATTGTGAATAAAATATTGGCTCATGTGATTTTAAAGTCTTTTAGTTTTCATTTTATTCAAATTTAAAAAACGTCCCAACTTTTCCGGAATTCGGGTTGTACAAAAGATTAATATCTGTTTAGTAATCTGAAAGAGAACATACTATTTGAACTGAAAAAGCCCTGATACTGATATAGCCTGCTTCTGTCAGCCTGATGTCAACAACAAAACAATAAAAAATGCAAATATTGGCCAATGTCAATATAAAGTCACTGATAGTATAGAGCCCTAGTTTTACATGAGATCAGGGGCACTGACCTGAGGAAGCACTAAAGACAGACAACACAACACACATCAAGAGATGCTGACAGATGCCAGACGCAGCAACTTTTGGAGGCTCTTGAGTCTTGACATAAGCGACAGTGACGTGACTCTTGAGAGCGACGGAGAGAAGTACAGGAGGCAGGCTGTCACATTACAGAAAGTGCCAAACATGCAGAGTATCATGGGAAATGAGGCTGCACACTAGAGACGGTGTGTGTATTTTAAATTCTGAATATCTAGTTTGCATGATATTGCACAAGACCAAAAGAACTTTGAAAGCATCAGAATTTAAGAAAAAACATCACTTCAATCTGAACTAAATGACTGAAGAAAGTTGTTGACAGTTACTCAAATAAGAACCACAGCTATGGGACTTCTTATGGCCTCAGGTGTCATGCTACTCCAAATTAATATATTTAAGGAGACATATGATGGAAAACAAGAATTTACTTGATCTTTTAAAATAAAAAAAGCTATGTACAGTAGATAATACTTTGTTCAAAACACAAAGCTCCCTTCCCAGTCCATCCAGACTTAGTTTCCAGCCAAGCTGCATGGTATTGGTGTCAGAAACACTAGCACATTAGCATATAATCATTGACATATGCATTTCAACATTTATTAAGTTCTCTCATGACAACTCTTGGAGAGATTGGCATGGTAATGGATATGGCAAGGTTAATATATTTGGTCTTGGCGGAATTACCGCCGGTACCGAGACTTGCTACTGTCAACACATTCACAAACATTGCTGTGAGCATGTAAGACATGTTGCTGCTGCACATATAATGTACGTGAAATAACCCCTGTAGCAGATCTATACAGGTGGAGCTGGGGATGGTGGAGGGTTTCTGAAAGCATGCTGCAGACTGCTAACAGCCAGTATTTGAATGTTGAGCCGCAGCTCATTGGCCGCTAATGCAACAGCAACCAATCAGCTGTGCTATGTAGATAACGATGTGATCGCTACCAAATTGAGATAAGGACCTATCAGCCTGCGCCATCTAAAGTTTCATGACAGAACTAGTTATTTTTAGCAACTTATTTTGCACTAATGAATGATCCAGTTACAGTTAAGTTAAAGGGTTAGTTCACCCAAAAATAAATTACTCATTAATTACTCTTCCTTATGTCGTTCCACACCCGTAAGACCTTCGTTCATCTTCAGAACACAAACTAAGATATTTTTGATAAAATCTGATGGCTCAGTGAGGCCTGCATTGAAAGCAAATTAATTTACACTTTCAAATGACATGAGGGTGAGTAATTAATGACAGAATTTTCATTTTTGGGTGAACTAACCATTTAATAGAGGTAATTTAAATACAGAAGATTTGTCTGTTTTTTATTTATTTTTAATTTTTTTTTTTTTTTAACTTTTGTTTTGCTACATTTTGGCTTTTATAAACATTTGTTTTGATTTGTTACATTTTTGCTTTATTTATATATATATATATATATATATATATATATATATATATTTTTTTTTTTTACAGATGTTTTGTTTGGTTACTTTTTTTGTTTATAAGAACATATAAATGTTTTTGCTACAGGAAACGTGAAAAACAAGTGTACATCTGGGAAAAAATACTACAAAAGTGTTGAATACAAGCAATTTTTGTTTTTAATTTTTTTTTTTTACAAACACTTGCTTTGATTTGTTGCATTTTTTGCATTTTTGTTAGATTTTTAGAAATGTTTTTTTTTTAAATGTTTGTTTTGTTTAGTTACATTTTTGTATGTTCTTACCAATGTTTGTTTTGTTACACTTTTGTTTGTTTTAAAACACAATTGTTCATATGACTGTTTATGCTACAAGAAACCAGAAAAACAAGTGAACTTCTGGGGAAAAATGTTACAAAAGTAGTGTAGAATAAACCTCTAAAATGTTAAATGTGGACAAAACACTCTTAAAAATAAAGGTTCTTTATTGGCATCGATAGTTCCATAAAAAAAACTTTAACATCCATGGAATATTTCCATTGCACAAAAGGTTCTTTATAGTGGAAAATGTTTCTTTTTATTATAAAAATGTTCTTCACACTAAGAACAAAAATTGTTCTTTTAAGAACTGTTCACTGAAAGGTTCTTCTATGGCATTGCTGCGAAAACCTCCTTTTTTTGAACTGTTATTTTTAAGAGTGTAGGTATAAATTACAAAAAGTCACCTGTGTGACCTTCTGTTACCTGTTCCAGGAGGTCCTCCACCTTCCTCTGCCAGCTCTCCCTGGCTGCCATCATCTCCAGGTCTCTCTGCTGGGAAAGTTGTGTCAGGGCCACCTGTTTCTCTGCCTGATATTCGGCTGTAAGCTCTTCCCGAAGACCCTTCAGCTCAGCCCTGAGACGAAAAAGAGAAGGAGAGGGCGCAACTGACAGGGTGAAACAGATACAAGGACGCATTACTTAAACAGCGTGGAAGTGACTCTGAAAGTAAGATATTAAAATGTTAATAAGAACCTCACAGATGTCTCAGTAACCTTCAGATCACTGTATATTGTGTGCTGCTCTGCGATTAGATGTTAACCTCTTACTCTTGTAATTAGCATATTTTAATCCAAATGCATGCCTGTGTAAGAGGATTTGTCACAGGCTTCATGCAGGACAGACTGCTCCTATTTTAGATTTGATTTGCCGTGTGCACTCTCTAAAAACCGAACACTGTGTACAGTCACAGTTTATTCAATTTAATGCACTGTGCACAGAAAATCTCGCTCTGTTTTTAGCTCCATCTTCTCTACAATATGTATGACTCATATGTTTTGTGCAGCACCTTAGAGCATCGGTCCACTTGAGATCCAGCTCCTCTGTGATTTTGTCCATTTTCTGTTTCTCCTCTGTTTTGATAGCAATGACCCTGGCTTCATGTTGCTGTTTCTGGGTTTCTATCTCCTCCTGTGAGAGGATAATGATTCATCACAGGAAAAGCAAAGAGAGAAAGCAGTTTCCAGTAGAGCTGATTATACAAATGGCATCTTTAGACATGCAGGCTCTTCCTGCACTTCGCAGGCTTTAGTGCAAAACAAAAGCGGCTGTTTTTGGGTGTCTTAAAAATTGAATGAGGCTTAATTTTTCTTTTAAGATCTTCACCACGCTCCATTATCCGTCTCCTATTGCAGTGATTGCCATGCCGAACTCCCGCTTCCCCCTCTAAATGGCGAGATGCGTCAGTGGTTTTCACGCTTCTAAAGGCGTGAAAGAACTTGAACATTTTATATCAACATCTCTAATAGCTGCTTCTATTTTTCTATCTAATGAGAGCCTAACTCAAAATGCAAGTAATTCATAATAAATGGAGTAAAAAAAGTGGAGCGTTTTACTTGTAGATCTGTGAGCAGATTGCTTGTCTCTCTCACTCTCGCCCTAGTGGCATCCAACTCGATGAGAAGCTTTTCCTGGCTGTCTTTAAGACAGGAGATGTGGCTCTCAGCAGAATCCAGATTTTCTTCACTCTCTTTCACAAGATCCTTCAAATGGGACACCTGAGAGAAGCCACAAAGACAATCAAATGTAAAAAATCTAAATATATGTGTCATTCTTACTATGCACTACATTTTCTTACATACATGTCTTAATATCATCAAGAAAATTTTATACTCAATTTTTAAAGATAGAAATTATATAACAGTATATCATTTTCATCATTTCATCATTTTCAATATTTCAATAAACTCTGTTTTGGCGGCCATCTTTGCTATGTGTTTTAAATAAAAAAATAGCAATTTATTAAGAAATTTTCTTCATTATGTCCTTTTTCTAATTTAAATATTACAGAAGACATTATTCTTTAGGAAGTGACTTTTTTTGTGAAAAAACAAGCATTATCAATGAATTCTGTGGTGTTTTGGCTTTTTTTAAAACTATAATATAATAAAAATAATTATAAGTTGTCATATTAGACTGATATTGGAAGCAGACGATATCAATATCGGTGTAAAATATAATAATTATTAAACAGGTACTGGGGAAAAAACATGTAAACATGGTTTAAGAAAATTGTAAATTGGCATGTTGCTGATTTAACTTTGTCTACCAGCTCTGTCCAGCGAGACTTAAAGCAGTGTTATTTTAGTATCACTGAGACATTATAGTTATATTGATTTTGAATTACTTTGCATTTTTATATTTTCTGTTTTCATTTTAATTTTAGTTAAAGTTTTAGTAATTTTGTTGTTTTTGTCATTTTTATTAGTTTTTTTAAAAAATGTCTATTTTTAATATTTAAGTTAAACTAAATGAAAATGAGAAATGTTTCCTTGTCAACTAGATGAAATAAAATAATTTTATATATAATTTTTATATTTTAATTTATTTCATTTAATTTTTATTGCAAAAAAAAGATACTATTTTAATTTAAATTTAAATTTTAAAATAAAAATAAATATTTAAAAGGGGTCATGAATTGAGAAATCAACTTTTCCTTGAGCATTTAATATATAAGAGGTCATTGTACTATAAGAATATCCTGTAAGTTTCAGAACTGAAAACTTACTTGTTAGTCCAATAAAAGCTTTTATTGACACCACGCCCAGCGAACGACTGATTCTGGAATGTGCCTATCTATGTCATAGATAGGTAAAATGCCGCCTCCACAGAAGAAATTAACGCCTACTTCATCAATGCATTAGCCCCGCCCACTGGCGTGTTAGTGAGATGACAAGGAGAGAAGAGAGAAACAGGACTAAAAATAACATTAACTTTCAAAGGATCCTAATGCTAGGAATATGGTTGTTTATTTTCAACAATGTGAATATCTCAGTTGAGCTTTATTTGTATTCGGTACATTTGAAAAATAAATCGCATTTCGGCGCAGGCTTTGCAAACAGACTTTTACGATATGGAGTCAACAGTAATGCAACAACATGTAAGTAACTGTGTTAATTCTAATGCCTGATCTGATATGTAATGATTCATGTACTGTCAGATGTTCTTTGTCTATGTGTCAGTAAATCAAACCAGTGACTAAACGGTCAACTTCACGATGTTTCTCTTAGTAGGATGAAAATAATCTGTTTTTTTAAACGGTGATTAAATGATATAAAGAAAGTGATCAAAGAATGCTCTCTTTGCAATCATTGGAGCTGTCAATCAAACAGCGCAAGTTTATCAGTGACTGAGTTCTGGACTAATGGCAAAACTCCCGTTTTATTCAATAAATTTCTTAGTTACATCGTGTTTGCACTGTTAGTTAAGATGAAAGCATTTGTTAGTGTACAGAAATTGAGTTTCAATAACGAGATCACTGCTTTCATGTGCTCAACAACATGTCTGTGATCAGCTACATGCTCATCACTGCAACCTTTCATACACAATTTAAATATAATGCCATAGATATAAATGTAATGCAGCACTTTTCACGATTAGTTAACCTTGAGAGCTGTAATAGTAAAAATGTTCTAAAAGAGAGAGTAATACTTGGCTATTTCAAATAGAAAGATGTCAGCCAATCACAGCAGTGGGCGTTTACACTGAAGTCTCACAGCAGACACGCCCCTTAAAACAGTGTTCAAATAAGAGGGCTAAAATCAGGGTAGCAAAAATTGTCATAATTTATTTCTAAATTATGACAATTTTTCATGTAAAAAGCATACTAACATTATAAGTGCACCCCAGGAAACATTATAAAACAATAAAACAACGCAGTTTATTGTCACCTTAAATAAAAAAATATATATATTTAAATTTTATTTTAATTATATTTCAAGTAACAAAAAAATGTTTATGTTTTTAGTTTTAGTCAATTATAATAACCCTGACTTCAAGTTAAAAATAAGGCCCACCAGCTAGAAATGCAGCTGATCAAACATCTAAACCAGTTTGGACCAGACCCAAAAAAAAAAAAAAAAAAAATCAAGCTACCATGAGATGTGTTTTGAAGCAGAAAAGTTTAACAAAACCTCTTGGTTGGCCATGTTGAGCTTGGTAGTGAGTTCCTCTCGTATGGTCTCCAGTTGCTGTTGCAGGTGGTTTCTCTGCTCTTCCAATGACAGACGCCGGATATCAAACTGTTGTCTCATCTCCTGGCAGAGTAAACATGAAACGAAAACATTACAAAAGCCATAGTGGAGCATCGAAATGAGAGGTGAATCCAGACAGTAGGACAATCTGCTGCTGAAAGATGGAGTCTTTTTTTTTAATTAATTACACAGGAGCTGTAAAAGAGCTTTGTTGAGCACAGAGACATTTTCAAAAAATAAAGTGACATGATTGTCATGAGATGACAAGAAGATTAGTCTCAATATTTGTCATGATTGAAAGCTGTTTTTATGGAGCATCACAAAAACTGTGGGAATAATATCACTGTCACATTGTCATCATTGCAATGAGAAACGGCTGTTTGCATAATCAACACCACTCAACGAGGAGCAGAGAATGTAATTAGGCATAGCTCTCAGGGTTTCAATAGATGGTTTGGGAACAGTGGTAATCCACCAGTCTTGTTTAGTAATATTTTTTAATTTGTTTTGCATTAAGATGATGCAGTTTATTCTTATGAAACAGAACACAGAGAATAACAAAAAGCAAAAGAGAACACAAGGGAGGGAATATCTAAAGCGAAACTGCTAATAAAGCAAAAACTTAAAGCTCAGAATAGATCTGAATAAGCACTTAAGCACTAAATCCAAAGTAAAAATATATGTTCTTACACTGAGCAGCTGATTCTTCTCTCTCTCAGCGGCATTGCGAGCACTTTCCTGCTGGACTCTGTGTTTCTCCTTGAGTTCTTCTAAGGACTCTGCCTGGCTTTCTTTCAGACAGGCCGTTTCCTCCTCGTATTTGGCCCTGATTTGCGCCAGCTCCATCTCATAGCTCTGCTTTTCCTCACGAAGCGACTGCCAAAACAACACAGCTTCATTTACACTTTGTCAAGACTCGATATCTTCTGTTGAATACCTGATAATTGTTTTCAGTTGGCAGTGACTGATTTCAAAATACTGTTTAGCAACAGTTTGTGTACATGATATTTTGGTTTAATTATTGAATATTGGAGGGCATTTGTCATGTTGCATCAATGTACCCTATATTAGGATATTAAAAGTTGAAATACACTACAATTTAAAAGTCTGGAGTCGGTAAGATTTTTTTATGTTTTTGAAAGAAGTCTCTAATGCTCACCATGGCAGCAATTTAAAAACAACTTTAATATATTATTATTATAAAAATGTTTAATATTTTTTAAAATGTCATTTTGTAAGTCTTTTGTAAGTCACTTTAGATAAAAGCGTCTATTAACTATATTAAAGGGAACCTATTATGCCCCTTTTTACAAGATGTAATATAAGTCTCTGGTGTCCCCAGAATGTGTCTGTGAAGTTTCAGCTCAAAATACCCCACAGATAATTTATTCTAAGTTGTAAAATTTGCCCCTATTTTGGTGTGAGCAAAAACATGCTGTTTTTGTGTGTGTCACTTTAAATGCAAATTAGCTGCTGCTCCCGGCCCCCTTTCCAGAAGAGGGCGGAGCTTTAACAACTCGTGCTTCGGTTGCTCAACAACAACAAAACTGGAGAATCTCACGCAGCCAAAATGATGATTATCGGTAACCGTGTTCAGCCTTACATTGTTCAAACCGAAGTCGGACACTGATGGAGAGACTCAGGAAGAAGTTACAACTTTTAGAATGCAACTGGACGTTTCTGAATGGTTAGTGGATAAATTTATGTAGTTGCTGTGGAGTTGATTCAACTCATCGACTAGCATCGACTAGACTCTTTTGTGCAAATCCAGCGCTGAATTGACCCACGTTTCTGAAGCAGTCCGGCGTAAAAAAAAATGTGATACATTTTTTTCAGGATTCTTTGATGAATAGAAATTTGAAAAGATCAGCATTTATTTGAAATATAAATCATTTTAATCCATCCTTGCAGAATAAAAATATTAATTTCTTTCAAAATAAATTCTTATTGACCCAAAACTTTTGAACGGTATGTAATATAAAAAGAAAAATGGTGAAGAATGACTTGCCTTCTCCAGAGTGAGGATCTTCTGATGCTGTTGTTCTTCCAGGGTTTGAATCTGTTTCTGAAGTCTCTCTCTCTCCTCCTCCAGCTGGAGGATCTTCTCCTTCAGGCGGTTCTGCTCTGAGCCAAGATCCCTGATAGTGGCCTCGTGGCTCATTTGGGTCGCTTGAAGAGAGCCTATCTGACCTGTTAATGAAATACATGGGGTGTGTTGTTAGATTAATTCTTCCTCAAAAATTAAATGTGACATATTATTCGTGGATATGAAGGAGTCAATTGCAAATTCAAAAACTGAGCAGGATTTTTTGCAAGTGAAAATTCAGAGTTATGTAAATCAATCCCTGCCAAGCTATCACAAAACTGTAACCTCTCTAAAAAACCTCTCACATTGCAGCTTGAGTGAGTCACAGTCATATGCTGAAGAAAAATGTAATTTGGTCATGACATTATTCTCACTGGCTTTGTGAAGGATTTCATTGGCCTGCTGCTGAACTCGATCTCTGCTTCCCTCCAGCTCATATTCTGTATCTTTCAGCTGCATCACCCAAATCTCTCCATCCTGTATGGCCTCTTCCAGCTGCTTGTGTAACTCCTGTCAAGGAAAAAAAAAACTTAAATTACTTTTCTGAGATGCATTATTATTTTATAAAGCATATAAACTCACAAACTCATCTCAGTGTTGTTTGCTTCTTTTCATTTTAAAATAAGCACCCAATACATTTTGAAGAGAATTGCCACTTTTGGCCTTGTGGAGTCTAAACAAACTTTTCACACTCATACTTTATGTAATTTGGCCACAAACAATGTACAGTGTACTGTTCATACATGCATCATGAGAGAATTTTTATCATTTTTCTGAACCATCATTAATATTTTTCATTAATAACACCACATCTCAAATTATGTTGTGTTTAATAGCATTGTGTAATGGAAATTACATTTTAAATATTTTGGAATACAGCCATAACTTTTGTCCTACTAAGGCTAATTTCATAGCTAGCATTTTACATATTCCAAATAAATACAACTAAATATTATTTTCACATGTTTGCAAAGTTACATTTGGGAAATAATGCACAATATATTATCTTTAGCTCATGCATGTAATTTTTATACTTTGTCTGATTTTTTTTTTTTTTTACTTTTGATCAAGTTTTATTAGGGTCAAAGTTATGGTATGTGAAAACAAGGTAAATTAAAAATACACTACCGTTTGCCAAAACTTTGGGGTCAGTAAGATAATTTTTTAAAGAAATTAATACTTTTATTCAGCAATAATGCATTAAATAATCAAAAGTGACATTAAAGACAATTAAGATTTCTATTTTAAATATTTATCTAACTTTCTACTTATCAAAAAAATCCTGAAAAAAAGTATCACGGTTTCTAAAAAATATTAAAAAGAAATTAGGAGTTACATTTTAAAAAGTGTTAAAATAAAAAGAACCAGTTATTTTAAATTGTAATATTTTGTTATTGGTTTTAATTATTGTTTGTTGTTGTTATTTGTTAATGACTGCATTTATTTGTTATTATTGTTTTTATTGTATGTTTGAGCAAATAAATGTAGTATTGGTAAGCATAACAACTTCTTTCAAAAACAAAAATGCTAGTGTACATTAAATGGTTTATTTTACTTCTTGTTATATTATAGTTTTTAAAAAATATCTCATATTTATGATAGATTTCCATTTTTAGATTGAAATTTTGGGTTTGGGAAAAGGCTTAAACGATAAAATCTACAATAAAAAATAATAAAATTAAATTATGAAGACACTGTAAGACATTTCCAAGACTATTATATTATGACTTTAATATAACAGAAAAATTCTGACAGTTTTAATTTAAAAAAAATCAACCCCCTAAAAGTGCCTAGAGTTGGAGAAGCACTCTTCAATGAATCTTCATTTATTGAAAATGCTAAAATCATTACCGTAATTGTGACTTCTGCATTGTTAAGAGACGCCTGGAGTCTGTTGGTCTTGTCCCTGCTCTCTCGCGCCTCATCCTGAGCTCTGTGTAGTTCAGCACGGAGTTTACATAGGGTCCTCTGAAGCGCCGCCTCCTGCACCTGAAACTCCTTCCTCAGTTCCACCTCCGTCCTCTTCCAGGCCAGCAAGTTCTCTGTGGTGAGCTGCTGCGTTCGCCTCATGGCCTCCAGCTCGCGTTCATAGAACCCTTGAGCCTTGCTCAGCTTGGCCTCGTATTCCTCCACCAGCCGAACCTTATCCTGCATCAGCTCCTCCACGCGCTCCATGAGCGACTCCAGCTCAGTACGGTGCAGCTCGGCCAGTTTCTCCTGTTCCAGGCTGGAGGACGCACTCTGGTTTTCCTGGCTTTCCAGCAGCTCCTGGACTTCCTGTCGGTGGACTGACTTGAGCTCCTCCAATGCCCGGCGTTTTTCCTGCTCAAACTGGGCTTGCACCTGGCTGAAGGAGCGCAGCTTCTCTTCGAACTCGTGCCGCATCTCCTCCACTTCACGGGACATGGAGACCACACGTTGCGTGTGCTGGGCCTCCGTGCAGAGCTGCGTGTCCTCCATGCGCTGACGGTACATCTCGAACTCTGCCAGCGCTTGGCGCTTCATGTGTTCGTGCAGCTCCACGGATTCCTCCAGGGACTGTAGGCGCCGCTTTAGGTCAGCCTCGTCCCCAATTTTGCTCTTGTAGTGAAGGATCTTCTCTCGAGTCTCCGTCAGGATGTGCTGCACCTCCTCATCATGGGCCTCCTTCAGAGACTGGATGGCATCTTCATGCTCGTCGTTTTTCGTATTGAGGGCGTAAATGACCTATGAGAAACATGGGTGATGATGAATCAGTTTTTATACAGCTGCAGAAAATTCATTTCTGGACAGCCTCTCTGTCTTTCATCTCACTCCCTCTAAAAATCTGTGATTAAAATCTGTGATTATGTCACTGCTCGGTCTTCATGTTTACTTAAAACAGCAGCTGCAGTAAGAAATATGAGTTTATTTTACATGGATTATTTCACTTAAGAGTCATAATATTTAGCATTGGCAGATCCAATCATAGTCAACACAGGTCAGCAAAGTACGATGTGGAGGCCAGACCTTTATTTCTCTGAAACACAAAATAAGGTATTTTGAAAAATGTCTGTTTTTGTTTTGTTTTTTGTTTTTTTGTCCGTACTATGAAAGTTCATGGGGCCCAGTGTTGTTTTGGACCCCACTGACTTCCATTGTAAAGACAAAAACAGTTGAAACATTCATCAAAATATATTCTATTGTATTCCAGAGAAGACACACAGGTTTGGAACTAGAGCTGGACGACATGACCTAAAATCAAATTCTCGATTAATTGAACATTTTACCTCGATTACGATTGATGAACAATTATTTTTGTTTGTTTTTGCTTTTTTTGCCCTCATAGTTCACTGACTGTACTGTACATATGCTTGACTATTAAAGGTGGGATATTTTTTCCTAATGAAAGAGTGCTCTGACATAACAGCTCACTTTCAGCAGTTATTTTATCTATGGTTCGTAACATTTCTTACAGATTTCTACTCGTTGTAAATCAGATACAGATAAATTAGCACAGTATCAGTACATTTATTTGAATGCATTAATGAGAGAGTGATTGCGTGTGTGAATTAGTCATACTTTCTCTCTATTAATTATGAAGCTGTGGATTGTACTGTTACTTCAAAAGTATAAAAATATATGCTATAACTTTTGAGTTTCTAAGCTACTTTAGTGATAAATCACAGTGTTGACAATGAGTTTCTGCGCTCCTCTCTGTGCGCGCGATCTTCACGTGATACTGTCTGTATGAGTGTTCGTGTGCCACAATCCATCAGCGCAGTAGCTCAATAATGATACATACTGTATCCAGTGGTCTAAATTTGCTTGAATGTCCAAATTGGCAAGCCTTAAAACACATTCAATTGACAAAGTTTAGTGAAGACGCAAGTGAAAGTGATCTGGCTTCAGGGCTCGCGCGTTGTCAGACACAACGCGACTCGGTTCTCTGCGTCACAGCCTGTGAGCACTGAGGTGTTTTCCATATTGTTGTTCTTGAATTATGTTAAATCACTTGAATGTTCAAACTGGCAAGCCTTTAAACACATACAATACAAACTTTAGTGAGGATGCAAGCGAAAGTGATCTCACTTCGGGCTCGCGCGCTGTCTGTCTGTGTTGACTCGGCATTTGAGTTCGCCTCCATGTTGCTTCCATACCGCTGACTGGACGGGACAAAGTCACGTGACTACACACGCGGTAGTATGGATAAAAAAAATGAAATAACGGACATGAATTTCGGTTTCGATTCGTCCAGCCCTAATTATGTGAGGGTGAGTAAATGATGACAGAATTTTCATTTTTGTGTGAAAACTTGAACTGAATTGAGCTGGATGATCACACTATTGTCTTCTGACACTAACTGAAATGAACTGAATCAACATTAAACTGACTTGAGCTGAATAACTATTAAGACACTATTGTCTTCGGTACAGTTGTTTATAGCTGAATTGAACTCATTTCAAAATTGATGAACTTTACACAGTTATTGAACTGAACTGAATCAACACTAAAATGATTTGAGCTGAATAATGACACTATTGTCTTTGCTTAATAGCAGAATTTGTTAAAGTTGTTTCATATTTGTTAGTTTCCATCACTGATTCTGTTATTTTCCTATACTGTGAAGCTGCTTTGAAACAATTGGTATTGTATAAAGTGCCATATAAATAAAGCTGATTTGACCTGAAGTTTCTTTTAAGCCAAGAAATATTCCCTCCAAGCCACATGAAGATGTGTCTGTCTTGTGCACCTCCAAAGTGTGCACCACTGTCACCAAATCAGACATAAGAACAGATGAAAACAAACAAACAGAGGAAAACTGCACTCCAATCAGGACATATACACATCTAAAGTGACAAAAAATGGAGGAATAGCCATTACAGACCCAGTACACAACCTCTTCTGACCTCTGGCAAGCACCACAGAGCACTGGCAACCAAAACAGATTCTTTCTATTGACCACTTTACATAAACATATATTCATATTTATGCTGTTTCAATGCTCTATATCCAATTTGCCAATTCCAATACAAATATTTAAAAGTGTATTCTTTGTTATGTATCTTCTTGCATACATAATATATGTTCAGAGTCCTCAGAGCTTCTGTAAACCAAATCAAATTCCTTGTATTTCTATAAAGCTCTTTCTGATTTGGACCAAATTCTTAATTTAATAAACAAGAGTCTGTTTTCCTTTCGGAGCCAACAGTTTTTCCAGCCAAGCATTTCATAATCATGACTCTCTTTCCGTGTGCTTAAAGAGTTGCACATCAAAGCAAGCCGCCCTCACTTGCTGCTCGCTCACTGCTGTTCTCCTTTTCATCTTTAATTGATTCCTTTCTGTCGCATCCATGTTATTAACATACTGTAAGGACTCCCTATTCTGCACAACTGTAGTTATGCAAAGTAGCCCTACCTAGTTTAATTAGTGTATTAATACATTCCCTGTCAGTTTAAAACTAGATTTTCCTAAACAAAGCTCTTGATTTAGTTTACTTAAAAATACCACATTGAAAAGGTGGATTAGATGTGCATTTAAAAGGTATTTTAATAGCTCAAAAACATACCTAACATTTAATTATCATGTTTAAACAGCATGTCTTAAGAGAAACTTATGAAAACATACAGTATATACACAATTTCATAACACACAACACGACCAAAAGTCCTTACATTACTTCTTTACGGGGTCTTATAAATAAATGCAATTTTCACATGCGAACCTTAAGCAGTATTGTAAACAGTATGTTTTTGCTGTGTTCAAAGAGGACCCAAACACAAACAACATCTAGAATGAATACTAGTCACATTTCTGTGAAATGCATGCCTACTTTGTGGTAAAATCTTGTATCTGCATGCCTACTGGATTTTGTTTACATCAAAAGAACAAATGAAAATCATCTGAAAGGGAAAATAAGAGGTTAATTATTGTTGTTTTCACGCATACATCAAATTGAGGTCTGGGACTCTAAACAAAAACAGTGAAATAATGAATGAAATTAAATCAGAGGTAAAATTAATATGGCACGCACTATTGATAAACATGAATGTTAAACTACAGTAGACTGATTATCTCTGCATTAAAGACTCATTATGTAAGATGCGTTGTTTTTATAGAAATTAATCGTAGATTAAATGCAGTTTGCCAATCTTGTCTGGGATTATAAACAGATTTTTGCAGGGAAAAAAATACACTGCAGTTCAAAAATATGCAATATGTAGGGCATCATCTCTATGGGGGATAAGGATTAAACATCATGCAGAATCCTGGTGACTGTATATTCATATTAAAGTTGAGATAATACAATCTAAAATCAGACAATTTCCCTAAAATATGAGCAATGTGATCATACCAACCTTAGTGAGTTGTGCTATTTTTTTACTCATCTTCAGGTGCAGATCTTGAGTGTATTCCATGGTCAGAGCAGATTCGTAGAGTAAATGGCTGGATGTGGAGGATGGACTGGTGCTTGATCCAGAAGCAGCAGCGGGAGGATTGGTACCCGGAGCAGCGCTGTACGGAGGCTGCCAGCCAGTGCCCGTCGCCATCTTCACGTACTGTCACGATCAAAAATCCCTCGCAAGTGGGTTAAGGATGATCCTGCGCCATCAGTATACCTGTCATCCATATGAATTCATGTAAACCCATCATCCTGTTTGTCTATACGTGTCGATCACCGTTTGCAGATGAAAGGACTGTTCACCTGACTCAATAAGCAATCAATATTCTTAGCGTCTGATATTAGCGATTCATGACAGACGTGGTTATTATTGGTTTACATCAGCCAGACATCAATGGCGGGAAACGAATGAAAATGAACTGAGCGCTACAATGTAACATTCGAGCATCATCACATACACGCACAGTGGAAGATGCGGAGCGAGGAGAGAGAGTTGTAAATGACGTCAGAGCAGTACGGTTGCCTCTCTCTCTCTCTCTCTCTCTCTCTCTCTGCTTTTCTGCTGCAAATACGTGATATAAATACAAAAGGGCCCATGAATTATCAAAACAAAGAATAGCACGAACTATGACATACCAACAAGCATAGTTAGTGTTAATTTGCTCATTTCAGTATGGTTAGTTGCGTGTATACTAATATAATATAATATAATATAATATAATATAATAATATAAAGGGGTGAATTCAGGGTGATTGGGACACTTTTTGCCATTGAGATGACTTGGAAAAAGTGTCCCAATCAACCTGAAGTCATCCTAATATAATATAATATAATATAATATAATATAATATAATAACATACTCTGGTATATTGTTTATGGAGTATATTCTCTTTATTGTATTTTTTTATTTATTTTTTTTTTTTTTTACATTTTTATAATTGTATTAAATTAAATTGTTTATTAATTGTGTGTATTCATAGGCAATATTATTATATTATCAATATCCATCTATCATATATTATATATATATATATATTGAGTATATTCTCTTGATTATAATTTGTATTTAATTTTATTAAAATTAATTTGTTGTTATTTTTAATTATGTGATTTATTATGCATTTGATATATAATATAATATAATATAATATAATAACACTCTGGTATAGTGTTTATGGAGTATATTCTCTTTATTGTTTTTTTTTTTTCCTTTTTATAATTGTATTAAATTAATTTGTTTATTAATTGTGTGTATTCATAGGCAATATTATTATATTATCAATATCTATCATATATTATATATTGAGTATATTATTTTGAGTATAATTTGTATTTAATTTGATTATTGTTATTTTTAATTATGTGATTTATTATGCATTTGATATATACCTATAGTATCTATTTACACACATTTTTATATATAATATAATACATTATCTCTGGTATAGTTTTTATAGAGTATATTCTCTTTATTATATATTTTTTAATTTGTCTAATTTTATTAAAATAATTTGTTTAGTTGTGTGTATACATAGGCAATAATATTATATTATCCAATATCCATCTATTACATTATATTACATTATATTATAATGTATATTGGGTATATTGTCTTTAATATAATTGATTTAATTTAATTAAAATAATTTAGTTTCTGTTATTTATTTTCAGTTATGTCATTTATTATGTATTTGATCTAGCTATCTATCTATGCACGCGCGCGCACACACACGTTGGGTTTTCATGTTTTATGGGGACTTTCCAGATTTTTTATACTGTACAAACTGTATATTCTATCCCTTAACCCCAAACCTACCCATCACAGAAAACTTTATGCATTTTTACATTTTCTAAAAACATCACTAAATATGATTTATTATAAGCTGTCTTCCTCACGGGGACCAAAAAATGTCCCCGTTGGCTCGTTGGTTATCTGCAGACATACATTTGATTTATCAATGAAACCTCAAGTAACAGTCTTTACTGAGTCCATAAGTGCTTTTGTTGAGTAATTACTGCCACCTACTGGAGTTTGAGTGATATGTTTCTACTGATCTTTATTACACCCAACTCATTTCAATAAGTAAAAAGTAATGTTTTGTTTTTTTCTCGGCTTCTGGGCTCTCATTAGCTGTGTTACGTGATGGCCATGAAATAACTGCAAGACATTGCAAAAGATGTATCTAAAAGGTGTGGTGTGGGTCAACATTATGCTTTCAGCAACACACCAAAGTCAACTGCTAATGCACACCTATAAAAGATCCTACTGTATCGATGTACAATTTGAGCTCTAAAACTCTTGGTCGTCTTTTCAAAATACCCTTCAAAATAGCAAGGCAAACTATGTTTATCTCCCCCGTGCAAACTCACACAGACTCCTAAACCAAGTAACAGGAAACCAGAAACATTATCAGAAGAAAGATGATACAATCTCATCTTCTTCCTTCATGACATCGGAAAGCTTTAACCATTTTTACTTCCTCTTATTTGGTCTGTCATTTTAAACATCATTTTGCTGCAGAAAAGCATGTTGGAACTTGAATTAGGTGTGTCTTCTTCCAACACAAACAGGACTTCGGATTGCTTAATAATTTTAGGTCTGGATGAGGAAAAATGAACTGAAAGGTTTATTTTGATTCTTTATAATGGATTTTATAAATACACGCCAATTCACAATTTTTCATGTTATTTTGTAATAAATATATAGTGGAGCTCATTTACCCTATATGTGGATTGCATACGAATAACAACAAATATCTAAGAGACTAGTTTTATTGAATATTAAAATGTAGTAAATAAATAAAATTTTCTCCTCTGTATTTGTTCTGGATCAGGGATCTAGGTTACTCGTGAAGGACACAGGTAGGGAAACATTAACTCTATTCTCAAACTAAATGTTGACAGATGACGTCACACCGTCCATTAGCTGTTTTACACCGTGTGAATGTGAATGACTGTGACACGCGTTAAAAGTGCAGCAAATCTCTTCCTTAATCACGCGAAAGAGGTTGAACGTCTCAGAGGAATATGCGTTTACCTGTGTGGGCACGAATTTATAAGGACTGAAAGTGGGTTGGCAGATTTCTGATTTGAGGAAAACGCGGTGGTTTGCAGCTTACCTTGGGGGAAAGTGATCGGTTGCTGGAAAGCGTTTGTTTTTATTGAACAGGATGAAACAATCAAAAAGTGCACTGGAATTGATTGACTTGAGCTTTCTGTCTGCTGAGGAAGAGGCAGCCATCCGACAAGTGCTTCTGAGAGATGAAGATTTAAAGCGACTAGAGACTGGACGAGTCAGGTAGGAAGTGGTTATTTGACCAACACTACAAGACATTTCATTGTCTTATTGTACACTGTTAAAAATATTTTCCTAAGTTGTAAATAAAACAAAGATCATTAGAGTATGTTTACAAAAAAATATACTATTGTTTTTCTACTTCAAAATTTCACGTTTAATGCAACGTGTTTCTTGCCGTTTCAAATGTACAAATACGCATGCTTGCAACTTATAGAAACCCAAGCACTGATTATGTATTTTCCTGTTATCCCCCATGAAAGTTTTATTTACATTTTATTTGTAATGCACTTTTCTCATACTCAAAGCGTGTTACAACATGTTACAGAATGCAAAATAACAAATAACAAATACATAGTATATAATAACAATAATAATTACAGATTAAAAACTTTACTAAAAAGATGAAAGAAGTTTTGAAAAGTTTCTTAAAAAAACAATCAAAAGAAGGAGCATTCCTAATCAAGCAGGTATAAATTCCATAACTTTTGAGCAATGAAAGAAAAAGCCCTCCCTCCCATGGTTTTGAGTTTACAAAGAGAGTGATAAAGAGAAGCAGGTATGGATGGTTAAAATAATTTACATTTTTTAAAATCAATGCGTGATTGACCTGGTAGTCAGCAGAGATGGGCAGTGTTTTAATTAAATGTATTTAAAATGCGTATTTAATTACTTTGGAGTATTTTGTAATTTGTATTTTCCTTAACAAAGAAAAAATCAAATGTAATTTGTAATTAAATACTTTGAGAGAAAGTATTTTGTATTTAAAATACTTAAAATACATTCAAATATATTATTTTATTCTCGCATACAATAACTTTCATCACCAGGCTTAAAGGTAGGGTAGGTCATTTTCGGAGGGGCTAGCAATAGCGAGCTAGCTTTGAAAGCATAAGAATCCCACCCTCCCTTCAGAGCGTTTCCAAAGCCACGCCTCCTTCAAAACACATGAATACACACAGCAGGGAGAAAAAGCGTCACAAGAGACTGCGATAAACAACCTCATGTCTCAAAGCACATTACAATTACAATAATAATGAACATAAACAACTTAAAGAGCACTGACCTGTAGCATCTGACTGCTGCAGATTCATTTCGGCGTTGATAGTGTTGCCATTGAAACGCATAAATTTGAGTATAACATCACGGGTGCCATCTCTTAATTACGGTAGTTATGGCGTGAACGCAGCGTAAGCTCGTTGTTTTGGTTCAGGAGGAACTGCAACAGTGCATTCACATAGGGAGTTGGTGTCAACACTTGATGGAGGGCGTGTCTGAAGCTTGGTGCTGACGCGATCGTCATAGTGACAACAGCCAATCACATTACTTTTCGGTGTTGGATGAATGCAATTAACTAGCATCTGCGCTAGGGTATTTGCATAAGGCGATCTGATTGGCTGACGCTTGCGTTGGTGCTTGAAAAGTTGAGAAATTTTCAACTTCTGCCGCAAGCAACACGAGGGAAGCGACCCACAATTCAGTTCGGTAACGCATGACATCACCCATTCAAAGTAAATGAAAAGTGTTAACGCCGGCGCCTCGTGTGAATGCATCATAAAAGGCGGCTGCTGTTTCGGTTGTGGAGCTTGTGACCGATGTCTGTCTTACTTTGCATAGCAAGGTCAGAAGCAGGTAAAGAAGCTGCTTTTGTGCTCAGTCAAACTGCTTTAAGGTAAAGTATCTAGTAAAATATATTATCAGATATTACCAAAGACTATAGAATAACACAAGACGCGTCACTCGTATTGTTTTGAATGGGAGAATGTGCAACGCGCAATATGGCGGAATAAGTCCCGCCTTCTAATTAAGAGCCAATCGCCGATTGGTAAAGTCATCGCGTCACCTCAGCTGCCGTTAGAAGCTCCGGTTCCTATAGAAACAGTCAGACGCGCGCCTCCGAAGTGAGACACGAGACGCGCACTTAGGACTGCGCATGCGCATTAACTTGATCCAGCCTGAAAAATACAATTTTTTTTGTCATGATTCGAGCATTTAGAAACAAAATTTATGAGACAGTTGATGTCAGATTTCATTGGTGATTTCAAATATGAAATTTAATCGAAAGCTTGGCAAACAGCTTTGGAGAATTTGATGTTTCCCCATTCAAAGAGATAGGAGCTGCACTTGAATGCCTGAGAGGCGTTTCAAAGATGGCCGCCGAGTGAAATTACTTCTCTTAAAGGGACTTTGATATTACTCACTGAATGTCATTATAGGACAGAAGATTAACGCAAACTTGTGAATTGACTTGCTAGCTAAAGCACGACGTGCGCTGTCTAGTGATGCTTGGATCGCAGTTTTATCCGCGGGCACTGCAGATAATCTGCGGAAGGGTAGGTCAAGTAATAAAAAATAACATTCTGATTAATTGCAGGTGAAAATACAGTTGGTCATGACTTATTAATGTAACCATAAGTATATTCGGTCTGTGTGTTTGTTCTTAAAGTGACAGCAGCCTAATAAACCTGCTGCTGTTTGTCATTAATGTTAAACAAGCAACAAAAGAAAAAGACAAAATCACTCACTGCTCCTGACTGAATAACTTTAGTATCTTTATAAGGATCATCAGTCTATATTTAATTGTTACAGTGAGAACTGTGCAGTGTTTTTACATGATTATTCAATTTCTGTATAATTTCTTACTTGAATGCTACCTTTAAATAGTTGTAGTTGTTTAAATAGCAACTGAGAGCAACTCTCTTACGTGTATCTAACTCCACTGTTACTCTCACACTTCAAATGATTGCGTGTAAATTTTTTGTATTTTCAAATTTTAATTAAATACATTTTTTCACAGCAGTATTTTGTATTTTATTTAAATACGTTTGATGAGTAAGTATTTGTAATTTGTAACTAAATACTTTTTGATGTGTTTGTGCCCATCTCTGGTAGTCAGTGTAGTTGAAGAAGCACAGGGGTCATGTGTTGGCATGAAGATGTATAAGTCAAGACACAAGCAGCTGAATTTTGTATATATTGCAACCTCTTCATAGAATTTTCTGGTAGACCTGCAAAAAGTGAATTACAGTAATCAAGCCTAGATGTAATAAAGGCATGAATAAGCCTTTCTGCACTCAGCCTAGAGAAAAAACTTTAGTAATATTTTTAAAATGAGTATTAAAAGTAAGTTGAGCATCAAAAATAATACCCAAATACTGCACGTGGACAGAGGGGGAGATTAGGCTATCGTCCACAGTAAGTTATTACATTTATTAACATTAGTTGGAGTGCTGATTAACAAAATGTCAGTTTTAGAACAATTTAATTTAAGAAAGTTCCAGGCCTTTATTTTCAACAAACAAGCAGAGAGAGTGAAAGAGGAAGACGTGAAATCAGGCTGAATGTTCTGAGACGGTTAAACCGAGGTCCTGACTCTGTGGTCATTAAAAATCCCATGGCACTTCTCGTAAAGAGTAGGGGTATAACCCCGGTGTCCTGGCCAAATTCCCTCCATTGCCCCTTACCAATCATGGCCTCCTAATAATCCCCATCCATTGAATTGGCTCTATCACTCTTTCTCCTCTCTACCTACAGCTGGTGTGTGGTGAGCGCACTGGCGCCGTTGTACTGTGGCTGCCGTCGCATCATCCTAGTGGATGCTGCACACTGGTGGTGGATGAGGAGAGACCCCTGATACGATTGTAAAGCGCTTTGGGTGTACAGTAGTACATATGAAAGCGTTATATAAATGCATCATTCATTCATTTATTCATTCAACATAGCAATGATATAGATACTAAACAGAGTAGGACCCAACACTGACCCCTGAGGGACACCCTGTTGTAACGGCACAATTTGAGATGTATTAGTACCCATGTAGACAAATTGGGAACATTCTGAGAGATAAGATTTAAACAGTTTAATGTGGTGTCAGAAAGTCCAATCAATCCAAAACAGTGTAACTAATACAGCACTAAGTATGCTAGTGAACCAAAAGCATATGCTAAATAACTAATCATATTTATTTTGCATTTTATAAGTTATAATGATTTCTGCACACTTTTCACTGTTTGGCCAAAGTATACAGAACCCTGTCTGTGCTTTTTCTGTCATACCAGGACACTGAGGCAGTCAGTCCCTGACCTTCAACAGCTGAAGACTTTGACAGGCGAGTGGTTTGAAGAGCTCAGAGTCAAGCGATATGGGCAGCAGACAGATGTCACAGCAGTGGTGAGGTCCTCCATGAGATGGAAGAAAACAGCAGGTATGTAGGAGTTCATGCCTTTCTTATTGAGCTGATGCTGTTAAAAAGAATTTATCTTTGAGTACACATACCACACCTGTCTGGTGATTTCAAACTTTCTGGACTCTAACTGAGTCATTTGAGTCAACATACTGTGTCATGTGCCCTGATTATGCTTTGCATTGCTTTTCGCTACTGTAACTGTAAAACTCCATTTCACTGTTGAACAGAGTGTCTGTGAATTACTTTACCTCTAGATTTGAATCAAGTAGTTTTGAGTATGTCAGAACTGATTACTGCATATGTACTCTTTCTTTTTTAACTCAGCCCATAAACCAAACCCTTTCCTGAATGATACAGTAGACGAGAACAAAGAAAATGAAAAGGAGGAGCACAGAACAC
Source organism: Mylopharyngodon piceus (assembly GCA_039654765.1). Taxonomy (NCBI): domain Eukaryota; kingdom Metazoa; phylum Chordata; class Actinopteri; order Cypriniformes; family Xenocyprididae; genus Mylopharyngodon; species Mylopharyngodon piceus. Next base: position 22,216,783 of record CM077449.1, read on the forward strand.
CTTCAAAGTAATGGCTTTTATTTTCACAGCAACTGCCATCCAAATGTATTTTGAGTGGATTTTCAATATATAGATTTTCAATATACAAGTTAATGTTATGATATATATTTTTTTTCTTTCCACTGCAGTCCATTAGCTGACCCTAGATTAATTCATCCAGCCCTTAGTAAAGAGGTTTGTCACAAAGATTTTTTTTTTTCTGTAAATATTCAGAAAATAAGACCAGAATTTCTATTTATTTTATATTTTTATTTTATTATGTTTCTATTTATTCACAGACTTATCATCAATATACTGATGATGACTTTGTGGATGATGGTGAGTTTGAATCACATGATTAAACATGGATGTTATTTTTAATATAAATGAATAATCATTAAGTAATTGTACTTTCAGTGCTTTGTAGGGAATTACACTACTGTTCAAAATTTTGGGGTTGGTAAGATTAAAACGGTAATGTCGCAAAATATTATAACAATTTAAAATAACTGCTTTCTATATTAATATATTTTGAAATGTATTTATTCCTCTGATGGCAAAGCTGAATTTTCAGCATCATTACTCCAGTCTTCAGTGTCACATGATCCTTCAGAAATCATTCTAGTATGCTGATTTGCTGCTCAAGAAACATTTCTTATTATTATTAATGTGGAAAACAGTTGTGCTACTTAATATTTTCATGGAAAAGGTTCAAAAGAACAAGATTTATTAGAAATAGAAACATTTTGTTACAATGTAAAAGTCTTTACTGTCACTTTTGATCAATTTAGTGCATGTTTGCTCAATAAAAGTATTAATAAAAAAAAATTAACGGTGGTTTACATTTGAAAAAAAAAACGTACATTATTACGTGAGTCTGATTTGGTGATGTTTTGGTGTTTGTATTTGCAGAGGCTTCATCTGCTCCAAGAGTGTCTGGTAGAAAAGAAAAGCCACAAGCAGAAATTGATGGCAATCATGTCCTCAATGGCAATGACCCAGAACGCAATTCAACTGAAGCACAACCCAAACAGCTCTCTGATGACAGAATAACAACCGTCTTTCCCTTTTCAAGAGCAGTTCAAGACACTAAACCTGAAAGAGGCACTGCAAAACCAGCAACAAATCCAGAGCCAAGGCGAAAAGTTTCACTCCCTCCAGCACTACAGAGAGATCAATCGTTTGAGGAGAACTGGGTGAAGATTTCCCTGGAACCGAACGCAGTGAAGCCTGTGCATGATGAAAAAAATAGTGTTGGACCTAAACTAAAAGAGGTAAAATCACATGTTGAGAACACAGAGACCATAGAGAAGCAGAATCAGGTCCATCTTTAAAATTCATGGATCAAACATCATTTCAAATTGTACACTGTCCGTCCAAAAAAAAAAAAGTCGCTGTTTGGATTTTAATTGGCAAATACTTGAGAGTCTATGGATGGATCATTATTACAGTGATTATTATTTTTCTAGCATGTTATATGTTTGGCAACGGTTCTTTTAACCCTAAAAGATGGAGTGTGTAGCTTTTCATTTCTTAAACAACCATGTATTAAGATGTATCATGGCCATATTCCAGGATGACAATGTCAAGATTCATCAGGCTCAAATTGTGAAAGAATTGTTGGGAGGGAGCATGAAGAATCATTTTCACACATGAATTGGCACTACCTTAACCTCAGTGTAAGTTTTTGGGATGTGCTGGAGGAGACTTTACAGAGTGCTCACCTCTTGCATTGTCAATACAAGATCTTGACCAAAAAATTATGCACCTCTTGATGGAAATAAATGTTGTGATGTTATTTCCATCAGGAGGTGCATCAATTTTAGAGGTGCCAATTCATGTGTGAAAATGATTCTTCATGCTCTCTGAACCATTCTTTCTCAATTTTAATCCTGGTAAATCTTGACATTGTCATCCTGGAATATGGCCATGATGTGTCTTCCTACATGGTTGTTTAAGAAATGAAAAGCTACACACTCCATCTTTAAGGGTTAAAAGAACCGTTGCCAAACATATAACATGCTAGAAACATAATAATCACTGTAATAATGATCCATCCATAGACTCTCAAGTATTTGCCTATTAAAATCCAAACAGCGACTTTTTTTTTGGCCAGGCAGTGTATCTGTAGTTGAGCCTAAAGACTTTAACCAAGATGTTTTCTTAGAAAGATGTTCATCGACCAAGTTTCAGATTCAACCACAGACCTCCTTAGAATTTACTAGACACTCAGATCATGAAGGTTCAGAGGAGGTTAATGAGTCTACTAATGCTTTCCAAGATGATACAGGCGGAGATCAGCCATGTTCAGTTAAATTTATATTTAGAGAGTTTGAAACCGATAAACTGAGTCCCTCAGACTCTACTAATGAGCATGATAAGAGAAGGATGGTCTCTGGTGATTTTCTTAATGATGAAGCAAGTTCAGACAGGAAGGGAGGTGGAGGAAAAAATGTAAGTGCTGGTTTATGTGCCGAGACAGATACGGATCAAGTAGTTGAGCGTGTAGCTGGTAAGGAACAAATCAATAAGCGTTCCTCTACTGAAGAAGCATCCCAAAGTAAGTCATTAAAATGGGGGACTGAAATGAATTCTCATGAATTTCCCTCTAACACTCTGCAGGGAAAAGATGCTTCCAGTGATTTTGGCGATGCCGGCCCAGTCGAGAAGAAAACATCCAATAAAAAGGAGCCGTTGTTGCAGAATAAAACCGCTGATGTTAGTGTGAATAACAATTTTGAATTGAAACCAAGTGTCAGTGACAAAACTGTGCAAAGATATCTTGATGCCCATGAAGATAAAGAAAAAATAAAGTTGTCAAATGATCAGAACTTACCAAAAGACACCCACACAAGTCAGGTTTTAAGAGAATTGAGCCAAGACTATCTTTCAATGACAGATGATGGGAAATTAGTGCACATTAAAGATGCTGGATTGCATGTTAACTCTAAACAAATCGACAACTTTGAACCAACTGAACCAGCTAAACCTACAATTGAAGATGTTGCTGGACTGGGTCTAGGATTTTCAGAAATAAAAGATGAGGAGGACAGTGTCGAAACTGAGCAGAGGACACAGTCAGATATTCTACTAAGTGTTCTCGCAAGAGCTCAAAGGACAAGACCACCTGTCCTGCAGAAGAGCACCGCTCAGGAGCCAAAGCAGGGGAATGGAGATGATTCGGTTCCCACAATAGTCATTATACCATCTGAAGCTCCAGATCCAACAGAATTGAATGGTAAATGGTTATGAGATCTAATATTAGAGGCTTATTCACCATGCAAATACAGTATGTTAAGCTTGAAGCGTAAAATGGCGTGTCTGATTTCTGAAGTGCCCTTAAGGGCTGATATTTGAGAAAGACACACCCTGTATTGTGTGTATGATCACCTAAGTTCAGGTTTAACCTGTTCGATTTCTCTCTGTAGATTTTCATGGATTTTTATCTGGTTTGAGCTTTATTCTTTGATTTCTTTAGCAAATAAACATGGGGTGTCCGTTCTGGAGACTTTACTTGAGGATTCCATATCTAAAACTCCTTCCTACACGGCAGATGCTTGGAAGGTGAGCTACTGTCCCACAAATATAATTCATACTGTTGCAGCACTTGAAATATCATTTCATCATTCCTTTTATCATCCTCTGAAGTGTGAAGTGTTGAGAATAAGTTGCTTGACTGTCAAAAGTAACCATATGTTCTGCTTTGCTGTTTTTTAGGGCCCGAGCACCGATGGTGTGAGGACCCTATTGTAATTGCTCGGTCAATTCTTCTTCTTCTCAGAAATGAATCGCATTTTTGAGGGCCTAAACATGCTCGAAAACTCATGAAACTTTGCACACGCATCAGAAGTGGTGAAAATTTACGTCTGATATGGGTTTCAGAATTAGGTGTGGCAAAATGGCTTGATAGCGCCACCTACAAAATTTCAATTAAGCGCCCTTCACGCAACGTTTCTCGGACAAGTATGAAATTCGGTAGACACATGTAACAGCCCAATACCAACAAAAAAGTCCCTGGGTGCAAAATCTGTAAACCCAACAGGAAGTGTTTTCTCTGCAAAATTTTTTGCAGTTTTTTGCCATTTCCAGACGTTGTACTTTAACGAACCCCTCCTAGAGATTTTATTAGATAAACATCATATTTGGTCAGTCTAATCTAAAGGCCTTTGCGACATTAAATTGTGAAGATCTTGAGTTTTCGTTGAAGGGCGTGTCCGCGGCGGCCTGACAAAGTTTGATGTTTCACCATGAAACAGGAAGTTGTTGTAACTCGGGCATACAATGTCCGATCTGCCCCAAACTTCACATGTTTGATAAGAGTCCTAGCCTAAAAGACATCTACATGCAAATATTCAGTTATATATCTATATGCCAATATTCAGTTAGTCATAGCGCCACCTGCTGGCAACAGGAAATGGCATGCTTTGTACTGTGATTCACTCCCAGAAACACATTTAAATATGCCATTAAGTACCAAACATGTTAGAAACACGTTAAATCATGCAACACTTGGCTAAGTGCTAATGTGTGCGATTAACGCCATGAAGCAGGAAATTGTTGTAACTCAGGCATACAATGTCCAATTTGCTCCAAACTTCACATGTTTGATAATAGTCCTGGCCTGAAGAAATCTACATGGCAATATTCATTTACAGTCAAAGCGCCACCTGTTGGAAGCAGGAAGTGTGGCATGTCGAAATGACTTTGCCATATTTCTCCTGTATTTACTCGCTTACATGCATGTCACCCACTATTCACAGTTTTCGTAAGGCCACCAGGTGGCGGTGGCCCCAGGTGCGATGGCCCTTTCATCGCTGCTTGCAGCTTTAATGTTTATATTGTTTCTATGTTGCAGGATGAAGGAGTCGATTCAGATGATGATGATGATATTTCATTGTCCAGCTATGGATCGGATCTCTCTAGCAGAAAAGGCTATTCAGCTAGCGCATTGTCTCTTACTGATGTAAGGGGACTTTTTCATTTTTACTTTCTGTTTTTAACAATGTTTAAAGGCCAATTTAACATTGCTTGGCCAAGCTTGTCAATTATCCGATAAACAGTTTACTATAAGCTCTGCCCCGAACGCATGACATTGGTTGAGCCAAAGTTGACTTGTTTAGAAAGCACCATAGAACCACAGTGTTGGAAATTAATATATGTTTATGCATGTTAAACATCTAAAAATACTTTTGAACACATTTAAATAGCCCTTAAGTGGTATGAAATGACTCATTCACATTCAATGACATTATGACAATGGTGTTATGTTTTTCTGTCTATCGCATGTGCTTATGACACAAGGGCCGTTGTGCTCCAGTGGGGCGCAGGTTCAAGTACAGACTGCGTCATTTCCCAATCCCATATTCCCCTCTCTCTCCCACCCTTTCCTGTCATCATTCACTTTCCTATCCAAGTACAAGGCATTAAAAGTCCAAAAATAAAAACATAGTCTTCCAGAGATTTATCCCTACTATTTTTTTTTTTTCTCCTATAAGCGCACCAGTAGTATGCTGAGTGTGTACAGCGATGCAGGGGATTTTGGGAATGTTGAAGTGCAGGGCTCTGTGGAGTTTGCAGTGATGTACAGCCCTGTTGGAGAGCTGATCATTATGATTGAACAGTGTCAGGATCTGGCTATTGCTAATCCTCATAAACAACGCACTGACCCGTGAGTAATGAACCTAAAAGAAAATATATACTAATGAAATACATTAAATAAATAAATCTGACTCTGTCTATCTGTCTGCCTGTCTACTGTATCTATCAGGGTGCTTGCACACTGGCAGTTTAGTTCGAAACGGGGCACGGTTCGCATGAAAAATTGGTAATGTGAAAGCTGTCATGTGGACCTGGGAGCGCGCACCAGGGTACCGAACCCGAGACGACCTGTATGAGGTCTGGTTGCACTGGAACTGTAGTGCGATTCACGTGAATGTGAAAGCAACTCGGACTCGGGTGCGCACTTGTTAAGTAAACTGCACATGCATTTTAGCAGATGGCGACATAATTAGTTAAAAAAAACACATGTAAGGGATGACAGTACCTTGGATATGAGTGAGAGTGATGCAGTGTATTCGTGCATAGTGAGTGCAAACAGAGCACAAATGAATAGGCCAATTTCATAAAGTGTAGGCCTATATAGCATGTATTAATCTCATGACATTATCGCACATTGAAGCATATATGATAACTAATTCTGACAGATTAAAATGATGAAACCAAGACAATTTATTTCCAAGGCCACATTGTATACAACATACATTAACCAGTCTTTGCATTAATCTATAGTAAGCAAAGCAACTATGAAATGTGCAACAGTACCACTACTAATGGGTTTGTTAATACTGTGAATATTTAGATTTTTTTTTTTTAATTATTATGTTTGGAGCCTATGTGAGTGAATGAGATGAAATATCATTGAGAGATGACAGTGTTGCCGTTTATGATAGATATATCTAGAAACACATAAACGTGTCCTGCTTCTCATTATGAATCAGGTCTGTGTGAGAAGGGAGCTGCCAGCCGATGATTTCCCTAGCAAATCGTGAAAAACACTGTTTTTACATGGAGTTTGATGATAATGCACAGCCACACCAAACAGACAACTTGATATAACCAAGACAATTCGAATTATTTCTTAAATGTGGCTCTTAATTAGAGCTTTGTAGTCTGACCAATAAATGACCAAGACAGTTCAAACATTTTCATGAAATTTAATTCATACAAAGACTTTGATTCATGAACTGGCTCTTGTTAGGCTCAGCTATCGCTGTTACCGGGAAAAATGCTTACCCACTGCATTGGCCAATCCGGAAACCAAAAACCCAAAATTGTGAAATTGGCCTATGGCTCGCAATCAGCTGTCTCCTCAAAAGAGTCAGTTTGCTAGCACCAGAAAATCACCTTCATGCAACGCACATACAGTTAACCTAAGTGTCATTCACTCTGCTGCGCATATAATAGCACCAAATTAATAAAAAATACACAATATATTGACCCGAGTCCTGTTCTCTGTCATGTGCCGTGCATGTTTGTGATGATGTAAGATGAATGCAAATGCACCAGGGTTCAGTAGAATCAAGTTGAGTGTGAAACCAGACCAATCATGCTCGGACCACAGCAAACGTACCCAGTGTGAAAGACCCCTCTGTCTATCTATCCATCTGTTTGTTTGTTTGTCTGTACTGTATATCTGTTCGTTTATCTATCTACTAGGGGTGTGATGAGACAGTTAGCTCACAAGACGAGACATGATTGAGTTCATGAGAACGAGACGATTTTTTACACAGTATTTTTAAGAAATCCTCAATGATGAAATACATTACTTGGAAAATAGTCCGCTGGTGCATTTGAAATGTTTTACCTAATCATCTTGTAATGAATGTCATTTGAGTTCTGCTTTCTGAGTATGAATTATCATATGCAGTAAAAGACAATACTCAAGCACTGTAAAAGGCTTCTCTCCTGTATGATTTCATATGAGTCTCTTCAGACCTTAGAACTGTACATGATTTATGAGTTTCTACAACTTTTGACCTCCTAACTGAACTCCTTTCTAAAAATTGATCATAGAAATAAAAATAAATAACAGCTTTCTCTTAGTCTATTAGGCTATTAAGTGCAAACAATAAGAGCAACCATAATCAAAGTACTCTCTCAATATTGAAAGTGCAAATAGAGACCAAATTTTCTTCAAGCATGATACAGAGCTGAGAGATGGTTACAACTACACAGCCCAGCCTAAGATAGCTTTCATATTGGGAGATATTTGCATGCATAAGGAAATGCTTCCAAAACGCGGGGTATTGAAATTGCGTTTGAATGCGCGCTCGCATTTTACTTTTGCTTTTGCGATCACACATACTCTGTGAATAGGGAGCGGCGGTGCTGAACGCGCATTCTACAATACAAGACATTTGTTAGACGCTTAGGCTCTGTTGTGCAATGAATCCTCCGCCATGGTCTTGTCAGTTATCTCGTCACTCACTCTCGTCACCTGATCAGTGAACTCCGATTCCTGCTGCACTACGTACAACTCTGCAGCTCCTGTTTAATGAGCTGAATGAGAACTGAAGTGACCATTATTCAACTGAATTAAATGGCTTTTATTTCTATAAAAAGCAAAATGACAGTGGAGGTGTAATGTAAATGTAGCGGTCTGTAATGTAAAACTCTGTCATGGGAATATCGCAAGACAGCTTTTCACCTTGACAAGAAATCTTGTCACATTTTAATCTCGTGAGATCTCATGGTACGAGATCTCGTCACACCCCTACTATCTAGAGTAGTGGCCAAAAGTGATGTCCGGCCTCGGAAAATTGACATCTTCAACATTTATTCAAATATTATTAAAAAAAAAAGGTTAAAGATTTTGTAAGTATATTGTGTTTGGAGTCAATTATTTCTATCTATCTATATATCTATCTACATATCTATCTATCATGAATAACAACTTTCCTTTACAGTTATGTGAAGACCTACCTCTATCCAGACAAGTCTCGTCGTAGCAAAAGGAAAACTTCTATTAAGAAACGGACTGTGAATCCAGTTTATGTGGAATCCCTGAGAGTATGTTTCTCTGTGACACTAAAATGATAGACATATAATATTTACATTTATATTTAATAAAACCTTTAATCTTATATGTACTGTAAATCTCTAATCAGTACAAAGTAAAGCGCGAAGAGCTGCCGGAAAAGACTCTGAATCTGTCCGTGTGGCACAATGACTCCAGGGGCCGAAATGTGTTCCTGGGGCAGGTTGAGATCAGTCTTAAGACCTGGGACTGGGGACATGAAGCCCTCACCTGGTACAACCTACAGCCAAAGGTACACCACCTAAAGATGTTTGTGTGATTAGGAAAGATAAATAACATTGAGAGTTTAGGAACAGAGTCTTCTTTCATTGAAAAAAGGGATGTCTTCGTTCAACTTAGTTCTCTGTTATAACAGAATATTACCCTTTTTTTTATTATAGACTTCAGAAAATCAAGAATTGCAAGAGTCTAATGGATTGTTGTCAATTTCACTAAAATATGTTCCTCCAGAGTCCACCGGTACAGTTTCAAATATTGATGTTGCTTCTGTGTATTTCATATCATTCTGTACATCTTAGAAATGTTGCTCATGACTAACAAACTGTATTTGCTCTAAAACACGTTATTTGATTTCAGGTGGGTCGAAGAACAGCACTGGGGAGATTCATGTCTGGCTGCGGGAGGCAAAAGAATTACGTCGCCTGAAGCCTCAGGGAGTGGATTCTTTTGTTAAGTGGTGAGGGTGTGCCTGTCATCTGTTACGGACCTGACTTTCAAAGCAGCTAAAGCCATTGTTCCATCTCTCCCTCTCTCTCTCCCTCTCTCACGCTTCCTCTTTGTCATGTTTGAAGCGTCATGTTTGAAGTGTCATGTTTTTGTTTTGTTATCTATTAAAATGACAAAAGAAGAAAGGAAATGTGAAACTCAGATGACCCATTTCATTCATTTTGTTTGGTTTAGAGGACAAAAGTAAATACAGAACTTGCTCATTTTCACAACATCATTTTACACATGGTCAGATCAAAAGTATAATACAGTTTTCTTGTTGTATTTTTACAGGTTTAAAATAACTGTTCTAGCACTTTAATTATTTAAATTATTTTGTTTACATTTCCAAAAACCACTGAGTCATGTTCAGGACATATTTTACCCCAGAAAAAGGAAAAATAAATTATATTGTGCATAAGTAAATATTCTCATTACTGTAATGCCTCCAGTCATTTTAATTAAAAGTTATTTTTGAGATTATTTTCAAAATATATTATTGTAAAAAAAAAAAAAAAAAAATATTTGTTTGTGGTGAAATATGATTTGGACATATACTTTACAGGTGAGATTCACCAATTAATTTGTTTGGTTTTTAGCTACATTTTACCGGACACCAGAAAGAAAAGCCGCCAGAAGACTCGTGTTGTAAAAAAGAGCCAGGACCCTGTGTATAACCATGCCATGGTGTATGACGGGTTCAAAACTGGGGAAGTCACTGAGGCCTGCTGCGAATTGACTGTTTGGGATCACAATACACTCGCCAATCAATTTCTGGGAGGTCTGCGCCTCAGTCTTGGAACAGGTACAAAACAAAACCTTTTCCTTCACTGCACCTGTATTTTGCACTTATTCTACATTAGAATCCTGATTTAATAGCTGACGGCAGGTTTCTTGAAGCCATTTCATCAAACAGTGTCTCTATTTACTTGCAGGCCAGAGCTATGGCAAGAAAGTTGATTGGATGGATTCGCTGAATGAGGAAGTTCAAATATGGAAAAGAATGTTGGCCAATCCAAACAGCTGGGTTGAGGGAGAGCTTCCCCTGAGGTCCTCCATGACCCCGAGGAAATGAACCTCCTGAAGTTCATTTGTGCTCTTGAATGTTTAGTTGCAAGAGAAAAACAATTCTTGGTTCCCAAAACAAACCAAGCATATTTTCAAGTACCGTATCAGTTTCTTCATTTCAGTCTCGTTACAAAATATAAAGAGTATATTAAATAAGTTTTATGAGAATTCAGTTTGGAAATCAGCTATGTAGAATATGCCTAATCTATTAGATAATATATCTATACATAAATTGATATAAGTATTTTAAGAGATGAGTTGTGATTTGTTCCAGAATAAAAAAAGAAAGTGAAACAAAACTTGTCTAATGTCTTTACATTCGTTTCACTGTTCGTGGGAAAAAAAAAGAAAAAAAGAGATGAAATAGTCTCTTTAATGGAAATATAAGTAACATCTGATATACAATAAAATGTATTCTGTCATTTGTTCAACACAAACCCCTGTAGATTAAATATAGACATTTGTGACCCTGGACCACAAAACCAGTCATAGGAGTTGATTCATCTGAAAGCTGAGTAAATACGCTTTCCATTGATGTTAATGTTTGTTAGAATAGGATAACATTTGGCTGAGATACAACTATTTGAAAATCTGGAATCTGAGGGTGCAAAAAAAAAAATCAAAATATTGAGAAAATCGCCTTTAAATTTGTACAAATGAAGTCCTTAGCAATGTCCACTCACAAACAGGGGCCTACACTGGGGAGGGGCCTACTGGCTGCAAAAATTATATTTTTCAAATAATTAGTTTGCAGCAGTGACAACAGCATTAAACCAACTCACACACCCGTACATTTTCAGGACTCGCAACTGTATTTTTTGGGCAAAGCCCTGCTGTGCGAACGGAACCGGACTGGACAACTAGTTTTCTGTACCGTCATTCAGTGCGAGAGAGCCACCCTGTGCTGAACGCGGGTTCAGTAACTTTTGCGTGGATATAATCTGCGTGTCATCTGAAGGATCCAGTCACTGTTCCATCGTTGCTGCTTTAAAGGCTCAATAATTTCAGCAGGTTTTAAATCTGGGGACGGAAAAACAGCAATATTGCTTAAATGTGATAATTACACTTTAAAAGGCTATGATTTGATTAATAAAAACGCCAGCACTTCATGTTTCAAAGAAAAGACGCGGTGCTGTCGCGCGTTTTACATGCTTGTGCTTTTAGAGCAGTTTGCAATCATCAAATAGCCCACATTTATGCCAAGTGATTATTTGATATACTGCTGATGAATAATAAATATTTTGTATAATTTATGTTATTTATATCATGGAGCTGTACCTGTAAAGTCGCATTTTGGCAAGAAAAGTTTTGATGGCATTTTCTTTTACGCTAGTGTGCCGTGACAGTTTGCCAGGTGTGCCGTGGAAAATCATCAAATTTCAAAAATTAGTGTAAAAATAAATGCTACAAATAAGAGTAACGTTATATCATCGCTGTCGGACCTTGTGTCTCTATATTTCGTAATTTTTGTTTTATAAAATTAATGCTATTGGTCATTCTTTACGTCTGCATGTGGGTTTTACAAATATTTAACCAATAAAAAGCATTTAAAAGAGGTTGTGACTAAACCTCGTAAATCCATTGGCTCCTCAAACTGTCAGTCAAACCTCATAACTCCTCCCCTGCCTCCATTTAGAATGTGCCGCGCAAAGTTTGGAGATCTGCTTGATTGTGTGCGCGCATGGTTAAATAAAGTTCTGCTGTTTGCGTAAGTACAGCGTTTTCTTTACTCAAGAAACACCATGTCCATTAAGGCTTACGTTTTTTGTATTTGAAGAGCGGAGAATATTCTTAGTCTGCTATTTGCTGTCTGTTGAAGCAAGTTTTAAATATGTGCATAGCGCTTCATCTTTTTTATCATGACTTATCAAAACTGCGCCGTGGCAAAAAAAAAAAAAAAAAAAGAAAGAAAAGGGAAACACTTATGTAATAGTGTTTATAAGCGCATCGCTGCTTAGTTTATGTAACTGCTATAATTCTGCTGTTTCACGCGCGCCATCTACTAGCAAAGAGTGAATTTGAATATTCACCTTTATTCGACCCATATTTTTACGCAGCATACATACAGTGTTGTAAATGTTAAATGTTATCGACAATATAAATTTCTGCATAAATAATTGACAGGATAGCTAAAAATTTTTTTTATCTGAGGTAGGGGGGCCTACCGTAATGCTGTAGCCCAGGGGCCTTTGTTACCTTAATGCACCCCTGCTTACAAAAATATTTTTTAATATATTTACGGTAGGAAATTTACAAAATATCTTTATGGAACATGATCTTAATATCCTAATGATTTTTGACATAAAATAAAAATATAACATATTATAATTTTGACCCACTATTGGCTATTGCTGCAAATATACCCGTGCTTATGACTCGTTTTGTGGTCCAGGGTCACATTTGTTACATCAATTGTTAAACGCAATGCTTTCATTAATTTACAAAAAAATTCTAAAATATGAAATAACTGAAGAACTGACCTGACCCAGAGCCGTTGAAAACTGACCAGCCTAAATGTTTCCTCTTTCCAATAGACCTCGTTCACAGCAGCGCCATCTTTGATTTTTAAAGAAAGCGAGGCTGTGAGGATAGACATGCACCCCTTTAGTGGGTTGTACTATTATTTAATGTGTTTTTTGATGGTTCTGCTGACGAAACACTGCAAAAAATATATTTACAAGAAATTTCAGCAGACAAAAAACTCCAGACAACATGATATGTGGAAAATTATAAGTGATCTAGGAGCTTTATACAGCTTTTTACAGCGGATGCCCTTGAAAACGCGGTAAGTTCCCTCACAGCCTCGTTTTCATACCTGTCGTTGTCTTGGTAACAGATGAGCAGTAAAGTGGCCCAGCATTTTGAAGCCTGTTTGCTTCTGTGGCACGTTGTTGATTCTACACCAGATGGCGGTAATTCCCACGTTCACTGCACTCACTTATTCCAAGCCATTTCCTCCCAAAAATATAACGGAGATGGAGAAGTTCTGGAAGTCCAGAAGTTTGAGTCAGCTTTAACTTTTCCCCCTTCTAACTCAGTCCCTCCGACGCATGGGATGAGGAAACATTCGCCGTCGAGACCTTAAATTTCATATCGAAACCGATTAATAATAATTGGGGAATTTATAACTGAAATGTGTTACAGATAGTCATCGTAAACTGTCAAGAAGTTTAGGGTTTTAACGACTTTCAAGGTAAGAAATAAGCTTCGTACAACATGGATTGGAGAGATGTTTAAATACTTATGATAAATGCATGATAAAAACGGTGTTTTTTGTAGGATAAAAAGGATTAGGCCTATATGTGTGTGTTTTTTGTTTTGTATTTAATTTTTTAATAGCGTCGTTTAGTTCGTTTGGTTATAGCATAGCATGAATCCATATTTTTCGAAATATGTCGTTTTAAAAGTATTTTAGTGATTTAAATCTCTGCTGTGATAAAAGTGTTAAGCCTGAGTAGTGTGTTTTCCAGAAAAAGACAATTTTTGTGTGTGATTAAAAATACTTAGTATGTATGTGAATATATTTTAAAATATTTCGTCCTTTAGTATTTGTGTTTTAGCCTATTTCCTCTGTTTTGAATTTTATATAGTTAAAAAAAAGCTACTTTTTTTTAGGTTAGCTGCTGAAAAGTCAGAAAACCCCAGAGCATTCAGAGTGGAGATTGACCCATGAACATTTCTGAAGATGAGCCAAGGACTTGTGTTATTGTATTTGGCAGTAATATGTGGAGCGAGGAGACCACTCGGATGTGTTTAACACCAGGGTTCTTCTGTGTTTATGACACTCACTGAATTTACTCTCTTTTTCAGCTTGAAGGTTGGTCATCTGCTGCTTAATCCAGAACATCTTTCATCATGGGTGACTGGAGTGCACTAGGGAAACTTCTTGACAAGGTCCAGGCGTACTCCACGGCAGGAGGCAAAGTCTGGCTCTCCGTCCTCTTCATCTTCCGCATCCTGGTGTTGGGGACGGCGGTGGAGTCCGCCTGGGGAGACGAGCAGTCGGCATTCAAGTGCAACACGCTGCAGCCCGGTTGCGAGAACGTGTGCTACGACAAGTCGTTCCCCATCTCCCATGTGCGCTTCTGGGTGCTGCAGATCATATTTGTGTCCATGCCGACTCTCCTGTACCTCAGCCACATCGTGTTCCTCATGCACAAGGAGGAGAAACTGAATAAAAAGGAGGAGAAACTAAGAGACATCCAAAGCAAAGGTGAAGACGTGGATGTGCTGCTGCGGAAAATCGAAATGAAGAAGTTCAAGTACGGCCTGGAAGATCATGGGAAGATCAAAATGAGAGGAGGAATATTTTACACGTACATAGTGAGCATCGTGTTAAAGTCCATATTTGAAGTTGTTTTCCTGCTGATACAGTGGCACCTTTACGGATTCAAGCTGTCAGCCGTTTATATGTGTCAAAAGTTTCCTTGTCCGCATAAAGTGGACTGCTTTCTCTCCCGCCCCACTGAGAAGACGGTTTTTATCATCTTCATGCTGGTTGTGTCGCTGGTTTCTCTGGCCCTCAACGTCTTTGAGTTTTTTTACGTGATTCTCAAGAGGATGAAGGACCAAATCAGAGAGTCTGCGAAAAACTTTGATAGCGCCTGTAATATCAAGCCCTGCCCAAGGAACCTGTCCAGTTATGGCTGTTACAACGACTGCTCGGCCCCCGCCCCCGCCCCCGTCCCTAATCTGGGCTACAACCTAGATACAGGTGACAAGTGCAACTCCTCTGACAATTACGACAAGCAGGCTAATGAGCAGAACTGGACTAATTACAGTACAGAACAGAACCAGCTGGGTCACACCCAGCGCTTCCCATATCCTGAGAAAGTAACTCTGGGAAAGGATCTTATGCTGCTCAAAGAGCTTGAACCTCGACCCAGTAGTCGAGCGAGCAGTCGGGCCAGGCCGGATGATCTTGACATCTAGCAGAAGTCTTAAACACAGGACATTTTGTACCTTTGACAAATGGTGAACATTTAAATAAACTGTGAAAAGGACAGTCACTGACATCCAAAGTTTCATTCAGTGTTTCAGCATATATTTATTTTGTTCGTTTTTGCTATTGTAACTCATGCCAAACATTTGCTGTTGTTGTTGTTGTTGTTGTTGTTGTTTTTAAGTGAACTGTATTTATGAGCAATGATTGTGAAAATAATTTCACAGGTTACTTTGAAATAAACATTTATAACAGTAAGTATATAGGTAGATGATGCAAATGTGTCCATATGTGTAATGGAAATTGTAAGTCCACTAACTGGTCAGCATTTCTTTTAGTTATTCATCATTTTAAGCACCATTTTGCCTTCACTTCACTAGACAAATGAATTTTTGAAGCTACAAATATTCCATGTAGTTTCACTAATTAATGTAAGTAGTATAATATATATTAATATATATATTTTTAATAATTAGAAAGCATAAAATGGCTCTAGATGGGGTTCAGCATATCCTATATCACCCAGGGTTATTCTTAACTAAAAGTATTTAATGCCAACTACCCATATGCGATTTAGAAACAGCTAACACTTATATTTATCAGAGAATCGAGTGAAATCAAGTCTGTGCAGTGTTTATTAGCAGCACAAGGAAATCTATCAAGTTTAACACTACTGGAATAAATTAAGATCATTCATTCTACTCCAGCAGGATCTTAACTTTTTTCCATTCTTCTTTTTCCGACAGCGTTTTTCCATTACGGGAAGTTAGCCAGCACGTATAAATGGAGCTCTGTTTTCTGGAGTCTTTACAGTAACTGTACATAGTCTTCTGCTCTGGGCCAGTAAATATCAACAGCAAGCCACCTTACTGCTTATCAGTGTTTTCTGTAAAGTGTTGACATAAATGTTGGTTAACATATTCACATAATTCACAAGTGCAAATTGACTCCCTCTGATTGACAAATGAAAGCATTAAGAGAGTCTGAAATTAAAACGAGTTAATTAGACTTTTTCCTCTGTTCTCAGAGTTTCCTCTTTATTTGAAGGGCTAAATGAAAACACATGCTTTCACTCAAGTCTGCCAGCCACATGTAGCTGAACAGAAAGGCAAAAGCCCCCTGTGAACTGTGTCTCTGCACTTTACTCTGAAAAAGTGTGCATTCTATGTGCGTCAAGGACATGGTGGGGTTATGTAGCATAAAAGGAATTCGTATGTAAAAATATTGCACATTATCAAAGGCCTATTTCAAGCATTAATAAACCTTACAAGGTAAAATTGTTGGCATTTCTTACATTACTCATTTAGATGATCAAATATGACCTAATGAAATCTGCCCCTTGTAAATGTTCTTCAGTCATGAAATGAGACTTTGAAGAATGTTTAATAACTCAGTAAAACACTAACTTCGTTTTCATCCAGAACTCTGCCTCGAGCTCCAGCTTTATAGCCTGGATGAACCAGCAGCGACCAACATGATTACATTATGATGTCTCAAAAGTAAAGTGTTTGAAAAGTGTTTAAACTTACCGTAGTCTTCTACAGTGTTTATTGCCCAATATAAACTGATAGATACATCACTGTTTGTCATCAGTAATTCTGTTTCTATCTATCTATCTATCTATCTATCTATCTATCTATCTATCTATATATCTATCTCCATCTTATATATTCTATCTATCATCTGTCTCTATCTCTCTATCTCCATTTTATATATTCTATCTATCTATCATCTGTCTATATATCTATCTCCATCTTATATATTATATCTATCTATCATCTGTCTATATCTATCTATGTCTATCTATCTGTCTATATATATCTATCATCTACATCTTCTATCTATCTATCTACATCTTATATTCTATCTATCTATCTATCTATCTCCATCTTATATATTCTATCTATCTATCTATATCTATCTATCATCTGTCTATATCTATCTATCTACATCTTATATATTCATTCTATCTATCTATCAATCTATATCTATCTATCTATCTATCTATCTCCATCTTATATATTCTATCCATCTATCTATCTATCTATCTATCTATCTATCTATCTATCTATCTATCTCCATCTTATATATTCATTCTATCTATCTATATATCTATCTATCTCCATCTTATATATTCTATCTATCTATCTATCTATCTCCATCTTATATATTCTATCTATCTATCTATCTATCTGTCTATCTGTCTCCATCTTATATATTCTATCTATCTATCTATCTATCTATCTATCTATCTCCATCGTATATATTCTATCTATCTATCTATCTATCTATCTATCTATCTATCTCCATCTTATATATTCATTCTATCTATCTCATCTTACATATTCTTTCTATCTATCTATCTATCTATCTATCTATCTATCTATCTATCTCCATCTTATATATTCATTCTATCTATCTCCATCTTACATATTCATTCTATCTATCTATCTATCTATCTATCTATCTCCATCTTATATATTCTATCATCTGTCTATATATATCTATATATCTCTATCTATCTATCTATCTATCTATCTATCTATCTATCTCCATCTTATATATTCTATCATCTGTCTATATATATCTATCTCCATCTTACATATTCTATCTATCATCTATCTATCTATCTATCTATCTATCTATCTATCTATCTATCTATCTATCTATCTATCTATCTCCATCTTATATATTCATTCTATCTATCTCCATCTTACATATTCATTCTATCTATCATCTATCTATCTATCTATCTATCTCCATCTTATATATTCATTCTATCTATCTATCTCCATCTTACATATTCATTCTATCTATCTATCTATCTCCATCTTATATATTCATTCTATCTATCTATATATCTATCTATCTATCTCCATCTTATATATTCATTCTATCTATCTATCTATCTATCTATCTATCTATCTATCTCCATCTTATATATTCTATCTATCTATCTCCATCTTATATATTCTATCTATCTATCTATCTATCTCCATCTTATATATTCATTCTATCTATCTATCTATCTATCTATCTATCTATCTATCTATCTATCTATCTATCTATTTCCATCTTACATATTCATTCTATCTATCTCCATCTTACATATTCATTCTATCTATCTATCTATCTATCTATCTATCTATCTATCTATCTATCTATCTATCTATCTATCTCCATCTTACATATTCATTCTATCTATCTATCTATCTATCTATCTATCTATCTATCTATCTATCTATCTATCTATCTCCATCTTATATATTCTATCATCTGTCTATATCTAAATATCTATATATCTCTATCTATCTATCTATCTATCTATCTCCATCTTATATATTCTATCATCTATCTATCTATCTATCTATCTATATATCTCTATCTATCTATCTATCTATCTATCTATCTATCTATCTATCTATCTATCTATCTATCTATCTATCTATCTCCATCTTATACATTCTATCATCTATCTATCTATCTATCTATCTATCTATCTATCTATCTATCTATCTATCTATCAGTCTCCATCTTCTATCTATCTATCTATCTATCTATCTATCTATCTCCATCTTATATATTCATTCTATCTATCTCCATCTTATATATTCTATCTATCTATCTATCTATCTATCTATCTATCTATCTGTCTGTCTGTCTGTCTGTCTATAATATATATATAGTATCTCAGAACACCCTAGCAACTACAAAGGGAATAGAAACACTGCACAGAAATGCCCTAGTTACCACCCAAAGCACCATAGCTCCAACTCAGAACACCATAGCAACAGTAATGCAACTACACAAGAATATATAACATTCAAACTAAAAATGTCCCCGTGTTTTCAAACTTCATAAGGCCTAAATCTTCAAATGTCAAGATTTTTCCAGTGAAGTTGTCCTGACAAACTTTAAAACCTACTTTTTGTTTTAAATTCAATTTTAGGTTCAAAATAGAAACCTAGAAAGTACACATATAAAAGGTAAGTACAGCCAAGCTCATCTTTTACTCTTGCTTGGCCGACTGTAAGATCTGAGGCGGCCAGACATACCTTTCAGCCTGCCAGTTTAATTGAAAACAGCAGGGTCTAGTTCTGCTAGTTCAGAACGTTCTGCCATACCGATTGCATTATAGTGTACCATATATAAATTTGCAGTGTCTAATTGTGTGTGACTTGATGAAATAGCACATGTTTGATATCCTACTTGCATAAATAGCAGGACCTCAAACTGTCTAAAAATAAACATTTTGTTCTCAGTGCTGTGGGGTGCGCTTTTGATATAGTACTTAAAGGCTTTGTAGAAACAGCTTGTCTTGGTCTATTAGATGAATTTTACATGCCATTAACATCAATCTTTTTAATTACACTAAATATTCACACTACACCCAAAATGGTTACATTCAGGCCTCCTCCTTGGTGATGCATTTGGACAAACAAGGGAGTGGTTATAGGCCTTATGGTTTGTGGTGACACTGAGGTTTATTCGGCAGTACAGACTAAAGTCAGCTCAACATTAAGTGGTATCATGTGATTTCCTCCAGCATTTTAAGCCGCTCTAAGAGTTTTGAGATACTTTTGCTGGTGAACTTGTCTTTTGTACTATAGGATTGGACTGTGAAGGGACAATTGGGAAACAAAGGCAAAGCGCTTGGCTGAAGGAGAAAACACAATAAGTCTCACAGTTGGCATAGTTTTCTAGCTTTTTATGTAACAAAAACTCATGACATAATTGATTTGGGCTCATGACATGACAAATAACTGATTTCAGTTTTAGTTTTTCTCCCTGTTGTCCAGAATTGAAAGAGTCCATGATGCAAACTGTGTAGATGAATCGAATGGAAGAAAACTGAAAATTAGTCATTATTACAAGTTTATCAAGCAAGAAATTAACCAAAATTCAATTTAGGTCTCAAAAGAGTTTCATTATTGTATATAAGTGATATGGACTGCCTTTAACCCAGCTAACAGAATGTTTATAGAATAGAATATAGAATATTTTTTTCCTAATGTTCTGGCAAGGTTCTCTCAGTGTTATGACCAGTGTTGGTCTAATTACTTTAAAAATGTAATTTATTACTCATTACTAATTACTCCTTTCAAAAGTGATATTATTACTTTACTTATTACTTTCTGGTAACAGTAATTAGTTACACTACTAGTTATATTACTTTTCCTTCATACCACACAGAAGTTGTAATTGTGTATCTTCCACAACTTATATAATGTCATAACTTACACAACGGTGTTCAGATCATCTTTTCTCCTAAAAAAAATCAATGTAATGGCAATATTTCCATCCACTGAATGTAAGCTTTTCTGTATTCCAAGCTTGCCTGCTTCGCTGGTGACTTCATATCCCTGTGCCAATCGTGAAAATTATGGGGAGACAAGATACGAGTTAGGAATTCATAAAGAATGTTTTAATATATGCGAGTTCTTTATGTTGTAATTCATACATCAGGAGCATAATGAAGTGATATGACACTGGGGTGACTCACACCGTGACAATGCTGAAAAAGTCTTGTTATGTCTGAATAATCCCAAAATAAAGCATAGGCTATGTGACTAAAGTAGCCTATAATAGGAAAACGTACTAAATGACTCGCCTGGAAGTACTGAGGTAAACTGTAATCACATGTGCACAATGTAACACGACTGCCATCCAGCGGCTGACCTTAAGAAGTGCAAATCATTCTGCACAAAGGACTGCAGACATTCTGCTACATTATCATTGGGTAGAATGCATAGGCGCGGGAAGTGGAGGTGCTGGAGGTGCTAGCACGCAGCACCCCGTTTTCACAGGACAGTAAATGCAACGCAAAATTTTGTTTAGTTACATTTATTCATTTTTATCATTTAATAATTTGTTTGTAATATACACTTTAAATGGGCTATAAAAATGTTTTTTTTGTTGTTGTTGTTTTTAAAAAAGAACTAAGATCTAATAAAAACACTTTACGGGCTCAAACATAGGCAGAGTTTCCAATAACGTGTTTTGCTGTAGCCAATCACAGACAAATCTGTTGATTTCTGGAACGCAATGAGATGTTAGGATCCACTCACCGCTCAAAACGCCGGGGTTTTTGTTCAGCGCTGAATGCTTTGCATGCTGGCAAATCCTGATTTAAAAAGTGTAGACATTATTATTAAAGAATCATTGTGCAGTTATTGAAGCGTTGTGAGATCGCGACGAACTTTCATCTTTTTAGTGATTATAAAGGAAGCGCTCGTTGCGCGCATTCTGCCATGCCAAATCATGCACACAGCACTGCCTATGCTTGCTTTTATGTTTCTGAATGTTGCTGATACTTCAATAACAAATATTATAATGTATCACCGTTTATGCTGGGATCTGTAGGTTAGGGCTAGGCGACATGTAACTTAAAAGTGTAACATGGAAATCTCGGATGTACTGAAAAAAAAACAAAAAAAAAAAAAACGTTTTATACTTTTTATTTGTTAAATGCTGAGGCTAATGTATTTCAAGTGTGCAGTCAAATGTCCTGGTGTATGGGCTATGCAGTGTTCTCAGCTATTTTTTTTCTCTCAGCGATATGCTTGTCGTTTCCCGGAGTTTTGACGCGTTTTATATACTTAATAAATGCTTCTTTTTATTAAGTATATAAAATACCCCCCTCGGGCGCTCGCGCACGCACACACGCACAGCACCCTCTTCCCGCGCCCCTGGTAGAATGGCGGTTAATACGATACGAAACAAGTTAATAAAATGGACGGGTCCTCCGATTGGTCAGATACGATGTGTTTAAATAATACACTGCCTATTTTTCTAGTTATTTTCAGCTTAGTGGTAATTAATTTCTCATAGTCTTTCCTCAGGTGTCCAGACAGCAGGTGAAGTAACAGAGGATCGGCGCTGTCACACGATACGTATTACTTTTCTCTACGCTGATCAGGATGAACCAATCACAGTCGTTTACCGAAGAACGTTATCTATAGAATAATTTTATAGAGATTGCTGGGGAGCATTTGACAGACAATCCTAAATTAAAAACAATATTTTAACTGGACAGAGAGCAACACAATCACGCCCTGACATTTTAAAGCTGCTGTCTGAGCCTTATGCGCCCCCTGGAGGGAGACATCTCTCCACATGAAGACTCGCCCAGTGCTGTACCAGCATAGTGAACGTGGTTACATAATATGTAATAATAAAATGTTCTATGTAACTCCTGTTACAAGTGACTGCTTATTACAGATTTACAGTGCCAGAATTTATTGTGTGAGGAAGATCGCCTTATTCTACAGTCGTGCATACTCTATAGGCGTCTCTATAGGCTTCTACAGATCATTGGCACACTGTGATGTGATACAAAATGCTCGAGAGTTTAATGGATTTATGTTTGATTAGTCATTTTCTTTGTGCATTGATAAAAACCCCCGTAATGTATTTATCTAAAATAAATGATTGCACCTGCTCACAAAAATGCCTCAGAGATCCCCAGCTCTGAAATCATGTAGAATTCAAACATAGCGTTTTACACACACCTGAAATTGCATTCAAATTATTTATCGTTATATTCTACTGTGCAATACATATTATATGTGCATTTATCATTTTGGACGCTATTAAGATGATAATCTAGACGATTACACACACACACACACACACACACACACACACAAAAAAAATTAACATTTTAATCTTTTCTCAAATGCAAAATCCCAGACCCGTTATTGGATTAACCTATTGAAATTACAGTGTCACTTCTCGCCATGTATTTGAACAAATCACAGCTTGAGTAGATAAAAACCTATCCAATCAGCACAAACTTCCCCTAAAGCCCCGCCTCCCTGACAGTATTAATTAGTTTGGGCTTTGCAGTCCGCAGACACTTGAGAGACTGTGAACTCTGTACAAGGACCACTGCTTTTAAACTGTCATAATGGTTGATGCATTTTGTGCAACTTGGAAACTGGTTGACAGCCAGAACTTTGATGAATACATGAAAGCACTGGGTAAGCAAAAAATATTTTTTTTATTTATTTATTTTGCAGAAAGACATCTTAACATCCTTTGCACGTGCAAGGTGCAGTAGTGCAGCCTGGTGTACTGCATGAATGATATTTTCTGTACAGTTTATATAATAATAGTTTTGTTCTGTATGTAATGTTTTCTGATTTTTTTGTTCCACAGGTGTTGGTTTTGCCACTAGGCAAGTAGGCAATGTTACCAAACCCACAATTGTCATCAGTCATGAGGGTGACAAAGTTGTCATAAAGACGCTGAGCACCTTCAAAAATACTGAGATTTCCTTCAAACTGGGAGAGGAGTTTGACGAAACCACAGCAGACGACAGACATGTAAAGGTTTGTGGTTTTTTTCATTCATTGATGAATGCAATGTCCACAGCATGTCTAAAATCAGTTTTCAAAGCAATTTCATGTATTTTTGGCAGGTTAGGTCTTTTTTTAATCTGCATGAATTTGATCATAAATGATACACTTTTTATTTTTCCACAACGATAAACTTAACTTGCATCTTTTTTCATTTCAGTCCACTGTAACCTTGGAAGGAGACAATCTTGTCCACGTCCAGAGGTGGGACGGCAAGGAGACTAAGTTCGTTAGAGAAATGAAGGATGGTAAAATGATTATGGTAAGCAGCATTATTATTATTTTATTTTTTTAAATTGTAATTCAAAAGTTTTTTCTTCTTAATCAGTGTCATGGCTATTTAATGTTTCTAAATGTGCTCTCCTCGTCTTTGCTGTTTCCAGACCTTGACCTTTGAGGGCGTGCAGGCTGTCCGCACATATGAAAAGGCATAATGTCAAACTGATAGATGTTTCAGTGTTACCCTGGCAACTTGACAATATTACAAGGGAATTTTTACATTGTATTCTCAACTGAGAGTTTTCCCCTTTTTAAGACATTTTTTGTAAGACCTTTTATATAAAATGCACATTGTGAATTTTTTTTTTTTGAATGTTGCAGAATGTCATTAATGTAGGTGGACTGTATAACTGAGGCCTGCCTTTGTGTTAAATTGAATGAAATACACACTTGATCAAAAACGGATTGTTTCTTTGTTTCTTATTGTCTTATCCAAATGCTTCATTCTCATTGGTTTGATATTGAAGTTTCCATAGTCCTAATATTTGTCACTCGAACAAAACATGTACTGCATACACACGCACGCGCACACACACACACACACATACATACAGTACAGTATATACAAAATTTCCTGAAACTATTTAAAAATTAAAGGTTTAGTTCACCCAAAAATTAAATTTCTGTCATTAAGTACTCACCCTCATGTCGTTCCACACCCGTAAGACCTTCGTTCATCTTCAGAACACAAATTAAGATATTTTTGACAACTCAAAACCATGTTCAGTTCATATGGATTAGTTTTACGATCTCTTTATGAACTTTTTGAAGCGTCAAAGTTGCAATTGCGTATGCTGTCAATGGAGGGACAGAAAGCTCACGGATTTCATCAAAAATATCTTAATTTGTGTTCTGAAGATCAACGAAAGTCTTATGGGTGTGGGACGACATGAGGGTGAGTAATGACAGAATATTCATTTTTGGGTGAACCAACCCTTTAAAACTAAAATTAAACTACATTAGATTAAAGCAAAAATTGCATATAGAATTTTTAAAAAAAAAAAAAAAATCAGAGACATGCCTATTTAAATTATTTTTCTCTGAAGTGAACAATCACCAGTTTGCTTGCAATATTTGTAATTAGAGATTTTATAGCTTTTATTGTAAATTTAATCACTTCTATCCAGTGCCAATGAATACTTAATGTAATTCGTTAAGCTAAAATTGTCAGTTTAGCTTTTTATACACCCATTGATTTTGTGCCATAAATTCACTTAAAATTTTAACAATCAAACAAATAATGTCTTAATTGAATTTCTGTTCTATAACCATATGTTATTGTACAGACCTTTGTTAACATGTAATTTCGTTTCATTACACATAATCCAGTCCGATTATGGATTGTATCCTTAAGTACTGGGATGATTCCCAGTATTAATGATCAGCCATTTTTGTGCTTTAGATGCTAATTAGATTTTGACTTTGAGAGTCGATGCTGCGCCGCATTAATCCGCTGAGCGGATGGCCAACACTCAAGTCATATCTGAGAAGACTGAATTTAATCTATTATCCAGGATTATTAAACTCTTCCACTGTGCTAGCATTTTCAAGCGCCCACTTCAGACTGAGAACTCATTGAATTGCAGAGTTGTGTATGAGAAAAAGGCTGTCTGATGTCCTGAATG
Source organism: Mylopharyngodon piceus (assembly GCA_039654765.1). Taxonomy (NCBI): domain Eukaryota; kingdom Metazoa; phylum Chordata; class Actinopteri; order Cypriniformes; family Xenocyprididae; genus Mylopharyngodon; species Mylopharyngodon piceus. Next base: position 22,242,337 of record CM077449.1, read on the forward strand.
ACTGTTTGTTTTACTTCTGGAGCAGTTTGAACACAGCCAACAGACTATTTAAAAGACTCTTTAGTGCAGGCCAAATATATCTGCATCTGTATTGAAAATGTCTGGGAGAAGTACAACCCTGTGTCTGTTTGATATAACGCTGGTATGATCGTGCAAGCCCTATGAAAATGACCTGCAGTAACCTCTTTGCAACTTGAACCTGACAGGTGGGGACACGTTGTCACTGGGTCAAAGTTAATCCTATAATCTGTGTTGTCTTTACGTAGGAGCATCATTCGATCAATTTGACCAACCATGTTCAGATGCTTCATAGTCTATAGTGTGATGTTACTGGCCAAATTTTGTCACAACCACTTGTACAAGTAAAAAATAAACAGCAGTTTACATCTAATATCCATATTTAATCATGGCGTTTAAGCAGAAAATGAACTGTCACATTATACAAAATTAACTAACAGTATTTTATTATATATATATATATATATATATATATATATATATATATTTAGTTTCAGTTAACTGTAATAACCCTGTAATATGCAATAGTTTGGCTCTTGCTCAAAATGATATTTCGCAAGATTCAGTGTGTTCCAGATTGCACAGTGACAGTTTAGCGTGACCCATAGCTGTCACGATGGCTTCAGTCTAACAGCAGATTGTGAATGGACTGTTACGGTCACAGAAGCGCCGTAATTGGAGTGGAAAGTAATCAGCCATTGTTCTCTGCACTCACGGCTGACCTAATAGCATGAGACTCATGAGCAACTTGCTCTGATTAATGAAACAAATGTTTAAGCACACATCACAATACAGTTTTGCCAGGACAAACACTGAGACAGGCAGCTTAATTTACTGTAAATATTGCTGAAATGAGAACTGGTTTTGGTTTTGCTTTGGGAGCAATTGCAAAAAATAAGGACACAAATTAAACCTGTAACCCTTACTGAATGCATCTGGGTTGCATTTGCCTTTATCCTGCATAGTTTGGATCATGGGTTTGAGGTCCATGTGAAATTGTTTAATTTTGCCAAAATATCAGTTTTGATAGATGCAGAGCAACAACAACAGGATATGGGAAGCGTTTTCTTCTTGCATTTAAAGGTTGATACGCCTATTTATTTATTTATCTATTTCGCTACACTAACTTAATAACATTTGTGGGGGGTATTTAGCGACTTGACGTATTCCTTACCTTCATCTGAATACGCCTAATAATACAGTATGCGAAAAACAGTACGCCCGCCAAGAGTAGGTAGGCTATGTCTGAATTCATATTATTCGAAAAACACAAGTAATCCGAAGTAGTATCCTAGTAATGCTATAGGCATTGAATAATTATTCGAATGATTCATTCAAAAATGCCATTTATTCAGCCAATGCCTTCATTCAAGAAGGAACAAAACATTATTTACACTATTGTTGTTCGCAATGCTTCTTGTTGCAACGGTTCTGCTGTGGCTTTGTTTGAAACTACTTTCGTTGGCAGAACAAAAACAGACAAAGTATTAACTGGCAATATATTATGTCTAAAATGTAAGTTAATCAGTATTAACATACTGTTTATTGGACTGAGACTTTAGTTTAGCAAGCTGGTTTTAGATGGGTTTTGGCCACATCTTTAGACATTCAGGCTGGTCAGGCTATGAGACCCACTGACCAACCAGCTAAAACCAGCTGAACATCAGCTTGGCCAACCTGGGAGACCAGCTTGACCAGCTTACCAGCTACATCCAGCTTAAACCACCCAAGACAGCTTAGGCTGGTTTTAGCTGTTTCTTTCAGCAGGTTTGCATGTACTCATAATAAAACTTTTGTAATGGAAATAATATGAGGTGGGAGAAAAACTAAATTTCAATGCTTTTGTGTTTGCACTAAACAATTACGTTCCCCAAAGAAACTTTGCCGTCGCTTGCAAAACCATTGTTTTGGAAATTGAGCCCCTAAATGGACATGGTGAAGGAAAAAAATATGAAATGGAGGAAAAATTATTTGTCAATGCTTTAGGGTTTTCTCTCGTTACCCCGCAAAAACTTTTGCGTTCTGCCGAGAAACTTTGCGAGTGAACGCAAAGTTTCTTGGGGAACTGCAAAACATTTGCGAGAGAACACAAAAGCATTGGCTTATTATTTTTTGTCCCATCTTATATTTTTTTCCACCACCATGTCCCTTTAGGGGCTCTGTAGTACGGAGTAGTACTAAAGGCACATGGGATGTGAGGAAAAACTATATTTCAATGCTTTTGCGTTTGCTCGCAAAATCATGGTATTCTTTCGCTTTTGCTTCTTCTATTATATAATGAAGAATTTGTAGTATTTAATGTTAATTTTTAATGTGTATTCAATAATTCCTCAGCATTTATATTGAGTAGCAGTGTAGGTGAAAAGACATTAGTTGCTTGCTTAATTCAGGAACTAAATTCTAAAACCTATAGTAAAGTAAAGCTTTCATTTCTTTTAGATCACCACAGGTGTTTCCAAAAGTGCCAAGACTACCGTGTAGACTAATTTTGTCTACAAACTGACTGAGCGAGAGAAAAAAAGGGAGAGGATATGGGGGGTCTATTCAGCCCCTCAGTCTATGTCAAGTCTCTGTGGCCATTTGTCAGGAAGCATGAATGCTTGCCTTCATCTTCTCCCTTTTTTCTTCTTTAGGCCAACCACAGTTCAGCTTTAAGCTGATTTTGCCTCTCTTCTTTGTGGGCTGAGAGTAGTCTGTTCTTCAGTGGCCAATAGCCTATAAGTTTGGGAGTGACATCACTGCCAGATTATGCTCTTGCCAAGCGTCATGAAAGAAACTCTCCCCGTTGTTCCCCAATGAAAAGAAAAGAGGCAAAGAGGCTCTGGGAAACCCTGACACTCCTCCATGCCTGCCATGGGAACTGTTAACACAGAAGAGAAAATATTTCAGTTGACAATGCACAGATTGTAATCAGGCACCATTCCAGGACTGGACCACGGTTCACTCTGGGACTGCTTTTAATTTTAGGGCAGTCTTGTGGCATAATGGCTAACAATGTTTAGTGTGAGAGAGTGATTCAAATGAATGTGTCTTCATTTGGTTTCAGTTTCAAATGTTCATTAATGGAGGGATGTTTATGCGTAAACTGAGCTTACACATAGACATCCTTCTACGACTGAAAATCAACAGCCATCTGTGCTACAAATGTCCAAATATTGATTTTCTTGTCCTTATCGAACCAGTGTGAACTAGTTAAAATGCCATAGTAGTCACAAATAAAAAAAATGTCATTAGTAAAATTGCAGAGAAAAAAAGTACTCCTAAAATTAGTAAAGCTTAGTATTAGTAGCCGCAGTCCATTTTGAAATATGATTGGCTGATGTCTGCATAAAATAAATGTTGTATATTATAAAACACTCACCAGCCACTTTTTTCAGTACACCTGTTCAACCGCTCTTTAACGCAAATATCTAATCAGCCAATCACATGGCAGCAATTCAATGAATTTAGGCATGTAGACATGGTCAAGACGATCCGCTGAAGTTCAAACTGAGCATCAGAATGGTGAATAAAGGTGATTTAAGTGACTTTGAAAGTGTCATGGTTGTTGGTACCAGATGGGCTGGTCTGAGTATTTCAGAAACTGTTGATCTACTGGGATTTACAGGGTTTACTAGGGTTTACAGAGAATGGTCCGAAAAAGAGAAAATATCCAGGTAGCGGCAGTTCTGTGGGTGAAAATGCCATGTTGATGCCAGATGTCAGAGGAGAATGGCCAGACTGGTTTGAGCTGATAGAAAGACAATGGTAACTCAAATAACCACTGGTTACAACTGAGGTCTGGAGAAGAGCATCACAACCAACCTGAGTATCTGTTGTTGACTATGTCCATCACTTTATGACCACAGTGTACCCATCTACTTCCAGCAGGATAACACGTCATGTCACAAAGCTCAAATAATCTCAAACTGGTTTCTTGGACATGACAATGAATTCACTAAACTCAAATGGCCTCAACAATCACCAGATCTCAATCCAATAGATCAGCTTTGGGATGTCGTGGAACGGGAGATTCGCATCATGGATGTGCAACTAAAATCTGAATGTTTATTTTACTGAAATAAAACTTGCATAATAATTTGGAACACAGTATTATATGGATGTGCAGCCGACAAATATGCAGCAACTGCGTGCTGCTATCATGTCAATATGGACCAAAAAAACACAAACTACCATAGTAGGGAAAATAAATACTATGGTAGTCAATGGGGGATGAGATCTGTTTCGTTACTGACATTCTTCCAAATATCTTCCTTTGTGTACAGCAGAACAAAGACATTTACACAGGTTTGGAACAACCTGAGGGTGAGTAAATGATGACAGAATTTTCATTTTTGGGTGAACTATCCCTTTAAGGCAGATCTGAAGGCAAAAGGGGGTCCAACCCGGTACTAGCAAAGTGTACTTAATAAAGGCTTCTCCATTTTGGCTTTATTTTTGTTAAATAAATAATGACACAGTGTAATATGTCATGTGTTGTTGTATTTACCTAATTTTAAGACCTTCTAAAGACCAGATGATTTTTTTTATGTCCTGATATGTAAAACTGTAGAATTCAAAAGGGTGTACATACTTTTTCACATGAATTATATATATATATATATATATAGTAGGATTTCAGTACAAATTTTCAGTACAAACACTTAGAATTTAGTTTTCAAAGAAAGTGTTTGTTTTATTTCTCCATATCTTTTTAGATAACTGGTATCAATCTCAGACAGGTTTGTTAAATAGTTCGCCAGGTCTACTTATGTAAATGGAAACCCTACTTAAAGAGGTTGTTTTCACATTATTAAGCAAGTCACAGTTATCATGCAATATGGGGAGGAAGAAAGATCTTTCTGAAGATGAAAAGAATGAAATGGTGCAATGTTATGCAAAAGACATGAAAACAACTAATATTGTGTGAAAACCGAAAGGAGATTATCGAGCTATCATGAGATTTGTGAGTGATTAATTACAGCACAAGAGAACTCAGTCAGATAAATGCTCATTAAGGAAAGTTTCTGTCATAACAAATGTATTGTATTAAAAGGACAGCTATAAAAAAAAGCCACCATTGAGCAGCAAACATGTATTTGAAGCTGAATGGTGTCTCTGGAGTCTCAAGAACCTCTCCATGCTGGTTGGCAGTTATGCATAAAGTTGCATTTCAGCCACCCCTAACCAAAGCCTACAAAGAGAAACGTTTACAGTGGGTGTAGAAATACATTTTCAAACAGTTTTATTGCCGTGGTGTTTTTTTGCAGCATGGGATAGTGCATTGTCCTGAATGAAAATCCTTTTATTTCAGAAGGCACTATCCTTCTTTTTAAACCATAGCAGAAAATGGTCAATTATCAACTCCACATATATTGCAGAAGTCATTTTCACACCCTCAGAGACCCTAAAGGGACCTTCCATCTCACTTCCCAATATTCCAGCCCAAATCATCACCCACTAGCTCCTTGCTGATGTCACAGTCTTGTTGGAACATGGTGTCCACTCACCAACCATCCAGAAATCCATCCATTGTAGTACGGCAGTCGTCAGTGAATAAAAATGACTCATGTATTTCTAAACCTACTGTAAACATTTCTGTGAGCTTTAGTTAGAGGTGGCTGAAATGCAACTTTATACGCAACGGGCAGCCTGCATGGAGAGCTTCTTGAGACTCCAGAGACACCAGCAGATTTCAAATACTTGTTTGCTGCTCAACAGTGGCTTTTTTTTTTTATAGCTGTCCTTTTTTATGGACAGAAACTTTCCTTAATAAGCCTTTATCTGACCGAGTTCTGCTGTGCTCTAAATCACTCACAAATCTCATGATAGCTCGATAATCTCCTTTCAGTTTTCACACAGTATTAGTTGTTTTCATGCCTTTTTCATAACATTGCACAATTTCATTCTTTTCATCTTCAGAAAGATCTTTATTCCTCCCCATATTGCATGAGAACTGTGACTTGCTTAATAATGTGAAAACAAAGTAGGGTTTCCATTTACAAGTAGACCTGGCAAACTATTTAACAAACCTGTCTGAGATTGATACCCGTTATCTAAAAAGATATGAAGAAATAAAACAAACAAACATTTTCTTTGAAAAACTAAAATCCTACTGATATGTCACTTCCATAATAATTTGGAACACAGTATATATAAAATAAAATGTACAACTTATCCTTGCAAAGGGGATTTTAGGATAGGCTCAGTTAGGAATAGTCTCTGTTGGCATGGAGATATTTAAGTTTTTTTTGGATGCTTGAATAGCTCTGGCAGAAACCTTGGATAGCACAAAGCAGGGTGTGCATACCAATGCAGTTAACACACAGAACTATTGGCAGCTTTTTGTAGGAAAGATTACAAAAACTGGCATATTTCTGAATCCTTAATCTTTAAGAATCATCTCAATTATTTTAAATAGCTATTCAAATGTAGTTATTTCATTCTACATTTACATTTCAGTCATTTAAATGTAGTTTGTGGCATCACTTAATATTGTGAAAAATTGTTTAATGTGAATACACTTATTAACATGATATGTTATTAATTATTAATTGATTTTAGATGTTTACACTTTAACTTGCCTTTACAGGAAAATTACAAAAGGACCAGAAAGGTAACATAAGAGACTATTGCAGTAATGCCACCTACTGGTGATAGTGGATGTTGACAATGGCCTGGGTGATATTGAAATAGTTCCTCAAAATGACCTGACCAAAGAAAAGATAAAAAATGCTGTTAATAAAAAACAAACATCTGTAAGTAGTTCTTTTAATAATAATTAAGGAATTCTGTAAATAATAATTCTAGCTTTGTAAAAAAAAAAAAAAAAAAAAAAAAAAAAACCTTCAAAACAATTGGTTTGATTATTGCAAACATTTATTTCTTTTAAGTCTCAGAGTCTGTATTACAGTTCAATTGGCATTTACAGTTGCAAACAGGGCTCTTTTTTTGACCGGTGACCATATTGTTGATTCTTTTGATAGCTTTATAAATCTGATTTCAGTTTATGGCTATAACTTTTACAGAGAATGTACATATTAATACAGTTCACAACTTGGCCAGTTAATTTTCTTTGCATTTTGAATATCTGACCGCAAAACCATGCAAAAGGCAAAAAACACATTATTACATGAGAAATTATATAATTCCAATTACAAAAACAAATTAAATATGGTCTGGTTTAGATACATGTTTTTAAACAATAAAATTCACGCAAACATCATGCAAAACTATTATCTTTAAGGAACATTTATAAACTGTGAATTAGATTTAAAAGTAACACTATGCAAAGAACTATATTTGAACTATGGAAAACTGCAAGTTATTCATTGCTGCAGAGTTTGACATGCCAACAAGCCCATAATTCACTATGGTTAAAGTAAGTCCAAAAGAGACCTATTTCTGTTACAACTGAGTGCTGCTATAATACGCATTTGTACAGGTTACTGTACATCAGAGAAAAAAGAAAAAAAAAAAAAAAAAAAAATCATCACATAATTATGAAGATCTTTGTACAGACATGAGTTTATCCTCTATGGAGCCACATGCTGAACTCCTGCAGAATAGATTGTGGCAGTAAAAGAAATGGCTCCAGGGTGGCCTACTGGCACAGCACACTTTAGGAGTCTCATTAGTACACACTATTAAACACTCACTAACACCATTAAATCAAGTAATGGAGAGCTCTGCTAATGAGCTGATGACAATTAGGTGCAGTGCCAGGGATCCACCAGGGGCAGTGCTGAGAAACACTGTGCTTACATGCAACACATTTCATCTGCCACAGAATTTTATCCCATATACTGAAAAAAAATTTCTGTATGAGTATGTGAAATACAGACTATTTTTATAACACAATTAGAATGCCATTTAACTGGCTCTTCTTTATTAGGTAGGTCTATCCATGTAATATTGCAAAAACACCCACATTTTTACTTACATAAACTATTAATGTTCTGTGGAGTAATGTGATGTTTGCAATTGTAAAAAAGACGTGCATTTGCGTGGATTAAAACAATGCAGTTTCTTTGATGTTTAATACATTTTCCTGGATTTAGCACCAATGTTTAGTTTCATTTCTTTATGCAAAATCCAGTGTGTTCATTTATACAGAGCACTGAACAAAACATTTGTTTCATAGAGCCTGAAGTATAGATTTATAAACATGTTTGGCAAATTATATATAAAATAAAATGTACGGAAATAAAAAATAATAAAAATAAATAATAAAAAATAAATAAAAATATCTATACATTCAGAGGAACTGAGCTTACTGTCCAAAGCCCTTATTTCTCAGTGCAGTTGTTACGTCTGTAAACGGTTTAGTAAACGGTATTACTAAGAAAATATACATGAAATATTTGTTTCCATATTTCTTGATCTATTTTATCTTGATCTATTCCTCCCTTCCTGACAGAAAACACAGTGGAATGCTTTGAATTAGCACCCCATCAAAATGAGGTAATGTACCTTGTATATAAAAGATTGTATGATCGTATCCTGAACCCCACTGCAGTGTTCAGAAAGGAAGAAAGTCGTTTCATTACTGTCAGTGCTGTCTGGACAAACTATACTCAAATCCATGGTATCAATAAAAAGATCAATAGCCTTAAGATAATACTTAGTGCAATGTTTGCAACCTCTTTTTGAAATCCAGGAAGTAACTCAAATCTCTTTCAGTTTTCTAGGTCGTGGTTGGTGTAATGTTGTAGGACCTACTGTGAACCTACGCTGCATTACATTAGCAGGTTCCTCATTCTTCAGAGGTCTGTCCTCCACTGGCTTTGCCATGTTGTTTAACGTCAGACTCCGAGGTTTGGCTGGACTCACCACAGCGGTGGTGAAAAGGGGAAGAACGGATACTGAGTATCATCCTCATCCACAAAGAAACACTGGAAGTAGGGAATGTCCTCTGTAGTGGAAAAGAAATTAGAGGCTGTTTTTTGGATTATTTTTTGGGAACAGCACATACAAAGAAAAAGTACAGTTAACAGACTTGTCATTTGACCTTTGTCTCTGACTTTGAAATATTTCTGTTGTCAAGATGGTTTATAATTTAATATGAGATTGCTTTTAAAAAAAAACAGGCACATACTGTATGTATGTTATATATGGTTTGATCAAAATGCAGTCTGGAGTTCAAATTTGATATAGTGACAAAAACTTACCCTCCTCTATCTCTGGAATATCTTTGGTGACATCAGGTTCTTCTCCTACAGAAAAAATACATATTTTTCATTTTAATCAATGTAATTATTTTACACCACATACCCACATTGGGTTTTCATGTTTTATGGAGACTTTACATAGACATAATCATTTTTATACTTTACAAACTGCATGTATATTCTATCCCCTAACCCTAAACCCAACCCTCACAGAAAACTTTATGCATTTTTACATTTCCAAAAAAAATAATTCTATATGATTTACAAGCTGTTTTCCTCATATACAAACAAATACATAAAAAAGCAACAAAACCCACCCAACTGCTACTAAAAACTAGCCCAATCGCGTTTCGGAGGGGGTTCCACGGTAAAAATTATGGAGACTTTACATAGACATAATCATTTTTATACTTTACAAACTGCATGTATATTCTATCCCCTAACCCTAAACCCAACCCTCACAGAAAACTTTATGCATTTTTACATTTCCAAAAAAAATAATTCTATATGATTTACAAGCTGTTTTCCTCATATACAAACAAATACATAAAAAAGCAGTTGTGGCCTAATGGTTAGAGAGTCAGACTGATAACCCGAAGGTTGCGAGTTCGATTCTCAATACGGGCAGGAAATAACTGAGCTGCCCTTGAGCAAGACACCTAACCCCCAATCACTCCCCGGGCACCACAGCAAAAATGGCTGCCCACTGCTCTGTGGTTTGCAGTATGTGTATGTGTATTCACTACTCACTACTCCTAATGTGTGTGCACTAACTTGGATGGGTTAAATGCAGAAGTCAAATTTCGAGTATGGGTTACTGCACTTGGCCTTCACATGTCTTAATATCTTACCTTTTACTTCCTTGTCTATGACAGCTTCCTTCTCAGTTGGCTGGACTACTGATTATAGAACATAAAAAAAAAATCAGGTAAAATGTACATTTTACATTTGGGTTGTGAATAGTACAATATGTTGGCCATATTCAGAATACGTGGACTGCACATTATACCCTAACTGCTTAACTATTAAACTGAAAGGAAAAAAGCAAATACAAAAAAGCATACATTAAAAACATAGGCCAAGGCCAAGGCAGTCGAGGATTAAGAAAAGGCCTTTATTCACTTATGGCTAAATAAGCATACCTTTTTCTTTGACCTTCTCAGGTTCTAAAAAAAAAAAGAAAAAAAAAAAAAAAGAAAGAAAGAAAAAAAAATTATTAAAAGTATCTTAAAAATGTTGACATGTACTAAAGCATACTTCATGCATTCGTTTTTACTGGGAAGGTCTTCCAACTGGATTCCTGTTCATTATGTGCTGGATTGCTCAGTGGGAATAATACTTTCAATATTTCTTCTCAAGGAATATTTGATTACAATTCATGTCTAAATAAAATATATTTTTAGCAAATATGTTGATGAAAAGATTTCTATACTCCTGAGCAGGGTTGCCAGGTTCTCACAACAAAACCCACCCAACTGCTACTAAAAACTAGCCCAATCGCGTTTCGGAGGGGGTTCCACGGTAAAAATCGTGTTCCAGAGGGTAAAATCTGCTTTTTTGGCGGGGTTCCCTTGGTAAAATTCGCATTCCAGGGGCTAAATATCATGTTATTTGGGGTCGTTTCAACCCGCGGACATGAAAAACAACCCGCGGCAACAGTGTAAAAGTAGCCCAATTCCGCGGGAAAACCATGGACTTGGCAACACTGCTCCTGAGTCAACTATTATATACTAGCCAGCTATCAGCTATCATATGATCAACTATAAATGTTACATCTGTTAATGAATATATAATTTCTTAGTGTAAAAATTCAGAACTATTGCTGAAATGAAGAAGGACATTGTTAAAATTCTGTACTATCAGCCATAGTACCTTTCTGTAAAGGTTTCTTTACTTCTTTGACTTTTTCACGGGTGATTTCTAGCATCAGGAGAGAGATTTTTATTCAAACAAACACTGCTACAACAACAATAACAACTTGTCTTTTACTTAGTATCACTTACAAAACAAGGAGAAAGTCAATGTGGTAGATGATTTTTTACAAAATACATCAATCTTTAAGAGTAAATAAAAATTTACCTTTCTTTTTGGGCTCTGGTCTGATCTTAGCTTTTGGAGCTTCTTTGTCTAGCATAGAAAAGTTAATAATTTTTTATGTGGATATCAATAGCTAGTTTTGATAACGTTTCAACTAAATTACAGTTCAAGTGATTTACAAAGAAATGAGAATAAAAACATTAATATTAATATATATAAACTAATATCTTTATAAAAATACATTTCTGTTTTCAGTTTTTATGGTCTTTATTGCCCACAAAAACACAGCATTCATAAAATTGCTTAAAAAAAAATCTGTCAATTAACATATTTATATATTATACTTGGTGATCTGCTGAAGCTTTCTGACTTACCTTTCTTTGCAGGTGCTGGTTTAGTGATGTTCTTCAATGCAGCACGTTCTGTGTTGTGAAGAAGAAAAACTGGTTAAGCTACATGCAAGCTTCAATTTCATAATTATACAAAGAAAGCTGGATATAATTTACACTCGTCTTGTACTGTATATATGCAAAATACAGAGCTGATGAAAAGACAATATGAATAAAAAGTACATAAAAGACTGAGCATAAAAAAAATTGCCGAGCCAATACGATTGGAAGTGCAACATGTAGAATATTCTAATATTTCATTTACAAATTGTCTCTGGCATCTTCCAAAAGAAAAAAACATTCCTGAGAATAAACAAGTAAAATAATAGATAAGAGAATGATTGCCCATTACCTGTTTTAATATGTGCTGCCTTAGTAACGTTCATCAGAGCATCACGATCTATAAAAGAAAAAGTTTCACTCACTCGCATGTGAACATTGCAGTGGGAATCACACTTTATATAAAAACTACTGTTGGTTCCTGTTTATTTGTAGCTCAATGACTATAATTCATGACCAGCTTGTGAAATTAAGAAAAACCTTTTTTGGCTCTTTCCTTGAAGACCACTGGTTTTACTTTCACACCGACAGTCTCCGGCTCTGTAAGAGATACAAGCAGCATGCAAGTCAAAAAAATATTTGTACTGTTGCTTTACTTTGAATTATAACTGATGAAAATACAAGTCTATTTGCAAGCCTGAGAATGTCAAAATTTAAAACTATTTCTAACATAGACCAAATACCTTTGATTGTTCTGTTGTCCATCCGTAAAAGTGTAATTTGATTTTGAGTGGACTCCAGATCACTTCTCATTTCACCAATGTCCTTCCTCAGTAAATCCAGAAGAGACAGTTTTTGGTTGATGGAGTTCAGGAGCTCCACGTCCAGACCGATAAGACCAACATCATCTGTGTGTTCACAAGTGTTTTGAAATAATTTGTGTAATGATCTGTGGCCATTCAGACAGACTCTTATCAGTCACACTTTATTTTGACAGACCACTTTAGACATCTTTCTAAATATAAGTAACAACAACATGTCAAATAACTCATTAATTTGCAACTAGATGTCAGGTATTTCATTGTATAATGACAAAACAGAAAAATTCTGTAAAAAAATACAGACCATTACCTGTAAAATTACATTTATTTTTAACAGTGTTAATAGAATGTCTAAAGTCAAAGTCTGTGCATTTGATAAGAGGGTAACATGACAATAAATTGTGCAAATAAGCTTTCATTATGCAGTAGCACTATTACAAAAAACAGTATAATTACAACATTTCCTAAAAGACTCACCTTTTATTGGTTCTGGCTCTGGTGCCTTTTCTTTAGTGACTTCAGGCTCTAAACAAAAGTATTTTTTCATGTTATAATAATTTTATACAAAAATCATATTACAGAAAGCACCACTATATGCAGAATGATTTCATTTGCAATCATACCTCTCTTTACAGGAGCGCGCTTAACTTTCTCCTTGATGACTTCAGCCTCTGAAAAGGAAATGATGTGAAAATATTTGAAGAATTACAATAAATAAATTTAAAATAAATAAATATATTTTCTATAGATTGGAGGTAAAATTTTGATAACGGTAACTCTTACCTTTCTTCTCAGGGGCTGGTTTAGCTTTCTCCTTGATGACTTCAGCCTCTATGATGTAGATAAAATAAAAAAACATACATATAAAAAAATGAATAAATAAAAAAATGAATGTAGCATAATATAAAATTCTGCTTGGAAATAGTGTTAATTTGATTGTTACAGTAAATCAAACCTTTCTTCTCGGGGGCTGGTTTTACTTTCTCTTTGATGACTACAGCCTCTAAAACAGCAAAAATAATAATAATAACAATAATAATAATTATAATAATAAAACAGAAAAAAGGCAAAAAACAAAACAAAAAAAAAACTCTTTGCCTTATGGCTTGGAAAAAGAATGATGACTGAAATAACCTTATTATTTCAGGAAACCTGATTTGCTGAAATCACACTATACAGGATATCACACTAAAAATCGAAGCATATGAACTCATACCTTCCTTCAGGGGGGCTGGTTTAGCCTTTTCTTTGATGACTACAGCTTCTGAATTAGTGATGATGGAAAAATATATTTAGAAAATGTAAAACAGAACTAAGGAAAATTGTTAACTTACCATTATTTCTGACAGCTTATTAAATAGCTGTAGTTTAATAAACCTTAAAGTTCATTCTAACATTCAAATGGCAATAATCTCACAAAAATACCTTTCTTTGGTGCTGGCTTTGGCTTTTCTTTTGTTATTTCAGGTTCTGTAAAACATGGCAGTAGAACTTTATGTTAGCAAATGAAATAAATGGACAAGTGTGTTTTTGTGTTTTGTGATTTTGAATTAAAATGTCAAGTAGACAGGTACCCTTTTCTTCAGGGACTGGTTTTGCCTTTTCCTTGGGAACCTTGACTGAAAAAGAGTTAAAAAAAAAAAAATGAAAAAAGGATTTGTTTCTGAAAAAACCTTGAAATATGAAAACATGCATATGGTATTCAGATATGTATTACATGTTATGTATTTGCAAATTTTAAAATATAAACATAGATTATACTATATATTAACACCTTTCTTTGTAGGTTCTGGCAGGTGCCTTTCTGGTTCAGGTGCCTTTTCCTTATGAACTTCAGGCTCTGTAAAACAGCATTGTTTCATGTGATGAATGATCATACAGTGGGAAGCAACATCATTACAGGATGATTTCATTGGCATCTATACCTTTCTTTACAGGAGCTGGTTTAACTTGCTTGATGATTTCAGCCTCTACAGTGATGATAATATAAACATTTTTAGATAAAGAACACATTTTGGCTTAGGGATAATGTCAATTTGGTAACAGTAACTCAAACCTTTTTTCTCAGGGGCTGGTTTAGCTTTATCTTTGATGACTTCAGCCTCTAAAATAATGATAATATAAAATATTTAAAATATTAGCATCAACTTAAAACTGGGCAAAATAGAAATATGTTTTGACATTGTTCCCTTTCGAAGTGGAACTTCAATGCTGCATCTGACGCTATGGGGAATGCCATTAGCATGACCGGTGTCTGAAGCACGTGTGACAAACATGGCAATTCCCTGGCTGACGACAGTCCATGACGTCACAATTGGAGTGCCCGTAAGTATAAAAGGCCACTTGTAATACACGTCATCAGCTTTTTTGTCTTCGGGAGCCACTTGTTTGTATGCGTGTGTAAGATAACGCTCTGTGCGTTTGACTCCCAAGGGAGCTGGAACTGCTCATTATCATGCATTAATGGTAAGAAGCGCTGTTCTTGATTGATTCTCTTCTGAGTGTTTGAACAAGGACATTCAGCTCTCAAGGGAGCTGGAGGCACTCATGGCGAAGCATTCATATTAATAGGCTCTGTTCTCACTTGATTGTTAATATAGTAATAAGATTATAGCGTTTGCACGGAGCGTGTTTGACTCTTGGGGGAGTTGAATGCATTCTTTGTGATGTGTTCGCTGTGGGAAGCTCCATCCATGCTTCAGTCTTTCGAGGAATTAGAGGCGAGCATCTACACCTTGTGTTTCGGGTCCCGCAGTCGCAGAGGTGGAGTGGCGGGATCGATCAAAGGGATTGTAGGCGGAATGTGGGAGGAGCCTGGAAGGAAGTTTTTCTCTTTTTGGGCTTCTCCTGCTAGCTCTGTTGCTTTCATGTCGGTTTAGGAAGCCACTCTGTGGCTGATTCCAACCTGACTGATTAATGTGGCATTCTGAGGAATTAGATGCAGAGTTGAGGCGGGTGCTTTTAATAATCAGCCTTAGATACCCCCTTAGGGCTGATGCAGGGTAAACGGAGTTATGTAGGGCAGTATAGATTCCCTCTACTTCGTTCACCTCCCTCCCCAACTACTGTTGGGTCTTGAAGTAGGATGTATGCTCCCCTTTGGATGGGTGATTTATAGGCCTCTCTAGTATGACCCAGATTCAAAAACCTGACAAGTAGAGGTAGACTGCCTGTGGGGTGTCCCTCCTGGTTATCTATTGCATGCTATAGTTAGTGCTGGAGTAAAGTGCTAGCAATAGCAGGTACTGGAGAAGTGCTTATATTTAAGTCAGGGTTGAGCTGCTCTTCTCCATTGTACTTGGGTTTTTATGTAGGGTATAAGCTCCCCTGCGGCCTCCTTGGGGTTGGCGTATGCTGAATGAGAGTTATTGGCAAACTAAAGAAGAAACTGACTGCCTTTTTCTTGTCTGGGACATTTCTACACTTTGGATAGCTCTAAGGGTCGATGTTAGATTAGATTCCCTCTACTTCATTTACATCCCTCCCCTGCTGTCGGGTCAGGTCTTCAAGTAGGGATGTCGCTCCCCTTTGATGGGTGCTCTACTGTGGCTTGGTTTGACAGTGCTAACAAGCAGAGGAAGTCTGTCGGCGGGGCATCCCTCCTTGTTATCTGTCACATACTGTAGTCTAGTGCTAAAAGAAAAAGCGCTAGGTATAGCGGGCCTTTACTCAAGGCAGGGTACGAGCTGTTCTCCCCCAGTGTTCTGGGGTCTTTAAGTAGGGCCCTTCAAGTTGGGGTGATGAGAGTTACTGGGCACACTGTGTTATACCCTGCTCTCATTTTCCTCCCTTTCCTGAGTACGAGTAGGGATATAGGCCACTTGGAGGAATGGAGTGGCAACATTGAAGTTTGTAGCCTAAAGGGCCAATTACTGAGGTTTTAGCACCTTGCATGCTCCCTTTGGTAAGCTGCTCTTTGGGATACCCCTTAGGGTTGAGTAAGGTAAACTGAAATATGGTGGGCAATCTGTATTCCCCTGTTTAATTTACCTCCCTCTCCAACTGTTGTTGGGTCTTAAAGTAGGGTATTTTGCTCCCCTTTAGTTGGGTTCCGCATGAAGCCTCTCTCGTATGATCCATGTTCAAAAAACCTGACAAGTAGAGGTAGTTTGCCTGGTAGCGTTCCTCGTTATTTTGCACTCTATAACTCAGACTAGTGAATGGAGTCTCTTTTGGATCCTGGAGAAGTACAAACAGGATGTGAGCGCTCTCCCCTAATTGCTCTAGGGTATTTGCAGTTTCCCTAGGGGTTGAGTTTTTAGCAATTATATTATGCTGCTCACTTATTTGCATTTGTTCTGATTGGGTTGAGGGTGGCATTCTCCCCCTGGAAGTAGTGGTAATATCGAAGGTCATAGCTGACCCTTTGGTCAGCTACTCCCTAAGGGCTTTGTCAAGGTAAAAGAAGCTGATATAGCCGAGTCATTTTTTTTTTTTTTGAGCTCTGCTCTTGGGGCCTTATAATGCTGACACCTGCCCTGCAAGGGAGGGAGGAAGGTTGTAAAGGCCAGGACTTCCCTTGCTATAGAGCATAGAAGCTTGGATATATAATATTGGAAGATATTGACTTAGGGAGTAGTGCCACTATGTAGTCTATGAGTCATTTTGGATGTGCCCTTGGGGTTGACGCACTCTGACTCCGGCTAAGTAATCCGTAGAGTCAATTTATGCTATGCCCATTATGTTTGTGCATATTCACAGCTTAGTGAGACATTCCTACAGCACGGCATAGTGGGTATTGGTTCCCCATAGCTTCAATATCAGATGCGGCATCAAAGTTTCACTTCGAAAGGGAACATCTAGGTTACATATGTAACCTTGGTTCCCTGTGAAGGGGAACGAGATGCCGAGTTTCGTTGCCATGCCTAGGGCTTGCTTGAATGTCTCCTTCAGACAAAAGAGTTGCTGACGTGTATTACAGGTGCCTTTTTATACTTATACCTTTTATAATTAGTGTCAATATCAGATGTCCCATCTCATTCCCCTTCTTAGGGAACCAGGGTTACATACGTAACCTAGACATTTTTCAAATATAAATTGCAGTACCTTTCTTTGGTGCTGGCTTTGGCTTTTCTTTAGGTACCTCGGGTGCTGCAAAATATGGGGGTTTAACTTTAAAATATTTTTGAATATCAGGCAGATATTTCAGTTTCAAGAATGCCTAACAATGGAGTCTAACACATTACCCTCATGTTTGCCATGGGGAAATCTCACCTATTTTTGATGCCATTTCAGGGGCCTTTTCTTTAGCAACTTCAGGCTCTTTTATTTCATGTAATTAATAATCATCAGAAAGCATAAAAACAACAGCACATGCAGGATGATTTCATTGACATCCATACCTTTTTTTTCAGGAGCTGGTTTAACTTTCTTTTTGATGACTTCAGCTTCTGAAATATTAAAAATATTTAGAAAAAGAGAAAAGCTTGATTTGAGCAAATTTGAGCTTGGTCTTGCCAACTTGAAAGCACACATCAAGCTACATTAAGTAACTCTTACCTTTCTTCTCAAAAGCTGGCTTGGGTTTCTCCATGATGATTTCGGCCTCTGAAGTGTTGATAATATTAAATAAAAAGGTTTTTTTAGTATGATCTTATATTTTCTTAAAGAAAAATTATAACATTTGAAAGTAAATCAAACCTTTCTTCTCAGGGGCTGGTTTTACTTTCTCTTTGATGACTCCAGCTTCTGAAATTGTGAAAATGTAAATATATTTAGATGTAACTAAATATATATAATAGAGTATTAAAGTACTGCTCAATTTGCACACTTGCATTAAAGCACATATTATTTGCTTGTGTTTAGAAAAAAATCTCACCTCTTTTGGGTTTTGGTTCAGGAGCCTTTTCTTTAGAAACTTCAGGCTCTATAAAACAGTATTTTTTCATGTGATACTTGAACCATTATACAGTGGGAAGGCAACAGTACACACATTGAGATTTCATTAACATTCATACCTTTCTTTACAGGAGCTGGTTTAACCTTCTCCTTGATGACTTCAGCCTCTGAAATGTCAATGATAATAATTAGAGACTTGTAAAATATCTTCAATTCATGAGAACAGAATCTTAACTTTATCCTTAGTACAAAATAAAATCACACAATGAAAAAAAAAAAAAAACAACAACTTACCTTTCTTCTCAGGGGCTGGTTTAGCTTTCTCCTTGACTTCAGCCTCTGAAAAGATAATTATGTTTACTGTAAAAGTTTTTTTTTTTTTTCCCCCCAACTTATAATGTTAATTCAATAATTAACACAGTAAATCAACCCTTTCTTTTCAGGGGCTGGTTTTACTTTCTCTTTTAAGATTTCAGCTACTAAAATTTTGAAAATATAAACATATTTACAGAAAAGAAAATACATATATTAGAGCACTACTCTAATCTACAAGGGAAAAGTTTAAAGCACATATTATCTGCTTGTGTTGGGATAAAAAAACTGACCTCTTTTTAGTTTTGGTTCGGAAACCTTTTCTTTAGAAACTTCAGGCTCTATAAAACAATATTTTTTCATGTGATACTTGAACCACTATACAGTGGGAAGGCAACAGTACACACATGGTGATTTCATTGTCATCCATACCTTTCTTTACAGGAGCTGGTTTAACTTTTTCCTTGATGACTTCAGCCTCTGAAATGGCAATGATAATATTTAGAGACTGTAAAATATCTTAAATTTATGAGAATAGAATCTTAACTTTATCCTTAACACATATAAAAAAAAAAAAAAAAATAAAAAAAAAAAAAAAAAAAAAATCACACATTGAAAAAAAGCTAATACCTTCAATTTATGAGAATAGAATCTTAACTTTATCCTTAACATAAAATAAAAATCACACAATGAAAAAAACAAAAAACAAAAACTTACCTTTCTTCTCAGGGGCTGGTTTAGCTTTCTCCTTGACTTCAGCCTCTGAAAAGATAATTCTGTTTACTGTAACAGTTTTTTTTTTTTCCCCAACTGATAATGTTAATTCAATAATTAACACAGTAAATCAACCCTTTCTTTTCAGGGGCTGGTTTTACTTTCTCTTTTAAGATTTCAGCTACTAAAATTTTGAAAATATAAACATATTTACAGAAAAGAAAATACATATATTAGAGCACTACTCTAATCTACAAGGGAAAAGTTTAAAGCACATATTATCTGCTTGTGTTGGGATAAAAAAACTGACCTCTTTTTAGTTTTGGTTCGGAAACCTTTTCTTTAGAAACTTCAGGCTCTATAAAACAATATTTTTTCATGTGATACTTGAACCACTATACAGTGGGAAGGCAACAGTACACACATGGTGATTTCATTGTCATCCATACCTTTCTTTACAGGAGCTGGTTTAACTTTTTCCTTGATGACTTCAGCCTCTGAAATGGCAATGATAATATTTAGAGACTGTAAAATATCTTAAATTTATGAGAACAGAATCTTAACTTCATCTTTAACACAGAGAAAAAAAAACAAAAAAAGAAAAAAAAAAAAAAAAAAAAAATCACACATTGAAAAAAAGCTAATACCTTCAATTTATGAGAATAGAATCTTAACTTTATCCTTAACATAAAATAAAAATCACACAATGAAAAAAACAAAAAACAAAAACTTACCTTTCTTCTCAGGGGCTGGTTTAGCTTTCTCCTTGACTTCAGCCTCTGAAAAGATAATTCTGTTTACTGTAACAGTTTTTTTTTTTTTCCCAACTGATAATGTTAATTCAATAATTAACACAGTAAATCAAACCTTTCTTCTCAGGGGCTGGTTTTACTTTCTCTTTGATGACTCCAGCTTCTGAAAATTGTGAAAATGTAAACATATTTAGATGTAACTAAATATATATAATAGAGTATTAAAGTACTGCTCAATTTGCACACTTGCATTAAAGCACATATTATTTGCTTGTGTTTAGAAAACAATCTCACCTCTTTTGGGTTTTGGTTCAGGAGCCTTTTCTTTAGAAACTTCAGGCTCTATAATACAGTATTTTTTCATGTGATACTTGAATCGCTATACAGTGGGAAGGCAACAGTACACACTGAGATTTCCTTAACATTCATACCTTTCTTTACAGGAGCTGGTTTAACTTTCTCCTTGATGACTTCAGCCTCTGAAATGTCAATGATAATAATTAGAGACTGTAAAATACCTTCAATTCATGAGAACAGAATCTTAACTTTATCCTTAATACAAAATAAAATCACACAATGAAAAAAAAAAACAACTTACCTTTCTTCTCAGGGGCTGGTTTAGCTTTCTCCTTGACTTCAGCCTCTGAAAAGATAATTCTTTTTACTGTAAAAGTTTTTTTTTCCAACTTACAATGTTAGTTCAATAATTAACACAGTAAATCAAACCTTTCTTTTCAGGGGCTGGTTTTACTTTCTCTTTGACGACTTCAGCTACTATAATGTTGAAAATATAAACATATTTATAGAAAAGAAAATACATATATTAGAGTACAACTCTAATCTACAAGGGAAAAAGCTTTCTTTAAAGTACATATTATCTGCTTGTGTTGGGATAAAAAAAAACTCACCTCTTTTTGGTTTTGGTTCAGGAGCCTTTTCTTTAGAAACTTCAGGCTCTATAAAACAATATTTTTTCATGTGATACTTGAACCATTATACAGTGGGAAGGCAACAGTACACACATTGAGATTTCATTAACATTCATACCTTTCTTTACAGGAGCTGGTTTAACTTTCTCCTTGATGACTTCAGCCTCTGAAATGGCAATGATAATATTTAGAGACTGTAAAATATCTTAAATTTATGAGAACAGAATCTTAACTTTATCCTTAATACAAAATAAAATCACACAATGAAAAAAACAAAAAACAAAAACTTACCTTTCATCTCAAGGGCTGGTTTAGCTTTCTCCTTGACTTCAGCCTCTGAAAAGATAATAATGTAAAATTATTTTGTGGGGAAAAGACTTTCTTTAGCATAATTTAAAATGTAAAAGTTTTTTTTCCTAACTGATAATGTTAATTCAATAATTAACAATCAAACCTTTCTTCTCAGGGGCTGGTTTAACTTTCTCTTTAATGACTTCAGCCTCTGAAAAATGAACGTAAATCTTTCTTTAGCATAATTTGAGTCTTTTTTCTTACAAATAAATTTAATTAAACAGATGAAACAGTAAATCAAACCTTTTTTCACAGGGGCTGGTTTTACTTTTTCTTTGACGACTTCAGCTTCTAAAATGAAAGGAAGATATAAAAGCATTAGCATTATTTTAAAACTGACCAGTGACTTTTTTTTGCAATATTCTTATTAATAAATTGCAGTACCTTTCTTTGGTGCTGGCTTTGGTTTTTCTTTAGTTTTCTCAGGTACTGCAAAACATGAGAGTTTAACTTTAGAACTTTAACTTTAAAATAGCAGCTGTAATGATGTGCTAAGTTAACATGCAAGTTGTCAAACATCCTGTAATAAACATATCCGTAACATTAGCAAAGCAAGTCATAATTGTCAACATTGCTCATGTGCTGATAAATCAGCAATATTAGGTCATATACTAGATATGTACATTTTTCTTTAGAGACTAGTTTTGCCTTTTCTTTTGGAACTTCAATTGAAAGGGATTAGAAGATAAACGAAAATGTTTCAGAGCAAAACTTACCAAATGAAAACATATATATATGACATTCAGATATTCAAAATTGCACAAGTTACAAGAAAAACACACATAATACCTATCTTTGCAGGTTCAGGTGCCTTTTCTTTAGGAACCTCCGGCTCTATAAAATCGTACGGTTTGGTGTGATAAATGATCATTATACATTATGAAAGCAACAATATATGCCAATTATTTAATTGTATACCTTTCTTTATGGGAGCTGGCTGAACCTTTTCCTTGATGATTTCATCCTCTGCAATGATGATAATATATAAATCTTTAGAGAAAGTATAACATTTTGCTTATAAAAAAGTGAAATTGATCATTAACACAGTAAATCAAACCTTTCTTCTTAGGGGCAGGTTTAGCTTTCTCCTTGACAGCTTCAGGCTCTACAAAACAGAAAACAAAAGGATTATTATTTCATCATGTCAAACAATGAAGCCTTTTTGCTATTAATAGACTGATCATATTTTTGTTAAAAATGTAAAATGTTCTAAAAGGGCTGAGGGGAAAACTCACCTTTTTTTGGTTTTGGTTCAGGTGCCTTTTCTTTAGCAACTTCAGGCTCTATAAAACAGAATTTTTGATAAATTTAATAAATTATCATAACGTGGAAATCAGCAATTCCAGATGATTTCATTGACATCATCCCTTTCTTTACAGGAGCTGGTTTAACTTCCTCTGAAAGGAAATTATGTGAGAATATTGAGAAAAAAATTACAGCTTAGCTTTTTTTGTGGGAAAATATTAACTTCATTTTTAACCTGGGGGTAAAAGCACATATGAAATGATAACTTCTACCTTTTTTCTCAGGGGTTGGTTTGGCTTTTTCCTTAATGACTTCAGCCTCTAAAATGTTGATAAAATAAAAACATTTCAACATAATAGTAGCATAATATAACATTTTGTTTAGGCATAGTGTTATTTTGATTGTTAACACAGTAAAACAAACCTTTCAACTTAGGGGCTGGTTTAGTTTTCTCTTTGACAGCTTCAGGCTCTACAAAAAAGAAAACAGAAGGATATTTCAGTTTCATTGTGTCAAACAATTTTGATATAAATTTAAAATGTTCTAGAAGGCCTATGGGGAAAACTCACCTCTTTTGGGTTTCGGTTCAGGAGCCTTTTCTTTAGCAACTTCAGGCTCTATAAAACAGTATTTTTTGCATGTGATAAATGATCATAATAATGTCAAAATCAGCAATACAATGTCATTGACATCCATACCTTTCTTTATAGGAGCTGGTTTAACCTTCTCCTTGATGACTTCAGCCTCTGAAAAGGATAATCATGTGAAAATATTAGAGAATGTATATATACACTGTATACACATACCTACATGTATAAGTTCTACCTTTCTTCTCAGGGGCTGGTTTAGCCTTTTCCTTGATGACTTCAGCCTCTGAAATGTTGATAATATAAAAACATTTTAAAATCACATTATATTTTGCATAAGGATTGTGCTAATTTCATAGGTAAATCAAACCTTTCTTCTCAGGGGCTGGTTTAGCTTTCTCCTTGATGACTTCAGCCTCTACATTTTTATGACATAAAATATAAAGTGAAAGCAAAAGGTAAACATTATATTATCATATTATCAACAAAAATGGTCATTTTCACAAATAAATGCAAGTACTGTAGACACACCTTTCTTTGGTGTTGGCTTGGGTATTTCTTTAATTATCTCAGGTTCTACAAAGCATAGAAGAGTTCAATGTTTAAAAAAACAGAAATTGTGTTGCGACTTCTCTCATGACATTATTGATCATAATGTTCTTTGTAATATTTATAAACACCAAGTAACAATTGAAACAGCAGTCACAAGTGGCTACAGTCAGACAAATGGCAGAACTTATAGCATATATTGTAAAGTATATGAATACCTTTCTTTTTTGGTTCAGGTGCCTTTGCTTTAGAAATTTCAGGCTCTATAAAACAGCATTGTGTTGTGTTATGAATAAACATCATACAGTGGAAAACAACAGTATACACAGGATGATTTGTTTGACCTCCATACCTTTCTTTACAGGAGCTGGTTTAACTTTCTCCTTGATGACTTCAGCCTCTGAAATGATAATATTTCAAATATGTTTAGAGAAAGAATAACATTGTGATAATGACAAATCAGAAATCAACACAGAAAGTCAAACCTTTCTTCTCAGGGGCTGGTTTAACTTTCTCTTTAGCAACTTCAGGCTCTACAAAACAAAACAGAGGAATTTCAATCATGTGAAACAATGCAGTTAAATCCACATATGAAATCTTTGAAATACTAACAAGCACAATCTTTAATTTTTGATATAATTTGATTGACCAATGTCCGAAAAAGGGACTGTGGGGAGACATCTCACCTTTTTTGGGTTTTGGTTCAGAAGCCTTTTCTCTTGCAACTTCAGGCTCTATAAAACAGTATAAAATTGATCTGATGTGATTAGGGTTGTGAATTGCACAGAAAAAGTTATTTTAATGCGATTTTAAACCATTCAAGTGCAATAAGACTCGCGAGCTATTTTCTGTGCTGCAAACACATCCAAAACGTGTGCACAGACAGCCACCTATCATGCTGAATAGTGTGCGATACTGTTCTCTTCCGTGTCTTTTTGCACTTAAACGGAAAAATACACACAAAAAATGTCAAAATATTCTTGTAAACACAGTCGGTTATGTCTTACGTGAATGTAAACAGTTGAGAAAGAAATGCATATGTAACAGTATATTGGATCCGTGCAGCTCTTAAAGTGACAGCAGCCTAATATTCCTGCTGCCGTTTCTATAATAACGTTAATAAAACAACAAAAGACAAAGAGAAAATTCCCTCGCTGTTCTTGGAAAGTTAAATTCTGTAACTATATTTGTAATGTATATTTTATTTATAAAGTGCAGTGTTATTTTACATTTGATTTCAGTTTCTGTACCTGAATACCTGAAAATCTTAAAACACTGTTTATTTCAATCGTATCTTTGTTTATTTGTCTTTATTTGTGCGATTGCTTATTTTTTTATTCGTTCTTTTTTAATTTAAGAGTGCTTAATTGTCTTTAATAGTGCTTGAAATTTATATTAGTTAGATTAGTTGTTTTTGCTGTGGTATTTTTAAACCATAGGCAAAGGTTCCTTGTGTAAGTGTTCTTTAGCCTGTTGATTTTTGTTCATGGTATTCAGCTACAATGAAATGAATTTGCAAGAAGAATAAGAATAAATGTGAATGATATTTGTTTTGTTTTTTTTACCTTATTGGAACCAAAATTAGGAATCGATAAGAATCACAACCGATAAGCAAAATCGGAGTCGTTAAAATTAAAACAATACCCAACCCTGATCATACCCTGTGACTGATCATATAGCAGAAAGCTACAGCATTTGCAGGATATGATTTCATTTCATTCACCTTTCTTTACAGGAGTTGGTTTAACTTTCTCCTTGATGACTTCAGTCTCTGAAATGAGAATAATTTAAAAAATATTTAGAGATTGTAAATGTCTTCTTTGCATTATCTTGTTTATTAGCTTTATCTTTACCACAAAGTGAAATCATTCATGAAGTAAAGTAATGGTAACTCTTACCTTTCTTCTCAGGGGCTGGTTTAGCTTTCTCCTTAACGACTTCAGCCTCTGAAATGATGATCATGCAAAAATACTTAGAGGAAGCCAAAGAAATCCTTTTGCATAATATTACATTTTGCTTGAAGGAAACGTTTTAAATATTAACATAGTAAATCAAACCTTTCTTCTCAGGGGCTGGTTTAGCTTTCTCCTTGATGACTTCAGCCTCTAAAATGATGATAATATAAAATATTAAGACAAACCAGTTCTATTCTATTTTGCGTTCAGTGTTATCTTAAAAACTGGCTAAAAGAAAACATTAACTTTCATTGATATCTATTCCTTTCTTTACAGGAGCTGTTTTCTCCTTAATGACTTTAGCCTCTGAAATGGCAATGATGTAAAAAAAAATTTAAAGGGTTTTAAAAGATTTATTATCTTTATAACTTTTTTCTCATGGACTGCTTTAGCTTTTTCTGATTACTTCAGCTTCTGTTATAATATAATACCATTTAGGGGAAAATGGACATTTTAAACTAAACTAGCTTGGTGAAAATCTGGGTACTTTCAATACATTAAAACACAAAACAGAGTATAAAACAATGATAGGATAGATGAAAAAAATACTTGCGAGATAATGTATTTTAGGAAAAAGAATCTTCAGGTGCCTTTTCTTTAGTAACATCAGTTTTTATGATACAGTACTGTTTCATGTGATGAATAATCACACAAGCATTTCATTTGCATTAATCCATACCTTTCTTTACAGGAGCTGGTTTAACTTTCTCCTTGACGACTTCAGCCTCTGAAATTGTAATGATATAAAATGTTCAGAGGTTTTGATGTATTTTCTTTAATACTAAGAGTTTGTGGAAAAAGTTTCTAAAAACATTAAAGCAAACCTTTCTTCTCAGGGGCTGGTTTGGCTTTTTCTTTGATGACTTCAGTTTCTGAAATATGTGAAAATATAAAATATTTAAAGAAACAAAAGTCATGAAACTTTAGGTTCCATAAGAAAGTAATTTTAACCCACCTTTCTTTACAGGAGCTGGTTTTGCTTTCTCCTTGACTTCAACCTCTGAAATGGCAATGTGGTGATTGTAAAAGGTATTTTAAATATTATCTTTTGAATTTGTCTAGATAAAATATTAACATGAACTCACCTTTTTTATCAGGGGCTGGTTTAACTTTTTCTTTGACTTCAACCTCTAAGATCATGAAAATGCAAAACATATTTAGATATTTTGTTGTTGTTGCTGTTTTTTTAATCATAAATGCTGTTAGAGAAAACAGTAATTTAATTCTTAATACAGTAACTCAAACCTTTCTTATCAGGGGCTGGTTTAGCTTTCTCTTTAATGACTTCAGCCACTAAAATATAAAAAAATAAAATTGAAAAAATGCGAACAATTAGCATTATCTTACAAAAGCAAGTGGAAAAACCACTTAAGCATTATTCTCACTAATACATTGAAAGAGTTTACCCTTCTTTGGTACAGGCTTGGGTTTTTCTTTAGTTATTTCAGGTGCTGCTGCAAAACATGAGGGTTTAACTTTACAATTTGCAGATGTACAGATAAATCAACAAGGCACTGTAGTACATAATTTGAAAAAGTGATTTGGAATTGACAGGTAAACTCGATATGTACCTTTCTTTTCAGGGACTGTTTTTTCCTTTTCCTTTAGAACCTCAACTAAAAAGACATCACAAGTCAAATTGATATTTGTTTCTAAAAGTCCATATGAAAATACTGTAAGGCATGCATTTAAAATTGCTCATTTTAAAAGATAAAAAGCAACTATAGCATATTAACACCTTTCTTAGTGGGTTCTGGTTTTGGTTCAGGTGCCTTTTCTTTAGCAGCTTCAGACTCTATGAAACAGTATCACGTGATGAATGATCATCATACAGTAGAAATCAAATGTATATGATAATCTTATTTACATTCATACAGTACCTTTCTTAACAGGAGCTGCTTTAACTTCAGCCCCTGAAAATAATAACATTTAGAGATTGTAAATCGGTAAATGGGATTATCATGTGTAAAATGTCTGCGGAAACTTGAAAGAAGCATACATAAAATTGATAAATATAAAATGTTAAAATAATAGTAACTCTTACCTTTCTTCTCAGGGGCTGATTTAGTTTTCTCCTTAATGACTTCAGCCTCTAAAATTATTAAAATATACCAAAAAGGTAGATTTTTAGCATTATCATTTTTGCATGGGGATAATAATAATGATTTAATTGTTAAAGTAAATCAAACCTTTCTTTTCAGGGGCTGGTTTAGCTTTCTCCTTGATGGCTTCAGCCTCTAAAATGATGATAACAAAATATTTTAAGCATTGTCTTAAAGCTGGCTAGGGAAAATGTTTGGCATTATCATTACAAATGAGCAAATTAACCTTTCTTTGGTGCTGGCTTTGGTTTTTCTTTGGTTATTTCAGGTGCTGGAAAACAGAGCAGTAATTGAAATATCAGTCATAATTGACTTTTTAAAAGTATTGTCAACATTTGCAGATATGTTATTTAATCAATGATACGATTATATTATGTTATTTAATCAATGATATGATTATAAATAAAGGTGCTTTTCTATTTTAAAGTAATACCTTCCTTTTCAGGAACTGGTTTGGCCTTTTCCTTCAGAACCTCGACTGTAAGGGTAACAAGGTAAATAATGTTTTCAAGAAAAACTTGTCTGTATAAATATCTGTATGAGATTCAGTCTTATCTAGTATTCACTGTTGCAAATGTTGATCAAGAAACTAAAGTATCTCACTACCTTTCTTTGGAGGTGCTGGTTTCTCTTTGAAAACGTCAGGCTCTACAAAACAGACGGATATTTTACCTTCAATAATGTCAAGCAATGCAATTTCAATACAGCTTCACCTTCTGAAATAGTAGGATAAAGTCTCTCTCTCTATGGAATAATTAAACTAACTGCTGAAAAATATTTAAAATGTTCCGTAAATGATTTTAAACATTCAAGAACTCTCATCTTTTGGATTTTGGTTCAGGTACCTTTTCTTTAGTCTCTATAAAAGTTTTAATTTATGTCATGAATGATCATTATACAGTGGAAAGCGTCAGCATATGCAGGATGATTTCATTGTCATCCATACCTTTCTTTACAGGAGCTGGTTTCTCCTTGACTTCAGCCTCTGAAATGAAAATGATGTGAAAATATTTAGAGATTGTAAAAGGTTTTCTTTAGCATTGTGTTTAAATGTCCTTGGCTAATTTTAAATTTAATTTTAACACAGCATAAAAGCACACATCAAGCTAAAATAATGATAAAATTATGAAAACTTTTCTTCTCAGGGGCTGGTTTAACCTCTTTGATGACTTCAGCCTCTGTAATGATGATTATATGAAAGTGAAAGGGATATATATTCTTTTTTTAGCATTCATTTTCTTATGTTTTGCTTGGGGAAATGTTGATTAATACACATACCTTTCTTTACAGGAACTGGTTTAGCTTTTTCCTTGATGACTTTAGACTCTGAAATGGCAATGATGAGAAATACTTTTAATACTGTAAATGGTTTACTTTAGCATTATCTTAAGCTGTGATTTTGATTGTTAATGCTGTAAATCAAACCTTTCTTCTCAGGGGCTGGTTTAGCTTCCTCCTTGATGACTTCAGCCTCTACATTGTGATGATGAAAACATCAAGAAGACAAAATATTAGCATTATCCTAAAACTGGGTAGGAGAAGACCTTAGATTGCTATTAACCACCTAAAATTGTAATAGTTTACTTCATTGTAATGTCATTATTCTCACAAATAAGTTTGTGTACCTTTCTTTGTTGGCTTGGGTTTTTCTTTGGTTATCTCAGGTTCTGTTAAATAAGGGACTTATTAAACATAAAAAAAATCTTGGAATATGACACATGCATGAGTGTTGTCTAGTAGGGGTGTAACGGTACATGTATTTGTCCCGAAATGTCACGGTAGGGGCGTCACGATTCGGTGGCATACGGATGAAGTCAGTTACAGGCGATCCACACTCCAATCCAGAAGGGGGCGTGTGCAGTAATGCAACGCTGTTTGCTAACCGCCACAACAGGAAAAAGAGCAGAAGAAGAAGAGACGATCTACGCACCAACCCAAAACAAGAGTTCAGATGGCGAGTTTCGATTAATTTTTTGTGACACGCTCCACAAGCTTCACGGAAAGGAAACTGGGATGGCAGAAAGTGGCATCCTGTTTGTTTTCTTTATTTTACAAAACCACAATGTTTTGTTTTTATTGTGAGTGTAGAGTGTACACAAATAAAAACAGACCCTTTACAGTTTCGAATGATGTCTTACTCTGATCTGTATGGCCATAAATGAGTATTTTAAGTTGTTTCCGCTGTTGTAATGAGACAAAATCATTTGGCATTGTGCCGATTTCGTGGAAGTCTCACTACTACAGTCCAGTGATGAAATATGCGTGTCCTGGAAATGGGAAGCCTCAGGTGCCACTTCACTCACTGTCTCCTCGTGGAAAGGTGAAGTAGGCTCTTTTTCGCCTTCTCGCTCATCTTTCCGTGATTTCTTGATAAAGTGTAATATTGAACTTTGAGCATCCACCATTGTCACCACGTTAATGAACTCTCACAAGCAAAGAAAATGACAGCGTAGGCTATACAACAACACATTAACCAAACCAATAAGTTTGAAAACAGCCATCGCATTTTACCACCCAGCATTGGTTAATCTATCAATTAGAGTACAAATCAACAATTCCTTAATTTTTATTTTAAGCAATCAGGAATCTGGGGAGGGGGCAGACATGTAAATGTAGCGAACTTGTATCGAACCTTAACTTCTGTGTACCATTACACCCCTACTGTCTAGTATTTATTTTTAAATGTTTGCTAAATTTAACATATCATATACTGCATACTAATGTAATACCTTTCTGTGGAGGTACTGCTTTAGCTTTCTCTTTGGTAATTTCAGTCTCTATAAACAGAATGATATTTCAGTTTTAATCTTGTCAAACAGTTGTACATCAATACATAGATGTCTTTATTGCAGCTTCAGGATCGGAAACTACGCTTAGAAAAAATTGCTGTTGCAACTTTGCAGTTGTGTCATTAGACAGAATATTTAGAATATTTCTACCTTTCTTTGGTGCAGGTTTTGCTTTTGCTTTTTCAACTGCAACAGCAGGTTCTGCAAAACGTTGAGATATAATATCATAAGATTATGTTTGCTTGAATATCTAAAGGTTACTGATATATTACATTGTAAAAATTATTATTTAAATTTTTATTAAATTAATTTTCCCAGATTGCCAAGTTCGGCTTAACATTTCCTGTTGTCTTTTAATCTTGTATAGCAATTATACGGTATAATATAATTTAATTTAATTATAACTTATAATAAAAGACTCATTCATACCTTTCTTCACAGCGACAGGTTTACGTTTGTCCTTGGCAACTTCTGCTTCTGAAATTTATAGTATTAATTAGAATATATTATTTACAACATTAAAATAGTAAAAAGAAAACATTGTATTTAAAATAAAACACTGACCCCAATTTTAATTTCAAAAACATTATAAAATAGACAATTAACCTTTTTTGGAAGGTTCAGGTTTTGCTTTCTCTTTTGTAACTTCAGGTTCTGTGAATGGAAAAATCAACAGCATATTCAGTGTTGTGTTTCATGTACAATAGGTGTTCATATTCAGATAAAACATAATTATTAATTATTATAAAATTATTAAATAATTAAATAATTATTATAAAAATTTAACAATAATTAAAGGTCACCTCTTTATCTTGATATCAACAGATAAAGTTTTAACTAATGAACTAGCAAGAAACAAACACTTATGTAGTATAAATACCTTTCTTTACAGAATCAGGTTTAGGTTTTTCTTTTACAGCTTCTAAAAAATATAAAAAATATAACATCAAAAATAACATGAACACAAGATTTGTACTTTGTGTTGGTTTAACATTTGCAATTAATTACCTTTTTTTGGAGGTTTCTCCTCTTTAATCATTTCAGGCTCTGAAAATCAAGTCAAATCATATGGTAAAATATTTATGTAGAGCTAATGTACATGCCTAAGTAATGTAAAATATTCAGAAATTCAGGAAGTGTTCTTCTCAATAGAACCTGTATCTTAATGGATTAGGATTTACAGAATAATACTTCAGAAAATCAATGTTATGAAATTGATTACACTATCAGGATCTTTTACTATTACCCTCCATAAAAGTTGCCCAAGTTTTAACGTATATTATTATTATTGTTATTATACCGTTATTATAACTTATACTTATAATGAATATCAACTACTTAAGGAATGTCAGTACCTTTCTTTGGAGGACCTGGTTTTGCCTTTTTAATATCTTCAGCCTCTAAACATATCAAGGAGAGAATTTTTTTCTTTATAGTAAAAAGCAGTATATGTGGAAATTGAAAGGTTCATGTTTAAACTGGACACAATGTGGTACCTTTCTTTGCAGGAGCTGCTTTTTCCTTCTTTTTGACAACTTCATCGTCTGAACGAGATAAGAGATGAAGTAAACCCAACATATCAATTCACAGAACATTATATGTATTCTAAACCTTGCTGTTGCATCTTTAGTTAACTTATTAAAGGAAAACAGAAAATAATATCTTGTTGAAAAACAAGCCTACCTTTCTCAATAGTCACAGGTTTAGCTGGCTCCTTGGTAACTTTATCCTCTAGAAGTGTATCAGTTGAGATTGGAAAATGTATCAGAAATAATTTCCCTCCAAATCTTATCACTCACATTTCAGGAAGGAAAAAAGGTAACGCTTACTCAAAGCCTTTATGTATAATGTATTATAAAAGTATTCATAATGTACATAATAATGCATTATATCTTTTCATAAATAGTTGTAACTAAAATGCATTATAATATTTGCAGATTCCTTGTTACATTTGAAATTGTTTATCATGTGTTTTAATACATTATACTTTCTAAAGGCGTAACATAAGTATTATAACTGTGTTTCCCTATCAGTTAGTCACGTTCGACGTTACGTCAGAAATGACTGAAGCAATGGGATTTCGCCTAAGAGCCCAATCAGCTTTAAATGGTAACAAAACAAGCCAATGGCAAGTGAGATTTGCATGGCAAGTCACTCCCCTCCCCGTACATACGGGTTCATAAGGCAGCGTGCAACACTTACTCAGTTCAAGCTTTCGCTTCGGAGCTAAGAGGTTATCACTCTGCTCTAACAATCATCGTTCATGTGAGCTGAACAAGAGGGAAGCAGTTCTGTGTTGGTGTGACGGCATATCAGTGGTGGTTGTGATCTGAGAGAGCATTGAACAGCTAAGTGCAGCGACTGCACCCTTGGGTGCTTCAACAATAAAAGAACAGTATTTCCCTAAAAGAGTAAACACGGGTGATGTTGCATCTTTTTCAAGATGTCATTGCACCTGTGTGTTTCTGGATGGGGTCGTTTCCTAGCCCCGTCTGACAGCCACGATCACTGCTTTACGTGTCGTTGATGACTCATGTTCCCACTGCGGGAACATGACCTTAGCAATGTTGAGATTGAGACTCCAATAGCTTGAAAAAGGTGTAGTCCCCTTTGCTATTCCCTGATCTGGTTTCTCTGCACCGCAGAGGACCACTTCAGTAAATACTTAGGGTGATCTGAAGGTTACAGAGGGAGCTCTCCCGCCGGGCCAGTCCCCGCAGGCCTCTCACTCCTCCACCACATCATAGGCGCTGGAGCTTCCGGGTGAGGCTGCTGGCCCTTCTCCGGATCAGATGTCGATAGCTGCATTGGAGGGCAGGCTTGAGTCCTCTGGGGATGAAGACTTGGCTGTGCTGCCCCCCTAGTAGCGAGAGTAGCATGTTTGAGTCTGATCCAGAGTTGACTGCCATGCTTTCCCTGGCCGCCACGAGCATCGGGCTCAAGTGGAACCCTCCACTTTGTCAACTTGCAAGCGCTACCCCTGGAGAAGGCAGACCCACCCCTTGTGTTGCTGTGTCCCTTGCGTGTTTACGTGGACTGCACTGCTTCAGAAGCTTGGAGCAGCTCTTTGTCTGCTTTGGAGGCCAGCAGAAGGGAAAGGCTGTCTCCAAACAGAGGTTGGCCCACTAGATAGTGGATGCCATCATCTTGGCGTACCAATCCCAAGGCAAGCTGTGCCCCCTTGGGGGGTGGGCTCACTTCACTCAGAGTGTTGCCTCATCCTGGGCATCATTGCACGGCACCTCTCTGGCAGACATCTGCAGAGCTATGGGCTAGGTGACACCTAAAACATTCGCGAGATTCTACAATCTCAGAGTGGAGCTGGTTTCTTCCTGTGTGCTGGGTACAAACAGGTAATATTCGGGAAGGCTGGCTCAGTGTCTCACTTGCAGTGCCATTCCCCTCTCATGGGGGGATACGAGGGCCTTAATTTGCTCTCCAGGTGAGTCCCCCGCCTGGCAAACCCTGGATGGAGGTCCTCCAAACATCCTCCGGCAGTCAGACGCAGTGGAGGCGTCCAACGCCAGGCCTAGTCATGCATGCCTGGTCATCAGCCCCTGTATTGGGCTAGTTGCCCCATATGTTCACCCTTTTGGTGATCCCATATGAGTACTCTTCCACGGTACGGTTTCCCTGTTGGTAAACCCATGTCTTTTCCTGGGCAGGTTCCACTCTGCCCATCTCTGCATTGGTATTGGTTCCATGTAACGTTGAACGTGACTGACCGGGAATGTCTTATTTACTAATGTAACCCCCGTTCCCTGAAGGAGGGAACGAAGATGTTAAGACCCACCTGCCACAACCCCTGTACCACCACTGAACAGCTGGGATCCGCTTCTCGGCTCCTTAGTGCAAAACTTGAATGAGTAAGTGTTGCACATTGCCTTATATACCCATATGTATGGGGAGAGGCTTGCCATGCAAATCTCACTTGCTAATATGCATTGGCTTGTTTTGTTACCACTCGAAGGTGATTGGGCTCTCAGGTGAGATCCTATTGCGTCAGTTAGTTCTGTCTCCATTCCCTCCTTCAGGGAACGGGGGTTACATTAGTAACCGAGACAATTATTATTATTATAAGTTACAATTATTCATGAGATCATACAGTGCATTATAAGGTGCATTACAAGGAATAATGAGTGCATTAAAAATACTTTTATAATGCATTATAAGACTTTAAGTAAAGCGTTACTGGAAAATTATTGGTTCTTAAATACACAGCATGAGTACTGTACCTTTTTTAGCCGGTGTTGGTTTTACCTTCTCAACAGCTTCAACCTCTGTGCAAGATTGAATCATTTTTCTGATGTGATAACCATTTCATGATATGCATGTTGAACGATAAAAAATAACTGCATTCATTTTACCTTTCTTTGAAGGCTCTGGCATAGCTTTTTCTTTGGAAACCTCAGGCTCTGTACATCAGTGGATGGAGTTAGCATCACACAAACATTGCAAAAACATGTACAATTGCAACAAAATCGAACTGTACCTTTCTTAACTGGGGCTGATTTAATTTTCTCCTTAGTAGCTTCAGTATCTGAAATTATCATAATTGCACGCCTTAGAAAGTGGAGTAATATTTAAAAACCTAACGTTTGATAGGTATTGATGTCCTATCTTCAGGATATTTTGCCTCTGAATAACATTTAACAGTTTTTACCTTTCTTTGAAGGTACCAGTTTGACTTTCTCATCTGCAACTGCAGGCTCTACAATTCAAGGAAAAATAGGTGTAAGAGTGAACCAATGCAGTGATCAATACATTTAAGAAAGAAAAATTACAAATGTCCTCCTTTTACAGGAGTGGTTGTTGGCTTCTCTTCTGAACAAGATGCAGGTACGTATATATATTTAATAAATATATATAATAATACAATATATGAGACTGACAAAAAATTGATCAAGCGTCTTTCCATATTACCTTTCTTGGCAGTTGCTGTTTTTTTCTCCTTAGAAACATCAGGCTCTGAAAATGAGTCAGCAGGCTCAGTTAAAGTCATTAAAAAAAAGACTTTTAAATGAAATGCTGTGTTACTGTATGTGCATCATACCTTTCTTCAAAAGGGCTGGTTTAGTTTTGTCCTTGGGAGCTTTAGCCTCTGAATTATTCAAATAATGAAAGAGAAAAACATTTAAACTTGCTGATGTGCAC
Organism: Mylopharyngodon piceus; assembly: GCA_039654765.1. Lineage (NCBI taxonomy): Eukaryota > Metazoa > Chordata > Actinopteri > Cypriniformes > Xenocyprididae > Mylopharyngodon > Mylopharyngodon piceus. Next base: position 22,278,028 of record CM077449.1, read on the forward strand.
TGTTCTTTTGAAACAAAACTACAAGCTTTTGAACATTTTTGAACATTTTTTTCTAGTAAAAAAAAAAAAAAAAAAAATCTAGTACATAATTTTGAGTAAAAAAAGTGATACCTTTAGCTTTCTCCTTGGGGGCTTCATCCTCTAAAAGTATGACATGATATGTTTTGTTAAGATTTGAATTTAATAGACCACAGGTTGTCTAAAATCAAGCACTTTTCTGGTTTTCAATCTATGTGAATCCATATTTTTACATAAATGTACACTGACACTTCAAAACAAAACACATAGTTTTTTTGTGTGAATCTATATTCGTAAGAGCAGGACTGTAGGAACGTTTTGAAACAACACATTATACCATAGACACGCAAATGTGCCTGTGAAAAAATTATTAATATAAGATATTTAATAGCAGGACTCACCTTTTTTCACAGGGACAGGTTTTTCTTTCTCTACAGCTGCTAAAAGTAATCAATAGATTAAGTTATCGTTCTCTTCAAAATTTAATGGTAGTTGAAATAGTAGATAATACAATAATAAAAGACATAAAATTAATACCTTTTTTAACCTGAGCTGGTATTGCTTTTTCTTTAACTTCTGCAGTATCTGAATGAAATAAATATGAAATTAAATAAAAACAAAAATTAAAATTGCATTGAAAAAGGCTCTACAGTATAAAGAAAGTAAGAGGTGTGTGATCTATAAATGAGAGTGATAGAAAAACACTTCTTAAAAGAGCTGGTTTTGGTCTTTTTACCTTTCTTCGAGGGCTCTGGTTTGGCCTTCACTTTGGAAATCTCTGGCTCTGTAATTTCATTAACATCAGCAGTTTATGCCACATTGAAAAAACACTGCATTGTGTTTAGAATGCCATTTATTGCCTGTGGAATGTCATACCTTTCTTTAAGGGAGCTGGTTTTACTTTTTCAACAGGAACTTTAGCTACTAGAAGTGAACAAAAATAAAATACAAAAGAAAAAATGCATTTTTTTAAATTGAAAACAATTTTACTACATTCTTGAATTTGAAAAGCACGGCCAATAAATACCTTTTTTAACAGGTGCTGGTGGTTTATCTTTGACTTCAGCTTTTGAAAGAAGTAGAAAATGTATGTACTTTCAATGTACATTTCTTTTTTTTAAAAAAAATCTTAATAAAAATACTTTTTGCTTTAACAGTTTTTTTTTTTTTGCGACTTCAGGTTGCAGTACTGCATGACATGTTATATCATACAGTAAAACTAATTTCAAGAAAATATTTAATGAGAAACAGAAAAAATGTTGAATTAGAAACACACCTTTCTTCACAGGTTTAGCTTTTTCCTTAGGAACTTCAGCTGTAATATGAAATAAGAAGGCAAAACGCCTCAGTGAATCTTAAATTGTATTACAAAAGAAATGTACTTTTTTTTGGCTTCCTTCATCCACATAATCCGTATGGATTTTAAAATTGAATAAGCATGGGTAAGGTGAGGAAAGTTACAGCGTGATCATTAACCCCAAAGTTATACAAAAGGGGATCTCTAACTCTTAAAGGACACATTTCAGCCAAAATATGTTTACAGAAGAACATGCAAGCCTGGTACCTTTCTTTGAAGGTGCAGGCTGGACCTTTTCTTTAGTAACCTCAGGTTCTGGGAAGCATTTGAAACAAACTGTTCATATAATCTGTTCATTTACACAAAACATTATATATGGTAACATATTAATACATAATTAAACATACAACAAACTACCTTTCTTTACTGGCTTAGCTTTTTCCTTGACAGTCTTAGCAACTAAACAGAAAAAATATTTTATCTCTAATTAAAAAAAATGGATTTAACTATGAATGATAAACTTTATTTTAATTTTAACAGGACAAGCATACCTTTTTCCTTTGGAGCTGCTTTTGCCTTTTCCTTGATATCTTCAGTTTTTTTGAAAGAAAAAGTGAAATTTTATACCAACGTCTGAGCAAACATCAACACATCATCATTACACAGAACTATACCCTAGTAAAACAAAAAAAACTATACCAAAAATACATTTATTTCATACTCAGTATACTTCAAATCCATTAACATATTTATTTACATATCACTTAAGACTTTCTGATATAAAATTATAACTAAACTTTATTTGGAATATTTCTTTATTGCATAATGCACATTTCTTAATATTATGCCTAAAAGGGGTTTTAATATCACTATTAATAAGGATTGTATGATCTTTGTATGATATCAGTCTTTAAATGCAAGATATTTAAAGTGTACCTGAAGTATACTTGAAATAGTTCCACTTTAGCACAATCAAATATACTTAAGTATATCTTTAGTTGGACCACAGCACTACTTCCACACAATTAAAGTGCATTAAGTACAAAATTAATTGTTCCAAATAAGCAGACTTCAAGTATACCCGTTTAGTATACCAAAAGTACAACATAAATATGTAAATGTATTTGTAGTATACTTAGCACAAAATAAATGTATTTCAAATACATTTAAGTATATATTTTTTTCACTATACAGTGATTGCTTAAAGCAATAGTTCCCCTAAAAATGAACATTTTATCATCATTTAGGCCTACATTATTTACTTTATTCCTTGAAACACAAAATGATATTACACAGAATGTCAAAGCTGCTCTTTCTGACATAATAAAAACAAAATATATTATATATATATATATATCATAAAAGTATCATAAATGTATAAACTCATTTTGGGTTAACTATTGTATTATGTGCATTTATAATAGTTTGAGTTTCGTACTTTATTTTTAAAAATGTGAATACTTCAGACTGGAAAATACCTTTCTTTCCAGGATGTGGTTTAGATTTCTCCTTAACAACTTTAGCCTCTGCAAAAGAAAAATACAAAAGTGGCAAATAATTACATCTATTATGCTTACAGCAAAAACCACTTCAGTTCCCTGATGCTGCGTCAGAACGACACTTTGGGGAATGCCTCCAGCGTGACAGTGTCTGAAGTACGTATTGAACTAGTCCAATCTTGATTGGTGTTGCGTCATGACGTCATATGTGACGGCGTACACAGAAGCTACAAAGGGGAGCCGGCACACAACAGTGTTAGCTTCTGCCCTTCAGCAAGTGTTCTGTGTTGCTCTCGTCTGCCGAGGCAGCACAGCATTTACGATCATGGGGGTCGCAGATGGAGCTGGTGGAGGATGTTGAGACGGCTTTGGCCCTTTCTCAGCTTTCAGAAACCAGCTCCAGTGTTCTCATTCAGGGATCAGAAGCCCGCTCTGCGGCTTCTTCTGCCCGGGATGAGGGCCCGGTGCTAAAACTATCTGGTTCTGAGTAATTAGATGTTCTAAGCATCAAGGCAGGTGAAATTGAGGACTTGCCACCTCATTCTCCTGCTGTTGAAGAGCTGCTGGAGGTTGTGACCAGAGCAGTGGCCAGATTAAACATTGAGTGGCCAACAGAGAAGCAGGAAGAGCAAAAGAATAGCAAATTTAATTAACGCTTCCTTCAGTCTTGGTCGCAGCTTTCACGTCGGAGTCTGCCATTTTCGAGGTGTCGAGATCGTGGAACAAGCTGTTCTCGTCCAGATTATCGAGCCCTACTATCCATTATTATTCCTCCATCCTGGGCTCAAGAGAGAACGGCTATGGGGTGACGCTGCGGGTTGAAGAGACTTTGGCCTCATATCTCTCACCCGACGCCGTGTCATCCCTTAAGGCTCCGAAGCTGCCCATCAAACCCTGCCGCACTACATCTTCGTTGGTGGGTAAGGCATATATGGCGGCAGGTCAGGCTGGTGCATGCCTGCACACGATGGGCATCATGCAGGCGTACCAGGCTGACCTTCTAGTATGGGGCTACTAGTCAGTCTACTCCTAATAGTTCAAGCCAGGGTTCCTGTTTGGGACCTGGCAGTGGTTCTTGAAGGGTTATTCCTGGCACCCTTCGAACCCATTGATGAGGTAGCAGAGAAGTTTCTCTCTTTCAAAGTGGCCTTCCTGCTGGCTATTACATCTCTTAAAAGAGTTGGGGACCTGCAGGCTCTTTCTGTTGCTCCCTCTTGCCTCGAGTTCACTCCTAGGAGGGTCAAGGCCATTCTCCACCCTAGGCCGGGCTACGTGCCCAATGTGCCATTGAATGTGGCTCGGTCTGTTATTCTGCAGGCTTTTCATCCTCCACCACATGTGTCGGCTGATCATGAGAAGCTACATTTATTATGCCCTGTTAGAGCCTTGGAGGCCTACGTACGTAGGTCCCCAGGTTGGAGGAAGTCAGCCTCCACAAAGCACACCCAAAGCACACAAGTAGCTGGTCTATCTCTTCAGCGTATGAGGCGCACAATTTGCCCTCGCCTCTCTTGATCAAAGCCCACTCGACTAGAGAAGTGGCATCCTCCAAGGCCCTGCTATCGGGGGTTTCACTTCAAGAGGTGATGCAGCTGGCTGGGCCTCCCCGCACACCTTCATAAGATATTACAGCCTGGATCTGCCCTCCATGCCGGGTTCTTAAGTCCTCACGTCCTGAGTTGTGCCTGACAAGCTTCACGCTTCGTTCCCCAAAGTGACGTTTCGATGCAGCATGAGTTCCCTCGAAAGGGAACGTCTCGGGTTACGACTGTAACCCTTGTTCCCTGAGAAGGGAACAAGACACTGCGTCCCTTTGCCACACCTCCTGAGTACCTGAGAACGACTTGCTTCAACCTATCAGAAGCTAACACTGTTGTGTGCCGGCTCCCCTTTGTAGCTTCGTCACACGTGACGTCATGACGCAACACCAATCAAGATTGGACTAATTCAATACGTACTTCAGACACTGTCATGCCGGAGGCATTCCCCAAAGTGTCATTCCGACACAGCGTCTCATTCCCTTCTCAGGGTACAAGGGTTACAGTCGTAACCCGAGACGTTTTAATACAAGAGTCATTAGATGTGCATTGTGATACCTTTCTTTGAAAGAGCTGTTTTGGATTTTTCTTTTGTAACTTTAGGCTCTGCAAATGAGTGAAGAACAATTAAGAGTACTGAAATTATAGCAAATATGAAAAATAGAATATGGGTGTAAATCATACCTTTCTTTACAGGGGCTGCTTCATCCTTTTCTTTAGCAACAACAACCACTGAAATGGAGACAAAAGATATTTAAAAAATGCAATTAAGTGACTAGCTAATTGAAAGGATTCTCTGATGAATAGAAAGTTCAAAAGGACAGCATTAATTTGAAATAGATTTTTGGGCAAAATTATTTTGTTACTTTAGATCAATTTAATGAATCCTTGCTGAATAAAAGTATCAATTTCTTTAAAAATCATTTTAATGATTCAATTATGAATTTGCTTTATGTGTGTTTAGTGAAGCAAGAACAACACAATACCTTTCTTAGATGGTGCTGGTTTGGTCTCTTTTTTGGCTTCAGCTTCTGTAAATAAACACTTACATTTACTTCCTGTTAATTTAGATTTAACCAAACAGAAAGTCACTTACCACACAAGCTACATACCTGTCTTTACATGGACTGCTTTGGTTTTGTCCTTGGCAATCTCAACATCTATGATACAATAGATATTAATGCAGTTGTGGATGAACTGGCTGTTAAACACATGAATAAAATACTTCCCAGATCTGCAAAGATATCTCAACCACTAGAACTGAGCCTTCAGTTCACCACTTGGTTACTGTCAGTTAGTAGCTGGTATGGAAATACTATGACTGATGCTTTGAATCTTTTTTACCTTTAGCTTTGGCCACCTTCTTAGTAACATCCTCTGTAAGACAACAGAGGGATTGAGGGTATGAGAGCAACAACAGATTGATTTTTTTGAAGCATTTGCTTTGTGTTTAGACATGTAATCATCAGATTGGGAGTTGTTTAGTTGATATAAAAATATGCTTGTACCATTTTTCAGAATTACATTCACATGTATGAGTGCATGACACATGTTGGCATGTACTTTACAGCGGTACCTTTAGAAATTTTCACAGCTTTCACTTTTTGTTTCACAGGTTCGGCTTCTGTATTAAATATGGAATTTAGGAATGTTACTTCATGGAAATCGTTAAAAAAAAACTGGCCATGAACAAGAGATTAATCATAATCACAGAATGTGTTGATTACCTTTCTTTGCTGGTTTAACCTTTTTCTCAGGTCCTGTGCAGATGAAATTGTACACATTACATAGAATTTTGTGATATTACATTTTGTAAACATTTTTGAAGTTTTTTTTCTCTTTAGAATCAGACGGTTTTGTAAAAGGCAATTCACACTGGACCGACAGACTCCAACCAACGGCAACAGACACTTTGTTGGGTTTTGTCGGATCAGTGTGTCTGTTGCCACTTGTTTTTCGTGGATTGAACATGTTAAATCAGCATTTGTTGGGTCTTGGAACGTCTGAGAAGTGACATACTGTAATCTGCTGTTGTCCATGTTAGTCAGCGTCTGTCTGTGCAGTGTGAATTGGCCTTAAAAGTGACATTTAATGATCATGACATTCCATATATAAAAACTACTGCAATATATCCTAAACTATTAAAAAAAAAAAAAAAAAAAAAGATCAAATAATGAAAATATAATGGGCTATAGCTGCAATAAATAGTGTTTTTAACTTAAGATTAACCCTCAGACAGTGTAATGAAGAAAGAGAGCTTTATTTATCTATTCTACTGGTGTTAGTGCATTATTTATATACCAGATTTCTTCTTTTTTAGAGGGGGTTCCTCATCCACTTTAGTCACCTTGACCTTTTTGTCAGGTTTTTTCTTGGTGTCCTTTTCTAGAACACATAATAACAGTACAAATACATTATCTTTTGAAAGAGAGGTGCAGGGTTTTACATCTAATCTATAAAAAGCAACTGTATTGGAGTATGTCTTGACCATAGCCTTCAACCTTCCACTTGAGGAACAGAGCAGAATCTAGAGTTTATGTACAATCTAGATGTGGTAGTTGAGCTTTTTACATATGAGAAATTAGATAAATGAAATAGATAAGTTAAATATGTTTTACCAGTCTTACCTGTTGGTTCTTGAGTCTTGACCACTTTGGATTTTTCTTTTCTTTTAACCTTTTCTATCTCCTTTTTGTCATGTTCTTTTGCTTTTTTTCTGACTTTTTCTACTGTTATGTTTATTTGTTGTAGTGTTATCTCTTCCTCTTCACCTTCGCCCTTCTTTTCCCTCATATCTGGAATAACAGAAAAGATCATGTGTCACATTTTTCTCATAAATTGCAGTTTACATTCTGCACAAGCACTTTATTTTTTACAGTTTGCAAGCACTGATGAAAACAACAAACCATTCACCTTGAATTATTTTGTATATCTCCGCTCTAGCTTTTTTCTCTTTGGCTTCTTTCACTTGTTCAAGAACTGAAATTATGAGTAAATGTTAAATGAGAGTTACATGTTTTTATCATCCATATTAATGAACAATGGGAATTAGTGCATGAATTAGTGCACTATAAGTGTTAACATTAAGAGTACTTGTAAGCAGCAAAGTGGTTGTCAGCCATGTCATTGTGTTAGATGGCAAAATTAAATTAATAATGTATAATGGATGAATTAAATCATTAATTCTCTTAAATGGAACCATTTAGGTAAGCAAAATAAACGGCTTTGCAATAATTATATGCAGCTTTTTTGAGTTATAGTTGCATTTTTGTGCCATCAACTTTAATACATAAAGACTACCAGATACTACACAATACTTAATAAACAAGACTCAAATCAATGAAAAAAAAAAAAAAAAAAAAAAAAATCCCTAATGATTTGATTTGAGAAATTAAAGTCATTCTAAATTACACAAAAATGTATTAAATCAAAAAAAGAACAGAAAAAATGGCCTATATATATAAAACATTACATAAAAGCAAACACCATTTTTCGAGGATTCTGCCTATAAAAAGAAAAAATATTGGACAATAGAGGCTAAAATTCTTATAGTGAGCAATGTCTAATCGATCAATAACTTTAAGCTCTATCTATCTATCTATCTATCTATCTATCTATCTATCTATCCATCCATCCATCCATCCATCTATCTATCTATCAGCAAACCATGTACAACAGCAGAGCCTATTAGAGAATCCTCCAGCTGTGTTTTGCTCCTCTTTTAAGTATCTTTCCAGAAGCAGAGGTGAAGTAAAAGCAACAGTGAATGAAACTTCATCTTCATCCATCAATTTGTTGTTCTTCCCAGTCAAAATTGTAAGATACTAGAGATAACACAGTGTTCTTCAGAATGAATGCAATATTAAACAGGCAAGAGTGCTACTGCACTGATTATCACTGAAAAATACAGACATATAGCCTACAACTATGCTGTGTTCTATAGAAAAGAAGATTAACTGACATTTTTAGATGCATTATGGCAACCTATTTAGTTAATTTGTATTTGGCCAACAAAAATAGTTCAGTTACAATGATGTGAACCATAGAATTTAAACAAGAATTCAAACACTGCTTGGCCAACTATATTAAAGGGATAGTTCACCCAAAAATGAAAATTTTGTCATCATTTACTCGCCCTCAAGTTGTTGCAAACCTGTATGAATTGCCTTCTTTTGCTGAACAATTATGGAAGTCAACGGGGCCCATCAACTGTTTGGTTACCGACATTTTTTCCAAAATATCTTCTTTTGTGTTCAGCAGAAGAAAGAAACTGATGACAGTAAATGATGACAGAATTTTCATTTTTGGGTTAACTATCCCTTTAAATATCACGTTATTTATACAACTGCAGTTAATAAATTATTTTCGAGTGCAATTATAAGAGAAATAGGAAATAATATTTTTTAAAAAGTTAGCTATGTTAAGATATTTTTATAAAAAAAATTATTAATCAGTTAACAATGATTTTAAACAAACAAAATAACAATAATGAACAGTCTATTTTAGTGATTAATTTTCCTATGGTCAGTGAATTATAATGGGTTATTAAGGTCATCTATTGAGATATTGGTTGCCACCTGTCAACTATCACTTTTTCTTATTTGTTAATTATACAAAATTTTTCTATACCTTTGTCAGACTCTTCATGAAGATCCTTGTGCGCTTCTTGGTCGTCTGTTTCAATGGAATGACTTTCAGATTTTTTTCTCCTGCTCAGGCCTCTTTTTATGGCATCTCTCTTCCTGTCATTGTTATTGTTATTTTCATCATCTCTGTCTGTGAGGTCATGTGGGACAGTAAGAAGGACATGCTCCTGCTCCTCTTCTTCATCAGGGTCATCTTCACCAGCAGTGGTTACCAGGATAGTTTGATCAGACTCTTCAATCTCCTCTTTTAAAACCTCAACCTCATCTTCATCTACCTCATTCTCCAGGTCCTTTGTGCTCTTTTCATGATCAGCAATTGCAACATCTTCCTTCTCCTCCTTGGCTTCCACTTCTAAACCATCCTTACTGTTGACTATGTCATGATCATCAAGTTCTGCTGCTTCCTCCTTTTCTTTCACACAGATGGTATCTGGAGTAGCTTCAGCCAATTCAGGTGGCTGATCATCTTCTTGTGCAATTTCAGCTGTTTCATCTGTGATGATGATTTCTTCATCTGTTTCAGGTTCTTCTTCCTCATCTATGACATCAGAAGTATCTTTAAATGTTTCAGACTCTTCATCCTCCTCTGCAACACTGGGGATATCTTCAACTTCCTTTTCATCTATACCATCTGATTCAATTTTGGTTGTAACATCGGAACTATCTTCTGCTGTTTTGATTGCTGGTTCTTCAGTTGTTTCTTTCTCCTCTGTAACTGCATCATCTGAGGAAACATCAATGTCTGTAGCATCAGAGGTTATTTCAGTTGATTCATCCTCTGTAAAATCAGAGATATCTTCAAACTTTTGAGTTGCTGTTTCCTCATCTTTGACATCTGACACATCAGAAGGCTCCACCTCTGTAACATCTACAATATCTTCAGAAGTTTCAATTACTTCTTCCTCCTCTGTAACAACATCTGAGCTACCGTTGATGTCTTTCACATCTGTAGCATCAGAGGTAATTTCAGTTGATTCATCTGCAGCAAAATCAAAGATATCTTCAATTTTTTCAGTTGCTGTTTCCTCATCTTTGACATCTGACACATCAGAAGGCTCCACCTCTGTAACATCTACAATATCTTCAAAAGTTTCAATTACTTTTTCCTCCTCTGTAACAACATCTGAGCTATCGTTGATGTCTTTCACATCTGTAGCATCAGAGGTAATTTCAGTTGATTCATCTGCAGCAAAATCAGAGATATCTTCAATTTTTTCAGCTGCTGTTTCCTCATCTTTGACATCTGGCACATCAGAAGGTTCCACCTCTGTACCATCTGCAATATATTCAACCATTTCAGTAACTTCTTCCTCCTCTGTAACAACATCTGAGGTATCGTCACTGTCCTTCTCATCTGTAGCATTAGAGGTTATTTCAAGTAATTCATCCTCTGCAAAATCAGAGATATCCTCAAACGTTTGAGTTGCCATTTCCTCATCTATGACATCTGGCATGTCAAAAGTTTCCACCTCTCTAATATCAAACTTTACAGTAACTTCTTCCTCCTCTGCAACTACATCTGAGATATCATCACTGTCCTTCAAATCTAAAGCATCAGAGGTAATTTCAGTTGATTCATCCACTTCAAAATCAGAGATATCTTCAATTGCCGTTTCCTCATCTATAACTTCTGGCATATAAGGTTTCTCGTCTGTAACACCTGCAATATCTTCAACTGTTCCAGTAGTTTTTCCCTCCTCCATGACATCAGAAGACATTTCCATGTCTTCAACTGTGATATCAGTGTTGTCCACAGCTGTTTCATCCTCCTCTGTAATGTCCAAGATAGCTTGAGCTTTTTTAGTTTTATCGTCAGCAGCTTCCACCTCACCATGTTCCTCCTCAACCTCTTTTATTTCCCGTTTAGTGCTGTCGGTCTCCTTCACTGTGGATCTCACAGCAATGTAGGCAGCATAGGCAGGGTCCTGTTTTTTGCCTAGTATTTCTGCAACTGTTTCATGAAGTCATTTTTCAATTCAGGTTTATGACAGAACTGAGCTCAATTTGCAGATAAAAACATATTTACCAGTTTATGTACGAGACATTACAGTTTGTCCTGATTGGAAATTCGGTTACACTCATTACATCACATTGATGACCTTAACAGTATGCACATGTTGCACCCTGACAAAAAACTTCAGTTGAACCGTTTTTAACTGTTTCTTTAAAACTCAATGCTTATATTTTGTGAGCTTTTAAGATCTTGATTTCTTGTGTGTACATTTAGATATAACCATTTAGCAGACGCTTTTATCGAAAGTGACTTGCATTGCATTCAAAGTATACATTTTATCAGTTCAGGAATTACCTTGTTGGCAAAATTCTCTACTGTTTGAGCTACAGAAAACATCTAGAGCGCAGCGACTCCAATTTGAAAATTCTTTCCACAACCTCAGCTTATAATCTCAGGGCATTAATATTGTGAATGTCACAATATTCTTGCAACATGTGCCATACCTGTGAACTCCTACATGCTTTATGTTTGTGAATATCAACTGACGAATATATCAGGAAAGGTTAGACGTCGCACTACACCGCAAGAAGGGGGCAGGAAATCAAACAGCAAGAAATGCATTTGACATAAACTTTTTATTATTGTATTTGGGAAATCTGTCATGCACCTTTTAAAACATTCTGGAGAAAGTAAATGCAAGCACTTTTACATAATATGAAGTACATAATATGAAGTTTTGTGTGAGACAAAGTGCAGGACATTAACATTCACACTATACAGACAGAAAATATAAATGACAATCATCCCTGTATGCAGTCATGCAGGACCTTTTCATGCGCCATATTACATAACCTATAACACTGTTTTCTAAATCGTCTAATTACTGGGCTGAAACATGGTAAAACACAACAGTATATGGGATGATGACGAGTCAGGAAACTATATAATTTTAGTCAATTCAAGATCAACATATGTTACGTAAAAACATCTTTTTTACATGCTCTCGTTCCTTTCCAAGTTAAAAACAAACACATTTGAAGACTAAGTCCTGTTTATTAAGTTTGTCAATGCTGTTTTAGTAGTGATCAGGTTTGAGTACTTATGTTAGTTTTGGTGTTAATCTATGGCTTTTATGTAGATGAAAGAATGTGCAGGTTACTAACCTTTTTCCATAGGTGGCAGAAATTCTCCTGCAGAAGATTTTGGAATATTGTTAGTTTAAAGATAGATAGATAGATAGATAAACATCTGCATTATTTACAGAGGTCATAATTATTACAGCAGCACTATGGAAGTAAAAAGAAATTAAGAAATTATTTTACATTATTTTAAATCACCCATTGGGAAAACAAAGAAACCTTGTAATGCAACATGCAACTTTATGTTTCAACCGAACAGATGGCATTAGAGAGGCTGAAGTTTCATAGTGCAGCAACAAATGAATGAATACTGACACAAACCTTTTCGTCTTATTACTTGTGGTGTCTCATCTGAAACAGAGAACAATAGGGATAGTTAAAGAGATAAATGTATTTTAAGATGCAAGCATACAATTGTGATATACTTGATATTATGGATACCTTTGTCTTCCATGAGCATGTTTGAGAGGTAGGCCAATAACATATCCCTCCTGTCAGCAAACTCCTCAACAGTGTCTGTGACAACTTTCATGGGATCAAAGCTAATGTCAGAAATACCACCTGGAGAAATGAAATGAAATAATATAACACAAATGAAAGTTGAGTGGGCAAAAGCACAGATCAAACACAATGTTTCGAGCTGATAAATGAACAATACCTTCATCCCCTGCAAATAGACTGGAAAGGTAATTAGAGACAGTGGTCTTTACGTCAGTGGCCTCCTCTACAACAATTTCAGCCAGTTCCGTGGGATCAGTGCTCATTTTGGGAAACCAAGCTGAAATATTGACAAGGTGCATTTGATGTATTGATATTTTTGATATGCATACACTACCATTCAAAAGTTTGGGGTCAGTAAGAGTTTATGATAAAAAAAGAGTTTAAATAAAAAAAATATCTTACTGACCCCAAACTTTTGAACAGTAGTGTAGATTATATCACTGAATGTCTAAAATAATGTGAGAAATCAATACCTTCAAGGTACCCGAATATGGTTGAAGAAATGGTCTTGGTCCAACTTAAAATTTGCAGACCTGCTTCACTCGCCATGTCTGCTGGATAAATGATCGCTACATCCAGGATGTCTATGCAGCGTGGAAAGCATTAAACAGAAATCAGTGACTCTGTCATGAGCAGCTGAAATCATGGTTCATTGAAATGCCCAAATATGACTAATTATTTCTTTATTCATGGAAATCAGTGGCAATTTCAAATGTTGATTGAAACATGTACTGAGTTAGAGCACATCATGAGACTCTGATTGCATCTCAGCCCTCAGAACAATAATGTAGGTACCTTCAAATAAGTGGAATAAGTAGCCCACTGGGAATCTTATCCATTCTGTAACCTCATCCAATACATTGCCACCAAGTTTCACTGTTTCAGTGATGCCTGTATCCCCTGATGAAGAAAATGCAAGTCAGAATAAATAAAAAAAATAAACAATCCGACCAAATGCAGAGGATCAGTGCTTATTTTGAGAATTCACGCTGGAATATTGACAAGATGCACCTTATAGATTATATAGATATTATGATTGTATATATAAAATTTTGAGAAGAATCAATGTTGGTGCTTTGCAGTACCTTCAATGCCCCCAAACATGGATGAAAAATACTGTATAATGGTCTTGATCCCACTTAAAATTTGCACAACAGCTTCACTGACTTTATCCACTGGAGTAATCGCTATATCCAGGATGTCTATGCAGCATGGAGAGCATTAAACAGACATTAGTGCATCTGGCATGCTCATATATGACTAATAATTTCTTTTTACCAAGTTAAGAGTTATTGTACATGAGTCTCTGATTGCATGTGTGCTCACAAAACAACAATGGGCACATATTTAAGCATGCAAGTACCTTCAAATAAGTGGAATAAGTAGCCCACTGGGGATCTGATCCATTCTGTAACCTCATCCAGTAAAGTGCCACCATATTTCACTGTTTCAGTGATTCCTGTATCTCCTGTAAGGAAAACAACATAATAATATAGCATAAGCCTATACTGAAATAAACAAATAGTGTTTAAGCTTTTAAAGGCCATAAATTAATACATTTACATACCACCGGCACTAAATATTCCTGTCAGATAAGACACAGATGAATCTGCTGCTAAATTAATAGCTTCCCTCGGATTAAATATTATTTCAGTGATGTACTCTGTATTCCAAATAAAAGAGAAACAAATATTAATGGCATATAAAATACACTTTTAAAAATCATCAACAAATACATAATAGTTATCAAAGGATTGGCTAAGTCAAAAAGGAAAATTCTGTCATTATTTACTCACCTCATGTCTTCAAAACCCGATTTTATTCTTCCACAAAACACAGGTTTACTCTTTTGCATGCAATTAAAATGAAACTGGCTTTCAAACATGAGGCAAAAGCGTCATAAAAGTAGTCAACATTACTCCCGCGCTATATTTCAAGCCATATTTTTGTGTGAGGAAGAGATCAAAATCAAAGTCATTATTCTCTGGCTTCCGCCTCATTTTACTCTCATTGGCGCGTTCATGTGAGAAGTAGCGATGACCGATTCATAAATGGATCATTCTTTTGAGTTGAATCTTTTCAGCGAATCGGTTGATACGGTCTGAATTGTTCGCGAATCGGATTGATCTGATTCTCTTGTTAAAGATTAGGCTATATGTCTGAATAATGACATGGTCTTCACAAAAATCTACTGTACGACTTTAGAAGACTTTAAATATAGCACATTAGTCTTTTATACTACTTGTATGATAGGCTTTAATTGTTTTGCACCCTTTTTGAGGACTGAAAGCTTCAGCCATTATTGCACTGAACAGAATATGCTAAACTATTCATTCAGCAACAAATTAAAAAATTTGAAAATTATACCTACTAAAAGAAACTAGTTTTGCGCTATGAAATCATACCATGAGCATCATTAAACATATTGTTCATGTGGTTTATCTTGTTTTCAATCCCTTCAATGGCCTTGTTCACTGCTAGCACTGGGTCAGAACCAAAATCCTGGATGCCTACAGGAAAACAGTTCAGAGTGAACCCAACAAATCAAATAACAGCACAAATAGGCCTATAAATAAAGTAGGAACTGTGAAAATTATTTAAAACTTACTTGCAATCTGATCGTCACTGACAAAGTCGAACATGACAACACCTGCTATTGACCAAGAGATCAGAAGTGTGATGATGACCACCCATTGTGCCGGGCGATTCATGATTCGTAAAATTCCATGGGTCCCAGCCATAAGAGAGACTGGATGCGCAGCCCTAGCCGGAGCATCTACAGCAGTTGGAGGGATGGACTTCACTGGACCTGGAGTCACATGCATGAATTTTACACATATATCACAGTCTATAGCAAACATTGGAAATACTTGCTCCTAAAAGTCACACAGAACAAAATGTTACCCATAGGTTGCTTACTAAATGGCTATAGGCCTACTATGTCTACATATTTTTTTGATTTCTATATAAATACAGCACCATAATGACATGTACTGATATTTGTTGCAGCTGTTCTCTTACGTTAAATGCAGTCTAGATACATGACTGACTTCACACTTGCAAGAATAAACTGTATCTCCATCTTGTGTTATTTTCTCCCTGCTGCTTGAGTTTAATGACATCATGAACTAAATAAAGAAACTAATTACTAACAAAAAGTCTTAATGTTGTACTTGTCATTGCAAATATAAACCATGTTTGCTAGATTCACCAAAATTTTGAAAAGTCTGGGGTCAGTAAGATTTTTGAAAGAAGTGTCTTATGCTCACCAAGGCTATTATTTGATCAAAAATACAATAAAAACAGTAATATTGTGATATATTATTACAATTTTAAATAACATTTTTTTTTTCAGCATCATTATCCAGTCTTCAGTGTCACATGATCCTTCAGAAAATCATTCTGATTTGCTCAAGAAACATTTCTTATTATTATCAATGTTGAAAACAGTTGTGCTGCTTGATATTTTTGAGGAAAACATTTTTTTTCTCCCAGGATTCTTAGATAAATAGAAAGTTTGAAAGAACAGCATTTATTTGAAATAGAAATCTTTTATGGTATTAAATATGTCCTTACTGTCATGTGCAATTTAATGCATCCTTGCTGAATAAATTGTATTAATTTCTTTTTAAAAATATCTGTATATGTATCTATAGATCTATAGAGAGAGAGAGTTCATAAATCTAAATAAATCTATACACTTCAAAGGATATGAATTATTTTACGTTAATTATGGACTTTTCTGTCTTGAAAATGTTCTAAGCTACATAAATGTCATGAGTACAGCAAATCATTTTTCTCACCAGATTAAAATTAATTTGTCACAAAACATAAAGAGCTGTTAGTTCAGTTTTATATAGCATCACAGCAGCATTTATTATGATTCAGTGTTTTATTATTCCAATGTTTTATTATTATAAAATATTATAATATGTATTTTATTTTTTATCTATCTATCTATCTATCTATCTATCTATCTATCTATCTATATTATTATTTGTTAGGCTCTGTCTGTCAATCAAATGTAGGAGAACTTAAGTACAAAACCTGCAGTACCTTTAGTTGCCTGAGCCATGGTGTAGTTCTGGTGGTTCTTCAGCTGAAAGTCCCTTGATTTTGCTTGTGTAATTTTATTTTGCTGGTTTCACCCAGTTGATGTTAAATCCCACTCAGGAAATGATGTTCCTCTTTGTCGTCCCCATCCAATCCACGGGTGAAACCTCACAATCTTGTGAGAAAAGTGGGATGAGGGTTTTCAAAGTGCCGGATTTGGGATCATGGCTGTGGGAGAATGGGATGTTAGGTCAGGGACGTAAACAGGGGAGTTCAGGCTCAGGCAGGGGACGCAGCAAATAGGTGCTGGTAATTTAGCCCATGTTATTGGCGCCTCACATGGGTGTGGGACGGAATAAGTGCTGCGGTGCTTCAAGGTAACCTTATCCATTGCAAGCCTGGTTTATTCTTAGACAGTGTAGAGTTTACCAGCTGCACTCTCTCTTGCCTTTTTAGGTTGTAGGGGGTGTGAACTAGGCTACTGGAAGCAAAAGAAAAGTTGACAGCTGCATGTTCACAGACTATACTGTCAATGGTTTGTGGTATTTCATATCATGTCATTCATTTAATGCATGTACCATCAGTAACATTGCATGCATCATATTATGTAATATTGCATCTCTACGGTAATTTACCCAATAATTTTGTTTCCAAAATGAATTGTTTATTTAATTTAGACTAAATGGTATCGGGATCTGTTACACTTTATTTAAAGTTTATCATGCTTTATTCAAATCTCACTGCATACTGTTTTGTTGGTGATTTCGTAGAACATATCTGAAATATAGAAGCATGACTCCTATTTTTAACTAGGGAACAAACTAGCTGAGACGTGGATCTATGAGACACGGATGGTCTTATTTTGGCTGGAATGCAGTGGCCCTCCTCTGGACATGAAGGGAATTACAGAACTGTATTGCTGAAGGTGGCAGCAATTTTGAAGATGAGCACAGAACGTGTTGCTGCCTGCTTGTAAACACACACACACACACACAGAGATTGTATATATATAACGGTTAGTTCCTGTCCTTGATTCTGATTGGTCAATAGCTGTGTTTTATTCACGATAAAACACGGCTATGACCGCTTCACCCAACAGTTCTGTGTATCACTACACAACACCCTTAGCAACCACTCTTAGCAACGTAAACTGTTTGTTCTCAATTGATATTGTTCATTGAAGCTTACTGTATTATGTAGAAGAGTATTGTGAGAAAGAGATCGAGTTTATTACCTGCATTCAGATTTAGCATTTTCCTTCAGGTCAGTCCTATGTTCATAATAAAAAATCTGTTTAAATGTCCGATGTATTATCTTGTCCTTTTAACAGTTAAAGGGTTTTCCTGTGACTGACAGCACTAGTCAAAGCATTTTTCAGTTGCATCTTGTTCCGTGTTCACAACAATTCAGTCTTTTCAATGTAAAAGTCTTCGCTACTGACTGACACACTCATAAAGACAGCCTTTGCCGCCATCTAATGGCGTAATAACGTAACTTCTGTTGCTGTTCACGGTCAGGGACTATTTTTTCCGGCGGAAGGAAGGCTTTTAGTGATTTAAAGTTGCATTGATACATATTTTTGGCTTTAATATTTGTATTGTATTGTGTGGTAACCGTTTTTGAAAGCAATAAGGTACTCCGCTTCGCGTCGTGCCTAACAACGCCCTTCAGACATGACTTATTCACGATACAGCACAGCCTCTCGTACATTATTGCTTACATATATATATTAAACAAATTAAGATATTAATTCAGCAAGGATGCATTAAATTGATCAAAAGTTAAAAAAAGTTAAACAAAATTTCAAATAAATGTGGTTCTTCTGAACTTTCTGTTCATCAAAATTCATAACAGTTTCCACAAAAATAGTACGTTAAGCAGCACAACTGTTTTCAACACTGATGTTTCTTGAGCACAAAATCCGATGATAGAATGATTTCTGAAGGATCATGTGACATTAAAGACTAATAATATTTCACAGTATTACTGTTTTTACTGCATTTTTGATTAAGTAAATGCAACCTTGGTGAGCATAAGAGACTTCTTTTAAACGATAGTGTTTGCCGTTATACACTGCTCAAAAAAATTAAAGTAACACTTTGAAAACAAATCAGATCTCATTGGGGAAAAATATCATGTTGGATATCTATACTGATATGGGCTGGGTAATGTGTTAGGAACGAAAGGATGACACATCGTTTGATGGAAATGAAAATGATCAACCTACAGAGGACTGAATTCAAAGACACCCCGAAAATCAAAGTGAAAAATGATGCAGCAGGCTAGTCCATTTTGCTGAAATTTCATTGCAGCAACTCAAAATGGTACTCAGTAGTTTGTATGGCCCCCACGTGCTTGTATGCATGCCTGACAACGTCGGGGCATGCTCCTAATGAGACGACGGATGGTGTCCTGGGGCATTTCCTCCCAGATCTGGACCAGGGCATCACTGAGCTCCTGGACAGTCTGGACAGGTGCAACCTGGTGGCGTCGGATGGACCGAAACATAATGTCCCAGAGGTGTTCTATTGGATTTAGGTCAGGCGAGCGTGGGGGCCATTCAATGGTATCAATTCCTTCATCCTCCAGGAACTGCCTGCATACTCTCGCCACATGAGGCCGGCCATTGTTGTGCACCAGGAGAAACCCAGGACCCACTGCACCAGCGTAGGGTCTGACAATGGGTCCAAGGATTTTATACCGATACCTAATGGCAGTCTGGGTGCCATTGCCTAGCTTGTAGAGGTCTGTGCGTCCCTCCATGGATATGCCTCCCCAGACCATCACTGACCCACCACCAAACCCATCATACTGAATGATGTTACAGGCAGCATAACGTTCTCCACAGCTTCTCCAGACCCTTTCACGTCTGTCACATGCTCAGGGTGAACCTGCTCTCATCTGTGAAAAGTACAGGGCGCCAGTGGCGGACCTGCCAATTCTGGTGTTCAATGACAAATGCCAGTCGAGCTCCACAGTGCCAGGCAGTGAGCACAGGGCCCACTAGAGGACGTTGGGCCCTCAGGCCACCCTCATGAAGTCTGTTTCTGATTGTTTGGTCAGAGACATTCACTCCAGTGGCCTGCTGGAGGTCATTTTGTAGGGCTCTGGCAGTGCTCATCCTGTTCCTCCTTGCACAAAGGAGCAGATACCGGTCCTGCTGATGGGTTAAGGACCTTCTACTGCCCTGTCCAGCTCTCCTAGAGTAACTGCCTGTCTCCTGGAATCTCCTCCATGCTCTTGAGACTGTGCTGGGAGACACAGCAAACCTTCTGGCAATGGCACGTATTGATGTGCCATCCTGGAGTTGGACTGCCTGTGCAACCCCTGTAGGGTCCAGGTATTGCCTCATGCTGCCAGTAGTGACGCTGACCCTAGCCAAATGCAAAACTAGTGAAAAACAGTCAGAAAAGATGAGTAGGGAAAAAATGTCAGTGGCCTCCACCTGTAAAACCATTCCTGTTTTGGGGTCGTCTCATTGTTGCCCATCTAGTGCACCTGTTGTTAATTTCATTAATACCAAAGCAGCTAAAACTGATTAACAACCCCCTCTGCTACTTAACTGACCAGAACAATATCCCAGGAGTTTAACTGACTTGATGCTATTCTCTGATTAAAAAGTGTTCCTTTAATTTTTTTGAGCAGTTTATTAAATAAAATATCAAGCAAAGTGGTCACTAATGTTTGACAGCCAGAAAGTGTACAAATACGTTAACATTTACTGTTTTATCATCGAAAATCTAAAATGTGTGTTAATGCATCAATATGAATTTGTTTTAAGACCACTTTTTCTCATGTCAAATTGTGATGTTAAAAAAATGTTAAATCTAGAGAATTTTAAATCTTGGAGTACCTGCCAAACTTAACAAAAAAGATATTCAATTATAATCTGATGTCAGGTGGAAAAAAGAAAGGTTGATAGAAATGGATTTGAATGACACTTTATTCTAAAAATGTTTGTGCATAAATGAAACAAAGAAATTAAATAAACACAATATTTATGAATTAATCCAAATATAGATGGTACAAAAATAAATGTGAAAATTATAAGGTTGGATTTTAACACAAATGCAGCACATAATTTAAATTATAAGCCCTGATAAAAGCAGCCCTCAATTGAACCCCTTATTGTATTCAAAATATTGTCTGAAATCATGAAGAGTAGGTGAGTAACTGATCTTGGAAAATGGCTCATGCCGACATTGCCGCAATGAGAATATGTGAAAGTATCATTGACTTACAGAGAGGTCTGTCACTTCTTAAATGCGAAAAAAGTCAAGAATGACCCAATATTGAATATTCAGACATACGTATCATTTTATCATGAAAGACAAAATGAGGGGCAAAAACAAACCAGCAATGAGTTATCTTGAGTGAAATTCTACCATTTCATAATATTTCTCTACGTATTTAGTTGTGTTATTTTATAATGCATGATATTGTGAGATACATTTAATGGACTCCTTTTATTTTCTCTCACAACAGTAAGGATGTTAGCAGTCATTTTATCTCATTTGCAGGAGAGATGCATGTATGGTCAAGCATAATGCCCACTTGGTCTCATACTATTCTGATACATACATTGCTCTATTGTTAATCCAAAGTGACTAAATAGAAAATGCACTCATTCTAAGAAGCAGAAAACAAAAGAGAGACACTGAGCGCTTGCTAAAAGCAGGTGCAAAATAATTAGGCCCAGCAAACTCACTAAAACCAGTGCAGACATCATTACCCTCTGTGAAAGTCCCAATAATGTGTCAGAAATGCTACCTATGCACTGCTGTATGTCTCGGCTAAAAGGGAGTGTTTTGACATGTACAGTTAATTTAATATACAATTGACAGAATTCCCTTAATATTTAAAAGAGGCTGGTCAACATCCTACTGGAAGTGTCTAAGAATGATTTCCAGAATCATTGTAAATTTTAAAATGTTCAATGTCGCCTCTGTCGATCATGCTTTCCTCACAGCGTCGATTCTTTCTCGGCCTGGATAAGAACGCAAAACAGCATTATAAAAGTAATAAAACAAGCCAAATACAAGGGAAAACTAAACACACTATTTACACTACATACAAACAAGCCATTCTTATCATTAATCATGACTGATGTCTCTCCACAGAACACTATTTTTGGCTTTACTGACAGATATAATGCGATTGCATGTCCTTTGTTCGATGGAAGATGGATTGTGTCAGATATTGGGTCGAGATGGCACAAAACCTGGAAGCTTTTCTCATCAAACGCTCTTTCGAACAGTCTTTTGAAGGGCAGTCTGTTGTGGCACTCTCTGTACTCTGGAGCTCTGTGTTTAGAGGTTGTCTCCAGGTTGGTACTGTGGTTCAGTGGCAGTGAAGTAATCCTCCAGGAAGGCTTGCAGATACTCAAAGGTGGGCCGCTCCTCGGGGTCCCTCTTCCAGCATTGGAGCATGAGCTCATGCAGGGAGCTGGGACAGTCCTGGGGGCAGGGCATCCTGTAACCACGCTCTACTTGCTCCAAGACTTCCCGGTTGTTCATGCCTGAGGGACAAATGCAAAGCATGTGTTCTTTAACTGAAAAAAAGGGGCCCTTAAATTCCTGTGTGATGCTATGTTGTACTTCAAGCGTGGGGCAGTTGTGGCCCAATGGTTAGAGAGTCAGAGTCTCAGTACAAGCAGGAAATGTAGGTGGGGGAGTAAATGAACAGTACTCTCTTCCACTCTCATTACCCACAACTAAGGTGCCCTTAAGCAAGGCACCTAACCCCCCAATCACTTCCCGGGCGCCGCAGCAAAAAATGGCTGTCCACTGCTCCGGGTGTGTGTTCACGGTGTGTGAACTTGGATGGGTGAAATGAGTCTTTTAAAGAGATAGTTCACCCAAAAACCTTCCAAACTTTCTATCTTCTATGGAACACAAAAGAACATATTTGCAATGTTTCAACTGTTACTGTCCATACAATGCAAGTCTATGGGGTCCAACATTTACATGCACTAGGGCTGCACGATTAATCGAAAATAAACTGCACGCGATTTGGCAATTGGCTGCGATTTTTTTATGCACAGCTTGCCAGTGAAGTACTGCTAAATGCTGCTCTATCTGAAAGCCAGAGGGCGCTCTGGCGCAGAAACTCCAAATATGCCCTAAAGAAGAAAGATAATGCACATAGTTCCAGGAAATCCCTATGGGCATCATACTATCACTGTAGCTGAATAGAAGATTGGAACGCTTTGATTGATTAAACATGACTAATAAACACACGACTACGACAATATATGGTTTATCTGAGTTCTTCAAGCCTTCTCGGGTATTTTCATGAAAATAAAGTATATTTGTAATGCAATGCTAATCAACATAGCCTTTATCAGTATAGAATACTAGGAAATAATATTCTTTTATGCCTTGTTCTGAGTAAGAAGCCCCATCATCTCACAGAAGGATGTTATTTCAAACACTCGACTGAAATTCTGAAGTGAGTTTGGAGTAAAAACATACTATTAAATGTTGTCTTTTGACAAGAGGTTCATAAATGCTTCTCATGTTTGGAAAGATGTTTGACGCATGTCACTTTTTCAAATGCACGTTATAAAAGACTCAAACTCACAGTGCTTTCAGATGGAGCAGCATTTACTACTGATCACAGAGCCATGATTCACTGACAAGCTGCGCATAAAAAAAAATATTCGCAGCTTTTGCAATTTCATAATCGCATTAAGCCAAGCGGTTTAATCGTGCAGCCCTAACACGCACCTAAATAATTCATTAGTAATCAGAATGATGGCTCAATCGGATTAAACAGGCTTCATCTAAACACCAAGTGTGCTGCACACTTCCTGAAAAGTAAAGCCAAAGCATTTCGATCGCCCCCTGGTGGCTGGCTGCAGTATAGGTCATAAACTCCGCCCTCTCCATGCAATCGAATGGGACGTGAGCCAAATTAAAAAATCCAATTACACTTCAAATAATTTTTTTTCCAGACAACATTTCTGTCATTTTAGGTAGTTCTTATCATGCAAACATATGTTGAAGTGTTTGCTTTTCCAGTAAGTTTGGTTTTAGTTATTTTATGCTATAAAACGGGATGTAACGTCATGATTGACAGTTGTGCTTGCGACTGAATCTGCGGAAACGGGAGGAACCTTGATACCGCGGCTCCACCTCAGGATCACTACTGCACAGTCTCGGGCTTTGAATGATGTAATCGGCAACGACTGTTTCTGGGATATTTTGGCTTCATTTTTCTACAGTAGAAGGAAGCGGAGAGTCGGAGACACATCGTCCATCTTTTTTACACTCTATGGAAAACACCTCAATCGACCCGATTGAGCTTTATCTGAATAAAATTTCAATCGGATTAAAAGGGGTGATGTAGACCTTAAATAATCTACTCAATAGGACAAAAATAAGCATTTAAATGCTTGAATTCATATATTCTCTCAATCGGATTCAAAAATACCTTGCTCAGTACTACGTATGTTTACCATAGCCCTTTTTTAATAAGATCTCTGAGGTTTACGTATGTTTGACATCTTATGAACGTGCATATGTTTATTTATGACTTACGAACTGGGGTGCATTTCCCAAAAGCATCGTTAACCAACTAACATTGCAAGTTCCATCGTTACTAACATAGTTCAACGATTCGGCGTTTCCCGAAACCATCGTTCAAACGAACATTCGCAAACTGCATCGCAAAGTCACTTGTGTGGTTGGAATGACAGCTCTCGAGCTCTGGTTAGAAGCATAGTTTGTTGTTTTTATGACATGTGGACTTAAAAAAATAGTTATCTTGAGCAAAATAAGCAAGCTGACATTAAGTACAATGTATATCTTTTATTTCGAATATATACAAACGTCATTTACATATTTTAGTTTGTCAAGAGACTGTAAGCACCGTTTTTGAAGAGTGCGCATGTGCGTACGTGCTCTAGTACATAAAAAAGAGCCTAAGATAAATCTGGAAATAAAGCAAAACAACTGAGAAAAATGAGAATTAGTCGTGAGATGCCATGTCCGTAATTTATAGCAAAAAAATTTAGCATTAATTCGATCTCAAACTGATTAATTTAAAGAAGTTATTACTCCACCACCTGCGTTACATCATTCACCAATGTGGCTAAACGACAGGTTTGCGACAATATGGTTTCGGGAAACAGTTGTGACTAGCTAGTTGATTTGTTCAACGATGCATTGTACTATGGTAGTGAAGCAGCGAGTTACGTCGTTGTATGGGAAACGCACCCCTGGTCAGTGGAGAAGACTGAATATAAAACAAAAAAATCCTCTTCTGACATAAATTTCAGATTTCATTTTAAATATGTCATCAAGGCAAAAACGACAAACAATTATATACTGGTAGCTCCAGTAACATTATCGCGGTAGCTTTATCGTTCTGAACGCGGCGACTGGGCAATGCACATACGCTGAAGTTTTGTTCAGAATACATGTAATGCATGTATTCTAAACAAAATTTAGGGTTCATACAAACAGAACTTTCAAAATCTGAAATCAGATTGGAATCATTTGGATTGACAAAAGTTAAACTAAGGAGACATTGAGACATTTTTATATATATATATATATATATATATATATATATATATATATATATATATATCTTCTTGTGTTCATACAGGTTTGTAATGACATGAGGGTAAGTAAATGATGATAGAATTCTCATTTTTGAATAAATTGTCCCTTTAAGAATTCATCTTGCATCAAATGGCAAACTTTCAATGAAAATGAATGAATTTTGGTAATTTTTGTCAGTTGCTGTCAGTGTTAACAATCTAAGAATGGTCTTTCCACCATCAGATCTCACCTGGATAGGGCACGCGTCCTTTGGTGACCAGCTCTGTGAGTAGTATTCCAAACGACCACACGTCTGACTTGATAGTAAACCTTCCATACAGTGCTGCCTCTGGAGCCGTCCACTTGATTGGGAACTTGGCACCTACAACGGAACACTGGATTTATGGATCTGATCTCGAAATGTGGCCTACTTGTGAACTGGGCAATGTTCCCAGGGAAATTGCAGATTTAACTCTGTTGAATACGTGCATAAGGAAACAAACATTAGTAGATAAAACACAGCTTAGTCATAAATTATATGACCTATATGGCCACGTCATCTAAATTACTTTTGAGATGTTGCCATGCTGAAAATGTTGCCACATGGCAACTAACCATGGTTAAAAAACAAGTTTCTCATATGAATTAATATATTTATTCATTTGGAACCCCTACAAACAAATTATTTAAAAATATATATATTAATTATATTCTTTAATGAACACATCAAACAGAAATACTTGTGTTTTATGCATGAAAACAATTGTATTGCTATAAACACATAACCACAGTAATACAAGTGATGCCAATATGTATAAAAACGCAGTGAGTAAATGGACTACAATTCCATTAAACACTTGCCATGTTAACATTAATATTTTCTCAGTTTACTGTAAAACTGTGAACTGTGAACAAAAATATCTATTGTAATAATACAAAATGCAGCAAAATATCCAGCTGTAGTAGGAAATTTGAATTTTGAGCAGCTCTTTTGCATCTTACAGAGAAAACCAAGTATTGTATGACTTAAAAACAGCATATTAATTGCTTTTATAAACTCTGATATTTTAACTCCAATAATGCAGTTTGTTGTTCTTTTTTTCTGAATGGTCAGTGTGAAGTGTAAAGTTAAGGAAAATAGTGTCGCCATATGGCAACACTGTACCATAGAGGGATAACTAAGTCTATAAAGACAGAGTAGATAAGCCTGATTTGGAATCGTATCCCTCACCTTGTCGAGCTGTGTATTCATTGTCCTCTATTAGTCTGGCCAGTCCAAAATCTGCAATCTTGCACACTAAGCTATCACCAACAAGTATATTGGCAGACCGCAGATCTCTGTGGATGTAGTTCATCCTTTCAATGTAAGCCATGCCTGCAGCAACCTAAAAGAGGAGTGTGCAAGCAATGAAATATTTAAATGTCCAGTGGTCAGGTAAGTGCTTACTGATACCAGATACCTTTAATGATTATGGGTATCAAAACATTTTACTAACCTGAGCGGCCATGTCCACTAAATTTGGCAATTTAAGTCCACGTCCTTCACCATCCTTCAAGAAATCCAGCAGGCTTCCTAAAAGACCATCAGAATATGTGTGAACAAACCTATGTGACTTCTTTGGAGGAGTAAATATATATATATATCGCAACTTGACTTGTCTAAAATGTAAACAAGCTCTTTGCTGTTGCACATACTTTACACTGTGAATTCTGAAATGTTTTTTGCTGTGATTTTTTTTTTTATGGGTGCTTTGGTGTACATACATGTATGAATTATATGGACATATCATTTGGTTATTTGGTGTCCTTTTTTGGAAAGACACCTAAATTTACCTTGAAAAAAGCTGAAAAATACAGTTTTGTGAGAATCACTCTTCAATCTGATGGTTTACTTTGCTCGATATAGGCAATGATGGCAAAATGGACGTGTTAAACAAGATAAATGGTGTATGCTTAATTTCACAATAAGTGTGCGATGAAGAGTTCAGATGCAAAAGCCTCTAAACACCACCGCCATCAAAAATTAGATAATGATACTGAGCGAATGCTCTCCGCACATAGTATACCTTCATTAAATACTTCAAATCCACTAAATCCCAGCGTCAGCCCATTCAGAAATACCGGTCAGTTGTCAGAAACCGCTAAAACGCCACTTCCATTTGTCAGCAAAAGCCTCTAAGTCCACAGAAGAACCAATCGGAAAACGTGAATCGAATCATATGATTTCAAGATGAATGACGGTGTGAGTATGAGCCGACTTTCAATTACCGAGCTGCAAGTTTTTATCATGTTTTGTCCATCGTTACAGTGCAATGACAGGATTTCGCGAGTAGAAAGTAAACACAACAGTGTTCCTTTTGCTGCTGTAAAACTGACAGAAACTGACATTTTACTATGTCTTTACTATGTCCAAAGAGGTGGACTTAGAAGTTTTTGCAAAAAAAAAAAAAAGATGGACTTCAAATTTGTTAAATACCAATGAATTGACTAAAGTGACATTTTTGAAAATAAAGCATTTCAGTAACTGACTAATAACCTTTTCATTGCCATTAAAGTTAAAATAATGAACCTAAACATAGGAGCCTGGTAAAAAATAATGCTCATTTAAATGAAAAGATGTCAGATGGACTTAGGGCTGTCAACGTTAACGCGTTAACGTATGCGATTAATTTTTTCCAGTTTAACGCGTTAACTATATTTAACGCAATTAACACAGCATCCATTTTTTCTATCATCCTTTGGCTAGCATTACAATATATGATCACTCTCTTATTCATGCAAATGCTTTTAAACCATTTAAGCGCGTCAAAAGAGAAAAAGAGAACACACTGTCTGTGAATGTCCTGTCACACACACCACGCACAGAAAGACGCGCGCCAGTATCGTGCGCGTGGACGGAGCACCAGAATTGAGTTCTCTGTCAATAACATACACAATAATGCCAAAAATGACTGTTTTGTTGAGGATCCTCATAAGAACAGCCTTGAATGAGTTAAATCAAGTCTTAAAAACAAAAGTAAAGAGTTGTGAGAAAGTGGGACGCGTGTGAGATCCGCGTCATGTGCAACAGCGGCAACTCTTAAAGGGACAGCAACCAATGTCATTGAAGATAATGAAAGAACAAAGGTAACAGAGAAAAGTACTCGCTGCTCTTTTAACTTTTGCAGCTTTAATTATGATTAATCTATATTTATTTTAGGCTATAAATTATGCAGTGCAGACTGTTTGGTAACTTTATTCAATTTCTGTATTTTTCTGTTAGACAGGTAAGGGCACAGGTAAATATGACATTTATTATGGGTTTATGAGAGGATTGTTCTAAGTTCACTTAAATTAAAAGTTGTTATATTTTTGAAGCCTAAAAAATGTAAAAAAAAAAAAAAAAAAGATAGCTTTCAATTACACTGTAATTTTGAATGGCTATAATTCATGTTTAAAATTGGGTAAAAAAAATCAATCTCATTGAGACATCAGTAGCAGTATTAGTATCAGTGATACTGGCCTTCATTCATAAAAAGATCCCATTAAAATCCCATTAAAAGTATTTAAAATATACTGTCTTCATGTTGTTTTAATTTGGAGATTAACTGTGAAATTATTACATTATAAAATAAATTAAAAATGTATAAAAACGTGAGCGTTTAAAAACTGTGATTAATCGAGTTAATTTTTTTAATCGATTGACAGCACTAATATATATACTTATTTTCTATTTGAATATATTTTAAAATGTAATGTATTACTGTGATGGCAAAGCTAGATTCTCAGTATCATTACTCCAGTCTTCAGTGTCACTTCTAATATGCTGGTTTGCTGCTCAAGAAACATTATGATCTTACTATGATTAATGTTGAAAACAGTTGTGCTGCTTAATATATTTGTGGAAACTGTGATGATTTTGGATTCTTTGATGAATGGAAAGTTCAAAAGAACTGCCTTTATTTAGCACTTCTGTTTGCAAAATCCTACCTTTGCTCATATATTCTGTCACAATGTAGATGGGTTCTTCAGAGACGACCGCATAGAGCTGCACTAGCTTGTCATGCCTCAGTTTCTTCATTATCTGAGCCTCCTCCAGGAACGACTCTGGAGACATTGTGCCTGGTTTCAAGGTCTTCACTGCCACTTTAGTATTGCCATTCCAAGTGCCTGCCATTCAGAGACAAGACTTCATAGTGAGTCACACAGCCCTTGAAAGGAACCACACATAAATCCTTCCAAGACAGCTGGCTTTCTTTTGACAAGAGGGAATGTTCTCTGCCTCCCTGACAGGCCTAGATTTATACCCCTAGAATTATAAGTAATGCATGAATATCAAACTCTTTTATTGGGCATGTGGTTAAGCTAATCACTTACCCATCCAGACCTCTCCGAACTGTCCATTCCCCAATCGTTTGATGAGCTGAAGCGACTCCCGTGGGATCTCCCATACATCTTTGGTTTTGACGGACAGGTCGGCGAGGCGGGGCATGCCTTTATGGCACGGGACTATTAAACGGCAACAGAGTCCTGCAGCCCGGGCTGAATGCAGAGATATTAATAGCATGTACTTGTACTGTCAATTTATCATTTTATCAGTTTTAGATTTAGAGTTTAATACAGACTTACCAGAATAATGATGCACAAGCTGCTGCAGAGTTTCAAATTGAGCTCTAGTGGTGATGTAATATCCTCCATTGTCTAACTTGCGTATCTTGTAGTGCTTCACGTGATCGCCCTTAGTTTCATCCCAATCCTGAATGGACAAGGAATACGCTCCTGGAATAAACATGAGAGAACAGGAAATTAGATGGTACAGGAGTCTCAAATATCAGTTAATAATTCAGAGAAAAAGATGTAAAGTTTGCAGAACTTTCAACTAATATACACTACTGTTTAAATGTTTGGAGTCAGAAAGTTTTTTCTGAAAGAAATTATTATTTTTTTCATTAAGAATGCGTTAAATTGAGCAAAAGTGTCACTGCAAAGACATTTATAAACAAATAAATGCTGTTCTTTTAAAATGTTTATTCATCAAATAATCCTAAAAAGATGCATCACGGTTTCCACAAAAATATTAAGTAGCACAACTGTTTTCAACATTTTAAAATATATTAAAATATATTTAGTTTAAATTATCTGTGAATGGGTTTGTGCAAATGTGAATTACCTTTCGTGGTCTCACTCTCCCTTATAAGGAATGTGCCTCTGGGATTTCCATTTGACAACAGTTGCCTTTCAGCATCTTTACGGCCTAGTTTTCCAAAATACCAACTACAAAGGGATACATAGTGTTTGGTTTAGTTAACAGTGTGACCACATGACAAAGTTAAGTTATTGTGCTTGCCCCAATGAAAACACTTAAGAGTAATGCAAAAAACAGATGTAGTTCTTCTAGACAGACCTCCTATTTATATTTCACTTTTGCCTATTTTAGTACTAAAACGGAACTTACTCTTCTGCCTGTATGGAGTCTACTGGAGCCACATAATTACTGGGTATGTATCCTGTTCCACCTGTAGTGAGAGAGCGGGCCTCCCACCAGTCTCCTTCCCTGATATATGGCAACAGGTGCAAGGGAACAAATAAACAATGAATACATTTCTAATGGGTCAAGTTTCAATTATTTAGAAGGAAATTGGCTGTTCTATAATGCACATATAAACCCCTTTTTTTTTGTTCCCAGAAGATAATGTACACAAACACTACCGTTCAAAGGTTTGGGGTAAGATTTTGTGACAGACATTCATAATGTAACAAAATACTTATTTTTCAAATAAATTCTATTCTTTTTAATTGTCTATTATTGATCAAAGAATCCAGAAAATCCTGTGAAAATCATGGTTTCCATAAAAATATTAAACAGCACAAACTGTTTTCAACATTGATAATAATAAGAAATGTATATTGAGCAGCAAATCAGAATATTAGACTGATTTCTGAAGGATCATGTGACTGGAGCAATGATGCTGAAGCTTGCCATCACAGAAATAAGTTATATTTTCAAATATATTAAAGTAGAAAACAGTTGTACTGCTTTTAATAATTCCACAATTTTACAGTTTTACTGCTTTTTGGTCAAATAAATGCAGCCTTTCAGAGAATAAGAGACTTCTTTGAAAACATTAAAAAATTATCAGGGAAAAAAATCTTACCAACCCCAAACTTTTAAACAGCAGTGTATAATAAAAACATTTTAAAGGATTAGTTCACCCAAAAATGAAAATTATCCCATAATTTACTCACCCTCAAGCCATCCTAGGTGACTACCTTCTTTCAGTCAAACACAAAGCAATACATTTTTGTAAGAAAAATATCCATATTTATAACTTTATAAACTAGAATTGCTAGTTTCTGGTAACGTCCATCCGCACGTTCACAAGAAAGTCGTGTTCCAGCGTACGACATAGGATGTAGGACTAACATAAGCTTAGGTGAGAGCAGACGCCTCTCGCGGTTCAAACAAATAGGGCTGGGCAACAAACTCAAGCTCCTCTGACATTTCTCTTTAAAAATTCTCAATTTAGACTTCTAATTCGTGAATCATGACCAGTGTTTTGTTGTGTTCTATCCTCTGCGCTTCCATGTTTGTCAATACATCATGCGTCAGGTCAAAGTTCACTCTTCCACCGGAATCGACTCGCTTACGGAAGCCAGTGATTCTAGTTTATAAAGTTAATATGTTAAATATGTTAGTGTTATAAATAAGTTATATTTTTCTTACAAAAATGCATCACTTCGCTTCAGAAGACATTTATTAACCCCCTGGATTACTTTTATAATGGATGGATGCGCTTTTTGGGGATTCAATATCTCGGTTACCTTTCACTCCCATCATAAAGCTTGAAAGAGACAGAATATTTTTTAAAATAACTCCGATTGTGTTCGTCTGAAAGAAGAAAGTCATATACACATAGGATGGCTGGAGAGTGAACAAATTATGGGATAATTTTCATTTTTAGGTTAACTAACCCTTTAAGTTAATATTTCAAACAGTATCCTACGGAGCTCTGCGCATGACATGACAAAATGACATGACAAAATATATTGTGGCCACAAATTATGAATTCGTTCTCTCGTTTTAGTGAATCGTGGCCATGTTGTATTATTTCTTTCCCTCGTTTTGACTGAACTAAAACAAGGGAACAAATTGTTATATCATACAGACAATTTAGTAAAACAAGGGAACTAATTATTATATCGAGCACACGATTTAGTAAAACAAGGGAACAAATTATTAGATTGTGCACACAATTTACGAGGGAATGAATTAGTAAAACGTGCTGACGTATTAGTAAGTATTAGGAATGAATTGTTAATTCGGCCACGATATACATATTTTTTTACCGCACGTCATATGTGGGGCTCCGAAGTATCCTACTGAAAACTTTTTTTTTTTTTTTTTAATAATATGTTAATATGTCCTATAAACTCACGTGCTATTTAGAATCTGGAACTTTTCCCCTTTCCTGAAGCTGAGGTCATCCTCTGACCTTGCCTCGTAATCATAAAGTGCTACAAAGAGTGTTACTCCTGCAAAGTAAATGACAAATGACATCAGCGTACTGACAAAGACTAAAACAATACATAGTTTTATAGAAATACTACAATGTCTCAAAAATGTACTTTAAAGTGGAAATAGTTGGGATATTTTTAAAAAGGGATGTTATTTTAAACAGTCAACATTAAGCAGTATTCACAACTCATTTTACTTGTGTTAAACATTTCCAAATAAAAAAAATAAAATAAAAAAGTGGTCAGGACTTGATTTTATCCAACAAATTTGATTAGAAACGAAAAATGTGCATGCTTGATACCAGAATGGAGCCAGGAGCTGAAAAATTAGAGGCCTTAGTGATGTCAGCCAAAAAAAAAGTTGTTTTAACAAGAAAGACAAACATTTTTTTTTATTTGGAATGATGTGGACCAATCCAGCGGGCAGAATAAAACTAAGAAAGAGTATGCTAATAAATAAGGATGATTTTTATGTCATGTTGACTTCAACATTCAGGACAGTTTGAAGATGAAGTGCCAGAACAGCAAAGTGCCTCATTTTACCTGTTCCACCCCGGGATCGCAACGTTCCTGAGTGTGAAGAAGAGTTCACTCCACCAAACACAGTTACTCCTTGACTGACAGGCGCATGGAAGTTGTTGTAGTTGGGTATGGTGGTAACTCCAAAGCTGGGGTAGTGCTGAGGTGTCGGATCAGCCCCATATCGATATCCTGCATGCTGTGAGACACTAGTTTCTCTGTCATCCGTGAGTTTGGTTGCCTCTTTGTCCTTACATTGCACACAGCCCATTATCTATATTCTTTGTGGTGAAGAAAATGAACATTCATTTACAGACATATTGACATACACTTCTGAAAGGACAATTTATTGGTTTGAATCTAATCAAATGAGCCATATTAAAGACGAGGTTCAGATTCATATTCAGAACAACTGACTGGAAGTAAACAAATATCCCTAAGTAATAATTACTTGAAAGAGACATAAATCAATAATAGACAAGTGATTCAGCAAGACATCTTGGTTTTTAGCAAAAAGAAAAAAGAAAAAAAAAGTCTGTAATTACAGTGAAAACAAATAAATGTGTCATTCACTGAATTTGTGATTCATTTAATCTTATTTGCATCAAATAGCATAATGATTTGGATAAGTGAGTCAGTTAATGTGATGCCAACTTCACATTTACTATTAACTATTATGCTACCATAGCCAGTTTTCCATTCTGTTGATTGAACATCATGATTAACAAATGTAAAGGGTTAGTTCACCCAAAAATGAAAATTCTGTCATTAATTACTCACCCTCATGTCATTCCACACCCGTGAGACCTTCGTTCATCTTCAGAACACAAATTAAGATATTTTTGATAAAATCCGATGGCTCAATGAGCCCTGCATTGCCTGCAAGATCATATCCATTTTCAATGCCCAGAAAGGTACTAAAAACATATTTAAAGTCCCCGTGAACCGGAAGTTACAAACGACTTTTCTCCAGTGTTGTGACGTATTTCCAAGTGAAACGGAATATTGAATAGAGGGCAGAGTTTTACTTTAGCGCTCCTCCTCTCCATCTCTGGCTCATAGCAGACTAACGGTTGGAGGGGAGTGGTTTAAGTGTTTTCAACCCAAGCCGTCAAACTGACATCATCAGAGAAGGAACGCTATTCCAGACCGGAAGTAACTTTTCAGATTTTGATTAAAGATTACCACGACAAACAATTTTTTTCTGTGTATCAACTTGCACGGATTAATTGTTCACCACAAGACTAGTAATATGTGCTAACAAAGTAAATAGGGTCAATTTTGATTTCATGACGACTTTAAAACAGTTCATGTGACTACAGTGGTTCAACTTTAATATTATAAAGTGACGAGAATACTTTTTGTGCACCAAAAAACAAAACAAAATAACGACTTTATTCAACAATATCTAGTGATGGGCGATTTCAAAACACTGCTTCATGAAGCTTCGAAGCTTTACAAATCTTTTGTTTCGAATCAGTGGTTCGGAGCACCAGAATCACATGATTTTGTTACGTCATAAGTGTTTCGAAATTTCAATAGTTCACGTGACTTTGGCAGTTTGATACGCGATCCGAACCACTGATTCGAAACAAAAGATTCATAAAGCTTGGAAGCTTCATGAAGCAGTGTTTTGAAATCACCCATCACTAGATATCGTTGAATAAAGTCGTCTAGGGGCTGGGGGGGGCAGGGGGGGGGTTGGCGCACAAAAAGTATTCTCGTCGCTTTATAATATTGGGTTGAAAGTAATTGGGTAATATAAGGCTGAAACACTGTACTCACATGAACTGTTTTAAATATGTCTTCTTTAGTAGCTTTCTGGGCATTGAAAAAGGAAATGATCTTGCTGGCAATGCAGGCCTCACTGAGCCATCGGATTTTATCAAAAATATCTTAATTTGTGTTCCGAAGATGAACGAAGGTCTTACGGGTGTGGAACGACATGAGGGTGAGTACTTAATGACGTAACTTTCATTTTTGGGTGAACTAACCCTTTAATATGAGCCTGTTTTGACAGAAATGTAACACATGCAGGAAGTAAACGAAAACATACATTCAATAAACATACCAAGGCGAGCACTGGGCTACCACAGTGGAGTATTCGCATTCCATTCAATTAAAGATGGGGTGAAAACATCTACGATTTACTCCTTTGCCTGAGTGGGCAAAACAAAAGCCAGAGACAACATTATATTCGCAAACAACTTCTAGGGAACTGTATGGAATACTTAAAGTCTTATGTCTGTATAAGTTTAATTAATCTGCAGAAAACAGAATTCGGTAGAAAGAGCCATTCAAGGTTTTGTTGAACAAGGAAAAGTGTCTTGAGTCTCACCCACAGAGATTATAGCAAATATATTCAAAGAACTATTGTTTTATCTATATCCCTAAAAAAAAACATAAAGTTATATACTTTTATACTCATCACAACACAAACATTTCACGAGACCCTAGGACACATATTAAAGGGTTAGTTCACCCAAAAATGAAAATAATGTAATTTATTACTCACCCTCATGTCGTTCTATATCCGTAAGGCCTTCATTCATTTTCGGAACACAAATTAAGATATATAAGCCTGCATTCAAAGCAATGACATTTCCTCTCTCAAGATCCATAAAGTTACTAAAAACATATTTAAAACAGTTCATGCGAGTTCAGTAGTTCTACCTTAATATTATAAAGCAACTAGAATACTTTTTGTGCGGCAAAAAAACAAAATAACGACTTTTCAACAATATAGTGATGGGCCAATTTCAAAACACTGCTTCGGAGCTTTGCAAATCGAATCAGTGACTTGGATCTCCTATCAAACGGCTAAACTGCTGAAATCACGTGACTTTGGCGCTCCGAGTCACTGATTCGATTCACAAAGCTCCGAAGCAGTGTTTTGAAATCGTCCATCACTATATTGTTGAAAAGTCGTTATTTTGTTTTTTTGGCACACAAAAATATTCTCATCGCTTTATAATATTAAGGTAGAACTACTGAACTTTTAAATATGTTTTTAGTACCTTTATGGATCTTGAGAGAGGAAATGTCATTGCTGTGAATGCAGGCCTCACTGAGCCATCGGATTTAATCAAAAATATCTTAATTTCTGTTCCGAAGATGAATGAAGGCCTTACGGGTGTGGAACGACATGAGGATGAGTATTAAATGACATTATTTTCATTTTTGGGTGAACTAACCCTTTAAGTCAGTAATAAAATCACCCATGCCTTTCATTAATGAATTTGGATGACTTTGTGTTCATGATTACTGGTCAAATATTTTTAGAGATTGCTGTGAGGATTTCAGGTACCAAACCTTTAAATTATGAAATTTAAACTAAGTCTCAAAAAGATTTGAATGAGGCTAAATGAAGGATTTGACTTTCTGAGACTCAAAACAAAACCACAGAAACATATGTACACTAGAAACAATTCCATGACTTTTGACGGTTTATTACTTTCCCAGACTACTTTAAAATACCCAGATTTTTCCCAGGTTTTCCATGACCATGGTAACCCTGTATTTATAATTCTGGAAGCATAAAAAAAGCAATAAGAGGGGAAAAGGGCTTTTTGTGCCTGAGATCCACTGCATATACATTCGAACAGATATAAAACAACCAAAAAATCAATAGACAGATTGTACTAAAAATAAAATAAAATTCTTTAAGTCACACAAATACTTGTCTGTTGAGATTGTAAAACCCGATAAAGGGTATTGTTTGATTTCATTCTATCATAAGATGACTACTGTCCAGTGACAGAGGCCTTATTCTTCCATTCAATTGTGTACGTAAGGCTTTTTCTGCTGCGCATCAATCTTGCTGCCAGAGACGAGCGCCTCGGAGCAAAAGCATCACACCATCCCTACACAAAACACATTCGTTCTCGATATTAAACATCCCTAAATACCAAACGGCTGATAAAGCGAACGCATTGTGGTTAGTCCGCTCGCACTGGCATTATAATGCCTCCATCTCCCATCATTTCCATTAACCACAATATCCATTGGAACCACATCGGCTGCACCAAGTGTATCAAAAACGCCAGACCATCAAAAAATGCTTA
Organism: Mylopharyngodon piceus; assembly: GCA_039654765.1. Classification (NCBI taxonomy): domain Eukaryota; kingdom Metazoa; phylum Chordata; class Actinopteri; order Cypriniformes; family Xenocyprididae; genus Mylopharyngodon; species Mylopharyngodon piceus. The sequence continues at coordinate 22,315,299 of CM077449.1, forward strand.
CCAAGAGAGGGGTTGCCTGAAGTGTTTTGTATTTCACCGCAAAGAGAGAATCGAAAATAGGTCATTTACAGACAGCTTTTTCTATTAATAAAATCTCGGTGAATTATGAAAATAACAACATTGGCCCTGACGGCTCAGGCTGCTCCTGTCGCCGAGTGTAACAGATGATGGCGTTGCTGAGGCGGATTCTCTCTGGGGACCGAGGGTGTGATTGACAGGGCTTTCAGCCAATCGGGTGGCGCAGAAGACGCCTGCGTGCGTGCGCGCGCATATTTTGCCTCCTCTATGGTCCTTTCTTGCTCCTACTATGCAGCGTGGGCACAGCTGTGTGGTTACTATAGGAAAACAAGGACTGTCTGGTCATGCTCCACAAATCTCTCTGTAATCGTCGACAACCTGTGACACCAATAATTTTGGTGTGAGTTAAAAAAAAAATATATATTTTCTAATCGATGCATGTTGTGAGGTACACCTGCTTTTAGACACTCTCTGTTAAATTAGAAACGGTATGGGTGTGAAACATTTCATTTCATATCGCCTGCCACAAGTAGGCTAAGTCTCGTGTTCTTCCTAGTAGGGTGAACCAGACACCTTTTTTTTTTTTTCTCCTGACCATAGATGGCACAAAATCTCATCTCAGGACTTTTGATTCACGGCTACGCTATTTTTAATTTTGTCATATATATATATATATATATATATATATATATATATATATATATATATATATATATATATATAAGCAAATGTTTAACATATATATATATATATATATATATATATATATATATATATATATATATATATATATATATATATGATAAACATTTGTGAGATTTAGTCAGTCATTGTTTTGAGGTTAATTGATCTAATTTTGTTTTTCTGGAAAATACTGATCTATGACACTGTATTATGTTGAATATCAAAGTTTTTTGTGTCTATTTGTTAGTGAGGGATTTGTGGACACATCAATGTTTTTGGACTTTTGGAGTAAAAGTTACAGTTTTTATTTTGAAGTAAAAAGATAAAAGAATTGGCACAGGGCCCGAGTGCACATTGTTAGTGTTACTATTTTTAAATGTAATAATTGGCTATTGTAATTAATGGGGTTATTATTAAGTATTTCCATGAATTAGATGTACATTTCAGACATCTTCATTTTCATTAAAACCTACAGGTTAGTTGAATGAAATCATTAAATTTATATTCATAGTGTTGTTATTATTATATGACATATCTTCAATTAAAATATCGGCAATAAATAAGTAAATATTCAAATGCCTGGATATAAGTCATAGAATAATTCCACCTTTTAGATGAATCTCTTTTACTGGGATTCTGCTTTGTCTCGGTTATTCAATTATTCAACTAAATTGTCGAAATAAAATTTTGATGTTAATAAAATACAATAGTTTTAATGTTAATAAAATGCAATCATTTATTTAGAATTTTACATTAATGACACTTATATATATATATATATATATATAAAAAAATATATATATATAAATATATATATATATATATATATATATATATATATCTGCATCTCCCCCCATCCTACCCTTTATAAATGCACGTTTATGCAAATAATTTAACTGAAAGGTTGCAATGTGTTCTATTTTTTCATAGATGTCAGGTTGGGGCAAGTCATTACATGTTTTATTAATTATAATATTCACTGACCTTGGTTTACTTTGGTTTGACATCTTACCTTTTCTGCTGTTTCATGAATTGTTTATCTGATAAGCCAACAATGGGCATTTTAAAGTTACGTTCCATTATGATAACACACAATCATAAATATTAGCACAATGTGTGTTCATTCAACGCAATCTTTTTTTTTTTTTCTCAGGCAATAACGTTGTAAATGTTCAGATCACTTAAAAAGGATTGTTTGCTGTAAATTTCAATTCTGTGAATGATATTCTTTCTTCTGTGGAAAACAAAAGGATATGTTTGACAGAATGACAGCCTCGGTCGTTTTTAAATTCTCCTAAAATTCTCCCCAACATTTGTGTTTCACAGAGCAAAGAAAGTCATACAGGTTTAGAAGAACATGAATAAATGATGATTTTTATGGGTATGTGATTGCACAAAATTGACTTTTGCTACCTGACTGGACTACAATAGCCCCGGTCTCCTCTATACCATCATAGTGAATGATCATAATTTGGTACATGTAAAAAGCCAATGGTACTGTCATGTCTCAGAAAAGCTCTAGTACCATGTCCCCAAAGAAATGTGTGCATATGACTTGGAGTGTTACAGATGTAGGCCTATTCGTTATCAGTAATCAGCAAAAACAGATCAAGGTTTGGGCTGACTTTCAAGCATTTTCGATATTATTAGTTTTAATCTTAGGAAATGAAACTCTGCCAGAGGAGTCTCGACCTAAATCAACATCTGTTGCTGCAGCGTCGGCCAACCGTAGTGAGATTTTGAAATATTTTAATACATTTTATAATCATGAACATTTTGTTGAGTCACTTCATGCAGAGAGCTGACTTTTCAAAATGTTTTTGTGATGTTTCACTGGTTAAATTATAAATGATTATATGATCATTTGTTTTTTTAACCTCTGAAAGATCGTTGTTGATCAAATGCCATAAATATGTCCATATATTACATAGGGCCCTGAAGTATGAAATCTGTTTTATACTATGTCCTGTTAGGCTACTTTAATTATATAATACATTTAAGTTTTTTAAAGATAAATGTCCAGTTTGGTTGTAGTGAATAGGTTTAATGTTTAAGGGCTTAGTTTGCAATCTAAGTCTCTCCTTACTCTTTCTTGGATTACTCAGACAGATCATTCACTCATTCAGACGTAAACACATATTTCAACATAGCACATTGACAATATTATTATTGTTTATGAGCAATCTGCTGTGACGTTGAGCAGTTGCCATGGTGACGTGAGTTAGTATGGTGTGTGTGAAAGTGCGCTTTAGACTATTTCAGTGCATTCAAAACAGCTCCGTCTGGGCTGACAATAAACTGTGACTGAATCTAGGTCACCAGGATTCCTCAGAATGAATTCATCAGGCATGCAATATGTGACTGGATGTTTATATTGGAAAAATGTAATCCATGGTTGGAGCGTTGGGAGTGAAATGATCACATAGGCCTAGCTTATAATGTCTATTTAGATAAAGCGCCCTATAGTGAATACTCAGCCATTTAAATCTATGATGTTTGCTATCTCCCTTCAGTTTTGAGAAACCAAAAAAAAGATTTTTTTAAAAAAACAGGTTTGCGGAGAAAAAAAATAAAAGCAACTGCCAAAAAAGAAATAAAAATAGCAAGAAAAAAGCCCTTTGTGACTGGTTTCATTTGTACCGAATCACCAGTTGCTGGTTGCGCGCCCTTCCTCCCCCTCCAGTCAGTGAGTGTAACCCCTCCCCTCGGCTTCACGGAGGCGTCTGATTGGCTCACACAGCTCTTCTGTGACGTCAGGGGTATTTGGGCGTTGTATCCCGCATCTCATTATCAAAAGAGAACAATTTCATTATCTCCATCTCGTATCCCAAAAATATATATTTTATTTGAGAGAGAGCTATATTTATTATTTTTTTCTGATCAGTTGATCATAGCTTTGCCTCTCGTTATCTCTTTTCCGCGGTTTTATTTGAAAACAGACGCTCTTGAGAGCGAGCACGCGACGCGTCTGAGGGAGAAGCTCGCGCTCTTTGTTCATTCATTTGATCTGCGATTCTTTGTTGCGTGTGAAAGCATGGGAGCGCAAATCTCCAAAAACGGAGCAAAAGAGGAGACTGCTGCCGAAAAACCAGCCGAGGCTGCGAATAAATCAAATGGACAGGTAATAACTTTAATTATTATCTTTGTACAGGCGTGTGATGTTTTGAGGGGGTGTGCAGTACCAAAAATCAAGTCGGTTCAAATGAACAATGAGCCGATCAACAAAGGGGACTCTCCACTTTCCACTGAAAACCTAATCTTTGTGTTAAATATCGATGTTATTATTGTATAAATATTGAAAATATGAATATAAATGGGTTATGTTTGGTGTAAATTGCATTTTTCTCATTTGAACGTTGATTATAATAGACCCCCCATGGTAAAAAGTGCGTTTAAACGGCGAGTTATTTTTTTATTTTTAAATCATAAAATTACGATTACGTTGATATTCGGTGATTCCATTCCGATTTTTTTTAGTATTATTTAAATGGGAATATCTTCGTATCTTTATCAAGCTTTTCCGTCGTGCAAAGCCATTTCGGTAAAATCACCACGCCTTTATTGCATCTTGTTGATAAAATGGAAGTACAAATAAGCCACAAGACAAAATCCATAGATTTAATATGAGAAATGGCTTTAATATGAGAAGTATCCTTGCAAGACCGCTTATGTACTCAACACGATGATCTCCTCGGCTTGATCTGCGCTGGTGGATCTACTCGTCCATCTTGCAACGCTTTCACTTAGATGGCAACAGCATCAGCCAGACAAAGTGCATGAGACTTCACCCACGTGGCGAACCTATAGACTCCAGACAGTGTTTTCATATAGCCTTTGCTATTTTATAGATTGAAAATATGCTAAATAAATGCAAACAAGTGTATTTAAATTTTTACACAGTGCAAAAACAGCTTATATGAAGCATTTTCTTATTCCCACAGGAAAATGGCCATGCTAAAACCAATGGGAATGCCTCTCCAAATGCAGAAGCAGCCACAGAGGACGTGCAGGCCAATGGAAAGCACTCTGCTGATGGGGAGGTAAAAGCAGAGGAAGGAAAGGCCGAGGAAGGAGGCGCAGAGAAGGCCGCTCCAGAGGGTGATGCGGAAAGTTCCGCCGTTGCGAATGGCGAAGACTCGGCCAAGACAGAAGAAAACGGTTCTACCCCTGCGAGCGCTGAGCCTGCCAAAACCAAAAAGCGCTTCTCCTTTAAGAAACCATTCAAACTTAGTGGTTTCTCCTTTAAGAAGAGTGCCAAAAAAGATGCTGAAGGTGGAGAGGCGGCGGCGGCAGCAGCTGTGGAGAATGGAGAGCAGAAGAAGGATGCTGAACCTGAATCTGAGGAGGCCAAGCCTGAGGCCTCCAGTGAAGAGGCCAAGACAGAGGCTCCAACTGAGGAACCGAAAGCTGACCAACCAGCCGAAAGCAATGAGGAAAAACCATCCAATGAGGTAGCCGAAGAGAAGCCAGCTGAGGAGAAGCAAGCAGAAGCTGCTCCTCAAGAACCAGCAGCCGCAGAGAGCTCAGATGCCCCAGCCGCTGCCACAGAGTAAGATGGAGGTGAAAAGCCCATTTTAGATGAAGTCCGAGGAGCACAAACATGGAAAATTTGTACAAAACCAATGACATTTCAAACCTTCTGTTTTCTCCCATACTTTCATCCATTCCTGTTCCATCCACTACATTGTATATGGCATTTTGAAGGAAGGAAGTTGGATGGAATGATTGGAAGCGAAAGGCACATTTTTTTCCCAAGTTTTTCATAATTTTTTGTAGCAGTTTTGTAAGTTGTGTGGGTGTGTGTGCGCATGAGTGAGATTAATAGAGCATTGCTTGTTTCAATTGTTTTTTTTTTTCATTTGTTTTCTTTTGTAGATGAAGTTACATTAGTGTCGTAAGGACATTGAGTTGAAATGTTAGTTGAAGGTACTGGTGCCATTCTATTGGGTAAATCAAGCGTGTGGAAAAAGGAGCTATCAGAAACAACATCATTGAACAATTTGCAGATGCTATTGTTTTTTTTTGTTTTTTTTAAACTGCCGTTACATCAATCATTAAAATAGGTGCTCAAAACCTCAGCAGCTGCGTTGTGCAATACCCCGCAGCATTATGTATTGGTATTGGCTTTTGTCATTGCTGGATTTCACGATGTTGAAAATGGCTTTATCTTGTTTGTTTTTTCTTTATATCAGTGGTATCAAGTTTTTTTTGTTTGTTTTTTTTTTTTTCTCTCTCTCTCTTTCTGGAAAAACTCCTGTTTCATTGAGAATAATGTTCTGAAATGTTTAAGATCAAAACATTTGGCCTGTCATGTGTAATGCAGTCAAAGTGGTTTTTATTCCAGCAGATTTCCACAAATGTTTGAAAAAATGCCGGTGCAATCGTCAAGTAGATCTTTTTTTTTGTTTCCTGTAAATAATTCAGCACCATCTCTACTTGATTTTTAAATGGAATGTAACTGCGTGCAAATCGTTCACAATGCTTCTTTTACCCCTTCATTTTAGGGGCACTCAAAACAAAAATAAAGGATTTAGACAGACAATATACGAGTGGTTTTGTTTGAGCATTGGTTGTACAACATTGTCTTTGTAATATGAATGCCTTCGCATTTATGTGATAGAGCAATTTTGCTAATTTTACAAGAGAATAATGCAAAACATTTCTAACTTTTTCATGTTATTTTGGTTGAGGTCTTCCAACACTGAGTATCTCTATCCTCAAACCCATTGTGCCAACTCATACTGAACAACAGTACCATGGTAAAACACCTAATTATGTAACTATATAAGGGTTTGTAGGTTTTACTCTTCTTTCTCATATCAAGTAGACCTTGAAGTATGAAAAACTTTTCATTATGTTTTGTGTATTTACCCTCAGCACTTGTAAATGCCGTTCCTCTAAATCCCAAGAAAAGCCAAATACTTTCCAAGTCTAAGATAAATGTTAACAGACACTACTCGGATGTTTTTAGCCTACCACAGAAGCTAAAGATAATTTAAAACCATGCATTTTCTGCGCTCCAGGATGAACTCCACCACTAATCTAGCAACCACATGATGGGTGTGTTTTCACCCAATATTCCTGTTCCTAGTTTAGTTTCTGGATATTCATGTTAAATGCCAATGTTAAACTTGTGGCTCCCACCTCTGCACTCACAGATGGTAACGACTTTACCCTCCAGGTGCTCTTGTCTTCTTTTTTTTTTAATTCAACCACATCCCTCAAATCCTCCAAATGCAGTGCCTGCCTGTGGCTTGTGGCTCCTTAGCTTCTGATTGCCTCCACCCAGCGGCTTGTGTTTGACTTGTCTCTCCACCTAACCCACATCTTTTTGGTTGACTGGTTAACTTAACACAGTTATCAAAGCATACTCCTTTACATCCCTATTCTGTTTTTAAAGACACTGCTATTGGAACTACAGGCTTTTGGTTAATTTATTTTTTTGCAACCACCAAAACAAAATAGAAATATAGCATTTTAAATATGTGTACTGTTGTAATTCTGTTGAATTTTATACCACTTTGTACCATTGTTAGAAAGAAAAAAAAAAAGTGAAAAAATTATTCAGCACACTCAAAAACACAAACACAGACAAAACTTTAGAATTTAGGAAATATTTTATTTTAGCCATTATGTTTTGCAGATAAAAATTAATACTTTGGGATAACATTTAAAGATGTTCATTTGTTTGCTTGTGAGTTTGTTTTTCACCATTTTCACCATCTCACAATATTCAAGTCAGAAATAAGGATGTCAGGAAGAGCATTCTCTGTTTAATCAGTAAGGATACAAGAACAACAACAATAAAAACAAGACACAAAGATTTGAATTAGCCACTGTGATCAGTAACAAAAATACAAAAAAACAAAACAAAAAAACAAACAAACAAAAAAAGAGGACAATTCAGGAAAAGGTGAGAAATTATCAGAACAACTTCACATGCTCTTTCCCCACACAAAAATTGAAATTGTTTAACTGTCTTGCTATCCCTGATAACATATTACATAACTTACTTCCTTCTTATAGGCACCACTGCTTGGAATTTTCAAGTTGAGATGCTTGTATTTCTCAGAACAATAGCACAGTCTGTTGTGCATTGAGGTTTGCAGAACAGGATATTTTGTTTGAGAAATAGTGATGTTTTAGAAGTGATATGGTTTGATCACCTTATCACGTGGAGGCAATCAGGAACCCAGAGAAAGAGCAATGGACATTATCGGCAGCAAAAACACCATTAGCCTCATCATCAGGGATCTGAATATAAACAGTGTCCTGCTCATTGAGCTGAAGGACAGAACTACCAGACATCTGGTCCACAAATCCCTTGTTGTACTCATCATAGGTAAACATGACTGGATCACTATTTTTATAAAGTGCCACTAAAGCATTAGCTCCATTCACATGCATGGTATAGGAGAAGTAATAAATTCCTGGAATCTGGCAGGTGAACAGACCTGTCTCGGGATCATAGTGCTGCTCTGCATTATACACAATCTGATCAAACTTAATTGGGGTACCAGTTGAGGGATAAGGTGTCACAGTTGCAACAGTGAATGCAGACACAGGACTTTTGACAAGAACTGGGAATGCAGTTTCACCATGACCCTTCTCAAACATGACCTCACCAGGAGGACCAGGAGGGCCGGGGGGTCCAGCAGGACCTGGAAGTCCAGCAGGCCCATCAGATCCAGGAAGTCCAGGTGGACCCTGAGGTCCAGGAATTCCCTTGGCAGCCAAACCAGCTGGGCCAGGTGGTCCAGGAAGACCCGGGTGGCCTTTAAGGCCAGGTAGGCCTGCAGGACCTGCTGGGCCAACAGGGCCTCTTGCTCCAGGAGCTCCTTCCTGTCCCTTTTCACCTGCTGATCCAGGATATCCTGGAAGACCCTTTGGTCCAGCAGGTCCTGGTGCTCCTGGGGTACCAGGAGCACCTGTGTTGCCAGCATCTCCTTTGTTACCAGGAGCACCTGTAGCTCCTCTTGGACCAGGTTGTCCTGTTGCCCCTGGATATCCCTGCTTGCCCTCAATACCTTGGGCTCCCTGTTCTCCCCTGTGCCCCTTCAGCCCTGGAGGTCCCATTAGACCTTGATCACCCTTATCACCTGTTGCCCCTCTCTCACCTGGGAAACCTCTTGCACCTTGAGGACCAGCTGGACCCACAGGACCAGTAGCACCTGGATATCCAGTGTGCCCTTTAGCACCTGGCTCACCTTTCTGACCTGTTGTACCTGGGCTACCAGCTACTCCTCTGTCACCTTTTACACCAGGTTCACCTGGTTTACCATAACCTGGAGCACCAGGAGAACCAGGAGTACCAGCTACGCCTTGTGGACCTTTGGGGCCAGTAGGGCCAGGCATACCTGGGGCACCATTCTCACCTGGCTTGCCAGGCATTCCAATTCCAGGAGAACCCGTTTGACCTTTTGGACCTGGTGCACCCATTGGTCCAGGTTCTCCATCACGGCCAGGTGAGCCTGATTTACCTGGTTCACCAGGAATTCCAGATTTGCCTGGTCTTCCAACACCAGGCTCACCAGGCTTCCCTGAAGGACCCATTGCTCCTGCTGGACCTCTCTCACCTGGTGGCCCCTGAACCCCAATGCCTCTTTCTCCTTTTTGTCCTGGCAGACCAGGAATACCTGGATGTCCTTTAAGACCTGGCTCTCCCCGTGGTCCCATTGATCCCGGAAGACCTGCTGCTCCAGGTTTGCCTGTTGAAGAAATGCCTGCAGGTCCAGGGCTACCAACAGGACCAGGCATGCCTCTGGGGCCTTGAGGACCAGTTGCACCAGTATCTCCTTTAGGTCCAGGTGCACCTGTGGCTCCAGGTTTGCCAGGTCCACCTGGAGAACCAGGTTTTCCATGTGATGAGTAACCAGCAGGACCAGGTGGTCCAGGGGGTCCCTGTGGTCCTGGCAGTCCTTCACCATCTTGTCCTGCAGGTCCAGGGGCGCCAGGAGGTCCAGGTGGGCCTGGCTCACCAGGGATGCCTGGTTCCCCTGGTACGGATACCACTGGAATAAAACAAGAAGTTTATCAGTGGCAATACTCATAATCAGTATGTATGGCAGTGGCAATAACTGTATTCATTCAATAATCAGTTATAGGTGGAATTGGCATTTTGGAATTGACTTAATGTAATTAAATGTTTTTCATGTAACTCTATAGTGTATGTTAAAGAAATTATATTGACTGTATATACTAAATGATTTGAAAAGTATAATATACTACAAGTACAATATACCAGTATAAAAAATTGATAAAATACAATGCTAGAGGACCATGCCATATAAAATTTAGACAGACTACAGAAATGTATGACTAAAGTTTGTCCCTATAAACAAATGGTGTCTTTTACCCATTTCTACATTGCTAAAAATTGTTTTATTGAAGAAAAGTTCATACAGGTTTTTTTTTCCAATAGAGCTGTTTTCTAAAACAACAGGAAGTCAGTATCTTCAATTATGTTGAGTATGAGTGTATGAGTATGCACTCCACAGAATGCTCTACAGATCCTCTATGATCTTCTTTTTTATTCAAGTCCCTTTTATCAAAACACAGTATTCAGACATCAGAATTGATACATTTTAAACTTCAAAGCTTGTGTATCACTGATGCATAACAAATATATACATATACATTTGTGTCAAGTAAAATATGTTTTTCTTATCTTTTTGTAATTTTTGTGCTTGCAAATGTTTAGGTTTTAACTTAAAATGTTATATCTGTGATTCTATTTTATTCTATTCTCTGAAGCCTTCAGAAACATTTCATTCCTACAATTACAGTTGCAATCTTTATTGTTTTGCTTTATTGTTGATAAATAAATTTGACTTGACAAAGGCCTCCCAGAATATCTATCCAAAGACTTGGTGGATGTAACTCTTTCCAAATATTGTTTTGTGAGTTTAACTTAAAAGCTGAGGTACTTTAGATTTATATGTAATTTATATATTTCTGTTCATACTATACAAATTCAGAACCATCCATTTTCAGGATTGCATTACAATATAAATTCTTTTTATGCATTGTATAATTCCACTGGAGAATACAGAACAGGGATTAGATTCTCCAGTGGAATTATACAATGCACAAAAAGAATATATTGTAATGCAATCCTGAAAATGGATGGTTCTGAATTTGTATAATATGAATATATGTGCAGCTAGGGCTCCAGGACTCCAGTTTTATAATTGCCTTCATGTGGTCAAATCTATTGGTTTGTAAACTACATCATACCAAAGGTCATTCTTGGAGGCACAGCTTTAATGAACCAAAACAGATGTGTCTAGATTTTGCTGTGACACACCCAGACAAATCACTTTTCAACATGTCTCTAGAGACTAATTCGAAATAGCTGTTCATAACCTACAAAAGTTTGTTGGTTTTGACATGCATATCCTTTAAAAGCTAAAACAGCATAGATCACTTCTGCTCAAACCATACAAATCTGAGCAGTATTTTGTTGTACAATATCACCAATCAAATGATTATATTTGAACTTTGAATATTTCATCAAACCATGCAGTTAAAGGGATAGTTCACCCAAAAATGAAAAATCTGTCATTTACTCACCCTCAAGTAGTTCCAAACCTGTATAAATTTCTTGGTTCTGCTGAACACAAAGGAAGATATTTGGAAGAATGTTTGTAACCAAGCAGATCTACCCCCATTTGACTGCCATAGTATTTTTTTTTTACTATGGTAGTCAATGGGGGGCGAGATCTGCTTGGTTACAAACATTCTTCCAAATATCTTCCTCTGTGTACAGCACAGGTTTGGAACAACTTAAGGGGCATTAAATGATGACAGAATTTTCATTTTTGGGTGAACTATCCCTTTAAGCATGATATAAGAAAATGATACAAGATTTAAAATATCGAATCTTTCATACATCCTTCAACTTATTGTTCAGTACTCCAAACTGGAATTTGTTGAAGGATGTGTGGAGAACGATTACAAAGATGCACTAAAAGATCTGTGGTATGTAAAATTCATTTTTACTCACTAAACTAAAAGAAACAATGTCTGGTATGTAATCAGAGACAGCAAAATAGACTTTATAGTACAATGCATCTGTAGAAGCATGACATGAATCTGAATATTCAAAAGCTTAGACAGGTTGCATTGTACTATTGGAGGAAGCACTGTGTATCAGTACCCAATCAGTGTGCTGGACTACCCATTAAACTTTTTTATGCGCATATCTAATTGGTTTGCATTGCCTACATTTAAACTGAGTATGTGTTAATCTAATACGTCTTTAGATTAAACTTCTTAGATGGAAACACAGATCTTCAGTACACTGCAGAAAGCAAAGAAAAGCATTTTTCAATTTTAAACACATACCATGGCTTTTCACTGAGTAAGGCTGGTACTGGGGGGCCTTCATCACCTTCTTGACAACATATCTCTCACCATGGGCAGCCGTCAAGGCAACCAGGAGAAGAAGAATGCTTACTGCTCGTAGTTCCATTTTCTGAGGTCAAATCTGCAATGGAATTGAGTTAGATGTGATGATGTAAAGAAAACCGCTGCTGATGAAGGCTAAAACATTCTAATGGAACAATTAGCTCATTAGTCCATTTTTTAAGTGACAACTGTAAACTATGATTTCAACTTCCATTCCATTATTAATACTTTTCTTTAAGCCATAACTCAAAGTAATATATAAGAGCACCCTCCCATTTGCACCTGCTGATAGATGTCCCTCAATATCAAGGCCTAGTCTCCCAAAAAAACCAAAGGAGAAGAAAAAAATGGACACCTACCGGCATACTTGGGTTCCAAATAAATAAGAAGTTTAACACAGCCGCAGCTCCCACTTCTGAATATCCTTGTGGTAGGAGCCAGACAGAATCTGCTGCCGCCTAGCACAATGATGAGGGTTTTTATACCATATCTGGCCCTTGCATCATTAAAAAAGCACCTACCACACTAGTACCTCCCCTCTCATTGCAAGGCTGTAATTACCAAGCAGATTTGCCCACTGTTGGCATGTCACTTCAGGATGGCTTTTGCTTTGAGTGTTTAGACCCATGATTAGATCTTGTTAAGCTCCCCTCAAAGCTGCAAAAGATGCATTTTAGTCCTAAATTTGGGTTGAAAATGTCATTTTTAGAGTATGGATGGCCTGTATGATGTGTATTTCCCTATATGTAATGTTCTTATCTTTAGAAACATGATGTAAACAATAATTGACATAGAAGTTAGTGACATTTAGCATTGCATTGCAAATGTGATAGTATATTATACACAAATATATATTTGTAAATATTTCTATCTATCTATCTGGAAATTTTAAACAATTTTATTGACAATTATATGACACTTTTTATCTGTTTAAAAATGATTGCTATTAAATGCTGTTATTTAATGCTATACTTGTTTAAGATATACACAAATATATTATATTGTAGTATATTATACACAAATATATATTTGTAAATATTTGTGAGTATCTATCTATCTATCTACACTGTAAAAAAATAATTGGTGGTTTAACTTAAAAAAGTAAGTTATGTGGTTGTCTTAAAATTGAGTACATTGAAATTAAAAATTTGAGTTAATACAATAAAGGCGATTGGTTTTATCTATCTATCTATCTATCTATCTACACTGTAAAAAAAATAATTGCTGGTTTAACTTAAAAAAGTAAGATACGTGGTTGCCTTAAAATTTTGAGTCCATTGAAATTAAAAATTTGAGTTAATACAATAAAATTGGTTTTATCTATCTATCTATCTATCTATCTATCTATTAAAAATTTCCAAAATAGACACTTTTTATCTGTTTAAAAATGTTTGCTATTGAAAATTACATTAACAATTTCAGCCTTGTCTGGCTGGTTGTCTTTACAAATACCTCACTTTTTTTTGGACTGTCTGGTGCATTTGAATTTCTCCCAGAAAAACATATACAAAAACATAAGAGGGAAGACAGATTCAGCAGGTTGGTGTGGGAACTGAAAACCTCCTGCTGTCCATAACAACAAACATGATGGATCCAAATGTGTCTGACCATTAGAGAACACATTTAACTCTTTTCCTTGAGAAATGCTCATACAGGAGCCACTTTGACTCTGTTTGTTCAGCGTGTCTGTTCTGAGAGTGTGTGAGGCTTTCATAAAATTTACTATTTCAGGCCAAACAAGTTTATGGTTCTTTACGTGTGTATTTTTGTAAGTGCTTCACCCAGAAACAGCTAATAAAGAATATATAAAAAGACGTTCTGGAAAATGCATCTGACTTTGACTTTTTTACCCTCTTGTGTGGAGAGAGACTATGATAATTTCTCAAAGCGTCCAGAAGGGGGCACATTTTGTACAGTACTCTTTAAGTGCACGACTTTGAATGTTTCTGGATTTGTCAGCATCTTCCTCACTAAGTATTTCTTGCCATTATGGTCCTTTCATCATGTTTTATTTTCTTAAATTGGGTCTTCTCACACAGCTCTCCCTCACTTTCTGAGGCTGCTGCTGGATTTTTTCTCCAATTTATTTTTGGGTGCATGGGAAACGTGCACACCCAATTAATCATACCCTCTACAACACAAGAGTGGTCTTGAGGTAAGATCACGATCAGCTATGTGCGGCAGGCAACAGCTCCTAAATCTTTACATAATAACATATACTGTATGGTTCTGCCCTTATGACTCCATATATGAAGTAGGCCTACTCCTGTTCACTGAAGTGGAAAGACTAGGTTGAATGGAAGATCCCTTTTGCACACATGATTGAAGATTTATGCCACATAGTGTATCATTAAGTGTTCCCTGAACATGAAGTTTATTTCAACATCTCCAATTTTCAGAATTAGTCTCAATCAAGTATAATTTTCCAAAGTGGTGCCTAAATAGTTTAGAACAATAATTGCATTTGACAAGCATTGTTTTAACATGTTCTGCTCCTGAAAAACCAACTTCTTTGACTTGGTAAAATACAGCATTGCTGAGAATTGGAAGACATGCTGTTTTATAGACATGGCTTGACATCTAAAAGAAAGATCACAATATCAGCTGTCTGCAGCACGTGTTTGATTACAACCTACAGTCAGACACTTAATTTTTTCCAAAGACATGATTTTTCCTCTTCCTTTTATTCTGATGTGATCAACGGTGTTGTATTTAAAGGGATAGTTCACCTAAAAATGAAGATTGTGTGATCATTTAATCACTTTCATATCACTTTAAACCTGTATGTTATTTTTCTGTGGAACACAAAAGGTGAAAGGTTAATTACAACAAAGGTTCTTACCATTCAAAGTTTTTTTTTTTTTTTTTTTTTTTTGAAAATCTGAGGTTTTTGAAAGAAGTGTCTTATGCCAAAGGCTGCATTTATTTGATTGAAAATACAGTAAAAACAGTAAAATATTGTTATATATTATTACAATTTAAAAATTGTTTTTATTCCTGGAATAAATTTATTCCTGTGATGGCAAAGCTGAATTTTCAGCATCATTACTCCAGTCTTCAGTGTCACATGATCCTTCAGAAATCATTCTAATATGCTGATTTGGTGCTCAAGAAACATTTCTTAATATTATCAATGTTGAAAACAGTTTGTGCTGCTTAATATTTTTGTGGAAACTGAGATAATTTTTTTTTTAGGATTCTTTGATGATTCTTAAAAAGCAACAGCATTTATTTGATATTTATTTGACATTTTTTGTAACAATGTAAGTCTTTACTTTCACCTTAGATCAATTTATAAAACGGTTAGTTCCTGTCCTTGATTCTGATTGGTCAATAGCTGTGTTTTATTCACGATAAAACATGGCTATGACCACTTCACCCAACGGTTCTGTGTATCACTACACAACACCTTTAGCAACCACTATTAGCAACGTAAACTGTATGTTCTCAATTGATATTGTTCATTGAAGCTTACTGTATTATGTAGAAGAGTGTTGTGAGAAAGAGATCGATTGAGCGAGTTTATTACCTGCATTCAGATTGAGCATTTTCCTTCAGGTCAGTCCTATGTTCATAATAAAAAATCTGTTTAAATGTCCGATGTATTATCTTGTCCTTTCCCGTGACTGACAGTGCTAGTCAAAGCATTTTTCAGTTGCGTCTTGTTCCGTGTTCACAACAATTCAGTCTTTTCAATGTAAAAGTCTTCGCTACTGACTGACACACTCATAAAGACAGTCTTTGCCGCCATCTAATGGTGTAATAATGTAACTTCTGTTGCTGTTCACGGTCAGGGACTATTTTTTCCAGCGGAAGGAAGGCTTTTAGTGATTTTACTTCATGAAAGTTGCATTGATACATATTTTTGGCTTTAATATTTGTATTGTGTGGTAACCATTTTATAAAAGCAATAAGGTACTCGAGACTAGTGCTGTATCGTGAATAAGTCACGGCTGAAGGGGTTAACAACGCCCTTCAGCCGTGACTTATTCACGATACAGCACAGCCTCTCGTACCTTATTGCTTACTTAATGAATTCTTGCTGAATAAAAGTATTAACTTCTTTCAAAAAATTCTTACTGACTTCAAACTTTCGAACGGCAGTATATGTGACGCTAAATAGCTTGATAGCTTTGTGTTATGAACAAGCTAAAATTTAATTGACTAATTGAATTGAGTCATTGAGTTCAACTGAAGAACCAGATTATAAGTGGATGAACTGGTTCACTGAAAAGAATCATGCCAAAAACAACCTTTTTAAAAATCTAGTTTATTGTAAACTTGGCATCGCATATGAATATTGTTGGCTCTATGACATTTGTAAGTCTCTTTGGATAAAAGCGTCTGCTAAAAGAACAAATGCAAATGTATAAGAATTATTCATTAATGAACTGATCTGGTTCTTGAGTTGAACTCAGTGATCAGATTCTCTCTGGAAGACAAGATTCTTAGTGAAAAACATCATGGAGTTTCTCCTTCTGTGTTCCACATGCAGATAAAATAACATCATATGGGTTAGGAATGACATGAGAATGAGTAAATGAGGATGGCAAAATTTACATTTGTGGGTGAACTATGCCTTTAAGTGTGTGCTAACTCCATGAACACTTTTCTCTGCTGACAACAGTTCTTTCTAAATGTGTCGTTGCACCTCCTGCAGTGAAGTCTCCAGCAAACATTCATTTTTTGCAAACTATGTTTGTGTTTGTGTACAACCCACTAAAGGAGGCGAGTGACTCAAAATGCTACTGACATTTAGTTTAATGACAGAGCAAGTATGGGTGGAGTCTGTCTTTTTGTTACATTTTCAGGTTCTGTTAAATTATGTCTTTACTTTTGAAAACTGTCAAAACGAAGAGCATGGAGCGTTTTTCATCACTCAGCTCACAACCACTCAGATCTCAAGATGAGTCCATCTGATGAAATCATGCTTCTGTTTGCTGTATAGGTCATTAAAAGTCTATACTGTCATGTGAGTGATTTAGTTTTCTTTTTATGAGCTGTGTCATAGGCCCATAAAATGACACAGCACTTAGGTTACGGTGACTTCACTTTGCAGTAACAGAGGAAAAGATAGAGAATGAAAGAAATACATTGCCCTTCAGCCATGTACTGTAGGCCTCTGTTAAACTCATTACCCTCTCTGACACTCTTGTTGTGGTTACCATCTTACTTTATAATAACCATTATGGCCTGCATTGTAGGCATTAATAAAATTAACAAGATACTGTACATCTGAATTAAGTGTACCTACAGAAAGCTATTGTTAAAAAAGTGATTGCAGACACTAATATTCTACTATAATGATTTCTTAAAGGGACAGTTCACCTAAAAATATAAATTCTGACACAATTTTACCACCCTCATGTTGTTCCAAACCAGTATGGCTTGCTTTCTTTTGTGGAACACAGGAAAAATTGGACTCCATCAACTTTCATTATGGAGAAAAAAAATGCTGACATTTTTTCAAAATATATTCTTTTGTGTTCCAAAAAAGAAAGTCATACAGGTTTAAAACTGAGTGCGAGTAAATTATGAGAATTTATTTAGTTATTTATTTGGGGTTAACTATTCCATTAAATGACTGAGCCACCGCTGGTGGATACTGTAACAAAAAAGTGAAAAAGTATTGTTCTCTATTAATGGCCATTCAAAAGACAAAAAACTAAACAAACAAACAAACAAACAAAAAAAAACACCGATCAGGCATAACATTATGACCACTGACAGGCAGAGGTGGGTAGTAACGAAGTACATTTACTTCGTTACATTTAGCCTACTTGAGTAGTTTTTTGGAAAATTTGTAATTTTTAGAGTAGATTTAAATGTGGGTACTTTTACTTTAACTTGAGTATATTTGTAATGAAAAATCTGTACTTTTACTTCGCTACGTTGGGCGACGTTCCTCTCGTTACTTTATTTCAATGTAATACTGTACATGTTAAGAAATGCGTAGTTTATTCCAAGCGCGCTGTCTCTTTTTTTCATGAACGATGCCCCATTCACAAATGAATCGCTCTTTTGAGTCGATTCTGTTCAAAGACTTGATCAAACAAGTTGGTAAAACTGTCTAAATTGGTTGGCGAATCAGTTTGAATGATTTGTTCAGTTCCTGCACCCAGTGAATCGTCTGAAGAGGTTTCTCACTCGGAGCGTTGGATGAAGTGGCAGTTGACCTACAGTCAATTAAAAGCAAATCTGCAAATGCTTCCTATTGTTTGTCAGCGATGAAGATCTTTATTAGTTGAACTGCGTATGCTGTCTGTGAACAATTCCACAGGTATCGATTTCATTTGATTTCAATTCATACAGCCAATAGTCGACATTTTACAACCAAGCAGATTATTACGCCACGATAACAAAGTATGTAGCATTTCTTTACCGTTTTTTATGGACACATATCTTAATTTATACATTAAATAAGCTACCATTGTTCAGAGAGTATGAAATGAACACCCGCCGTCCCGCGGTAATTTGTGGGTAGCCTACCTATTGCGCAATAACAGCGCCGGTAAGATTTTCGGTTTCTGAGATTTTCGGTTTCCGAAGGCGGAGCATACATGAATATTAATGAGTTTCCCAGACGTGCGCGATTGCACGTGCAACTGAGAATTTTAGTTCACATTGTATCTCAGCACATTAGAGGATTATTCCATAAAGGTAACTATATTCTCAGCGTCGCGGCTGACTTATGCCTAAACTACAATTGTTGTCTTATAGGTAACAGTTTATAATGTTTTCATTAGTATGCACGTTATGTGCAGTCGTCTAGTCGAATACTGACTGACAGACACTTCGTGTAACAGCAGAGCAACCTTCAGCTATCGTCTGCAATGAGTTCAGGTCCTCGTGCGCTTCCTTTGTACCCTGCGATGTAACAACTTAGGCCTATATATGTGTCTGTGTGGACATAATATTTTTGTAACCTATGGACTACTGGTGTGATTATACATGTGTTAGCTTACCTGTTCTGACTAACATTCTCTGGTTTTCCGGTTGATGACAAATGCTGAAAATATTGCTGAAACTATATTGTGTTTTCATGGATTCCATTTATATATATATTAAAGAAAGATACACTGACACCACAAGGTTTTATTTTTCAATTGCACAATAAAACCAAGCATCCCAGAACACCAGAAGATTATACTGATTTCATATAACAGGGAAAATAAATAAATAAAATATTGTTAAAAATATGCAGCTGCCATTTCAATGATGCATTGCTATGTTCTTCTGTTACCTCACCTTATGAAGATTTAAAACGGGGTCATCCCTCTGGAAATGAAAGAAATGTCCAAAATCAGTGGCCTAATAAAGATTTTTGCAACCTTTTGTTATTCTTTGCCATGCGTTCTTGACCATGTGTCACTTGTGTACCTGGATATACAATGATGATCACTGATATAAATGGACAATTTATTTTGATACACAAACATTCATTTTTGGCATATATTCAGGTTGATCGGGAAACTTTTTCCCAGTCATCTCAGTGGCCCCTTCATGGGGCTTTAATTAGGGGCACATTTTGCCTCATGAAATTTTGAAAGGAAAAAAAAAAAAAAAAAAATTTTTAAACTATGTCAAAACATATATCACAAATCCTGGAATAAAGATGGGAATATCGTATATGGCCTTGATTTGCTTTTGATTAATAGATGCTTTTTATAATGTGTGATGGAGTGGACATATGATACTGTGTGAGACATTAATGACATTTTGTTTTTGTACAAAAAGATGGGCATGGACTTGCCAACAACAAACTTTCGCTACTGTAGCAGTCCCTTAATATATGAAAATATGACACATAAGAAAGCTATTCTCAGATCAAAAAATTACATTTTAGTCTTAAATATTTTGACATTTTTACCATTCTTTGAATTTTAATGACATTTTTTTATTTATTTAAAACTATTTTTATAACAACAAAACGTTATCTTTTTACATACAGTGGCCCCTAAATTATTTGCACAAATGCATTTGCATTAAAATACTATTCAAATGTCTGGAATCAATGTATTTTTTTTTTTTTTTTTTTTTAAGAAAATAAATTCACAAGGATGAAGTTTATTCAACAAGGATTAATTAAATAGATTTTCTTTTTCTAAAAAGAAGGAAAAAAAGACATTTCTAATGTTACAAAAGATTTTTTATTCCAATAGTCTTCAAACTTGCTGTTCTGTGAATCAACAGGCACTGTATCACGGTTTCCACTTTCATTCAGCAGCACAACTGTTTTCAGCACTGACAATAGTAGCTAAGAATGTTTCTTGAGCAGCAAATCAGCATACTAGAATGATTTCTGAAGGATCACGTGACACTGAAGACTGGAGTAACAGGAACAGCCATTTAAGATATATTAAAATAGAAAACAAATCACAATATTACTGTTTTGCCTATTTTTGATCAAATAAATGCAACCTTGGTGAGCCTAAACGTAAAGAATTGTAATCCTTTTGAAGAGCAATAGGCCTAGCTACATCATATCAAAGTGAACAAGAATTTAAGAACAATACCAGAATAAATACAAGTCCTCAAAAACATTTATACAGGTTTATTTCAGTTATTACAGGCAGAGATGTACTAAATGATAACAACTAATAAAACACCGAGTTTTAAAACATCGCAGTGTACAAAGGAAGAGCACGAGGACCTGAACTCATTGCAGACGATAGCTGAAGGTTGCTCTGCTGTTACACGAAGTGTCTGTCATTCAGTTACAGACGACTGCACATAACGTGCATACTAATGAGGACATTATAAACTGTTACCTATAAGAAAACAACTGTAGTTTAGGCATAAGTCAGCCGCGACGCTGAGAAAACAGTTACCTTTATCGAATAATCCTCTAATGTGCTGAGATACAATGTGAACTAAAATTCTCAGTTGCACGTGCAATCGCGCACGTCGGGAAAACTCATTAATATTCATGTATGCTCCGCCTTCGGAAACCGAAAATCTCAGAAACCGAAAATCTCGTAACACCGACGACCTGTTTGTCTTGAAAATGAACGTGTTTGCGTAGACACAGTTAACCAGTTTACAAGCGCCTGCTGAAATATAAATTTGATTACATTTTAGAGAACAGACAGAAGAAGATCCGTCAATGTGCATTTGATCATTGTTTGTGTTCAGATGTTCAGCGGTTATGAGCGCGAGCACATGTAAAGAGTTTTCTCTCTTTCTTCTTTCAAATGTAGCTGTATACGTTATTAATATACAAAGCAAAGGACATGCAGTGATATTTGGGTTACAGATGCCAGAAATAATGCTTGTCTCTTCTGTGTTTGTTGCAAAGATATCTAATTATGATAATAATTTAAATATATATCTAAATAATAACATGCTATTGTATTGTTGTTTATAATATATATATATATATATATTAGTTACAAAGTAACTAGTAACTAGCTACTTGAGTAGTTTTTTCATTGGATACTTTTTTACTCTTACTCAAGTAACTATTAAGATTATTACTTTCACTTTTACTTTGAGTAAATATTTCTATAAGTACTTTTACTTGAGTACAGTTTTTGGAAACTCTACCCACCTCTGCTGACAGGTGAAGTGAATAACAGTGATTATCTCTTCATCACAGCACCTGTTAGTGGGTGGGATATATTAGGCAGCAAGTGAACATTTTGTCCTCAAAGTTGATGTGTTAGAAGCAGGAAAAATGGGCAAGCGTAAGGATTTGAGTGATTTTGACAAGGGCCAAATTGTGATGGTTAGACGACTGGGTCAGAACATCTCCAAAACTGCAGCACTTGTGGGGTGTTCCCGGTCTGCAGTGGTCAGTATCTATCAAAAGTGGTCCAAGTGAACTGGCCCATGTGGTCCGATCCAACAGACGAGCTAATGTAGCTCAAACTGCTCAAGAAGTTAATGCTGGTTCTGATAAAAAGGTGTCACAGTTTGTTGTGTATGGGGCTGCATAGCCGCAGACCAGTCAGGGTTCCCATGCTGACCCCTGTCCACCACCGAAAGCACCAACAGTGGACACGTGAGCATCAGAGCTGGACCATGGAGCAATGGAAGAAGGTGGTCTGGTCTGATGAATCACGTTTTCTTGCGTTGCTCACCTGGGGAACACATGGCACCAGGATGCACTATGGGAAGAAGGCAAGCCGGTGGAGGCAGTGTAATGCTTTGGGCAATGTTCTGCTGGGAAACCTTGGGTCCTGCCATCCATGTGGATGTTACTTTGACACGTACCACCTACCTAAGCATTGTTGCAGACCATGTACACCCTTTCATGGAAACGGTATTCCCTGGTGGCTGTGGCCTCTTTCAGCAGGATAATGTGCCCTGCCACAAAGCAAAAATGGTTCAGGAATGGTTTGAGGAGCACAACAACAAGTTGAGGTGTTGACTTGGCCTCCAAATTCCCCAGATCTCAATCCAATCGAGCATCTGTGGGATGTGCTGAACAAACAAGTCCGATCCATGGAGGCCCCACCTCGCAACTTACAGGACTTAAAGGATCTGCTGCTAACATCTTGGTGCCAGATACCACAGCACACCTTCAGGGGTCTAGTGCAGTCCATACCTCGATGGGTCAGGGCTGTTTTGGCAGCAAAAGGGGGACCAACACAATATTAGGAAGGCAGTCATAATGTTATGCCTGATCGGTGTGTGTGTGTGTGTGTGTGTGTGTGTGTGTGTGTGTGTATATATATATATATATATATATATATATATATATATATATATAAATAATATGAGAGGGAGAGAGAGAGAGAGAGAGAGAGAGAGAGAGAAATAAAATATAGAAACTGCAAATATCTCATTTTTTTTTACAGCAGTTGTGTATTTTGATGGAAAAGGAAGCTACCAATTACCAATGAATGATTCTATATTGGTACTTTTTCCACCAAAATACACAGCTACTTTTGAATGGCAAAATATCCATGATGTAATGAAATCCATATATTATAAATGTTTCATGAAATTAACAATTGTAGATGTTTTGCCATTAAAAGTAGCCGAGTGATGAAATTCATTGAATACACTTCTGAACAGCAAAACATCTATAATGTGATGAAATTCATTATATTATAGATGTTTTGCCATTCAAATGTAGCAGTCTATTCTAATGGAAAACAAATAGCCAGTTTCAAAGAAAATGCAAATATTTTGTTAAATAAGACAAATACACTGCCTGGACCATAAAAATCACAACCTATACAGTACTCTTAGAACAATTGCCTCAGAGCAACCTGGGGTCAAGTGTTTTACTGAGGGGCCACAATGGTGGTAATACAGGTTTGAACCTCCAACCTTCATTAGCTTACTAATCTCTTATTTAAAAATACATGAGAAGATGTTTCTGGTTCACCTCCCAGTGACCAGAGCACTTCCTCACCCAGGAGGAAAACATGCTATATAATAATTATTGGTTGATGCAACAGGGATCTGCCTTTGAGTGAGAGCTAAAGATACCCCATCTAGACTGGGACACAAATTTAAGATTTCAATAAACTAACTGTACCACTAAAAGCTACTCTGAGTTTTATGAATGGAAGGGTGGATGGGAACTACTCAAGTAGATTGGCGGTGAAATTATAGGGTCTCGGAAATAGACACTCTGAAACTGGTCTCTGGGACATTATTCATCAATCATGAAACGTCAAACGAACGCTGATACCATCATTATTATTTGTCCCAAGTGGCAGTATATAAAGATCACAGGTACTAAAATGTGAAAGTGAAAGGTGTGTTGATGGATGTCAAGTGCTCAGCTCTGAGTTAAACGCATTATTGGCTTCACTTGCTTTTCATCTCCACCTATAGGTGGATCTTCTAAAAGCATCAGCAACAAAGAGACTCTTTCTTTGGAGTTGGTATGTCTGATCCTCTACCTTTCAGACATGTCTCGCCTTTCACTCTTTCATGTCAGCATGGGAGGAAAAATATATCCCTCGCTTCAGGGAATCAGAATCACTTAAAGAAATCGGTTAAATAAAGCTACCTAATGGGTTTTTCAGAACATAAATTTTGGTGGTTAAGTCCTGTATTTAAAGATAATAACTGATCCAAGAGTGTCTTCCAAAGATAATTGCAGGTTTTCTGTCTGCAAGAAACAATTTAAGCGGTTTTAGAATAAAACATGACAAACATCTAAAAGGCCTAAAGAAAACGTTGGAGTTTAGGAAGTGTTCTGCAATGCAGTAGTCAAAGCAAAAAAGTGCAGAGGCTGTGTTATACTGTACAGTTGTAATCAGCTTAAATATAAATGTGAATTAATACAATCTACATTAAAGTTGCGATGAAACGCAAGTAGCGACAGATCTTTTGTTCTTTATTGTGACGTACAGTGTACAGTGTAGGCCTAACGGACTATTAAAAAAACAAAAAGAAAAAAACGTTGGATGGGGACTTGGTTTTATTCCATCCATTGGTTCTTGATTGGATTTTGAGATGTGGGTGTTGCACTCAAAAATGAATCCCAACTTTTGGTCAATTGTGAAGGGGTGGGGTTTAAGCAGACTAAATGTTTGCAGAAGTCCGACATATGTCACCAGAGAGATTTCACCATGGAGTTTGATTAAACATTACTATGCGTGCGTCTCAATCAGCTCCCTAGTTCAGTAGTTAGGACACTGATCAGGGAGTCAGCCATTTTAAAGGGACATTTAAAGGGACATTCACCCAACGATGAAAATTATCCCATGATTTACTCACCCTCAAGCCATCTTAGGTGTATATGACTATCTTATTTCAGACAAACACAATTGGAGATATATTTAAAAATTTCCTGGCTCTTCCAAGCTTTATAATGGTAGTGAATGGGGGGCCACATTTTGAAGCCAAAAAAAAAAAAAAATGCATCCATCCATAATAAAAGTAATCCTTACTGCACCAGGGGGTTAATAAAGGCCTTCTGAAGCGAAGCGATGCATTTTTGTAAGAAAAATATCCATATATAAAACTTTATAAATTCAAATAACTATCTTCCACCAGGCGACTGTACGCATACTGCGCAAGTCGACTTGCAGCAAGTGAGTAATCCTCTGACGCGATGTATGACGCAGGATGTAGGAGTATTGTAAACTTAGATGCCTCTCATGGTTCAAACAAATAGGGCTGTGCAACAAACTCAAGCTCCTCTTCTCTTATATCAAAATCCTGCGACATTTATCTTTAAAAATTATTGTTTTAGACTTCTAATTCGTGACCGATGTTTTGTTTTGCTCTATCCTCTATCCGTGCGTAGGGTCAGAGGTAACTCTTCTGCCGCAAATCGATGTGTACGGCCATCTGCCGAAAGCTAGTTATTATAGTTAATAAAGTTTTAAATATGGATATTTTTCTTACAAAAAAATGTTGCTTCGCTTCAGAAGGCCTTTATCAACCCCCTGGAGTCGAAATGGATTAATTTTTTTATGGATGGATGCATTTTTTTTTTTTTTTTGACTTCAAAATGTGGCCCCCCGTTCACTACCATTATAAACCTTGGAGGACAAGGTTTATAATGGTATGAAAGAAGTCATATGAAAGAAGATAGTCATATACACCTAGAATGGCTTGAGGGTGATTAAATCATGGGATAATTTTCATTTTTGGGTGAACTAACCCTTTAAGGGCTGTCTTAAAAAGTCCCACAATGCATAGTGAAAACCAGGCAACATCGATGCTCACTATGTTCAAATTCTGAAGCGTGAAACATATATAGTGCAAGCCAACTTAATACACATCATGACGTGATAGATGTTTTAAAAAACAAACAAAAAATGCTGGTAACCAGACAGTTGACAGTAGCCATTGACTTCCATAGTATTTTCAATGGTAATCAATGGCTACCGTCAACTGTTTGATTACCAACATTCTTCAAAACATCTTCTTTAGTGTTCAGCAGAAGAAAGAAACTCATACAGGTTTGGAACAACTTGAGGGTGAATAAATGATGACAGAATTATAATTTTTGGGTGAACTATCCCTTTAACATAAGTGAAAAGGAACATTAAAATAATATCCCCTTGACACCTTTAAATGGTTAAATGTTCATAGTTTTCTTTGGGTTGGGAAGTAATAGGATGTAATACAGAATAAAACTAATGCTATTTGTCCGGTTAATGCGAAGAGGGAGAGATGCAGGTATTTGGTGCTGATTTTACCTTAGTTCTGCAGGCTTTAAACATATAGGCATACACACTTTTTGAGATATGAAAATATCCATGATTATTATTATTTGGTTAATGGAGGCTGTAGTTATCCCAAAGTTCGATATGGTGCAATATTCTTTTTAAAATGATCCATAAATTCTTAAATAATGTGTAAGAACTTACAACTTGCATTTCCTCTTTTAATAAACACGAGATGTCATTTAAATAACCATGCTGAATCAAGACATACACTACCAGACAGATTTTAGAAACATATATTTGTGGGCTAATGCATTTATAAACTATGCCAGTCATAAACAGCTGGAGTCCGGATGAGTAGACGGGTCCTCAGCGGAAAGTCTGGGATAGGAGCTTGGCACCAAACTATGAGACAACCTCAAGAGCTGCAGTGATCTCTGTAATTTCAGCATGTGCCAAAGTTGCTCTTCAGGAACCACAACTGATGACCTGTTGACTTTTAAGAACCACATGTAACATGGTCTCCTCTGCCCCACATAATGATCTCTTCTGAGGTTTTTCCTCAATAGCAACATTCTGGCCTCAAAACAGAAGTGAACAACACTATGAAGTTTAGTTTTCCAGAAAGGGACGTTAAATTTTTCCCGTATGCTGTAGTCCTGCGTTGTGTGATAAGACATTCTTGAGAATTAAATTAATTAAGTTCATTTTTGGTAGCTTTGATATGCAGTATACTTCGTAAGGAGTGATGCATTTTTAAAGGAGTCGCTTTTAAGGTGTTTATGTTGATTTAAGGGGATACCTAAGCTATTTGTAGTGATATATGAATAAATTCAGAGAGGGCAGTTTGTGGTTTTATGGTGTACAAATAGAACAGCTGAAACCACAGGGCTAAACTTGCCAGAAACGTGGGTTTAGAGCCTTTGGTAAGTTGTGTTTGGTCAAAATTCAGCTATTAGTGGTAGAAATAAAACTTCAAATTTCCTCTTTTACAGATGTTCCAACTTAGAACTGACAATTGCAGACAAATTACATTCAGAAGATTTTCTTACTTGGTTTGATTTGCTTTTCCTTAAAGATATGTTACTCCATTAAAATATCCGCTCATTCATCCACAAACCAGAGCAGGTGGCCAAGATCCAAACATTTTCATCTGAACAGGTTTTCTTTATCCTTCATCACCACTTAAGAGGCAATTTTGCTTGGAAATAAACTCTTTTGCTTGGTTTCTAAACATGGCAGCCTTGCATAAACTACCTATGAATAATCTTGTATGTTATATAAATATGATGCTTTTGGAGGAATTCAGAAATTATCTTCTTATTTGGCAGAAAAATATAATAAGCATCTCTTTAAAGGACCAGAGTTAAGTGCCTTTTGTTTTTTGAACATTTAAAGTCAACTGAAGATTTTTATCAGTGTTAAACTACATTTACAGGTTTCCGCCTGTGGGTTTGTTCCATTGAAATTAGCCAAATTATATCGTTGGACCTTGGAAATCCACTGTAATCTATACATTTACCCTCCATTATCTTTCTAAGTTCCGTGACATTTCTGAAACGCCCTTTCCAAATTAAAGGACAGAAATGCGCCAGAGCCCAACATTATGAACCGTGTGCTTTTTAAAGCAGCGCCTACGCAATCTCTATCTATCTTGATGTGAGATATAAGCAGCTGACAGTTAACTTCACACCATGTGCTCATTATTGTGAATATACAATAGCTTTTTTGATATTCCTAAACTGTGACAGGTTACTTAGGTTGAAACTTTGCATACTTGCAAATAAAAAGACATAATCCAACACTCATATAGCCTACTTGGATATAGAAGTGCACAGTTTTTATGCTAATAAATCATGATAGTGCCTCTGACATTTATATAGAGATGTACCTTGCTTTTTATAAGGTCACATCTCTTCTCAGCCAACAAACTCTTTACAGTAGCACAGTTCAATTAAAACACACTTGCCCACTGTGCATTATTAAAACCAAATTAGTAAATGTTGAAATTAACATTAACAAACATTAATAAATGCTGTAGAAGTGCAGTTCATGTTAACTAATGTAGTTAACTAATGTTAACTAATGAACCTAAAAGTGTTACCCATAAAATAAATGCTCATTCTTTACATTTCGATTTAAAGCTAAAACCGTTCATTGTGCCAGGGCTCAACAGATGTGTCTTCATGGGAACTTTATGAAAATTGATGACATGCTTGAACATTACTGTGTGGTTGGGGTCTCATAATTTCTCAGCATGTGCCGCTGGGAATTGCTTGTGCGTAGTTCCTCTCCCACCGTGCTGCGTTTTGTCTGGGTGTGTTCATTTGTGGAAAGTGATGTTGCTGAATTTCTAATTACTGCATGGCTGATGCTGTTTGTAGGTTCTTAAGTGTATGTCAAGGAATGTTCAGCCTTTAATCAACAGCGTTATATTTCGGATGAATCCGCAGAGTTGCTGTAAAAGAGTTTAAGAGTAAATTTTGCTGGTCAGAACATGTTAAACGATTGATTCTCGTCATTGTTTATATCTTTTTTCCTCATGAAGAGTACACAATTTATTTAAAAAAAAAAAAAAAACATTGATTATCATAATCATAATAGTAATTTATTGTCTGAACTATCATAAATTTGTTTTGCACCAGATTTTACTCTTTAGAATAAAGGGTTAGTTCACCCAAAAATGAAAATTATGTCATTTATAACTCACCCTCATGTCGTTCCACACCCGTTCATCTTCGGAACACAAATTAAGATATTTTTGATGAAATCCGAGAGGTTTTTTTTTTTTTATATCTCCCATAGAAAGCAACGAAATTACCACATTCAAGGTCCAGAAAGGTAGTAAAGACATTGTTAAAATAGTCCATGTGACTACAGTGGTTCAACCATGTTATGAAGCAATGAGAATACTTTTTGTGCACAAAAACAAAACAAAAATAATGACTTCATTCAACAATTTCCT
Organism: Mylopharyngodon piceus; assembly: GCA_039654765.1. NCBI lineage: Eukaryota > Metazoa > Chordata > Actinopteri > Cypriniformes > Xenocyprididae > Mylopharyngodon > Mylopharyngodon piceus. The sequence goes on from CM077449.1 coordinate 22,344,459, forward strand.
CTCTACCCTGTTATTCTCCTACACTGTTTACATTGAAGACACATTGCAGAGCTTCCAGGTTCTACGTCAGAACGCCGACTCTGTATTGGCCGGCTCCTGCGTCATCATCACACGCTTGCGTCGTGCTGCTCACATGAACAGCGTCGGCCAATACTGATCCGGCGTTCGGACGTAGAACCTGGAAGCGCTGCACTGCGTTCACTGCGTCAACTGCGTAGGAGACTGACAGGGTAGAGAGGAAATTGTTGAATAAATTCATTATCTTTGTTTTGTTTTTGCGCACAAAAAGTATTCTCGTCGCTTCATAACATTAAGGTTGAACCACTGTAGTCATGTTGACGCTTTTAACTATGTCTTTAATATTTCTTTGGACCTTGAATGTGGTAATGTCGTTGCTTTCTATGGGAGATAAAAAACCTCTCAGATTTCATCAAAAACATCTTAATTTGTGTTCTGAAGATGAACGAAGGTCTTGCGGGTTTGGAAAGACATGAGGGTGAGTAATTATGACAGAAATTCCATTTTTGGGTGAACTAACCCTATAAGCACTTGTTTACTGGTACTGATCTTAAACGCAAAAGTAAATATGCTGTCCCACTTTTTTCGCCTGTGATCACATGTGACAAAGTGACAAAGTTTTGCATGTTTCGCATGTAACAAAGTTATCATTCCAAATTAGACTCTATATACAGCAGACACCCAAACACTAAATTACTTGAGGCAATGGACAACTTTTTATTTTTTAACAATTTGTACTTAATAAGGCCCCCATTTAAAGGCATGAAATGTCTCTTTGATGCATTAGTTAATAAATGTGTTTTGAAAGTCACACCAGTGACCACTGTAGTAATTCGTATAATAAGGATTGTAATAGAAGCCCATTTGTAATTAAGCAAGAGGATTAACTTTTAAACCACTACCCAACAACAATATTATGAACTTATGGAAAAACATACTATGATCAATTATGATCCACCATAAAAATATTACAGCAAGGGAGCAACTTTACAACAAGTCTTCTATTATTATGCACAATTTAATAATGAATAATGGTAGAATGTTAGAATAATGTTTCCTCATTATTTTATTTTAAATAGTCTTAGAAATATTCTTAGTGAACAAATATTCTATATTGCATGATGTCTGCTTTTGTTAACAGATTTTTTTCAGATAACTAAACTACGGCAAATATAATTCCTGAATAAAATTATGTTAAAACAATAAGGTTTCATTTGTTAACATTAGTTAACCACATTAGTTAACATGAACTAACAATGAACAATAAAATCCAAAGTTGTATTTGTTAACATTAGTTAATGCACTCTGAACTAACGCAAACAAACAAGACTTCTAATTAACTAAAAAATGCTGGGTTTTTTCAGGGTCAAATATGGACAAACCCAACCCTTGGTTTAAATTTTTAAACTAAATTTTTAAACCCAACGGTTGGGTTTGTGCATATTTTGACCCCAACATGGGTTGAAACAACCCAGCATTTTTTTTTTTGAGTGGATGAACAATTGTATTCTTACTAAAATTAACAACGATTAATAAATGCTTTTAAATTCATTGCTTATTGTTAGTTCATGTTAGCTAATGCATTAACTATTGTAAAGTGTTACCAGAATTATTCCTTAGATCCTACTCTATTGATCATTCTAGATATTCTATGAAGTACTCTGTGCTTCTTTCATCAGCCATGCTGAATTTTTCTTACATTAAAGAGAAAAAAATACAATGACATACAAAGTGGATAATCATATGGAATTATAGGTATGGGAAAATGATGGTGGTTTTAACCACCCTGAATAGTTAAAAATGACCTTTAACTGTAGTGGAGCATCAGAGGGTTAACACACCAAAAACAAGGATAACAATGCCACAATGTGGACTTTCATGAGTCAGCAAAAGCAATTGCTTTCCTTTCCAGAAGCTGGGATAGGGTTAGGAAAACTACTTTAAATGTATATTACACTCGGGTCCTCAAGTTCAAAAGCCAGTCAAGGGAGCCACCCTTGAGCATACACTCAGTTTAGTGCCAGCATGGCAATATTGTTTTACGATTCCAAGATCTGTAAATTTCCTGGCCTATTATATAATATTTAAACTCAATATCTTCATTTTCCCTTAATTAACACATTCGAGCCAAGAGTTTTTTATGGACAGCGACCAATCTCATGGAGTCATTAGTCCTCATAGTCCCGCTCATTATGTTAATAACCCGTAAGTAGAAGATAAACAGGTTTCCAGTTGAGTACAGAAGTATGGCGTGTTCATGAATCTATATTTACTTCTCAAAAACATCTGCATGCAAAAGGCCCCATTTACTGCAAGTTTAAAGCCATTTCACCTTGCCAGCTTGCATAGCTCTTCTGCATACTAAACAAATTTCGTTTTAGCCTTTAAATAGCACTCTGATGACAAATTGGCAGGCAGCTAAAGTTTGACATTGCCATTGTTACATGTTAATTAGACTGATTGCATGGCCGTCAAACATGCTAACAATGAGCATTCAGTCCATTGTGTGAGGGCACGACGGCTAGACAAAGCAGAGAAGGGATGTGTGCCGGGAATGAGCAAATCCCATATGCCCTGCTGTGGGATTATTCTACACGCCACACTACAGGCCATGTCTGGGAGCCAGGATGCATGGTAGGAGCCTGTGGTCTTCGCCTCTCCCCCGGTGTCTCCAGTGGTCTATGGAGTGACTATCCCCCGGTGGCCTGGCTCCAAAACCGAAGGTAAAGAAAGCTATGGAAATGACAGCGTTGCTTATAGAGGTTGAAAAATAGATATGTTTTGATCATCCTTTGGTCTATTTTTTCTCGGATTTACTCACTATAGCATTAGCTTCTTCAAGGAAACTGCAAATTAGAGATGGTTCTATCTTTATGTTTCTTTGGTACCTTACCATTATTGCTATCCAAAGGTTGCAAATTAAGATTCCCCTTGTGTTTCAGCAACCACTGAGGCCAAAAAATGCGTCATAAAGAATACGTTGCAATCATTTGTGGCGTATTTGCTAAAAGTGTCCAAGATGCACTTCCTCTTTTATACAGTACCGGTTCCCATGGTTGTATTTAAGCAGCTACCTGACGTATGCGCTCACAGTGTGATGTGTTTTTGTTCAGATGCCCAACAGATGTCTCAGGATTATTGCTCGTTGGCATCGCTGGCACTAACAGCTGACTGAGCATCTCTGTGTTTGTCTTAAAGAGATAGTTCACCAGTCATTATTAACTCACCCTCATGCATTTCAAAACCTTTATGTTGGTAAATTTCACTGTAAACCCTAACGCTCAAAATAATTAATTGGTTTGAGTAGGGCAAACTCAAATTAAACAAATTAGTTCAATCAAATTAACTTTTATGAGTATTTAGAACTTTATTTTTCTTTTGAGTTCACGAAACTGACACATTTGAAGTAATCTGAATTGTTTAATTGTTTTGAGTTTTATGAACTCTTTAAATTTACCTAAAACCAGGCTTGGATTTCTATTTCCCAGCATGCTTTCCATGACACACAAAAGGGAGAATTAATGCTAAAATATGTTTTTTTGTGCAAGATTAATGTTAAGTAAGGGGTTTAGTAGTGTTTAACACTTTGCTATCCCAAATTAGAAAAGTTTCTGTTATGTGGGTGGTCTAAATGTTGATTGTACAAAGTTCATACTCTTTCAGCAATTGCTATGCTAATGTTATTAAAGCATTGTGTTACCAATTAGCATTTGCTGAATTATCTAGTTATAGCTAGCTAAATTTCCACTACTAAAAATATGTTGAGATTACATAATTTTAAGTTTAATATATAAATTAACCTACTCAATTATTTCAAGTTAAGAGCAAATAAAATGTACAGAATTGAAATCTGCCAGTTCTGCTTACTTAAACTTTGAATTTCTTAACTGATTACCTCAAATTTTTTGAGTTTTGCCAACTTATTCAGGTTTACAGTATTCCAGAGGAATGCAAAAACCAGAGTTCATGATGTTGAGGAGCTGTCAAGATCCAAAAAGAAAAGAAAAAGTAGTTGACTTGTCTTCTGAAGCCATACTGAAATTTAGAAATTTAAAATGGATCATTTTTACCTCTGCCAAAACTTGGATTTGGCTTGTGTTCATGCCTAGAATAAAAAAAATAGAGCATTGATATCATTGATGATAAACATAATTTTTTTGGAACAACATTATATAATGAACGTATATTATATGATCATTTTTTTGTATTTTTTTATTGTGCAGGTTAGTGACACAAGTTTTACTATATATACTCATTAAGTCTGTCACGACACATTTCATTGTGTGTCTTAAAGGGATAGTTCACCCAAAAATTAAAATTCTGTCATTAATTACTGACCCTCATGTCGTTCCACACCTGTTCATTTTCAGAACACAAATGAAAATCTTTTTATGAAATCTGAGAGCTTTCTGTCCCTCAATAGACAGCTACGCAACTGACACTTTGACGCTTTAAAGTTCATAAAAAGATCGTAAAACTAATCCATGTGAATTGAGTGGTTTAGTCCAAAGTTTCTGAAGAGACTTTATACAGTATGATGAGCAGATTGAATTTAGGCTTATATTCACACATAAACATTCATCAACGCACACATCAGATATGGTAAACGGAAGCTCAAGCATGTTTGCTTGACATGCGAGAACCAATGAGGTCCATTCTCGTGTGTTACGCAGCATGTTTGAGCTTCCGCAAGAGGTTCGGTTGAGCTTCTGTTTATGTTCGCTGATCAATGTTTATATGTGAATCATATAATGGCACCACTTAATTTATATGCCCATTAAATTCTGCCATGGTATAAAACCGATTCCGTTTTAAAATGCAGGGTACGTTTCCAATGCATTTCAAAATGTCTGTTAAAATAAAAATGTTTTGAAGTAAACACCAGCATTTTAAATGTCTACTTTTATATTTAGAAGCATGAAAGGAAAATGTTTTTGTTTTTTCCTCTTTTCCTCTGTCTGTGGTGTAGATATTTATAAAGAGGGACCAGTGCCTGGTTCTCTACCACAATTTGTTCTGTAACTGTTGATTTTTGCATCCATCCTGTTTCCTCATGTGTAAAATGACCATCTGTGCAAAAGCCTTTAAAGATCCCGGGCTCCTCTCCAGGGGACATGCTGACCGGCCATATAAGCAAGTATCTGCACCAGATTGCTTTATTATTTGAGTATTGGTGAGCATAAATAACACCTGAAAGCTTTTAAATCAAACCTACTAAAACTGCTGCAAAACTGCAAGCTTGTGGGTTTGTAGTCTCCTTAGCCCTAAATTGTCAGAACATTGAAGGCCTCAAGGGGCAGCTATCAAAGAAGGGAGGGATCCTAAAGTAAACTCAGAGTCCACCCAAATGACCAGTCCCGGCCCTGTACACAAATGGACAACTTTAACTGGGGGCAGAATGAGTCACAGTCAGTGTGGTCAACACATAAATACAGTGCATATTGAATATTATACACTCTTTGTTGAACATGCACACATATGCACATACTTTAATCACTTTGTTTGCCCTAATGCACAATTGCACACTAAAGCATGTGTGCATGTAAATACATCCGGTCTGGTGTAGGTTTTACCTAAGTTTTTAACATTTTTATATATTTTACTTAAAGAAACTGATGCGTATTTATTTTGGGACCATTAAGATTTTTTGCATTGTAACATGTTTTAATCACAATTCTGCACATTTCCCAACAATTCTCATTAACATTACTCATTCACCAGTGTGAAAATCCTTTTTTATAAATAAAAAATATAAAATATTTATATATCATAGAGGTATTTGTTCTATTGCCTTTAATTTATGCTGATTAAATTTAAAAAACACAGTTGAACACCATTAGAATCACAAATGTGTGTTTGTGTGTGTGTGTGTGTATATATATATATATATATATATAGTGTGTATATATATTTAACCCGAATTCTGGAAAAGTTGGGTCGTTTTTTAAATTTGAATAAAAACAAAACTAAAAGACTTTCACATCACATGAGCCAATATTTTATTCACAATAGAACATAGATAACATAACAAATGTTTAAACTGAGAAATTTTACAATTTCAAATTTGATGCCTATTACAGGTCTCAAAAAAGTTGGCACGGGGGCAACAAATGGCTGAAAAAGCAAGAAATTTTGAAAAGATTTAGCTGGGAGAACATCTAGCAACTAATTAAGTTAATTGATATCAGGTCTGTAACATGATTAGCTATAAAAGGGATGTCTTAGAGAGGCAGATTCTCTCAGAAGTAAAGATGGGCAATCTGTGAAAGAGTGCGTAAAAAGATTGTGGAATACTTTAAAAACAATGTTCCTCAACGTCAAATTGCAAAGGCTTTGCAAATCTCATCATCTACAGTGCATAACATCATCAAAAGATTCAGAGAAACTGGAGAAATCTCTGTGCGTAAGGGACAAGGCCGAAGTCTTCGGGCCCTCAGACGACACTGCATCACTCATCGGCATGATTGTGTCAATGACATTACTAAATGGGCCCAGGAATACTTCCAGAAACCACTGTCGGTTAACACAATCCGCTGTGCCATCTGCAGATGCCAATTAAAGCTCTATCATGCAAAAAGGAAGCCATATGTGAACATGGTCCAGAAGCGCCATCGCGTCCTGTGGGCCAAGGCTCATTTAAAATGGACTGTTTCAAAGTGGAAAAGTGTTCTATAGTCAGACGAGTCCAAATTTGATATTGTTGGAAATCACTGACGCCGTGTCCTCCTGGCTAAAGAGGAGGGAGACCTTCCAGTGTGTTATCAGCGTTCAGTTGAAAAGCCAGCATCTCTGATGGTATGGGGTGCATAAGTGCATACGGTATGGGCAGCTTGCATGTTTTGGAAGGCACTATGAATGCTGAAAGGTATATAAAGGTTTTAGAGCATCATTAAACGAAAAATACGTCAAAGACGACCACAAACTCTTCAGCAGCTGAAAACCTATATCAGGCAAGAATGGGACCAAATTCCAACATCAAAACTCCAGAAACTCATAATCTCGATGCCCAGATGTCTTCAAACTGTTTTAAAAAGAAGAGGAGATGCTACACCATGGTAAACATGCCCCCGTACCAACTATTTTGAGACCTGTAGCAGGCATCAAATTTGAAATGAGCTCATTTTATGCATAAAATTGTAAAATTTCTCAGTTTAAACATTTGTTATGTTATCTATGTTCTATTGTGAATAAAATACTCACTAATATATATATATATATATATATATATGTGTGTGTGTGTGTGTGTGTGTGTGTGACCTAGACATGGTTTTGTGGGATTTGCCCAGTAAGTTTAATAATGTAAAAATACACATATGCTCTCAAAATGCATCCATTTGGCTAATTTGACCTATGAATAAAGCTATGAATACTCTAAAGACGCTAGATATATATTTATATACAAATAGATAGTTTGCCACATCAATCTATCTTTAAGCTTAGTTTAAACACCACTGAAAGCCAGCTAGTGCAATAGGAATAGAGTGGCAAGACATTTATTCAAAATAGGAATGGAAGCAGAAGACTTCATGCAACAGTGATTCACTTTGACATATCACAGTCTGTTCGGTATATTTTATGATTCACGTGGATAACATATTTGAGGTGTTTTGTGATTTTTTCATGTCCACAAACTAAACAGTCTGGTCTGAGAATTTGTCCACATAAGGTGACTTGTCTGGAGAGCACCATGTCCTGAAGTGGTGTGGAGCCTGGGTTTGTCAGGCTGCCAGTTCCACACCATGCTTGGGCTAGAAGCAGACAACACTGAGCCAACCCAGTCCAGTGGGTGTAAAAGAGATGTCGACTTGTTTATTATATAGTTTGTTCTCTGGCACCCTTCTCGAGGACTATAGTATGCAAAGGTAATTTCAGCCAAGTCATAAGACACACAGCCTCAATGAATCTATATGAAGCATGAATGAACATGGTTGAAAAGAATAGTTTATTATTATTTATACTGGCATGCCAAGGCTTTGGCTTGTACTTGAATTGTATGTCTGTTATTTGCAGAGAAAGTACATATTTCAAAAACCAAACAAAAAACATTAATGCTAAAATGATTTTATTTTAAATTTGATATTAATACTTTGATTAAGCAAGGATGCATTAAATTGATCAAAAGTGATAGTAAAGCCATTTATAATGTTACAAAAGTTTTTTTTTTTTTTTTAAATAAATGCTGTTCTTTTGAACTTTCTATTAATCAAAGAATCCTGAAAAAAAAAATTATCATGGGCTCCTCAAACATATTAAGCAACACAACTGTTTTCATCATTAAGAATAATAAGACATGTTTAGCAATGATTTCAGAAGGATCATGTGACACTAAAGACTGGAGTAATGATGCTGAAAATTCAGCTTTGCACTCACAGGAATAAACTACATTAAAAAAAATATAATGAAACACTAAACTTTTAAAAAAAAATGGTATTTTAAATTGCAATAATATTATATATTGATACTTATATGATAATACAAACGATTTGTGCACATTGTCATCTGTCCTATACAGGTATTTATTAAATTTAACAGTATCATCCCAGCTATATTGTGTAGTAGAAGTATATTTGTACAGTTGTTGTGGTTTCCAGTTGGTGTTTCTGGCTAGCTTTGCATGTGTCATATATTCTCAGCAATTTGTCCTAGTAATTGCCTTGCTGTCCAAGTAATTACAGTCTTTATTGTAAGCAACCTAGTAAGACAGCATCTGCTAGGAGTATAAATGTAGTGTAAATGGGAATAGGTGTGAATAATAGTGTCTCTGTTATTCATTGACCGCTTTCACCACCATGACAGGATATGTGTGTCAGCTCTCCTGTCGGCCTGCGCAGGAACTCGGGCCCTGCAAGACGTTTCTGGCAGGAATAACAAACACATCCTCTGTCAACTCTGATTTTTTCATGCGTTGCTTCCATCTGGGAGCATAAAGAATAACATTAGCATTGCTGTTTGGGTTAATTGATTATTTGAGATGCACTTTTTGCATGTTATTGGCTTCATTTATAGTGTGTCTCACCCAGGCATGCTTGTGTCTTAGAGTTTCCACCTTGGCTAGGCTCATCTCGAGACCTCTCATTCTTTTGTCATGCACCGTTCCTCTCAGTGATTCAGAAAGGAACCGCAACACCAGTTTCATAGACCAGGAGCCCGGCAGCACCCTCAACACACTGACTAAATCAAAAGATGCTGCATTTTTGTTCAGCAGGTCCACTGCTGCGATCACATGATGAGTGGACTCGAGGTAGATTTGAAGCAGGGTGAGGAACATTTCCTGTGTGAACTTCCTGTCTCGTCCAGCAGAGGTCCTCCAACAGTAGCTTTCAGCAGCCTGCTGGTCTTTTTCTTCATAGACCAAAACCTGCAGGGCCTTTTTGTGTTTACCAGATTTCCCAAGCAAAATTGCTTTCTCCACATGAAGAAACGAGGATGTTATTTGGTCTGTGACAATAAAAGGTATAGCAGTTTGTTTCATCCATGGACGCTGCACAAGGAACTGAAAACAATTTAAACTACACTCTTGGAAAAAAAGGTACAAAAGCTGTCACTGGGGTGGTACCCTTCCAAAAAGTACACCTTTGTACCTTATTTACCCCTAAAGGTTACATATTAGTAGCTTTTAAAAGAGTACCGCTCCAGTGACTGCTTTTGTACCTTTTTTTTCTGACAGTGTATCAAAGGTCTTTATCCGCATGTTGTGCTCACCATATATAGTATCAGCATTATAGAAAGAAGACTGCCAGAGTAACTTCTGTAGTTTATGTCTCATCTCTTCCCTGCTTGTTTCATTACAGTCTCCCTCGATTGACTGCAGTATCCATTTGATGTATGATGTGATGAGCATGGTATGATGCTTTTCCTCCTGTGAACAGACAATGTGCTTCTTAAATGGAATTTTCAGTCAAGGAAAACTGACATTAAAGGGGACATGTCATTTATTTGTACATACATTTTGTCACTGAGATCCACTAAATAATGTTTTTGCATTGTAATTTAGTTTTTCACAATTATTTTCCACCCCCTCACTGGAGCTTGTGTAAGGCTGGGCAAGGCTTAGGCTCTGCTCCAAATAGCACCCAAAACACTTGCGGTCTTCCTACAAGTCTGCACTTTCGTGACATAACGCTGCTTTGACTGTCGGAAAGGAAGTCTGCTGTGGAGCTTGCTTCAGTGCAGGCTCAGGAAAAGTGCGCATCAAGGGCATATATCGACCGCAAAGTGTCCGCACCCTTCTGAAATGGGACACCCTACGGTCTTGTGGACTTAATGGACACGTGCACGCGGCGGCCATTCTAAGTCCACAAGACCGCAAGTGCACAAGTGTGCCATTTGAAACAGGGCCTAGCCTTCCCCAGGCCATGGACTTAAGACTAGTGGAATTTTCTCACTCAAACCACTGACTGCTGCTGCTTCTGATTGCTTTTAGAAGAAAATAACTGCCCATAACTGCTTGTCTAGGATCAGTTTTCTTCCTAATAATAGCATATTGGTGAAACATATTTGGCAAACGATCCAGTGCGTATCTGTGTTTGCGCTTTGGAGAACGTCAAAGGTTTCTATTTACAATGTGATTTTGCAGCGTTGTGCAGCGTAGCCAATCAGAGACATATCTGTTGATTTCTTGAACGTGATGGCCAATCAGATGTGTTAAAGTTAGCACTGAACAAAAACTCTGGTGTTTTGAGCGGTGAGTGGATTCTGAGTTCTGCACGCTCGCTGATTCCTCTCATTATAATAATAATAATAATAATTAGTTACATTTATATAGCGCTTTTCTGGGTACTCAAAGCGCTTTTACATATGGAAGGGGGAATCTCCTCAACCACCACCAATGTGCAGCATCCACCTGGATGATGCGACGGCAGCCATATTGCGGCAGAACGCCCACCACACACCAGCTTATTGGTGGAGAGGAGACAGAGTGATGAAGCCAATCAGTATATGGGGATGATTAGGAGGCCATGATGGACAGAGGCCAATGGGCAAATGTGGCCAGGATGTCGGAGATACACCCCTACTCTTTTCGAAGGACATCCTGGGATTTTTAACGACCACAGAGAGTCAGGACCTCAGTTTAATGTCTCATCCGAAGGACGGTGCTTTTTGACAGTATAGTGTCCCCATCACTATACTGAGGCGTTAGGACCCACACAGACTACAGGGTGAGCACCCCCTGCTGGCCTCACTAACACTTCTTCCAGCAGCAACCTAGTTTTCCCAGAAGGTCTCCCATCCAGGTACTAACCAGGCTCAGCCCTGCTTAGCTTCATTGGGCAACCAGTCTTGGGCTACAGGGTGATATGGCTGCTGGACAATTATAACAAACAATTATGTAAATAAGAGATTTATTGTGTGCAGTCAGCTTCATTGATTATAACGGAACTTTGTGAGTTGGCGATGAACTAAGATGAGTGACTGCTTTTTAGTGATTATAAAGGGAGCACTCCTTCTGCACTTTCTGCCATGACAAATCCCACAGTGTGCTTGCTCTTCTGTTAAAATTGATTTGTGAACAAATAACAAATAATTTATCGGGAGCGTTTATGCTGGGATGTGTAGGTGGTTGCTAGGCCAAATGTAGCTTAAAATTATTTAAAGGAAATCTATTTAAATGTGTTTTTAAAGGGGAAGCGCATCTCCTTGGCCTTACACTGCAGATGGCTCACTAACCATTTTTAAATTGTCCATATTTTGCTGCTGTGTTTGTTATATCATGAGAAAATAATTTTACTCTTAAGGCCCATTCACACAAAGAACGATAACTATAAAGATAGATATAACGATAACTATATTAGCGTCCACACCAATGCACGTATCGCTCTGTTTATTATAAGCACACTCTGCGATTCTTTCGTCTGCTGCTTTAAATGCTTGAGCTCTTTAAAGCAGGATAAATTCTGTCAATGTTTTTATCAATGTAGTTATCGTCCTTGGTTTGAACAGTCCTTTATCGTTGGTTCTTCTGGGACCATACTTCAGAAACATCCAAATTCTAGAGTCCTATCTGTTTAGTAACCATGGTGATTTCTGTTTGAAACTTGTTAGGTCTTTAATTTAAGACTTAACTTTCTGTAATATGTTCCTGAGACTTAGAAATAATAGCATTTATCCTGCTTTCTCCTTATTACATCACTGTGAATGGCCGGGTGAAGTTTCCGATCGCCCAGTACTGATGTGTAAACGTGGATGGTCATGTGTTGATGCCATGTCACACAATTGCAGAAGTTCAGGACAAGATTTTGCAACTTAGTTTTAGTAAATCTTTTTTTTTTTTTTTTTGGACTAAGGAGGAAGCGTTTGGTTATCAATGTTAAAAAATGTTTTTATACCAGTGTTCTTATCTTTAAACTAATTTCTGTTAAGTAAAATAAAACTGAAACAAAATAAAAATATTGTATAAAAAAACCCCTAAATATTAAAAAAAATAAAAATGACAAAAGCACACAGCAAAACTCCTAAAAATTAAACTGAAATTAAAATGAAAACTGAAAATATAAATAATAAATAATAAAATAAAATTCAAAATATGAATAGGTAGTATGTAAATACTAAAATTACATACATATAAGCTTTTTGTATCTCAAAAGATCAGATGTAAATTTAATTTCTCATGACCTTACAAATCCTCATAAGGCTGCAAATAGAATAGTACCTTGCTGTGTAATTCATTGACTAAAAATTCCAAGTAAAGAATCGTGGCAACTGAGTAGTTGGTGAGAATGGTAAGGACTTCTTCTGGTGCAAATATAATGTGGCTGCTTGCATGCATCTTTGTAAAGATCAGTATTCCAGCCTATATTAAAATAAAGAACATGATTTAGAAGCATTTCAAACACATTGCTGGCAATGCGATAAATCAAATGCAGTACTGTTCAAAATACTGTTTGGGGTCAGTAAGATTTTTTTTTTTTTTTTTTTTTTTTTTTAAAGAAATCAATACTTTTATTCAGCAAGGATGCACTCAACTGATCAAAAGTGACAGTAAAGACTTTTACATTGTAACAAAAAAAAATCCATATCAGATAAATTGCTGTTCTGCAGCTTGTTTGTTCAAATTCAAGAAACATAATGTTGTTTCTTTTATATTGCCATGCCAGGGGCAAAAGAGGAAACTGAACTAAATGAAATCTGTGTAACTCTGCCCTCTGCTGTTGATAAATAGTATATGATAGTTAAAATACTTGCCTCTTGGTCTCTCTGAAGAACCCAATCTACAAACTTCAAGACGATGGGTTTGTGTTTCAGATTTGAGAGAGTATTAACTATATGCTGGAATACATTGATGTCTGAGGAGTCTTCGCTCTCATCCTCCACAATTTTAACCCAGGTCTGAAAAAAATAAGAAGCTTACTTTCCTTCCTGATTCATCTTTAGCCATTACACTGGATCTTTCAGTATGATTCAAAGATACCTGAATTGCATTGACATGCTGGCCTTGGCTTTCATAGAGCAATCCAAGTGTGAAAAACCTGAAATGGCAGAAAATTAGTTTGGCTCTTGAGTGCACTAGAAAATAACCTGTAAATGCTGAAGTAGCCTCAAATGATGAGCACAAACCTTTTGTGCTGCTCCAAGTCAGGCACACACATTTGGAGGTTACAGTTGTTCTGTGAAGACACAAGCTGGTCCAGTTTTCCATATTCTCCTTGTTCCAAATACAGCTTAAAAAGTGTAGAGTCAATGTCCTGCGGACACATTTGGCCCTGTCCTGTTGGCCTGACTTCTCTCAAGAAGTCATCCAAAAAGCTTAGGTATTGCTGAAATGTCAGCCAGTTGTCTCGACTTAACGTCCACAGGTCCTTGGCATTGCTGACTGCTGTTGTCTGAGGTGTAAAGTCTTCACTCACAACAGGCATAGCTGGATAAAGGCTAATGATTTCCCTTGGGTCTAGTTCACCTTTACTGGAAGATAAAAGATTACACTAAAAAAAATTGGTTTAGGATTTACAGCACTTACAGTGATCACTCAGAAATTGCTAGTAAATTTCACAAATAATTACAAAGAAACAGCAACACATTGAATTATATTTGAAATGTGAATGACTGAAATAGTATTTTCTTGCAAATGTACTCCAATAATCTGTTCTATTTACAACTTAAAAATCATTTTTTACAGTGTAGCTGGGTGGTCATTGTATTCATTTATTTTTAAAGCGAAAGCTGTCAAATTGGTTTCCCAAATACCATTAAATGTTAAAGCATTACTTACATAAAAAGCTCTTTTGCTTCCACAAAAGCCTCTCTGTAGAACTTTATCATTCCAGATGTGCAGATGACATTTTTATGTAGATCCTAAAAGTAAAGTGATGGATGGCATGAGATATATGAGATATATCTTAGCTGAGCTATTGTTTTGTCATAACCATGTATCAGCTTCCACTCCAATATATATGTTAAATATTAAACTCAGAGCACATTTAATTCTAAAATCTTGTAGCATATTTGATGTGAGCTCAGACGTTCAGTCCTTGAACTATTGCATCTTTGATCTTTGCTTAATACCATTGTAAGATGATTTTCATCTTGATGGAATGACATCTGTGCATCTGGTTCAAGTGCTCATATGAATTACCTTGCTCAGTGTGTCTAAGACGCTCCGTCACAGACCTACTTATTTTCACTGACCCCATGGCTCCATTAAAAGGTATTATGTGTAGTTTCTATGTTTTAAGCATTTACTCTCATTCTCATATGAATATACCTACTCATTAAACAATCCATGTGTTAGCATATGAATTGATGATTTAATGAGGTATCATTGAAACCAATGGGTCAAAGAGCATGGTCCATAACCCTCTAAACCCGTAAGTTCTGTCTCTTTGTCACCATCTCTGTTTGAAACCTGCAATTGCAGTTGTTTGCGTAATTATCATCTTTACGTGGGTTGTGCCTCGGCACGGCTCCTCAGAGCGGATGAATCTAATGTTTGCTGTCAATCACCACATCGGTGTGGATATTGTACTTCAGAATCACAGACTGTAGTCTTGGAAGTATGACCAAAGTAAGAATTTTCACCGGAAAATGTCATCTGAACAAGTAAGTAACAAATCTACCACTTTTGTTCTTACTGAGGAAAAAAAGCATTACAGCAAATCACGCTGCCAATAGTGATTAAATCTAACGATCGTTTAGCTCGGTTCACGTCAAACCGTGCAAATTATTATTACTATTATACTTTGTTCTCAAATTCTTAATGTCAACAACATCAGCATTGCGTGACTATGTGTATTTAGTGTGTATTAGCGTTACCTGTAGATTTAAATTTCTGTACAGTCTAATCTCTAACGTTAATTTGTCATACCATACAATCCGCTATCAAAATGATAAGTTTAATTATTGCAGCTGCTGTGAGAAAAGGCTATAAATGATTTGCCTCACATGTGATATAGCCTACTAGCTGGGACTTGTTCTTTATGTATACAGACGTGACGCAATGACGCAAAGACATGCTCGAATTTCCTGCGGAAACTCACCAGTACCACAAGAATTATAAAACATTATTACAAGCTTACCGTTGGGAATCAGGCTAAGGTAAGGAGATAGTTTTGAACACTGGCTGGTTATGTACTTGCTCAAAAAAATTGATTTTGGATCATTTTTAACCAAAAAAAGTCTTTTTAATGTGTTAAAGGAAGATAAGACATAAATCCACTTTGTTTAGTACTTTATCATCAGTCTTACCTTATAGGAATCCTTTGGCAAGAGATCTTGAACCCTGTCCAGCAGCATCAGGGCTTCATCAACTCTCTGTCTCTTAACCAGCTCTTGAATCTGATCCTCCAGCGGAACTGGTGACAGCCGATGAATCTCTTTGTCAGCAACAACGAAAACACTTTCTATAAAGTGAAAGAGAAGAAGAAAGAGTTAGGAAATAGTGAAATGACTATATAATCAAAAGTATGATAAGATATTATTATTAAGGGTCGTTGACACCATTTTCAACTAAAAAAAGGAAAACTTTTGCAAGTTGCAAGTTTTTGATAACAATATCATTTTTGTCTCTGTGTAAACAGTGACATCATGCGTATTACGTGTCAATAGGTGTGTAGTGTTTTTTTACAAAGTGACATCGCCAACTACTGGCCTGGCAGCATAATACAGCGTTTCTAGTCGTTTCCGTGTATCTTTGTCAATGGGGATCATTTTGACAACACTGTAGTCTGTACACAAAAAACACAAAGGAAAAACCTTTTCATTTTTAGTACATCGTTGTCGTGTAAACGTGCCTTAGTGTATGCAAATTATGGCATCAATCAACAACTGCAACAAGCTCAAATTGCATACTCAAATCTAAATATTGTCAGTATGAAGCAACCCATTTTACTTCTGTGATGTGGAATATTTTGTGTGAAACAGTATATTTAGACTATTTGATTTTAAAGAACTATTTGATTTTAGAGAACTATTTTTTTAAATATATAATATACGAACAATCAAGAACGATTATGGCGCCTCGGAATTGACTGATGAATGATTTGTGAAAGATTTATGATGGATTGTAAAATGAACCTTCTGTTGAGATGAGAGATTTGGCACTTTGTAAAGGGACAGTTTGCTTCAGCTGTTGGTCCAGAATGCTGTAGATATGAACAGTCCGATTTTGTAGAACTAGCACATATGGGAAATGCACTGCAGCGTCCACCACTCCATCAGGCCACTGTACAGGAGGATGCTGGGAAGTACCATTCTTCATCACAAACATGCCTGCGTAACATATAGGCTACTGTTACTTTTTAAAGCAAATAATTAATTTGCACAATAATTAGCTCTCAATGTGTCAAGTGTGTCAATTGATTTTTTTTTTTTTTTACATTCATTAAATTATAAAAAAATAAATTATTCAGAAGTTGTTATTCAGTTATGTGTCAATTAAGTAGTATGAGTTATTTATTCTAAAATGCCTTTAGACTAAATAATTGAAAATAAAAGGGTATAAAAACAGAAATAAATTTAAATACAGCTATATAATTGCTAAAAAAAAAAAATTAAGGTGCATAACAGCTAAAATCATTTGGTCTCGGAAAAATGTAATGATAAATGTTTGAGTTCATATTTTTTGAGTTCTTTTGTGTTTGACTCATATGAGATTAGGGAAAATTCTTACCCAAACTTCCAGGCCCATTTAAAATGAATTCTCCTTTTCCATATTTGTTGGCAATGATATTTTGTTTTGCCAGGTTATGTGGGAAAAGATCTAGGGTGGTTTGGGTATGATAATCATGGAGAAAATATCTGTCACAAGTGGCCACACACAGACACGTCCCATGCGCAGCCAGAACCACAGGCTCCTGCGGCAGAGCCACCTGCCTTACACACTCCCATCTGTCCACACACACCTTATAAACGCTCACTATTTTCCTCTTGGTCGAAGCTGCAATGAGCTCCACGGAATCAGTCTGAACCGCTGACTCACGGACACAGAAGAGTGACACATTCTGGATTTTCTTCAGGGCAGGAATAGGTTCCAGGGAGAACATGTTGAGCACCGTGACCGAACCATCCCAGAGAACTAAGAGGTGGTTCAGAACAGGGACTGCCGTCAGCTGGCTGATTGCTCCGCTTCGGCCCATCTGTCTCTTCCCCACCTCCCGCACTGAAAGGCTTTCTTCACCGCTCATGCTATTTACAGTGAGGTACTCGACGACTCCCTCTTTGGTCCCAATATAGAGGTTTTTACCAAAACACTCCAAACACTGAATGCTGGATTTGTCTCTGCCTTTCCCTGAGGGAATTTTTTGACAGACTAGCACAGGAGTAAAGACTTTCATGGTTATTTACTCTTAATTTAGCTCTCAGTGGCACCTAAAAATAAATGAGAAACCTGGGTAGAGAGAGAAAACAGCCTTCATTAGCTCAGAAATCTACATGCTGGAAAGCAAACAATTAGGTTAAATAATAAAAACACAACCAATTCAAATAATATTTTAAAGATATACAGTGTTTATTAGCCACAATGCTAAATGAAACGAGTAAAGAATGGTCTCACCTCATTAGCGTAGAAGCTGTCAGTGTTACGGACGTTTCATTTTTACTCAAGTGTATTTTGACCTTGCCATGTGACTCTCATCCTGAGAGGAAGTTGGTGTCAGCAGTTTTACTGCTTTTACTCTCATGGCTCTGACTGGATGGTTGGTTGCACAATGCCAAATATCCAAGAAAGAGACATAGAGACATAAAACCTTTAGTTAAATATTTCTTGTATACCTTACACTGTAAAAATTTTTAAGCCCGTACAACAACAACAAAAAATCGTAGTACTAATTTCCCCTAGCTTTTTCTTGTTTACTCAACTTTTGTAAATAACGTACGTTAGTAGTAGTGTATCTGTGTGATATGATGTCTGATGTCTGTAGGAATTGTATAATAATCCTGCATGATTAATTACAAATCATAATTGAGCGTCACTGAATATGTATTAGGGATGGGAAGAGGGTCAAAAATGAAAATTCCACAAAAACTGACTACTATATTTCTCTTAAGGTACTCAAGAAGACAAAATGACTGTCACCAAAGTGTCACATTAACCACGTAACCACAAATTCCAAGGGATTCATAAGTATAGGAATCATACCTGCTTATCAAAATAGTCCCGGATAGTTTACATTTCATCTGCAAGGTCTTTACTCTCTGCCATTTTGTTGTTTTGAGGCCCACAAACCTGAGGGAGTGAAAGAGAAAAAAACAATCTATGAACACTAAAGTCTATAAACAATCAGGACAAAATTTTGTACAACAGACAACATATAACTTACTTAACTTACGAGACAAAACACACTGTAAGTTACTTCTCCAACTTTCATGGAATCCTGCTAGACCATGTGCCCCAAGATTGTCTAGAGACAGTCACAAACTGATTTTGGACTACATTGCAAGTGTCTGTAAATCATTATTGGTTCAAAAACGTGCCATAGCCAAATTCTCTATGTCACTTCTCTTTCCCAACAAGGCTAGTTGAATAGTGTGCAAATTTGCTCTGAACTGGGAGGGCCAGAATTTGAGTGGACCCTATGTAGAGGAGTTTTCAACATATCTGGTGTATTGAAGGTGCACTCTCAGGGTACAGGCACAACAATCGGCCTGGGTGCCAATGCCAATACTGGCGCAGGTGTATTCACAGTACCTACGCTGCATGAAGTGTGTGCTCAATGTAGATCTGTATAAGAAAAAACACAATGTGAATGATCAGGTTAATAAAAGGCAAAGTAATGAAATAGATAATGAATTGTATTATTTTTTGTTTATAGCTACTGCTGCACAGCTTTGAAAGTATTATCAATAAACATTATTTCAGAACTTTCCATAAAGCATTCTACAACTGTAAGGGCAATTAATCAGAATTCTCAGTTGCCCTCAGTACAGTACAGATGGAGAGTAGGCTAATGTCTATGCAACAGAAGTGTGAAACCAGGTAAACCGTTTAACCAGTGCTTATGAAGAGATTAAGAAAACCAAAAATATAACAAGATTGCAATCAATTTACAGTCAATTTACTCAACAATAAAACAAGGACTTAGACACAAAAATAAATTAAAAGGGAAGTAAAGATAAATAAATAAAAAATCTGCACAGGCTCAAAAAATTAATAAATAATAACCTTCTAAACACAAAATTAGCAATGAATACAAGCTTATCATAAGGTATCACAAGGGAAATATTATAATACATGGTTTTTATCAACTAAGTCCAGCGAAATCCCATCTTTTTATTTGTAGTTTTTGACAGGGCTTTTAGATATTGTACCAGTTAATTCCCTCATAGCAACCTCATTGACGTCACAGTGACACGCACAGAGGTGGGTAGTAATGAAGTACATTTACTTCATTACATTTACTTGAGTATTTTTTGGAAAAAATAGAAGCGGTTTCTCACTCGGAGCATTGGATGAAGTAGCAGTGGACCGACGTCAATTAAAAACAAATCTGCAAATTCATCCTGTTTGCAAGCGATGAAGATCTTTATTAGTTGAACTGCGTATGCTGTCTGTGAACAATTCCACAGGTATCGATTTCATTTGATTTCAATTCATACAGCCAATAGCCGACATTTTACAACCAAACAGATTATTACGCCATGATAACAAAGTATGTAGCATTTCTTTACCGTTTTTTATGGACATATATCTTAATTTATACATTAAAGGTGGACTCAGTATTATTTCAAATACACTGTTTGGAAGTTAGTCGGGCCGATACCAGGGTTGCCAGGTTTTTACAACAAAACCCGCCCAATTGCTCCTCAAAAGTAGCCCAATTGCATTTCAGGGGGGTCCCACGGTAAAAAATCGTGTTCTGGGGGGTACAATTCGCGTTTTTGGCGGGGCTTCCCTGGTAAAATTCGCATTCCAGGCGCTAAATATCACGTTATTTTGGGTCGTTTTAACCCGCGGACATGAAAAACAACACGTGGCCACAGTGTAAAAGTAGCCCAGTTCCGCAGGAAAACAGCGGACTTGGCAACACTGGCCGATACCAACAACAAACGTCTAACCAATCAGCATTAGAGTCTGGAGGAGCTGAACACGCAGCACCAAGTGGGTCCTGGGAAGAAGGAATAGGATATAGCATCGATAAATTATGTAAGTATGAATATTTATTTAGCTATGTGTGTATATGTGAAAAATTAGAAAAGATCAAAAACAAGGAAGAAATTGATTAAAAATAAACCATGACTGCATAACAGCAAAAGTAGGTGGCAATATGCACACAGGATGCAACGCGCCAAAAAACAGAAGAAGAAGAAGAAGAATCAGCATTAGGGGGCGTATGACGGTCAAGGAGAGAGAACGAGCAAGAGGGAGATTTGAAAATAAGAAAAAAAAAAAACCTGCAGAACGAGAGATGGGACACAATACAAAAGAGCTCAAAAGAATATCACTGGAATGAAGGTTTATGCCTGGGCAAGCGCTTTAGGACCCACGTTTATATTAGAAAAGCTTTCCAGCGCTGGAGAGAGCTAAGCAGGAAGGCCAGAAAACAGATGCGGAGGCTGCTTTGATTCCTTATCATGTGAGTAACACTGGGTTTTGATTGTCTGGAGCTGCTGTTCTGTTTGCGATTAACAACAAACTCTTGTTTGTATTTACTCTTGTGTACTATACGTTCATTTTTTGTGCTTCCATCAACTGCACTTTATTTTTCGTGAAGCATTTTGTTGTGCGTCAGCTGTGATAAACAGACATCCACTTGCATTGCGTGTGTAACAGAGGCCAGATAGTGAGAGTTTTGCAGTTAAACTACTGCACACTGACGCCCACTAGAGAATGAGGTGTTTAGCATCATTGGTAGTGCATTCGCCTCGCATGCCAGCAGCGATTGGGCCGGGGTTTGAGACAAATGCAGGCAGTTTGTGACTCAACAGGTCGATTTCTAAATATTTTTGTGGGCTAGCCTGGATCTGTTCATGACACTGGTGTTTTTAAGAACAGTCCACTTTACTACAATGCTGAATATCCCCCAGCTGGTCACTTTCTTCTAGGTGACAGTGGGTATCCAAGTATTGATAAGCCCATTCGAGTTGTTACACCATATAAGTTGCCCTTACAAGGACCAGTGGAGGAAAGGTTCAATCGGTGCCATTCACGAGGCCAAATAATAATTGAGCGAGCTTTCGGAATGATGAAAGCAAGATGGAGGAGAACATTGTTCTCTGCTTTGGAGGTGAAAGTGGGCTTCTGCACGGAAGTGGTAATAGCATGTGCATTCCTGCATAATGTCTGTTTAACCAATGGTGATGTGCTTGAGCCGGAGGATGCAGAGAATGCTGAACACCCCTCCCCACCACCACCACCTGATGCAGCGGTCCCCGTTGATAGGTCTGCAGTCCAGTTCAGGGACAGACTGGCTGCACGGGTTTCTGCTCCTCTTGGTGTGCAGCTTCCACTGACGGAGCATGATTACACACTGTGACTTTGCAGAATTTTGTTTTGAATTTCTTCTTGCCCAGGTACTGTACTTTTATTAGTAAATTGTTTTATTTTTTGACTTTGTGTATATAAACCTAATTTTGTATTGTACTTGAACATTTGCTATTATGCACTTAAAAAAAAAAACTACACAAATTCAGTATAAGACTGCCTGAGCTTATTTTTGGTTTTACAAGTACTGTATTTTTTGTTTACTTCGGAGTGATGTTATTTTACACAAATAGTTTGAAAAAAAGTTAGTTAGTTAAAATAGTTTGTTGTTGAAAAAAAATAAATTAATATTTACCTCAGTTTGTATTGTACTTTAAAAGCTGTTCACTGTACTGCATTTTATGAAACTATAAAACATTGTTTTAATAGGTGACACTGACTGATCAAGAGATTTTAATTTTTGTGCTACATTTATTCTATTTATTTTTTGTTAACTTGAGGTGCAGTTTGGTTAAATCCTTTTGTTAGTATTCATAACTGTACTTATGTTACATAAGTGCTATTTTGCACTTTATTAAACGAAAGTTTTTGTATTACATTTTTCTGTAAAATTGAAGAATTTTCAAAATTTGTTTGTTCAGTGCCCTTTAGTCTTTGTTTATTTCATCTACATAAATTATTACACAAATCAGTATGAAAAGTTAAGTGTTATAAACTTAATCAAAGTTGTAACTCTTGTAATATCTTAATTGTCATAATTCTTAATAACTTAACATTTATTTTCAGTTTTTTATTATGTAAGGTACATACAAAAGCCATTTAGAAGTATCAAGAACATTTATCAACTATATACACATGTAAATATATATATGAACACAAAACAGTATAACAGTTGCATGAACAATAACTTACAAAATGCAACATAAGGCTCAATCGAGATTAAATCCTCCAAAATGTCAAAGAACTGACATACATGTTGCTCAACTTACGTTTTTGTTATATGATCCACTAGTTTAGTTAATACAGTAAGCATCTGGCCTCCATCTGACGCCGGTCTTGTTTCTCTGCCATTTCCTTTATGACTTCCAGAGAAGTCAACTCACTTTGCCTCTTTCTTTTTTGGGGGTTTTCCCCTTCCCTCTACTTGCCTTGTTTGATGGCCTGGAAATTTTCTCTGCTGTTGAAGAACCTACACTGTCATCTGCCCCTGATGGCCCTGGTCTGACTACATCCTGCACTTCTGCTGCTTCTAATTCAGCAGGACTACAGGCAGGCTGCACACCATCAGCAACTACAGCACCTGAGGGACCTGACATATCTGGTGGGGAAATCTGTGCACTGGGACCAGATGAAAAGGTGGCCACAGGCATCACACTTGGTCTTTGGCCAATAGCCTCATGCATGGCCTCAAAAAAAGGCCATGATGCTGCTGTCACCTCCCCTTCATCTGTTCCAGATCCTGTCTTGGGCAGGCACAAATCCTACAGCATTATTAATAAAATATTAACATATATACAGTTCTATGAATTACAGCCTGCACTGGTTTATTTGGTCTCAAATCTATAATAGTAAATCTATAATAGACGAAGGTAATGCTTCGTCGCAGAATAATCTGGAAACCATGAGAAACATTGTGCCACTAACACTAACAGAAATAACTTGTGGCAGAAATGGTCTAATGTTTTCGAGTGCTTTTAAGTGCTTCACACAACTTTTCCCAGCACTTCAAAGCTTTAATTATTGCCCAATTTGAATGTTATTTTTAATGTGACATCCAAAACATTATTTGTTCATCCTTCATAGTTTGTCCCCATTTGTAAAACTAAAAGTTTCACGATGTAGGAAAGCAAACACTTATTTAGAAATAAAAAAAGACAATAAATTACCACTGTAGTAGATGTTGCAGAGGAGCACTAGTATATATTTTATATACCACACCCTAGTATATATTTTTAATATTTATTAACAATAAAATAAAAGGTAATAGTGTCTGCATCTCAACTTAAGCTCACTGCTTTTCTGTCAGCCCTCACAGCGCTGCCAAATCAGGGGCTGGTGCCACCTTAGAACTTAAAGGGTTAGTTCACCCAAAAATGAAAATTCTGTCATTAATTACTCACCCTCATGTCGTTCCACACCCGTAAGACTTTCGTTCATCTTCGGAACACAAATTAAGATATTTTTGATAAAATCCGATGGTTCAGTGAGGCTTCCATTGACAGCAAGTTAATTTACACTTTCAAATGCCCAGAAAGCTACTAAAGACATATTTAAAACAGTCCACGTGACTGCAGTGGTTCAACCTTAATGTTATGAAGCGATGAGAATACTTTTTGTGCGCAAAAAAAAAAAAAAAATAGTGATGGGCAATTTCAAAACACTGCTTCATGAAGCTTCGAAGCTTTACGAATCTTTTGTTTTGAATCAGTGGTTCAGAGCGAAAGTCACGTGATTTCAGTAAACGAGGCTTCGTTACCTCATAAGTGTTTCGAAATGTTTAGAAATTTCAGTGGTTCACCATTGGGGGGCGATGATCTCTGTGAACCCATGAATCAAGTCAATGGGTTTTACCTGATCTCTGATCAGTTTTATACATTTGTAGATGTTTTAATTAGACATTAGTAGGCCTATAATTAAAAAGAATAATAGTAGTTAATAGTCTCTTATTGGCTCAGTGTTTACTGAAATCACATGATTTTGGCAGTTTGATACATGCTCCGAACCACTGATTCGAAAAGCTTCAAAGCTTCATGAAGCAGTGTTTTGAAATTGCGCATTACTAGAAATTGTTGAATAAAGTTGTTATTTTGTTTTTTTGGCACAAAAACACACACACACACACACACACAAAAAAAAGGATTCTCGTCGCTTCATAACATTAAGGTTGAACCACTGTAGTCACATGAACTGTTTTAAATATATCTTTAGTACCTTTCTGGGCACTGAAAGTGTAAATTATCCTGCTGTCAATGGAGGCCTCACTGAGCCATTGGATTTTATCAAAAATATCTTAATTTGTGTTCCGAAGATGAACCTCAACTGTTAGTCCGGAGCCCTGCAATGGTTCTTGAGGTCAGAAAAGTATAATGATGTTAAACGAATGTTGCTGCTAAACAACAAGAAATGCTGTAAATATTGCTGCAAATTTTGAGAAAAGCTGTCACAAATTCAGTAATTTTAGGCCACAAAAATCTGAAAAAAGTCCCGTGAAATCCTGGAAGGACTGATTTGTGGGTAGCCTATTGCGCAGTGGCGCAAAGACCTGTTTGTCTTGAAAATTAATGCCTTTCCGTAGACACAGTTAACCAGTTTACACACGCCTGCAGAAATATACATTTGATTACATTTTGGAGAAGAGACGAAGAAGATCGGTCAATGTGCATTTGATCATTGTTTGTGTTCAGATGTTCAGCGGTTATGAGTGCGAGCACATATAAAAAGTTTTCTCTTTCTTCTTTCAAATGTAGCTGTATACGTTATTAATATACAAAGCAAAGGACATGCAGTGATATTTGGGCTTCAGATGCCAAAATTAATGCTTGTCTCTTCTGTGTTTGTTGCAAAGATATCTAATTATGATAATAATTTAAATATCTATCTAAATATCTAATATCTAAATAATAACATGCTATTGTATTGTTGTAGTATAATATAGTTACAAAGTAACTAGTAACTAGCTACTTAAGTAGTTTTTTAATTGGATACTATTTACTCTTACTCAAGTAACTATTGAGATTATTACTTTCACTTTTACTTTGAGTAAAAATTTCTATAAGTACATGTACTTTTACTTGAGTACAGTTTTTGGATACTCTACCCACCTCTGTTCGGAACCTTTGGGCTCGCCATAGGTGAGTCTGTTCCCAGTCCTTCGGGGGATTGTGTACATGAAACCCAATTCTCGCGAAAGATTTGACTTAATATTAAGCTTGTCTCATGTTTAAGCCAAATTGTATTATGCATTTCCCCTGCAGCAGCACTCTGCGACGTCCACCGCTGTTTTTCAGATGCGCTTGTATAAAACTACTGTATATCGATATAAACGGTATCGCCTCATTCCGTATCATATTAAAATATATCGTTATATCGTACAAACTCGATATACCGTCCAGCCCTATAAACTAGTACACCATATGAAGATGTGATAATTAAACACAGGCACAAATTTATAAATTGCGCACAACATGTCCTCTACATTATGCAAAGTAATGTAAAGTAATACATAGTGCGAAGTAATACAAGTAATACTCTGAATAACTTAGTAGCTTTAAAGCTACAATATGTAAGATTTTTGCAGTAAAATATCCAAAAACCACTAGGCCAGTGTTATATATTTTGTTCAGCTGAGTACTTACAATATCCCAAATGTTTCCAACTATTTGTAAATCGTGAGAAAATCGCAGTTTTAACCAAGGATACGGGACGTGTACGGTAGTCGCCTGTCAATGGCGTCATATCCGCGCTACCCTTGGTTTCCGGTTTTATTTTGTAGAAACCATGGAAACACTAAAGACGCTTTAATATATTACATGTTTTATTAGACAAGGGAACAACTGTTTGGTTACATTTATAGACAGAAAACGAATTATTGTTATATAGTTCAACACATTTAGTCTTATTGTTTAAATCTAGTTTTCTTGATTTTCCGAGAGTACCATGCTTTTACCATGCCTCAGAGAAAAACACAATTTTGTCAAGTAGCTAAGTAATACAGCATTTTCTCCATCATACAATACGGTTTAAAATTAATTGCATGCCATTTATCAGCCACCCAGCATTTATTATTATGATGTTCTAAAATTGATCTAGCTTACTGCAGTGTGCAACAAGTGTCTCACAGCAGCCGCCGAGCGAACGCACAGAGTAACGTCATAACATCATTTTTAACACAGTCAAATGTATCTAATATGATAAACAGCGCTGTGTTACCTTATACACTTGAAGAAGGGGCACCGGCAACTGCAGCTTAATAAAAGTTCCGCTGCTCGCGAGGCGTGTCGCGTTCGTCTCTCATTAGCAATCTCTCCAGCGATTTCTGCTCGAGTCCCGTCCCGATTCTTTTCCACTGTCTGTGAGGTGAAGACGACATCTCCCAAGATTCCGTGCTCAAACTCGCGTCATCATGCTACGCCTTTGTTTTGAATAGGCGACATGTAGCGGTGAAAAATTTACATATTGTAGCTTTAATAAGAATCAATGTATATTTAATTCACACAGTGAATGCAGTGTTTAATTTTTACATTTGATTACTTTATTAAATGTTACTGTTACTTGGCCCCCACAGGCATCTGAATCGCGCCCTCGTGAAGTGTTCATTCAGAATGACTACTTTGAAGCAGATCCTCTCGCAGATATGCCCAGGGGACTGGTTCTTTTCTCTGGACTTGAAAGACGTTTACTTTCACATCCAGATAGCCCCCCATCACAGGCGCTTCTTGAGATTCGCCTTCGAGGGAGTGGCATATCAATATACGGTCCTCCCATTCGGACTGTCTCTAGCTCCTCGTACTTTCACGAAGTGCATGGACGCAGGCCTTTCCCCTCTGAGACAGATAGGAATCCTCATTCTAAACTACCTCGACGACTGGCTCGCCTTAGCCCAGTCAGAGGCCGAGCTAATGTCCCACAGATCCCTTCTCCTCAGCCACCTAGAGTGCCTAGGGCTCAGGGTCAACTTTGCCAAAAGCTCACTGTCTCCCAGCCAACATATCTCGTTCCTGGGAGCAGTTTTTGACTCAACCCATATGAGGGCTGTAGCCATACAGCAGCTTGCGGCCACCTTCATAGTTGGAGCCTCTCTACCTTTCAGAGTGTTTCAGAGAATGCTAGGCCTCATGGCCTCTGCATCCCCGGTACTACAGCTGGGCCTGCTTCTCGTGTGTGGCCCCTACAGTACTGGCTGAAACCCCGAGTTCCTTTCAGACTTTCCTGCCAGACCTGGAAGGGCACCACATCCTGGTCCGCTCAGACAGCATGACAGTGGTGTCCTACATAAACCGCCAAGGTGGGCTCTCCTCGAAATGTCTCTTCACTCTGGTGAAGAGCCTCTTGGAATGGACACATTGCAACCTGCGGTCACTGAGGGCAGCGCATGTGCCGGGCAAACTGAACCAGGGAGCAGACATGCTGTTCCGGAACAATGTCTCCTTGGAAGAGTGGATGCTCCATCCTCAAATGGTTCAGAGAATCTGGGACATCTTAGGAAGGGCAGTGGTCGACCTCTTCGCCTCAGAAGACAACTTTCACTGCCCAATTTACTTTTCAAAGAACAGGGATGCGTTGGCCCACGACTGGCCCAGCCTTCTCCTTTATGCTTTTCCCCTGATCACCCTGATCCGTCAGGTGATCAGGCGAATCAGGGAGCACAATCAATCACAAGGTTCTCCTAGTGGCTCCACTCTGGAGAAACTGACATTGGCTCTCTGAGCTTTCTCAACTGCTCATAGCAGCCCCATGGCCCATTCCCCTGAGACGGGACCTCCTCTCTCTCAGGCGAACAGGACAATCTGGCATCCCCGGCCCGAGCTTATGGCCTCTCGATGGGACCCTGCAGACCTCCCCGAGAATATCCTAAATATGATTTCACAGGCTAGAGCCCCATCTACAAGATGTCTCTATGCCCTTAAGTGGTCTGTCTTCTCCGCCTGGTGCACAGCCCGCGTCGAAAACCCATCTTCCTGCGACATATCTTTGATATTGTCCTTCCTCCAAGAGTTGTTGGATAAGGGTCGTACCCCCTCCACTCTCAAGGTCTATGTGGCGGCTATAGCAGCTTTTCATGCTCCTGTAGCCGGACAGTTGGTAGGCAGGAACAACCTTGTTGTCCGCTTTTTAAAGGGGTCTAAGAGGCTGAATCCGCCTCGCCCCTTTACTGTCCCTATGTGGGACCTGTCTATGGTTCTGAGGGCTCTTAGGAGCCCCCCTTTTGAACCGTTACAGTCTGCTGACATCCAACACCTGTTGCTTAAAGCCACTCTGCTATTAGCTTTAGCATCGGTCAAGTGAGTAGGAGACCTACAGGCGCTCTCTGTGAGCCCTACCTGCCTTGAGTTCAGGCCCAATGACTCCAAGGTCGTCCTAAAGCTAAGGCATGGTTATGTACCCAAAGTGCTCTCCACTCCGTTCAGAGGTTATAGTTAAAGGTGCACTCAGTAGTTATTAATAAATAAATAGTATTTGACAAATATGTTTAAATATGTCTTTTACACTTTAGAGGTGTAAATTAGAGGGATTAGAGGTGCATTCACGCCATGTCGTGATTACCATAATTACTGCTCGGAGCTCCTCGGACTTATTTGTTTGGATCGAACTACTATCAATGCCAAATGTATGAATGTAATTTGATTAATCAATCGACAAATGCCTTTTTAAATTTACTTACTTATCAAAGGTAGTGTAGGCAATTTTTATAAACATACTGGTTATACTGTTATACTGGTTCATCCAATCATTGCATTCGGTCCGAGTGTCGCAAATGAACAGCAGCCGCCTTTTACAGTTCCTCCTGAACCAAAGCAAGATGCTGTGTTCACGGCATATTGTAAACGTAATTACAAGATGGCCACTCGTGACGTTCTACCCGTAGCTGTTCACGTCCTCAGACGCCGAAATGAATCTGCAGCAATCAGGTGATACAAGTAAGAGCTCTGTAGTTGTTTACATTCATTATTATTGTAATGTTGTGTGGTTTGAGACATGACGTAATTTAACGTCGTCTCTTGTGGCGCTTTGCAGAATCATGTGTTTCGAAGGAGGCGTGGCTTTGGACAGTGCTCAAGTGTGGGTCTCTAAACTATTTTATGTCTAGTTATTTTCAGATTAATTTTGCATTACTAATAGTCAATTATAGGAATTACATAAAAATATACGATATAACAAGCTACTTCACTACTTAGCTGAAGCCGCAGGCATGACGTTGCAGCGGTCAGGTACAAGACAGCTCTCAAATAATTCGGAGTTTACAAGTTGTAATTACAGGATGTGAATGCTTTTTACAAGTCATAATATCGTAATTACAGTAATTCTGACATGGCTTGAACACACCTCTTCTCACTTTATTTCACTAGTGAAACTTAAACAGAAAAGTTCCCCTTTAAACAACCCCATGGAATCAAAATGGGTCCTATACATAATGCTTGTTTTTTATTTATTTTTTTTATGTTAGTATAATTATGCCTCAACAAAATAGCAGTTTTATGCATTTATATCTACAGTCTTTCTATCAAAGGAAAATGAACCAAAGATATCAATGACTGATATTGTTCCCAGAGACATACAAGTTTAGTTAAGCTTAGTTGCTCACTATAGACAGTGGATCCCTAAGAATCATTCCCACCATTCACCTAATTCATGGTGGCCATTAATGTATGCATTGTAGTTGTAGTATGGGGAAGTGCATGGTTACGTATCTTTAGACTTTAAAAAACAGGCAGTAGACAAGAAGAAAACACAAGTTTATTGACTAAAAGCGCACTTTGTGTGTGCTTGAATTTTTGAACTTTTCAAACATTTTCAATATTTTTCCATGCTTAATGAGGACAATTGTTTCCAAATTTTCGTAATAGCGAACTTGTTAAACAAAACATTAAGCATCCTAATCAGCAGGCGACACAGATAATTAATCTATTCATTGTTCATGTTTATTCATCATTCCATTTATGTGAGCAGAAATCCAAATCTGAATCTATTTTGCCCTCAACAGCTTTCCTGCAACAGTTGGACAACTGTGCTGCTCTCAGATGAGCTCACTTCTCCCTTCCACAGTCAGTGCACAGGATGTCATCCCGCTGGGTGAGGAATCCACGGCCCACCAGAGAGACAGAGCACTGCATACACGTGAAACACTCACTGTGCCACTGCCGCTCTTCAAATGAGATGTACTTAGCACCTGCCAAGCCTGGACATACACACATAGTTGTTTTACAGTCAAGTACGATGCTGATGAAATTTTTAATTTTAATTTAGAGGCGGATAAAAATAGCCGCCAGATGTAAAGAATGAAAACATACTAGTAATTGGCTTAGTGCAGCCCACGCATTTCTTGGCATACAGATTGCTGAAGCAATCCAGGCAGTATGGGTAGTTTTCTCTCGAGGTAAAGCGCTGACCTGCCAGTTGTCTCTTGCATCCAATGCAAGTGAAACACTCGCGGTGCCAGGGCTTATCTTGATACGTGACACCGCCAGTTGTAATGGCCTACAGAATTGAAAGTGGATCTCAGTACAGTACAATAAGTGTTGGAAAATATTGCACATTTAAAGAAATAGTTCACTCAAAAATAAAAACTCTATCGCATGAGAAACTATTTTGAGGTGGCGATTTCATATGAATTTGAACGATGTGTTTCATATGGAAATGTATGATTTAAAAAAAAAAAAGTAAGCATAAAGATCCACCCCTAACTGTCCATGTGGTATAAACGGATTGTCCGAAAGTGTACGAATAAGATCGTACAAATTCATATGAATTAACCACCAATTTGCCAAAACGTAAAATAGTTGAGGTGACGTGAGAGTTTCAAACATTTCTGTCATTAACTATGTTTTCATCCAAAGTTGCGAATTTAACTTATGTGCAAAATTGGAATGGCGCATAAAATATTTGCGAATAAAGCACCATTTTCATCCCATGTGTTCAGGAGAACAAAATTGTCACTTCCTGGGAAACTGGCACAAAATATCTGTAATAAAAATTGAAGTTGCTGCAATCAGGGAAGCCACTGTGGCTCAATAAATGCTGTCATGTTATTTTGTGTTTGGAGGTGGATGCCTGTTTGGAAATGCAATCACGTGAGACAGTTCTGGGAGATAAAATACACCCAGCCGGCACATCTTCTGATCGGATAAAAAAAGTTACCTGCCTCAATTGAGTGCATGCACTCTAAAAAATGCTGTTTTTTTGCAAAAATGCAACTTATTTTGGGTTCATTTTAAGCCAGCCATATAGTAATTTTTAAACAATAGTTGGTTTGAATAAAACTGCCCAGAATGTTGGGCAAACATTTAACACAACCGCTGGGTTTGTCCATTTTCAACACAACTTGGGTTGTTTTTAACCCAGCATTTTTTAGAGTGTATGTTTTTTATGCAAACTTTTCGAATTTATGCACATCTTAGCATCTAGCGTTTTTTTCTAACTGCAATATCTCAAAATTCGCATAAAAATAGGTGGATGGAACCATAGCTATTTTTTACTCATCCTCGTGTTGTTCCAAACCTATATGTACTGCTTTTTCCATGCAATTGCAATGAATGGGGACAAAGCTATCATGGTTGAAAAATTATCCAAAAGCAATATAAAGTATCATAGAAGTACAGTAGTTCATACATTTCATGCACTATATTCCACATCTTTGGTGCTAAATGATAGCTTTGTGTGAGAAATTGGATATGATTGTGGTGCTTTTGCATGCTTTTTGAAACTCAGAAGCCCCAGTTGCATTGCTTTTTGTATTCCACATTAGAAATAAAGCCATACTAGTTTGGAACAACATGAGGGTAAGTAGGTGTATCATTTTTGGGTGAACCATAACTTTAATGAACATGTAATATTGTTTTTCAAATGTCTGATTCCTTGCAAGCATATGCAACTTACTTTTTTACAAGCACAGCATTGGTAGGCGAATTGCTTCTCAAAACAAGGGACACAGAAGTAATTGTTATCTTTAGGGATGAAAGACTTGGTTCCTATTGGCTGCTGACAGCGTTGACACAGAAAGCACGTCTCATGCCAGCTGTTCCCTTTGTACTCCATTTTTCGTGCTCCTAACACATGAGCAGAAGACCACCTTTATACACTGAGATCCTTAACATTTCATTCCACATTTTATGAAATAATATTACAATTATATTTTTCAAAAAATATAAAATACAAAGCATCCTACCTGGCATGACAGTCTTCTTGCAGGTGCTACACTTGGAGGAATACTCATGAGAATAGCACTCGGTGCAAAGCATAAGGTCATCTTTAGCAGCAAATGGTTTTTCCACCAATGATCGACTGCATTTGGCGCACTTGAAGCAGTTTTCATGCCAGTGCCGGTCCTTGTAGGAAAGGTCCTTCATTATGCATGCAGAGAAAGTTAGAAGCTTACAAATCTGTTCTGACTTTCTGTCACTCATTTTAAATCTTCATTAATTGCTCTCACAAACATTATTTTTGATTTTTGGTTCAGTTGCATTAAAAATTAATTGAATTAATAACATTTTCAAATGTACTGTAAACGTGTAAATCATGATGGAAGTAAATGTGTTCTTATGCCTACCTTACAGTTGCATCCAATTGGCAAAGAACACACCTCACAGCAGTTAGCAAACAGATTCTCATAGCATTTCGTGCAATATTGTGTGTCCTCTTTTAGGATGTATTTCTTTCCGAGCAAAGTGTCCTTGCAGTAATGGCAGTCAAAACGTTCCGTAGACATCGTTGTTTATGTCTTAAAAGCAGTAAACAGAACCATAAAAATGTTACAACATACTAGGCTAAAGCAATCAGAAAGGTGTCATCCACGAAATACGAACTCCTCTTAAAATAGACACAACACGCTAAAATGATGGTTTCTGCAAACTAGGTCCCTTCTGTAGCATCTTAAACCACCTTGAGGATATCAGAAGAGCAGACTGCCATTGGTAATAGTGAGTAAAACTCACCTTCAGTGACTCAATGGGCTTCTGAGGGGCTGCAGGGTGAGACGGCCAGTGATTGAGTGGATGCATTAAAATGACCCTCTATAAATACGATTGCTCTTATTAGCTGAAATCCCCGGGGAGACTGGTCCAGTTGCTTATCTCTGCACCTTTTATGGGAGTCGAATCACAACGCGTGCCTTATGGTCAAGATGATAAGTGAATGGTGCCACTGAAATGTTATTCCCTTTGTGTACTCTTAAATCAGTAATTGGACTCTGAGACCTTTGGACAAGTACTTTTCTTTACTTTTTCTATTACTTTTCATATTATTCCTGTAAGAGTTACAGAAATCATCCTTTTACCCAAATGAATTTGTGTCAAATGAATCTTTAACACATTATCTTCATAGTTACAATACTTTGTGTCTCAAATATCAGTGAAATTAGCGATTGCTCTGACCTCAGATATCTGATATCCTACTGTATCCACATCTGAGCCCTCAAGCAACTGCTGAAGGCTTAGAGAGAGTTGAAGCAAATGTTAAAGTGGATGCCAAGCTTCTCTGTGACCACTAAAATTACTTTGGGTTGATTGGACCTCTGTTTACAAGAAATATGTAGCAATTTCCAAACAGGGGGTTTCCGTTTCTGTTAAATGCCTTAACTGTAAATGTCATCTAGAGTTGGTTCTTGAGTTGGGGGTATACTGTATATGTATAGGCTATGTTCCATCATCTTAAAGTCATTGTGTTTTTTAAAAGGGGTTTTGGTTAAATGCCTAAAATAAGGAGGTCTGTGGGCAAGCTCAAGATATTTTCATCTTTTATTCTACATGAAATAGATCAGTAGTATTTTTTTAAAGCTTTTACTTTTCTTGAAAAGCAGTTGTTAACAAGTGGCTAAATGGGACTGCATGTTGTCTGGGACATTAAACATCATTATAGACTCATTATGTTTATAATTTTGCCAACTTTTATAACTTACGGAGCCCCGCACATGACATGCAAGAAAAAAAGTTAATTGTGCGCACGATTTACTTATTCGTTCCCTCGATTTACTAAATTGTACGCACTACTTAATATTTCGTTCCCTCGATTTGCTAAATCGCATGATTTACTATTTCGTTCCCTCGATTTGCTAAAGTGTGCACACGATTTACTAATTCATTCCCTCAAATTAGTAAATCTTGCGCCTACTATTTTCTTTCCTGCATGTCGTGTGCAGGGCTCCGTAATGCGTCTTAAAGGAATAGTTCACCAAAATATTAAAATTCTTCATCATTTACTCACCCTCAAGTTGTTCCAAACCTGTATGAATTTCTTTCTTCTGCTGAACACAAAAGATATTTTGAAGATTATGGGTAACCAAACAGTTGATGGACCCCATTGACTTCCATAGTATGGAAAAAATATATATATATATACTATGGAAGTCAATGGGGTACCATCAACTTGTTTGGTTACCGATATTCTTCAAAATGTCTTCTTTTGTGTGCAACTGTATTTAAGCTTCAAAATTCATAAAAGTTGCATTTATTTGTGAAATATCATGATGAACAAAGCATGTAAGAATCATAAACTTTTTCTGCAATATTCTTTGTAGTTCTTTGTAGGTTCTCAAATCAGGCTGTTTAAGGCCTATAACCTTCAAAATTCAAACTTATTTTAAACTTTCAGTCAAGCCGTTTTTCAAGCCAACATCCAAAGACTGCTTTTCTATTTTCTTTCTTTTTATTCATTTATTTATTTATTCCTGTGATGCTTGTGGAAAGTTTGCAGTAATTTAATATATATATACATTATATGTAAAGAACCATAATGAACAGATCCGTTTTGTTTGCAGTATTTTGCACTTAACACTTGAGCTGCATCCAACTAATTAAAAATGTGTCTCTGAGTTTGTAGTCATATCATTTATCAAGAGGATGAGAGAAATGATCTTGTGCAAAAATAGCTCTGAAGATCAGCGGTTAAAGAACTTAATCCATCATGCATGCATAAAGGGAGGTCCGTATATTAGAGAAAGCAGAGATCAGTGCTACCTTAGTTTTTCTGCAGTTTCTGGCTCACATAATCTGTTTTAAATCCTGGTGATGAATGAACAGAACTGCATTCATTTCTTGGTGATTTATTCAGTGTGATGACATTCAGTTTATATGATCTTTCTTGCAAAAGTGTCTTGTAAAGTGAAGTGGCCTGGATGCCAAAAGTGACAGTTTGCAGAACTGCATGCCACAATTACGTAACTCTTGACAGCAGTATTTTGAGTCTCATTATCTTTCCCAAGCACTCATGTCTGTCTTTTCGTTCTCTTTACCAGGTGTCAACATGACCTGCTAGATGTTTGAATTGATGAACAGCCGTCACCAGGGGTTTTAAGCTCAGAGCACGGCTGTTGCGACCATAGTTTAACCTCCAACTGTGAAGTTAGCAGCTCATCTCAGAATAAACAAACATGGACAGACTTTTGGTTGCTAGGCATCCCAGAGCATGCAGCATGTTTGTCAGAAACTAGACAAGTGAGTCCAGATTAAAATGTGTGTATGTTTATACGTGATTGTGTGATTTGAAAGATTAAGAGAAGGAAATGTCGGCGAGGAAAAAATCTCTTTAAATTGAAATATGAATATCTGGAACCTTTAAAGGAAGTAATAGGGATTTTAAAAAACATAACAATTTACTAATGTGTCTAATATTTCTAGACTTTTTACCATTTTATAGAAATGGAGGTTATGACAGAAAAATGATGAGCTGCAGCCAGAAACATATTCTAAGCAAGTACCTGAAAGCATGAAAGCATAAAAGCATGCACTTTTTTTTTTCAACTTACACTTTTTTTTCAGTTAGTTGCCAAGAGAATATTTCTCATTTTCATGTAAGGCTTTTCAGTTTAAAATTTCCATCTAATATTTGTATTTTATTTTATTTTAGCTTTATTTCAATTACCATAAACAGTTAGTTCATATATATATATATATATATATATATATATATATATATAGTTAGTTTTAGTCTCAGACCACATTGAAAATCTGATATTTACAATCCAGTTTAAATATTAAATTAATAGTTAATATAATTTAATAATATGATGATGATGATGTGCTAACTTTAACAAACTTTTTTTTTTTTTTTTTACCTTTTACTGAAACTAATGGCAGAAACAATAAGCCCATCTTACAATTGTATACTTACCAACAGTCAATTTAATCTGTTGTGACATATCTGCTGTAAAATCTGCTGATCTGACACTGATTATAAGAAGGCATCTCTTCAGCTACTTCATTCTCACACATTCTACTCAGGACTAAGATGCTTAACAAAGTGTTGACAGCATAAGTGGAGTCATTGGGTTGAGATCAGGTGGCCTTCATAGCAATAAGTGGCCTCACACCATTCAGCTTCTCTGAGTTGACGATTGCCTAGACAAGCCTCGGCAGAGCTCTCAGTTGGAAACAAGATAGGCTTGGTGGACAAAGAGACAAAGAGGCAAAATCACAAACCCTATGATCTTGCAGAACTGTACACCCCTTCAGGGACCCTGAGACGCTCTCTCGGCTATGCCCAGGCAGGATTGACGGAGGACAAGGTGACAGGATATGCAGTAAAAGCTGATTAACTTGTAGGACACAGAGTTCACTAATGCTTACTGCAAAATTTGCAGTTATAAAGTAGATTTTCACATTTTCTTTGTGCTACCATTGTGCTAGGATGTTCTGTGTAGTTGCCAGGGTGTTGCTAGGCAGTTGCTAAGGTGTTGTTAGCATGTTTGATAGGGGGTTGTTTTTTGGCCCACCTCAAGTCTTTGATATAACAAAATCTCATGTCAATTAGTAACTATTTTACTTTTTGCCGAATTGGTGGCTCATTTGTAATAATTCATATGATCTCATATTTACATTTTCATACAATCTGCTTACGCCCCAATGATTGTTATGTTTAGGGGTTGTGTTAGGGGAGGACCTTTATACTTTTTTCTAATAATCATGGAGGCCAAGGCAGAGACGAGTGGCCGAGGTGGAGCCAGGGTGCCGGCGGACTGAGGCACAGCTAGTGGGACTAAGGACCAAGGCGAAGCCGGAGGGAAGGCGGAGCCTGACTGAGCCGAAGGGGTGGAGGGATGAAGAGCAACTGAAGGCTTGAAAGTCTGTGGCACAGGCAGAGTGACGACTGACCAAGGTGGAGCCGGAAGGAAGAGGGAGTCCCAGTGGAGCTGTAAGGACAACAGACCCAGGTGAAGCTGAGCGGTCGAGGAGCCAAGTTGGAGCCGACTGGTCGACAGGCCGAGGTGGAGTGACGGGCCCGGCTGCCTGAGGTGGAGACAGGGGAATCACTTACCAAGGCATAGCTGGAGACCAGAAGACCCGAGGCAGATCCACGCAGCAGAGTGAAGTAGACAGAGGAGCCAAAGAACTGAAGGGAGCCAGCGGAAGCGGGGCCAAAGAACTGGCTGGGCAGGACCAGCGGAGACGCTGGAGACTTGGAGCTGGGCAGGACCGGAGAAAATGGGAGACTACGGGGATAATCCTCTTCCAAATCCTCATCAAATATTACAGAGGAGCAGCTGCAGCCCACCCTCAGTGGCAGGAGTGTGGGCGGGGCTCCATTCCATTCCCTTGATCTCCACGAACACGCCCACTGGGACAGACGGTGTTGCCTGCTCACGCACCTGGTCAGACTTTCCATCAGGCTTGGGCTCTGGGGCGATGATCAGCTCAGGCTTGGGCTCTGGGGCGATGATCAGCTCAGCCGTTGTCTCTGGTGCTGGCATCGTGGCAGGCTCTGGCATAGGCTCCGTGCAGGGTGTGGGAGGCGGCTGGCTGGGCTCTGGATCCGGGGTGGGGTTGGTGATGTCCTCCTTAGCGGGAGAGATAGTGAACTGTGATCCATTGTTCACCAGCACCCACCCTGCAAATGTGACGAAATTCCCCCGAGGACCATCACCGGACAAGGCGTGCCTTGGATCTGTGTAGTGGGTGAGGCACACCAGGTCTAAAAATTTCCTTGTGTGGTCCTCAAGGGTTTGCTCTTCCTGCTTTAAGCAGAGAAGGCGGACTGCTGGTAAGTCCATTATTATAGACGCAGCAAAAAAATTATCTTGTGGTTCAGTCAGACGCAGGAGATTCAGGGAAATAAACAGTCTTTAATAATAAATCCAAGAAGAAATTCAAGAGATTACAACTACGTTCAACATAGATGAGACTTAACAAAGAACTGAGAGGAACTAAGTCCTTAAGTACACAGAGTGAGGTAATTTACTGGAACAGAAACAGGTTTGTGTTTAATCAAAAACCATGGAAACTAATAATGACCAGGAACACAGGCAAAACTAGAATAGGGAAAAAGAAACCAAAACACAATAAAACTTAAACATAACCCTGACAATATTATCTTTATGAGTAGTTGCCATTTAGAAATATCTGTCGGCTGAATGCCATGATTGACCAATCAGAAATAAGTGTTGCAGAGAGCTGTGTAATGTACGAAGCACAAACATTGTATGACAAGTTATGCTTAAAAGCATAAAGGTTTTATTATTATTATTATTATTATTATTGTTATTATTATTGTTTTATAGACACCAGTGTTTTGTGTATTGACATTTAATCATGTAGCTTTTTAACTCATGTAACCAAATACTGTAGTGTACTGCATTGTGTTCAATATTTTATTTTATTTTATTTTGCTAATTTTATTTTTCCAAATTTTTTGGGTTCTTTGGAGAAGCCTTTAGAAATCATCTAGCTAAAGCAAACATTTATTTTGTTTATGAATTCATAATAAATATGCCTTTTCATGATCCTTCAGAAAAATGAAAGGGCCTTAAATTTCATGGGTGGTTTTCATTGAATTGTGGCAGTAATGCTTCAGATGGTATTGTGTAAAATCTGCTTGGTGATCTACATTATTTCTCTGTTTGTGGATTTTGTTGTTCAGATCTTTAAATATCCCAGTGCAAAATAGAATTTAATGCCTAAGCTTAGTCCTATATGGATTTACACACTGATTATATTCTTGTCCTCTGCATGCGCGCACACACACACACACACACACACACACACCATGCAAAAAAAAAAAAATACATATTCCCTCTTCAAAGTAATACGGAAATATGTAGTAACTGGATGAACTTTACCACTTCATCTGGCATATAACCTGAACAACTGTCTATCCTATTGTTTTGAATGCCAGAGTATCAACACAGAGAAGTCGTAACAACAACAGCGAGGGATTTGATGGCCAGCACACCAAACTGCCCCTGTGGTGTCATCATTCAGTGTACAGTGGATTTGGTGGGCTATTTTTACCAGTCTGAGATGTTGCTGAAAAAGCAAGTTGCTGTTTGACTAATGCAGGTGGTGAAATTCTGTAAGCTTGCAGTTGTGTTTTTAATGCAGTTGCTTAAAGAAACATTTCACAAAATTTTTTACTCATCCTTAGTGTAAAAGTAGTAATCTTTACACTGGTCCTTTACATATAGTACAATGACAGTTTATAGGGAAAATGTCTGTCAAGGTCCTAAAGCGGGACCTAAGATATTTTATATTCAATATCTTAATATTGAAAAAAATAATAGTTTTAAAGGCTCGTTTACACCAAAAACGGTAACTATAAAGATAACTATAACAATAACTATATCAGCATCCAAAGCACAAGATCGTTCTGGTTATTATAAGCACAGTGCAGTTATGTCGTCTGCCACTTTAAATGCTTGATCTCTTTAAAGCAGGATGAATTCTAATTGGCTGTCAATGATGTTATCATTCATCTGCTATCTCCAATGATATTGTTCCTCTGTGTCATTATCACTATAGTTGTGACGTAAACAAACTATATCTTTATGGTCCTATCATCAACAGGCCTTATTTGTATTTTTTTTTATTTTATTATTAATTATAAAATGTATTATTAATTATAATGTTCCATCACCTAAACATGTCCATTCTCCTGGAAATCCACATATTCCCATCCAACTATGAATTCTCCAGCGTCCCAGAGATGCCTGCTATCTTACTTCAACCAAGACCAGATCATTCCACCTTGGAACCTGATTCAATGCCCGAGTGCCCAGGTAGCCAACTCCAGCGCTCGTACAAGCCGCGTTCAGGAAGACTGCTCTCTCCTCCTCCATCAAGACTGACAGCTTCCTCCATCTCTCATTCTCCTTCTCCTCAGACTTCATCTCTACCCACTTGCTTAGTCTCTTTGTCAATTCCTGCTTTTTCAAAATGGTCCATAAACAGCCTCCGTCAAGCACTTTCTACGTCCAGAATCCATTTTTCCTGCAGATCCTTAAAGATCCAATTATATGATCATTCTCAAAACATTCCCAGCCCTCCTAAAAAAAAAAAAATCCCTAAGAGCAAAATTTAGCTCCTTGTTCTTCTCAGCTGCAGCAGAATAGTTGCTACAACTCTAAGCACGCTAATCTCAAAGTGGCCGCTCGTACTTCCTGTTCCGTTTCTGTCTCGTCTAGGCCAGCAACTAGCAGCCGCCGAACATAGTTCCACAGCCGATCCCGCTCTCAATAACCCACACGCTCCTCTTCTGAGCGTGAGATCCTCATCTTCCAGGTATAAGACAGAAATCCCTTTTGCTTCTGTTTCTACTTTTCATCTTAATTCTCACAAAGGGGCAGAATTCAGCATGAGGCTGCCTCCGCTGAATGTTACGCCACCCTCCCCCCACACACCTTTTTCCTCTTATTTTTCTCCAATCTATACTAGTCTATATTAGAAGCAGATCCATCATCGAAGATGCCTCTATCTCAGCCCTCCTCTCACCTACCCTCCACGTCTACAGCCCCAGCTCGCTTGCCATCTCATACCCTCACTTTAGCGGCACCTCTTCCACCTCCTCCTCCACCAGTATCTTCACAACTTTGCTTTCTAATCCTAGCAGGTGCTGATGTTGATCTTCCTTCTCTGCTCACAGTCCGTTTGACAATCGTTTGCAAAAGCAGCTCGAAAATATTTGACACTATCAGAAGCACTCTCCTGGATCCTGCAAAACAATTACACCATCCCCTACCTCATCTTCTCGATGAGAAGGAAAGAATAGACAGAATAATTGCCATCTCTTCAAACTTGCTAGAAGCTCCCAATTGTAGCAAGCACATTTTGCTCTCTTTACTAGGTCATTTAAACTATGCCATGCGCATAAATCCTCAAGGCCTGCCTTTCATTTTGCATCTTCTGATTCTTGCTACTGCAGTTCAAGGTCTAGATGATCTCGTTGAACTCACTCTGATGAATCAGTCACCTTTATGGGGCTTTGACTGGTCAACAGAAACCATTACCTTCTATTGTGATAACCAAACAAAAGTCCATTGCATCAACAAAGGCCATTCTCATGCTCCAAAAAACACTAGTTTCAGAAGAAACTAAAAATTGTCCTCACCAGCTCCGGCATCCCCACAAAATATTTTTCCTCCCACTCTTTCTACATAGGAGCAGCCACCACAGCAGCCCAGAACACCAAATTTAAATGCTTGGCCTCCCACACTTTCAGATCAAACCTCTTCCACATTAGACAAACCCACCAAACTCTCACATCCACATAAGCTCAAAAAAAAAGGACACAACTCGCTGCTTGCCAAGCCCCACAGGGCTCATATCCATCCAGATGCAATGCAGGCTTTCACAGTATGGGCCCTCCCGTTCAACTGCAGTGAGAGCTTTCATGTCTTAGATATTTATCATGGGCTCCACCGTTCGAAACACAGCGTGGGCTCTCCCGTTTGAATCGCAGTGTGAGCCCTTTGTTTGGGCTCAGTGGGCGCTCTCTCTTTCTGAATTGCAGTGTGATCCTTGTGTCCTAGTCCATTGAGGCTCTCCGGTTCAGATCGTAGTGTGGGATCTCCTATTCAAACAGCGGACTGGAGGAACCTGGATCATCATCATCATTTCATCATCATCAAGCTGAGGTTTAGGTTCAGACACGAACGCGGGTTGTCTCGTGCACAGCTATGGCATATGACACAGCTCTTCCCACGAGGCCATTGCTCTTACATAACAGCTTATCAGTTTTTTTGTCTTTGGGTCATATTTCTCACTGATTTCTGCTCATTCTATATACAGATAAAGTAGACAGTAAAGATTACATTTATATGAATGCATTAGTGAGAGAGCGATTGCGTGTTAATTAATTCTACTTGGCAGCGTCTCTCTACTGAAGCTGTGGGATTTAGTAACTAAGAAATATATGCTAGAACTTTTCAGTTTCTACTTATAAATTTTATTGATAAATCACAAAACAGTGTTGACAATGCATTTCTGCGCTACTGAATGTTTCTGTGTGCTCACGATCTGCACGTGATGTACATGCTATTGTTTGTATGTGTGTGCGCGTGTCACAGTTGGTTTTGGGTCTTGTTTCATGTTTATGATTTCATGTCTTTCATTTTGTAGTTTGTTTCATGCTGCTTGTTTGTTCTGTGCTTCCCTACACTAGCCTGCCACCGGCTGGCGAGATCTGCCGGTTGCAGGTGGGGGAGGAGTACAGAGACAGCCGTCAGGTCAGACACTTCGTGCTTTCCGTAGTGTGCTGAACCTACGTCATTCATGGCAGACATTTTTGCATTGATTGTAGCCGAAGAAGTGGATGCGATTGAAATTCCCATGTTTTGAATATCAGATATTCAATATCAAGATTGGTTAAATAAAGGGATTTGTCTAAGAAAAAACACGCAACTCATGTCGTCCTTGTCATCACAGAATCTGACCAATGAGAATAAAGTTTAACGAGTTCACACTTACATATAATTAAGTAGAGTAAAAGTTAAGCGTATTTGGCGTGTGTCCAGGGGGAGAGCTCCGAGCCCCGAACCCAGAGTACTCCCCCAAAAAGCAAAAGAGCAAAGGACAGCTGCCAGACTAAAAGACCCCCAAAGAAAATCCTTGAGAATTGGTGAGCTGGCGTTTCGAGAAGCATGGTTGCTTGATCAAGAAGGGCTGATGAACGCTACCGATTGATGGATGGGGGAGCGGCGAGGTTCGAACGACCAACCGAGAGGGCCCATGTAGCCTCCAACGGGAACGGCTCACGGCGTCGGGCGAGCGGGTCCTATCGGCCGACTGCAGGGTGAAAGAATTTGGAACGCCCGGCCAGGAGAGCTCTCCCAGCGTCCGAAGGGAGTTCAATACTCACGGCATCGGACGGGTAAGCCTCGCTGGCAGACTGACGGAGAGTAAGGCATAGATGTTCGAGCGGGAGGCTCTTGTGGCATCCGACTGGAGATCAAGACTCACAGCATCGGACGGGTAAGCCTCACTGGACGGAGAAAAGAGAAAACATGGAAGCTTGACCGGGAGAGCTCTTGCGGTGTCCACTGGGAGATCAATACTCGCTGGACGGAGAAGGAGAAAACCTAGATGCACGACCAGGAGGGCTCTCGCTGCATCCGACGGGAGATAAATACTCACAGCATCGGACTGGTAAGCCTCGCCGAACGGAGAAAGAAAACAAAGATGCCCAACTGGGAGGGCTGTCGCTGCGTCCGCTGGGAGATCAATACTCGCTGGACGGAGAAGGAGAAAACATAGATGGTCAAATAGGAGGGCTCTCGCAGCATCCGACAGGAGATCAAGACTCATAGTATGGGTTGTCTGGCATCAGGACGGGTGGGTTGGGATCTTTGGATCCCTTTGATCAGGAGGGAGGTTTGAGAATTATTTATCTCAGGGGAGGGAGCGCCGTATATCAGTTTGTGAAAAAATTGGATGTCGCTCAGGTAGCCTTTGATGGACCCGACTTTTGGGCCTTTGACACTGTTAAGGTAGGAAATGAAGGAGGTGATTGAAAGGAGAGAAAAATCGGGAAACGTTGTGTTATATGAAAAGTGGAATGCTTTAAAACATCTCCATGCTGTCACATAGGATTGGAGGGTTCTGGGGGAAACTGCTTGGAGGATGGTGTCGACCGGATGCGTCAAGGAGGGGTTTTAATGGGTGGGTTACAGGAATATTAGTTCTGAATAGTGAGGTACTGGAGTTGGGAATTGGTCTGCCTCTGGAGCCAGCATCCTGAATTTCTGAAACAGAAAGTGAGACAGAGAGTCTTTTGATTTTCTGACCCAGGGACATGTTTAGCGATTATGATAAATTGATCGCATGCTGAGAT
Organism: Mylopharyngodon piceus; assembly: GCA_039654765.1. Classification (NCBI taxonomy): domain Eukaryota; kingdom Metazoa; phylum Chordata; class Actinopteri; order Cypriniformes; family Xenocyprididae; genus Mylopharyngodon; species Mylopharyngodon piceus. The sequence goes on from CM077449.1 coordinate 22,389,073, forward strand.
CCAGATTAGACGTCTTAAAAATGGCATCAGAGTGAGTGAATTGGAACGACCTTTATTAATGCACTGGACTGTTGCTTCATTGTCCAATGCACTAAAATACTGCTAGCAGTCCATTCTTTCCCCCACAGGAAGGCTGCTACTACAAGAGGGTAAAGCTCGAATAGTGGTGTATTCTGAAGTTGGGGGGACGGGGACGCGAAACAGCATCCTTTGTAAAAACCCCCGAAGCCGATTGAGGGAGCCGTGTCTGTGAACAGCTGGAAATCCACGGGGGAAGAGACTAGATTATTACAGAACAATGAAAGGCCGTTCCACTGTTTAAGGAATGTTATCCATAATATCCGATTGACGGCGGAGGCAGCCTCACGCTTGAGTCGGCCTGTGGGGCTTGAGGAGGGAGATTAAGAGAAGTGTAAGAAGGAAATGGAGGAAAAGACTGAGTCTGTGTTGCAAGCGGAGGCAGCCTCATGCTTGCTTGTGCTGCTGGAGCTGCAGGCCACTAAAAGGGGGAGGGGTTAGCGGTAGTCGCAGAAAGGTGATGGAATGCCTGAGCCTGCGCCGCTTGCGGAGACAGCCTCACGCTAGCATCTGCTACAGGAGCTGGAGGCCACTGCAAAGGAAAGGGGTTGGAAACAGCGGGAGGAAAAAACTGAGAGGCTGAGGGAGGGCTGGCTGCATATAGTGCTGCGGTAGGGAGAGCCGCGGTGAAAGGCAGAGCAGAAGCAGGAGGCGCGTGAGGTCTTGTAGCGGAGGAATCTGGGGAATCTGCCGCTGCGGCCCGACGCTCACAGAGCACCGGATCTTGTGCGGGAGGAAGGTGGTGGTGGTGGGCTAGGCGAATTCGAGGCCCCGTGGGATGGACTTAGGAGAGAGGTTGGCTGATTGCAAGGTAACGTATAGTTTGTACAAATCCGCTTTGTTCATCCTGCATAAAGGCTGAACATCAGAATTAATCAGCGTTTGCCTCAGACTCAGTTCTGTCCACTTTCCAATAGGCGGAATTGTTGGCACGTCCAAACGATAAGAGGACGCCGGGGAGGAAGCTGGAATTCTCGCTGGTGGTGGCCAGGGTAGGCCTCGGCACCTTGGCAAGCGAGTGGCTGCACGAGCAGGCCGGCGCCCACGTGATGAAGCCTGGGGCTCAGTGGCGGTATCAGGTGGAGAAGGAGTGGTCCTGGGGCCGGCAGATTGTGGCGGAGGATCTGGAGAAGAGTTGGCCTCGTCGTCGGACGGGAAGAGTTGAATTTGAGACATCGTAGCAGCGGGCAAACCAAATGCTGATAAACTGTCAAACAAACGGAGATAAGACTGTTGTATATATACACCTCTTGTCGTTAATGAGTTGATTAACTGAATGCTCTCCACTCGTGTTAATTAGGTTAATTATCTGAACCTGCTCCTCCCGAACTTTGTTAATAAAACTTCATGGCCCGGGTTCACAGACAGGGCTTAGCCTAAGCCAGGATTAGGCCTTCGTTTAATTAGGGTATTTAAGTAGCTTTTATAAACGTACCCTAGAAAAAAACATTACTGGTGTGCATCTTGAGACAAAACAATAACACTGGCATATTTTAAGATATGTCAGTGCAAGTTGCTTTCAGTTGAAACAGCTCAAACATGCATTTTAGTCTAGGACTAGCTTAAGCCTTGTCTGTAAAACCGGGGGCATGTGTCATCATCAAGGCTTTCGCAGCCGATTTTAAGCAACTGCAGCGCCTGACCTAGGCAGCTGGTCTCATTATGCTCTCACAGTACTTTGATGACATATGTGATCGTAAGGTGGCTGCAGCGCCGATCAAAGTCGGACAAATTTTCTAACCAGAATGCATTGCTTTTGTCAGGCGGCAGCTGATCTTTGCGGCACTGCATGAAGTCGAACAAGCCTAATGTGTCGTGCTGATTGGTCGCCTTATTGCTCTGTTCTCATTGGTTCATTGCTTTCAGATGTGTCTTATGTCATTAGTCTTTGAAAAAAATAAATAGCCCTCATGTTACCATTGTATCTTGTCTAGCTTTGTTCCCTGTAATCTGCTGTTGGTGAGTTCATGTTTCTGTTCAAGTTTAGTTCATGTTATTTCAAGTCAAGCCAAGCCAAGTCTCGCTTTGTCAAGTCTTTTGTTTATTTTATACCTGTTAACGTTTTCAATAAACTGCACATGGGTTCAGTTCAACTCGCCTTCAGTGGACTTCCGTTACAGCGTTACCATGCAGCAGCGCATTAGTTTAGAACAGCGATTAACTTACGTGTACAATAAGCTGTTTAAAACGTGCATTCACCCAGTCAATATTGAGCATCCAGATGGTATAATCAAACATATCTTGTGGAGCGATCTCGGAGTATGCGTTTATTTGTCATTAAAGGAATACTCCACTTTTTTTTGAAAATAGGCTCATTTTCCAACTCCCCTAGAGTTAAACAGTTGAGTTTTACCGTTTTCGAATCCATTCAGCCGATCTCCGGGTCTGGCGGTACCACTTTTAGCATAGCTTAGCATAGTTCATTGAATCTGATTAGACCATTAGCATCTCGCTCAAAATTGACCAAAGAGTTTCGATATTTTTCCTATTTAAAACTTGACTCTTCTGTAGTTAAATCGTGTACTAAGACCGAGGGAAAATGAAAAGTTGCGAATTTTCTAGGCTGATATGGCTAGGAACTATACTCTCATCCGGCGTAATAATCAAGGAACTTTGCTGCCGTACCATGGGTGCAGCAGGCGCAATGATATTACGCAACGCCTCTGACCCCCTGCTTGCACGGGGAGTGTGCCTTGCAACCATGGAGACATTTGTGAGAGACGCTGCGTAATATCATTGCGCCTGCTGCAGGCAGCAAAGTTCCTTGATTATTACGCCGAAATGAGAGTATAGTTCCTAGCCATATCGGCCTAGAAAATCGCATCTTTTCATTTTCCGTCGGTCTTAGTACACGATGTAACTACAGAAGAGTCAAGTTTTAAATAGGAAAAATATCGAAACTCTTTGGTCATTTTTGAGCGAGATGCTAACGGTCTAATCAGATTCAATGAACTATGCTAAGCTATGCTAAAAGTGGTACCACCAGACCCGGAGATCGGCTGAATGGATTCGAAAACGGTAAAACTCAACTGTTTAACTCTAGGGGAGTTGGAAAATGAGCCTATTTTCAAAAAAAGTGGAGTGTTCCTTTAACTGTTGTACGGAGCATAAATGTGGACTTCATAGATTTCTTATCCTGTTGTCCCTCTATAGGCCATGATCAGAGTTAGACAACCGTGCAGAGAATTCGGGGCCGTGCTCAAGTGGAAACACAACTGGAACTGTTCCTTACCATTCTAAGAACCGTTCGGCTCGACAGTGGAAAAGCGGCTATTTATGGCAACTACTGCCACCTACTTGGACCATGTCTTTCCCACCTTGCTGTTCAAAAATTAATCTGCATTTTTTTGGGGGGTATATCTAAGCTCGAGTTGAAGCTGCTTCCTCAAGCCCCTCCACTTATCAGAGAAAAAAATTATCAAAGAATAACAATTTTGTCTGTTCCTCACCCAAATTTATCATAAGACTATATGATGTCACATTATAAGTCACCAGATCAGACTACCTCTGGTATCTTGGTTTTATTGTTTATGTGGTAGGGGGACACTAAGACCTGGGAGAGAACTGTGTGAGGCACGACCGGAAAGGTTGTTAGGATTAATAATTGTCACACAAATTAGACCAGGTGAAAAGAACTATTTTAAAGGAAGATAAACGATCAGAGTAGAATGTGAAGCTGGGCTCTTTGATTGTTCAGGAGCAGGCTGATGATGATTATAGCAGTGGATAACGCAAGCTGCTAAGCATTTTGATGGTTCAGGAGTGCGGCTGATGACTATTATATCAGTGGATAGTGCAAGCTACTAAGACAAGGACTGACACAGATTGTTATCTGTTTATTTTAGAGTCTTGTATTCTACTGTGTTTATTTAATGTGGTGTTTTAATGAGTTTTAAACTCGCTCAGCATATGTCGAGTCCCTCTTTTCGATAGGCCTACGTATATTGGGAGGTAATGACATATAGCATGGTTTTAATGAGAAGGAATGGTGACTGCTGAGTTGTTTGTTTAAATGTTTTTGTGTTTCTTTTTAGGTGTTCCCAGGCCGTTGCACTCGAGGGACAGTGGGCGCGCATGTGGTGTTTTTGTGGATGCAGTGGTTTGGTGTGAGAGTTTTCACATTAGTAGGTAAATGCTGTGGTGAATTAATTATTGGTTTGAAGTATTATTAACTTTTGACTCCACTTGTTCCTCAGTGTACTGCCTGGTTTGTGTTTTGTTTTCTTTTGTTTATTAGGGTTTTTTTTTTTTTTTATGTGTCCATGCTAAAGTGTATTTTGGTGTTCTACATAAAACTGCTGTGTAAAAGCTTTTGTAGCAAAATCATCTCGACTGCTGGTTAATTCTATACATGATATACCTGTGAGCTCATTGAGTAGGAAAGGTTACAGTTATCTTGACAGATGTGGTCACAATGAACTTTTTGGAAAAATATAACAGTTTTCAACAACATATGGGTGAGTAAATATTTTTGGGTTGAACTATTTGTATAATTTTTTTCATGCTTGAAATCAGGATGGGAAGCTAAATGTTCTGTGAACATAATTTTATTTCCGCATCTTTATTTTACTAACAGACATCTACAGTAAATAATTTGGCAAATAACAATGTTTTGGCAATTAACGTGGCAAAGAACAGTTCTATACACCCTCGAGTTCCTCAGCACAATAGGAATGTGGGTTCATTTCGCATTTGAGTCCATAATGCATAGAGGAGATATCATACTCCATGCCGGCGTCAGTGCAACCAGCCTACATGTGAGTCAGCAGGGGCTCTGAGTCAGACACCACTAACACACTCATAATGCAAAGGCTGTTTTAAAGGGTACCAAGAGCTCACAGCCAACATTCGTGCACGGGAGATAAAGATACAGAGGTGGAGAGAGAGAGAGAGAGACCACAAATCAATACAAGTCAGTAATTATGGTCAGTAATTAAATAAGCAATCTCTGATTCACTTTGTACAACATGATGAAACCATAAACATTTCTTATTTCACATTTTTAGTCACAATACATCTTTGTACTGTCATTGTTTCAATAAATCAAACACTTGAGAATGAAAGAAACTTTTAGCTAAAGTTTTTCCAGTCCAACAGTGTTCAAAGGACTAGTTCCTAATCCCCAAAAAACGATACGGATGTTCATTGTGAAAACCGCTTTAGGGACAGAAAATGGCCCCTCCGTAACACTGTCATCTTTGTCTTCAGCAGGAGACTTTTCTTCCTTGGTGCAAAGGCTCAGAAAGGGCTTACTTTGTCCATCTCATTTCAGCGTTTCATCCTCAGGCATTCGCTACAGGTTTGAGATCGTCCAACAATACGGCTATTTACAATGCATAAAGAGCATTCACGGCAAACCGATTATCTTCGACAAACGTTGATACGAGATGTATAGTGCTGGCTTTGTTACTACACATGATCTCAGTTCATATAAAAAAGTCCGGCTCATTGAAGTGTGCACATTTGAGTAATATACAGATGGACATTGTTAAAATAGCACAATTTTTTTTTTTTTTTTTCAAAACTGATGGTCCCTCATGAATACAAAAGTTAAAAACCCAACCATGAAATATTTAACCACTGATGATGGTGTTACTGTTCATATGTTCAATAGGACACACAACAGCAATAACCCACAACCATGTGTGCTTCAGACATAAAAACAACAAGAATGTACTGTAAGTGATTCAAAACTTGCAAGTAATTGGGCATCCATTTATATCATCTATTAAAAGTGTGCTTTTTCATATAAGCAGTGCAAAAATCAGTTTCCTAATCACTTTTTTTTGTCTTATTTCCCAGTAAAATCATTAAAATAAGATGAATTAGCTTGAATCAAAATTGTGTAAGATAATAAGACCTGTTTTCACAGAATATATAATAGATCATTATCTGTCAAATGCATTCCAGAAGCTTAAACAGTGAAGCATGGCGCTTGCAACACCAAGGCCTACAAGTGCATACAAGTCGCTTTGAATAAAAGCATTTGCCAAATGTGTAAATGAAAATAAATGTACTTTTTTTTTTATCCATTTTGATTTTTTTTCATGCTTTAAGAATAAATACAAAATTTAATGAAGTTTATGGTTAAAATGAGGGGGAAAAATGGTTTGTTTAAGGGGACAGTAAATGAAAATTGGTGAATAAATGATGACAATTTTTCGATTAACTATCTCTTTAAACATAAACCTCATAAAATTATGTTTGATTTATGATTAAAACAGTAAATTAAATATTTCTCTCAGAGAAAAAATATTAAGTTTTAAGCAGATTTAGATTTTAATTTACTGGAAATAAGACAAAACAGCATTTGAGAACGTGATTTTTTTGCAGTGACAGTATCAGCAGCACAGTCTGTGATCCACAGCTGTAAAAAAAAAAAAAAAAAAAAAAATGCTCATTGATCAATAATAGAGTTCTTTACCCTCATCTAATATTAGACTAACTACATGTATGTAAGCACATCAAAAACAGTCCTTCACCATGAAATGAAAGCCGATCTGAGAAATGTGATGACTTGAATCCCAGAGATAAAAGATCAGAAGCATCTCTTTTGAGAAAGAAAACTTTGGCAGCGAACAAATCTTCTAAGCTTAGAGCTAAAGCAACTTAAGAATTAGAAAAGCGAGTCATTATGCTTCTCACATTATGATTTCGTTTGTCTCATACATCGAGTGTGTCTACTCATTTGGCAACATTTGGAAAAAGGTCTTTTGCATTCCTGTGAATATGGCACCACCCACATATGACTTTATGTATATTAGCCTCCTGCTCTCTATTCAACACTTCATTGTTAAAGTAACATTTAAATATTTCAAAAACAGAACTTCACAGTACACATTGATACTTCACAGTATCACATATCCAAGCCATGTAAGCTACTTAACAGTGATATTATCAGCAGTTATTCAGTACAGTAAAACATGATCAGCAGTAACGCACTCTTGGTATGTTTGTTTTTCAGTAGCAAGTGCACGTTGGTCACTATGGGGTCCAACATAGCATGGTAAAATATGAATGCGCAAAACAACATCCAAAACCATGGAAATGAAAGGCAGGTTGTCTTAAAATACATACTATACACATTACATTTACAGTACATAGACATTTTGCACAACATAAGTTCTGTAAACACTGCATAGATGTCTCTAGCACTAACATTTACACAATAACCAATGATATAAATGAAGCATAAAAATCTCAGTTTCAGAAAGTGCTCGGTTCTCATTAAACAGATTTCCTTTATGATGTATGAAAACAGCGAAATTTTAAAGGGATAGTTCATCCAGAAATGAAATTTCTCTCATCAACACGAAAGAAGATACTTTGGAAAAATAACTTTTGTGTGTTATTTTGGACCCCATTGACTTTCACTGTATAGGCAAAAACACTTAACAAAATATCTTCTTATGTGTTCCACTTAAGAAAGAAAGTCTTACAGGTTTGGAACAACAATAGGGTGAGTAAATAATGACATTTAAATGGATTTTGTGCATTTTGTTCAACCTAAATAGGTTTCTTTTGATATATAAATAAGTACTTATTAAACTTGCTTATTAAAATGCATTATTTGCATCATTTTTGAGTGAACTATCCCTTTAAGTGCATTTTTACATCCCTTTAAGTACATTTATTAAACTCTAAATGCATGATTTGCATCCAAAATATCATTTACAAAATATCTTCCTTTGTGAAGAGAGAAAGTCATACAAGTTTGTAGGTGACATTTAAATAACATTTAAATGGATTTGTGCATTTGGTCAAAATAAATGTTTCTTTTCAAATAAATACATACTTATTAAAGGGTTAGTTTGCCCAAAAATGAAATTTCTGTCATTAAGTACTCACTCTCATGTCGTTCCAAACCCGAAAGACCTTCGTAAGACCTTCTCCCATAGAAAGCAACAAAATTACCACATTCAAGGTCCAGAAAAGTAGTAAAGACATCGTTAAAATAGTCCAGTGGTTCAACCTTAATGTTATGAAGCGACGAGAATACTTTTTGTGCACAAAAACAAAACAAAAATAACGACTTTATTCAACAATTTCCTCTCTACCCTGTCATTCTAATATACAGTTTACATTGAAGACACATTGCAGAGCTTCCAGGTTCTACGTCAGAAAACCGACTCATTATTGGCCGGCTCCTGCGTCAGCATCACACGTATGCATTGTGCTTCTCACGTGAACAGCGTCGGCCAATAATGAGCCTGTGTTCGGACGTAAACACGGAAGTGCGGCACTGCGTTCACTGCGTAGGAGACTGACAGGGTAGAGACGAAATTGTTGAAATAAAGTTGTTATTTTTGTTTTAGTTTTGTTTTTGTGCACAAAAAGTATTCTCGTCGTTTCATAACATTAAGGTTGAACCACTGCAGTCATGTGGACTATTTTAACGATGTATTTACTACTTCTCTGGACCATGAATGTGGTAATTTTGTTGCTTTCTATGGGAGATAAAAAGAAACGGATTTCATCAAAAATATCTTAATTTGTGTTCTGAAGATGAACGAAGGTCTTGCGGGTTTGGAACAACATGAGGGTGAGTAATAAATGACAGAAATTCCATTTTTGGGTGAACTAACCCTTTAAACTCTAAAATGCATGATTTGCATCATTTTTGGGTGAACTATCCATTCAAATGCATTTTGTGCATTTTCGTCAAAATCTAATAAATATGTACTCATTAAACTCTAAAATGCATGATTTGCATCCAGGTTAATAAACGCATGAAACCGAACACGAAGTAAATGTACAGCTACTTTGGGACATTTTACAAAAATAAAAGTCTGTAAGTGCTCACAACAGACCCTCATTTGAATTAAGTTACACGAAGCTCTTATTGTCAAGCAACTTTCATTAAGCTGGTCCAGTGATTTAGGTGCGGATTAACCCCAATACCATTTGTCAAGATTGTTAATTGCCTTGTACTCATTGTGCCTTCTGACGTAATCGCAGGCCAGACACGTGTGTTCAGCCCAGAAGTATGCCTTTTTAACCTTAAAGTGTTTACGCCAGTCAAAATACTTCAGGTAAAGCTCCTCGTTTTTGTCAAGGAACAGGAGGTAATCAGCCAGCTCCTTCGGAGACGGGAAGTCATCGACGTGGATAAAAGCGTTTCCCTGCACAAAGTTCTGATAGTTCTCCCTTGGTGGTCCTAGCACTACAGGTACGGTGCCAACGGAAAGCGGGTTGTACAATTTCTCAGTAATGTAGTCTTTGTGAATCGAGTTCTCGAAAGCCAAATAGAACTTACAGCTGGCAATTGTGGGGAAATAGTCCTGGTCGGAAATGTACTCACCAAAAGCCTGTCCGTATGCATGAACCTCGATGTGCTTGTACAATTCATTGTAGTATTTCACTCTGACGTGATCTGGGTTCCAATTGCTGACGATCCAACAAATGAGCTTGTTCTTGCTTGGCGGCACGAAGTCCTCCTCTCCTTGGGCTGCGACAATCGATCCATAAGGCACTTCTATATCAGCATCCTGCCGATAGTTTAGAGTTAAATTAAACAAGTTTTCAATTCCAGGTAACTGAGATGAATGCGACGGTGACTCGAAGTTCATCCAAATCCATCTCTGCAACTTGGGCCGATATGCCGGCGGCATGTTAGAGAGGTCGCTGGTGATGTCCCTGTGATGTATGACGACGGCGTCGGATTTGTTGTAAAGGTTTCGGTCGGCGGTGATGAAGCAGCCATCGATACTGAACAAAGAGCTGCAGACGTTCAGGTCGTAGGTTTCACCAAAAGGCCAAAGCCAGACCAGGATGGTGGTCTGGTTCTGTTCGCTTCTGGTGGAAAGGAGGCTTTTCACTCGGGCTGTGGACGTTTCCGACTCGACGGGGCCTGACAACCAGCTCGTAGACGGTTTGATGTACATTAAAAACAGAGTCACAAAGCATCCCAATAAAAAGATACCAAGCAGGAGGGGTCGTAGGATTCTGTAAGTTGGTGCAGATGGCATACTCTGGCCTTTAAACAGGAAACAGATAAAAAAAAGGCAAAAAAAAAAAAGGTTATCATTATATGAAATAGCAGTTTATTTCAGTTTGATTTTAAAGTCATTTATTTAAAGGGTTAGTTCACCCAAAAATGAAATTTCTGTCATTAATTACTTGCCCTCATGTCTTTATAAACCCGTAAGACCTTCGTTCATCTTCGGAACACAAATGAAGATCTTTTTAATGAAATCTGAGAGCTTTCTGAGCTCTCTATAGACAGCAATTTCAAGGCCCAGAAAGGTAGTAAAGACATTGTTAAAATAGTCCATGTGACCACAGTGGTTCAACCTTAATGTTATGAAGCAACAAGAATACTTTTTGTAAAAACAAACAAAAATAATGACTATTGAATACTCCTGCGTCAGCATCACACACATGCCTCGTGCTGCTCACATGAACAGCGTCGGCCAATACTGAGCCAGCGTTCTGGCGTAGAACCCGGAAGTGCTGCACTGTGTTTACAACATAAACAGTGTACAGTAGGAGACTGACAGGGAAGAGAAGAAATTGTTCAATAAAGTCTTTATTTTTGTTTTGTTTTTGCGCACAAAAATTATTCTTGTTGCTTGATAACATTAAGTTTGAACCACTGTAGTCACATGGACTATTTTAACAATGTCTTTACTACCTTTCATGGGCCTTGAAATTGGTTATGACACTGCTGTCTATAGGGAGGTCAGAAAGCTATCGGATTTCATCAAAAATATCTTCATTTGTGTTCCGAAGATGAACGAAGGTCTTACGGGTGTGAAATGACATGAGGGTGAGTAATTAATGACTGAATTTTCATTTTTGGGTGAACTAACCCTTTAAGATTCAGAACATTCTATTAGACAAAGTGTTAATGAACTGCATTGTGCCATCCTAAGCTAAATTAATACATTTTAATATCCTGAGACTGCTGTTAAATATTTTCTAAACTGTCAGCAACCGGTAGTGTTCCAGCGGCCATATTAGTATTTCCATCCACCACAGGCGATTCTTTGACCTAAAATGACCCGTGTGCAAAGTTTCAGTTGGATAGGATAGGATATATTTCTGTAAATAAATTATTACTTTGCATGATTGGTGTGTTTACTGCACGCTGCCAAAACAGGTGATTGATAACAAAAAATATAGCCTATTTCTGTAAATAATTATGCAGAATATATAAGTATTAATATATTGCATTAAAATTCAAGGTCTTATACCATGCATCATCTTGCTCGGAGCAGAAGAATAAATGTTTGGAAACAGCCAGTGTTATTTCTCTGAATAATGTGAAGCATATATATCATTATATTACATTATAATGTAAAGCATATATTATATTATATTATATTTAAATTTTCTGGCTTTTTACTGCTAATTCAGTTAATAGTTTTTAATATGTTATTTGTTAATTTTACCAACATTTAAGTTATTTTAACTGCTTTCAGTACATGCTGCATGTTAACTGCAGTATTTGACAAAATATAATGTACAGTAAGTTACTGTACTAATAAAAACATTATCTAACACAATATAATTACATAACTACATTGATTGTACAAGGCGAATTAATTTGCACATACCTTAAAAAAGCATTTAAATCTATTCAGATTTCAAAATGAGCTCTTTGACATTTGCAATACATATATGTTGTCTTGTCTGTCAGCTGATCATATGTATGCTACTGTAATGAAGATTAACATAACTCATAAGCAGGAAACATCCTCGACTAAATTAGCACTTACATGTCTAGGATGTTTGCGTTGTAAAACTGTACAAGGACACTTCAGATATTAAAATACTGTCTGGTTTACTCACTGAAATCAGATTATTTATAGACAGTAGAATATGTGGGGGTCCAAATATGACATTGTAAGACTTACTGAATAGTTCCAAAATAGTTTATGAAATAGTATGATTTATATATATTTACCATCATGACAAAGTCAGCTAATCACAAGCACTGAGAAATCCAACGTATATGCAAAGTAAATAATCTTAAAAATTCACCTGACAGATTTGCTGATATCCAATAGGTAAAATGATTATTTGTTCCAGGTTCTTCTTTTTACTACCAGAAGAATGTCAGTCTTAAAATCATAGGTCTTCTCATGAGGGAAAAAAGACAGAAAATGGATTACATGACTATACAATCAAATCACTGACTTTAAAGCTGAATATCAAACAACACTTTGTGTAGAAACGGTGTAACCAAACATTTTAGATTGGGGGAACCAAATTCGTCATCAGAAACTCCATATTTATTGATCACTGTTCAGGTGGTACTGTGGCCCTGTTAATTGAATTGGCAAAAATAATTCTGGATCATTACAAAGAACATTCAGACAATCAGTTTTACACACAGGAACACTGCCATCTTCAGGATGTCAAGAGATAATAGAATCAAAAGGCCTATTTACACCAAATATTCATAATGGCAAAAAACACTAGATTTTGTTTTTCTGTATACAGAATCCATTTTTTTGTACTGGTTTCCTACATTCCCATACTGCTAAAGGTGTTCCTTAAAACTGCCCTGTACATTTTATGCACATTCTTCAAAAGTTAACCAATGTCTTCAACTTAAAACCAATAGTATACACCATTAAAAAGCAAATACACATTCATTTAACTTACTCAGTAAACTTCAATGAACTGAATAAACAACTTAGCTGTACAATTTCACATGCAGAGACTGTGAAATGTGCCGATAAACAAATCTTCACGCTTCCACTTAATAACATCATGTTCTATTTAACGTCAAATCTCTAACATATTTAATCTGACAGATATTAGTGAATTAATAATGGGAGAAATCAATGAACAAACTGATGACTGACTATAAACTTAGTCGTGTGGACTAGAAAAAAAAAGCATATATGGATCTCAGGGAGTAATAAAAACACGACAATGAAAATGACATTTTCTATAGCTGTATAATAAAGTGATTTAGTGTTCTCATATGGCAATGCCCAGCTCGTGAGATATTCTAATACACCTGTTTCTACTCATATTTATGTTGCATTTCAGCTGTGGGGTTTTACATCTACACTACACTGTGGTTGAGAAATGAGCTTCGTGTCATCTCCAGTGTCCATTTACCATTAATCCACGTGGACATAAGAGCTGTTTAAAAGGTTTATCAGTGCATTTGTGACTCAATCATCTTATATCACAGCAAAACCTCTCTGCAAATGAGCGGGACACATAAGGCTTCAGGGAGATTATTCACCTGTTAAATCAAACATCAGTCACATCCAGTATATAACAGAATGTAATTATTACTAATGCACAATTAATTTCTAAAGGTTTAGAAACACTGGGCAATAATCAGCTGTTTAAAAGCCCTTAGGGGGATTTAAATGTCCTGAGGGGAGGGTCTTTTAATAAGCAAAGTGTTTGGCATATCCTGTTTCCTAACCGCTAACTATTGCACATTTCATATTTTTGGTCATCAATACACATATGGTGCATGATCCTGTTTAAGTAAACAGAGGTTGCTTGTTTGTGTCTCTCTGGGAGTCTTCGAAAAAGAAAGGCATTTGTTTTAAATGTATTGTGATGTATTTGGGACACAGAGTTGCACGCTGCTATAGTTGGCTTGAGTGTTCACATCTAATAAATAGATATGGATGAAGGACATGAAGATGAAAAGAAGATCATTAAATATAAAGCATTTGTGTAGCTTATTTAGTAGGCTTTATGAATTTTGTGTCTATCCAATCAGTGACATGATGTTAATACAGGCTATTTAATCTAAAATCATGTTTCTGCTGTTCATAAAATCATAAATGAATATGGTACCTTGCAAGGTGATGTGCTTTCACCACTGATGCTGAAGGTCATCTTAAAACAGACTGTCACATCTGACATTTTACTATGCGAAAATATGGCTATTCTTTCAATATGACATGCTCTCTCTCTCTATACCATCTCGACTGCTTTGTCTATTTTAAGCAAAACCGCATCCAAAAAGGACGCATGAAGCATCCCATGAGAATGAATGTCCCTGCGCTCGTGCCTTGATTAATTATTATAAATCAAAAATCCCCAAAGAGATGAATGAAAAAATGATGGTGCACGCAGTGCGTGATATTTAAAGCCTCTACTCGTGTCGTGCAACATATGCAAAGCATACAGGTAACCTTCATATCGGTAAATCGTTTGTCTCACCTCTCCATCAGCAATCATCCTCGAGGGAAAGCCACATCATGCGCTTCTTTTATTTACATCCCACACACTTCGCATATCGGAATGGTGCTGAAAAATCTCCGATGGAGGCAATATTTGGATAGGATGCACCTGAACCCATAGCCTTCGCGTCAGAGCATCACTGCATATTGCAATGTGTCCGCAATGATGACAGACTCAAATCAGCGCGTGCAAGACAAAACACGTACGATCCTATGGGTCAGAAACGGAGAGTGCGAGTAAATGCGTCGCTGGAAAAGACGCCATGTAACGCCGTGTGATGTGATGTAGAATAATGTCCCCCTCCCCACATGCGCCCTGATACCTTTCCAGTGCCCGTGCTGTTTATATGCATGGATGCAATAGATTTAGAGTGTGTGCGTGTGCAAGCGTGCGTGCATGTGCGGTTAATACATGCAAATGCTGGAATGCAAACAAATGCATGGGATGGGAAATTAAATATGCAACAGTGGCGTTAGACTGGATTATGTATGTACTCAAGGATTATTCCTTTGTTCATCGTTGCTGTTTGGATTCAGTGGTTTAGTTTGCAGCCTGTTTCAGTCAGCTGTTTATTAGTTAGCCTATAAATAAGTGCATGTGATGTATGAACATTTTAAAATTATTTTTAAAAACGTTTAAAAAACACATGGATTGAATAATCAGTGTTAATTTAATAATTTATTGTCTTAAAAATTGATTAATAGATTGATAAATACGGGTTGTTTTCAACCCAAGGGCTGGGTAAATATATAGGACAGAACACATGTTGGGTTAATTTTACCCAGCATAATGTGTTGATTTAATCAAGCAATGGGTTGATTCATTTTTACTATAATACTAGCTTATTTTTTAAAATACTCTACACAACCATGGTTTGCATGATAATTCCTTTATTTTCGATCATATTTTATAGTATAGCATATTTTATATCGTTTTTAATACATGGGTCAATGACGTGACGGGTCATTTTCTTGTCCAAAGGCCTTAATAATAATAAAAAACAAAGATATGACATCCAAATGTAAGGTAGTAAAACTAGATCTCTTTTATTGAATCCAAAAGGTTTTAATTATATTTTGCTACATATAAAGGTATTTTAAAGATTTTGAAGTGTCAAAAGGTCATTCGGTTTAACCGTCCAAAGGCCAATACAGCCATTTCATTTGTGATTAAAATATCTTAAAATGTAATAAATGTATATATATTTTTATTCTGGCATGATTTTAAAACATCATAAATCAACATAGTGCAAAATGTGTATAAGTCGTTGTTTTGTTATGAGAAAGAATGTCCGGAAAAATGAATTTCATTGATGTCATTCGGAGTAACCAATATAAAGGGACCATTTTGAATCAAGTCATGCGGTCAATATCATGTGACAGGATGTGACATCATTCAGATGTCAGCAAAGGACCACATGGTCGTGAAGCAAAGTAACTAACTCTCTCTTAACTATTTGAAAAATTCATGTTTTCACGTGCTCATACACATGTCCCGAAACATCAGGTCATTCGGTACAACCGCTATAAAACATAGAAAATGTTGTAATATTTTAAAAACTTGTACTAAATATAAAATGTTTGATTGTCCTTTTGCTAGCTAGATATCAGCCTGTTAGCATTGTTTGAAAATATCGTTATTCGCTATAACTAAAAGTGTCATTTGGTAAAACCGAAACCAAATTTTGGTTAAACCGAATGTTTTTGGTGACAAATTTTGTCCATCTTCTAAAAAATTGACAAAATCAGTGTTAATTGATTATAAAAACCAAAATCTCATTGTTAACACTTAATAAAACTTCAAAATTAATTATATCTTCATTATGTTTTTTTTTTTTTTTTTTTTTTTTAACACTTTTAAAAACCTTATTTGTCAATGACCCACATAATGCCTACATTTAAGCTCGTTTAACAAATATTAGAAGTAAAAATGAAACATTTAGAAGTAATTCAAGTGTAATCGACCAGTCTCTGTTGACCTGTTTCCACCGCTGGATCTCGTGCCGGAGATGGTTCGCGTTCGGCGGGGAAACTGATAACTTCAGACCGCCGCCTGCATCTCACTCGTAGCTGGAAAATGCTGTGACTGGCTCCATAACCTGTCCATAAATAATCAGTGTACAATTCTGAGAACATATTTTAACATCCTAAGTATTTATATTCTGTATCTTTTTTAATAAAATTTTATGCAAGGCATCAGGCGTTTCCATCAGGTGAAAAGACCGACACTCGTTTAGGTGACTCACATCGCGCCCCTGTATGTTGCTTTGCATAAAATTAAACGATATACAGAACATTAACAAATTTTTAGATAAAATAAAACGTACACAAACCTGTATTTTACCGAAGACATGCACCAATTTGACGGAGCTGCACTGCTCTCTCCTGAAGAGGTCGCAAAAAGCCCACGATTAATTAGCCTAACTCATTATTACGTCTGACCCAGGAGCTGGGTAACACAAAAACTACCCAAACACTGGAAAAATAACCCAAAAAATGACCCAAAAACTATATAAAATAACCCAAGATTTTTTAGAATGCACAGGCAATTCATTTAATTAAACCTTCAGAATATCTCTGAATGTAATTTGATGAGTTTAATGAGCCAAGATTTCATAAAGGAGTAAATAGGCATGCAAGCCAAACAAATGCACACAACTCAAAAACAACAAAACCAATTGTGGCCCAATTAGGCACTATTTAAGAGTAACAATTCAGTAAATATTATATTTTATATTAAATCTTTAAACTACTGATATATATATGCATATGCTGTACGAAAATATGCAACACAATGATTTTATTTTAAATGATTTATTGTTCATTTAATAAATCCCATTAATATAATTAATAATAAATTAATTATGAGATAATATCTCTGATTGCAATTTAGCATTAATAACTGACGACTTTAATCATTCAAGTTGTCATATAGAGTGGTAAAAGACATGTAAGTAAAACAAACTGCACACAACTCAAACAGAACAAAATTAAACAAACCATGGACTTAGTAAACACTACTTAGGGGGCAATATTGCTTTTTCAGGATTAACTATGAAGTCAATAACTCCTCTTTACTCCAGCCATTTCTTCTGCTCCTCGCTGAATTTTCTAGCCCATTTTTGCGTTAACTCTAAATAAACTGTAGGTTTATGAGGAAGGTAGTCAAGATACACAGTTTTACCCCATGTCTTGGGGACTGCCATTTCGATTTGCGTTCCTTCATGCCATTCATTGAATGAAGTTATAGAGATGATCTGTGGCCTTGCCTCCACGGCCGCATTAAAAGCATTCTCGTAATACTTCCCATTGATGCGGTTCCTTGTATTCTGGGAGTTCCAAGGCCTAATGCTAGTGTCGATATAACCTGGTCCTATACTTGGAATGAATACCAAGTCATTATAATCACAGAAGGTTTTGATGGATCTCCAGTTGTGATGTGAGGAACCATACGTAAAGCCATTGGTCGCAAAATAGGTGTAGAGTCCATCAAATCCAGCAGCCTGTATGTCCTTCTTATGCTTTTCTTCCACAAGAAGAGCAATGAAGATGCCATCATACGGTGTGTCCCTGATGGTCGATAAACCATTCGGCTTAAGCAGTTGTGCCCAAACATCTGGAGTTTGTAAGTAGGAGTCATATATATAATACAGTGGAAGAAATTTGCCAGTGCTTGTTTTGTATCTATAAAAAGCAGGATGGTTTCCATACCTGTAAAATGCAATATATAAGTGTTATTAAACACAAATCTGTACATTGATCATTCATTACTGAGAATAACTACAGAATATTTAGATTAACTACAGAATAATTAGAGATTAATATAACTGCTTTTCTTATGGACAAAATAGCAAATACAATCTTTCTACTTTAAAGTCAGCATGAAATGGAAGTTGTGATAGCCTTTTCTTACTTAATGTGATGTATATCCGAGTGAAACGGCTTCTTGAACAAGAGAAATTGTGCAGTGGAACTTGATTTTGTCCATCGGGAATTCTTTGGTCATTGAATGGTTGTGGTTTGCTATAGAGGGCATTAGCGCATGCCCCCTTTTTAAGCTGCGCTGGTTCTGGAAGTATTTTTTTAATTCATTTTTCCCATAGGGATTTTAAAAAAAGTCTTCGTTAAAGGGTTAGTTCACCCAAAAATGAAAATTCTGTCATTAATTACTCACCCTCATGTCGTTCCACACCCGTAAGACCTTCGTTCATCTTCGGAACACAAATTAAGATATTTTTTATAAAATCTGATGGCTCAGTGAGGCCTGCATTGCCAGCAAGACAGTTAACACTTTCAATGCCCAGAAAGCTACTAAAGATGTATTTAAAACAGTTCATGTGACTACAGTGGTTCAACCTTAGTGTTACGAAGTGACGAGAATACATTTTGTGCGCCAAAAAAAACAAAATAATGACTTTTTCAACAATATCTAGTGATGGGCGATTTCAAAACACTGCTTCATGAAGCTTCGAAGCTTTATGAATCATTTGTTTCGAATCAGTGGTTCAGAGTGCGTATCAAACATTGAAAGTGTTAATTGTCTTGCTGGCAATGGAGGCCTTGAGCCATCGGATTTCATCAAAAATATCTTAATTTGTGTTCCGAAGATGAACGGAGGTCTAATGGGTGTGGAATGACATGAGGGTGAGTAATAAATAACAGAATTTTCATTTTTGGGTGAACTAACCCTTTAAAGAGTTCTAAGCCCTGAACCAAGCCAATCAGCTACGAGGTGAATCACAACATTACAAACTTTGATTTGAAGCAAAAAATTTTTGAAAATCAGACAAAAAGACAAAAGGTACAAGACTGTGTACTTAATGGTTTTAGTGAGGGAAAGAACTACAATCCCATGAAGCATTGCGAACAGCAGAATCGAATTAAAAACGATGGAGAAATATAAAACTACTCATTTAAAAATGTTGATTATATGTGTAAAAACAATATATTTTAAGTTTATTGAAAAACATGCATATATATACACAAGTATTCAGTATTTCAGTATTTTGAGAGCTTGGAGAGATCGACTCGATTATGTCATCCGCAGTGTTTCATGGGAGTGGGCGGAGCTCAAGAGCTATTTTGGAGCATGTTGCTTTTTTCAACTCTCTGATTGGTGTAATTTTCTGTGGGCAGTTTTCACCAGGAATTCCACTGTTAAACATTATTTTAAAAATAAGCTGAAATAATGCGGGCTGACGGCTTCAGGAGAAGCAAACACCATGTATTAACAGCCTCGTAGCTCACAGCAGGTCTGTCTTTAAAGGTTTATAAGTTATCATTCAAAATCAATTTCCATATGGAGAAAATGAATGAAGTTTTTACTTCCGGAATACAACTGTTGCGCTCTATTGCTGTGATGTCATGTGAGTGACAGGTTGCCCCGCCCTCGCACCAAAAACATCGAAATTTATATTAACCTAGATTTATGAATGTTTTTACAATGAAAAAAGTATTTTCATTGTAAGCTGACACTCTATAAATTGAACTACTGTTAAGAAATTATAAGTGTTATTTCTTTTGATTTTAAAAGGGTTAGTTCACCCAAAAATGAAAATTCTGTCATTAATTACTCACCCTCATGTCGCTCCAAACCCATTAGACTTTTGTTCATCTTCGAAACACAAATTAAGATATTTTTGATTAAATCTGAGAGCTTTCTGCCCCTCCATAGACAGCTTCGCAACTGACACTGATGCTTCAAAAAGTTCATAAATGAGATTGTAAAACTAATCCATATGAATTAACTGGTTTAGTCCAAATTTTCTGAAGAGACTCGATTGCTTTTTATGATGAAAAGATTTAATTTAGGCTTTTACTCACATATGGAGGGACAGAAATCTCTCAGATTTCATCAAAAATATCTTCATTTGTATTCTGAAGATGAACGAAGCTCTTACGGGTGTGGAATGACATGAGGGTCAGTAATTAATGACAGAATTTTCATTTTTGGGTGAACTATCCCTTTAAGTAAATGAATAGCGAGAGCTGTATGAAAGACATCAAACGTACCTCTCTGTAATATATTTAATATTTTCACGCATATTCACATCATCTCGTCTTTTGTATGGTTCAATATGAAACACAACCTGTTAGGGACAAAAAAAAAAAAAAAAAATGCATGAGACACAAAAGCAAAAGCAAGACTATGAATTTCAAAGCTTCATCTGTATCTACAGCACCTTCAACTGATATTTGTCAGCTGCATCCAGAATCAAAGGCAGCAAGTTATCAATTTCTTCACCATTGTCGTCCTTCATACTACGTGGATACCACGAAATTGCTAGAACACCTGAAGTAAGCAAAGCATATTCGGTAGATGGAGCAGCAACTATAAATAAGTAATCATAATATGTGCTTCAAAGAGGCTTCTCACCAACAGCAGCTGTTCGGAGCTGTCGCATGTGTTCCTCTAAAACTGAAGGATCTCTGGAGCTGTATGGACCCAGTGCAGGGTAGAAATTTGCCCCGATGTCATCAGGAGGCTGGTGTTGTCCTGTGGGATAACCTGAGGCAACTTTGGTGTCCCAGTGAGGTAAGAGTCGATGATTCCAATGAACATACTTTCCATCAAACTGAGGGTTCCCATACCACACATAGTAGAAAGCGTGCACATTGTAATTTGGTTCAGGGAAATCTTGCATTTTGTTCTTCAGGCTATCAGCTTTCTCTGCCTGTATCATCTGCACAGGTTTAGCGGATACAACAACCTTGGTATCTTTTTCCATTTCTCTTGGAGGTTCAATAAGTCTAAATGCAAACTGACTGCCAAAATTGTTATCCTCAGGGCTCAGAGACTTTAAGATGACCGTTATAATAAACACAACCAAAGCTAAAGCAATGAGTGTACAACATGATTTCCGCCTAAACCGTGCCATTACCCTGGAGGATAGTTAAAGTCCATTCCATCGAAGATGTTCAGTCAGTAGTGGAACAAATATGTTAAAAAAAAAAACTCTCAAGGTTCCTTCTTCATCTTTAGACTTCTGCTGGAAAAGCTGGAAAAAAATAATAATAAAATTGAATTAAACAAACCCACTAAATAAATAGGTAATTTTTATTTATTTAGAGAGTTAAATAATTATAAATAAATAAATAAAATTGTTATATTACAACTAATAATAATAAATAAACATGTTTAAATGAAACTCAGTCTGTAATAAGGCAGTAGGTCATATCAAGGCATCTTGTACACTTAAATTGCACAACTTACTTTGATTTTACAAATCATTAACTTTTTAACCCATGCTCCGTTTTATACAGAGTATACATGCAGTAAGATAGAAGGGCAATCTTTCTTCTATCAATGTATAGGTCATTCCCACATTGATTTGAGGGAACAGCATTTGTGAAAATCACTTTATTCATTTAAACATGCTACAGGCAATATTAGTATGCTGAAAATGCATGGACATTATAGCTTTTAAATGGTTATAATCTTTTTTAACATTCAAAATAACAAATAAATGCATGAATGCATGGATATTATTGCATTTAATTGGTTAACCTATCAAAATAATCAACATAACACGGTTTCCATAATAAAAACAAACAAAAAAATCGACAATTTTTTGTTACAAGCCATTCACATTTTTAGACCTAAAATGAACACTAAGGGTGAACACAAAATATAATAGAAAACAGATACATGGTACAGTTATTTAACACTGAAACGTGTAACTGAGACTGAAACACACATTGTTATGCAGCGTCATACCTCTCTTGAAAGACATCAAGTGACAAATCTTGTGTACAGAAAATATCTAACACTTTAATCTAATACGGAAGTATCAGTGAACAGTGTTTTCTTCTGTCCTGTTTATTCGGCAGTTTTAGATATACGTGAGTTTTACTGCAATCTACTGGACGGGAGACGAATTTGTGACTCCTACTATGGAAAAGGCTTAACTCCTGAATAATAATTAGCTAGCGTTTATGTTCCCAGGCGAAGGGCCAATCACGAAGCCTGATTAATATTCATGAGCTAAGCCTTCTCCATAGTAGCATTCGTAAATTCGTTGGCTGGAGAGCAGTGAAAATCAATCCGGATTGCTATGGCAGCTGTCAGACGGCGGTTGATAGTAATCAGTCGTCTCATTCACTCGTTGTCTGTTTCAGTTTGGATCGGCTGAGTTCAAATTTCCTTTCCTCTGCTGTGTTTTGCATTTTCCATGACAACAAAATGAAAATGTGCGAAATGTCCTTTGGCAACTTAAATATAATGTGCCACGTACTGAATAATAGGGTATAAAAAATTAATACAGTAATAGAGTGTTGAGGTTTTAGCCCTAAATAGAAGTTTTATTAATTAAACAAACTTCGGCCAGTTTGATATTTTGGTTTGAAATTTCGAGCTAATCACATTTTCAATCGTAGCCACGAGGGGGCACTGTTTGCATTAAAATAAAGTGGGTAGATTGGAGTAACAGCAAGGCTGCATTAAGCTTTGTTACATTTTTGTTCAGTTATCTGAATGTTTGCTTGAACGTTGATTGTTCATAATGTACACATACATCATAATGTGCAAATAAATTATGAATTTTCACAAGATTGCATCAGTAAAATAAAATTTGGCTAGCAATTAAAAAGAAAGTTCTGGGTCTGCACACCTCAAATTAAAGGCACAATCAATTCAAACACAATTTACATTTTTAAATCTATCTTATTGGATGTAGATTATATATATATATATATATATATAGATGGGTCATTGACGAATAAGGTTTTTAAAAGTGTAAAAAAAAAACATAATGGAGATATAATTAATTTTGAAGTTTTATTAAGTGTTAACAATGAGATTATGTGGTTTTTATAATCAATCGACACAGCTTTTGTCATTTTTTACAAGATGGATAAAATTTGTCACCAAAAAAGTCATTCGGTTTAACCAAAATTTCGGTTTTACCGAATGACACTTTTGGTTATACCGAATTACGATATTTTCAAACAATGCTAACAGGCTGATATCTAGCTAGCTAAATGACAATCAAACATTTTATATTTAGTACAAGTTTTTAAAATATTACAACATTTTCCATGTTTTATAGCGGTTGTACCGAATGACCTGATATTTCGGGACATGTGTATGAGCAAGTGAAAACATGAATTTTTAAATAGTTAAGAGAGAGCTAGTTACTTTGCTTCACGACCATGTGGTCTTTTGCAGGTGTCTGAATGATGTCACATCCTGTCACATGATATTGACCATATGACTTGATCCAAAATGGTCCCTTTATATTGGTTACTCTGAATGACATCAGCCTTAATATTAAATTATTAAATTTAACATAGCCCAATTCGATTTGCTCAGAAACAAGTAACAGATTAATAAGACCAAAGATTGCCCATTTTAGGTGTCCAAAATGAATTATATCTCATGTTTAACCACTATAGGAGCCAGCGGCAAATCCCCGAAGCACTGGCCGAAATTAAGGTGTTCTCGACGAGTACACGAGCACTGAACGGCCGCTGAGCTCGCATCTCTGAAAACGTCTAAACAAATTGTAAAACAGGCGCTATGATTAAATATGAGTCATATATTTCAGGTCTAAACAACTACATTCTCGCCTAAAAAACTAAAAAAAAACAAAAAAACTACAGTTCGTGGCACAACAAGAGCAGTATTTGTATAATATACGGTGGATTTGCTCGGCCGCCATGACAGTCGCTTCCAGCGGAGTGATAAATGGTGTAAAGGTAGGAGTGCTGTTATCACTACAATATCGCACGGCTCCCAGCCAATCATATTCGAGAAACAGAAAGAACTGTTGTATAAATATATATATACACTCTAACATAAATACTGAGCTGCTGTAGAAATCACAATCAGTCCCTGGTGTTTGAAATGACTTCAGTGACTCAAACAAAGCTAGAAAGCAATCATTTCCCAAGTGCACCATGAACACACTGACAGGTTCCACTGATGCTTTGTAAGGATGGATGCAGAGCTGAGGCATTTTTCGCATCTTAAGGTCTCCATTTTCTGCGATAAAGAGGACTTTGATGTCAGTGCCACTCTGCGCCTTTGAGAATCTGTCACAGTTATTTTTGAACCTAACAGTGAAATTATGGCTCGTTTGGATCAGAATCAAAGGAGAAGCAAGAGCCGTCTGCGACAACCCGATAATTCATGTAATTGCTTGCCAGCTCCTTTGGGGTACAGTGAGATTAAGTGCTGTTATGCTTACTCTGACCTTGCTCTAATCTAAATACAACCACTATAAAACTGAATCTATTTTTAAAGTATGAATAACCTGAACTGTGGTTGCCATTTTTGATATATCATATAGGCTACTGTTACAATTGTACAATTGTTTTTTTTTTTTTTTTTTTTTTTGAATGATTAAAAACCGTGATTTAAATAAAAAGCAATTCATGGTTTTTGGAACTTACAAAAACAGGTTTTTAGACAATACAGATATTACTTTAAAATAAAAAAATAAATAAAATGAATAATTAAAATAAGGAAAATAATAATAAAATAATAATTATTAATTAATTATGATGAATAATTAAAAATCAGTTGTTATTATTATAATGTAATAAACAATAAGTTAAAAAAATATTATTATTTTTTTTTTTTAAAAAAGTCGCAATGTGATGTCTTCTAGAGGGTTTCTTCAAGTCAATGCTGCATGTATAAGGTGTAAAAATCCCATTATCTGTGAAATCATTAGCACGCCAAATGCGTTATACACCTATCCTCACTGTGGAGCACTTCAGAAGGTGATTAATTTACAGGTGTGAAGATGTTAGCTAGATTCACAAATTGTAGAAACACTGAATGGCTCGCGCTATTTTATCTCTTTACTATGGGCGCATCGCCATGACGTCATCGCCCCAATGTCAACAATGTAGCAATTTAGAGGAGGCGCGTGCTGGAAATGCCACAATCAGCAAAGAGCAAAGCAAAAGCACGCGGTCTCGAATGTAATCCAACACAGACGGAGACCGAACACATCATTCCTCCTGCTTCAAAGAAACGAATCGCCGTGCACGCTCCTCCAGCTGTTAACGAAGCGCGAAGAAAGAGACCATGTGAAAGCGTCTTGCAGAATATCTTCGTGCAGGAACGAGTGAAAGTTTAGGTAAGTGTGGTACTGTCTGCTCATTACAGTTTATGTCTCTTTGGGTGTGAGCGTCTTGTCGATAGGAGTAAGTTGATTGCGGTACCAGAAGAGGCAATGTCTCAGCAC
Source organism: Mylopharyngodon piceus (assembly GCA_039654765.1). NCBI lineage: Eukaryota > Metazoa > Chordata > Actinopteri > Cypriniformes > Xenocyprididae > Mylopharyngodon > Mylopharyngodon piceus. Next base: position 22,414,514 of record CM077449.1, read on the forward strand.
AGAGAGAAAGCTTACGTCAACGTTTTCGGATACAGTCAGTCAGAGGGGCTGCACTGACATTTTTAGGTCTGGAGGTTCGTGCTGCATTTAGTCACTAGTAGATGGCAGGTACAATTATGGGTTGGACCGACTGCACTCTGACTGAGACAATAGGAAACAGTGATTCAGCAAGACCACATTTAATGCCATTTTGTGTGTTCTCTATCTATCCATCTATCTATCTATAATCATACAAAGGCAAAATGTTGTGTTCATCACAGGGTTATTATAGTTAACTAAAACCATACCATTCCTTATTAAAATAAACGTTGACTGAAATTACAATAAAAAATAATTTATATTTTATTTCAGCTAGTTTCCAAGGGAAGACTTTAACCTGATGTACTAAAACTGAAGTTAAAACTATATAGACATTTAAAAACAACAACAAAAAAAAAAAAACGAATAAAAATGACAAACATTATATAAAATGACAACAGAATATATAAAAATACAAACTCATTCAAAATATAAATAAAAACTATAATAGATACTATATATATGTATAAAAGCTGACTGAAATCATAAACTGTTACTATAAATTATGCTCAAATTTAGAGAAAACAGATTGAATATTTGATATCAAGTAAATCAAAATGCAGTTAAAGAGCTTTTTTTGAACTCAATGCTGGTGTATTTACTCCATTCTGACTTTATAGGTCTGAATATGTGCTGTATTTAAAGTGCACTAATGCTGACGTTTCTTAAACCATGAAATTATCTAGAAATTGTCATGTCTTTAAATAGAGGTGTGATGACTAGGCATGTGACGGTATCAAATTTTCATGTTGCGATTAATTGCTGAAGCTTTTATCACGGTATACGGTATTATCACGATATTGAAATAAGTTGCAAAAAAAAAAAAGTGTTGTCATAGTATAACAGGTTTAAGAACTCTTTGTAATAACAAAAAGAACTCTGAATGTTTAAAAAATATGTAAAGTAAAATTTTCAAACAGATTAAAGTGCAAAAGAATTAGGCTATAACGAACAACAGGTAACACTTTACAATAAGGTCTCATTATTTAATGCATTAACTAAGATTGAGCAATAGCTACATTTGTTACAGAAAGTATTATTTTTCGTTAATGTTAGTTAAGAAATACAACTGATCAATGTTAGTTTTATCTCAGGTCCATTAAATAAGTTCTTTTGATTTTAGTAATGTTATTAAACAGTAACTAAGAAATTAACTAAGAATAATTAATGCTTTATAAGTATTTTTCATTGTCAGTTTGGTAATAATGAATTAACATGTTAACTAATGAAGCCGTATGTCTCAAAGTTTTACTGAACAATAACAAATAATCAGAACATTTCTAATCATTAGGGCATGTTGTAGTCCAGATTAAAATATAAAAATGTTTAAGTTTGAAAATAAATAGCCTATTAAGTCTTTAAGTATTAAGTATTTGGTGCTGTGATGAACAACATTGAGATTACAAAAAAATGAATGGCTGTTTGAAGCATTTTAAAAACTTAACTGCTTTGTTTGCGGGGTTTCCGGGGTAACCGCTGCATTTCTGCTGTTCCCTCAGTGCCCTCTGCTGTCAGAGAGTGAACGTGCATGGGGAAAGTATTTTTAAATGCATTATAAAAATTTTATTCATTGGTAATAAATTATTATTTACGGTATTTTGAAGTGCCCACGATAACAATATCGTGCATATTCATTACTGTGATATATCGCATTACCGAATATCGGCACATGTCTAGTGATGACTTTGGGGGAAGTAAAGCTAGTAAAGATCATCAACTGATAACCAAGGCATTGTTAAAATGCAAAAGTAAATCAAGAAATAATAGACTTTATTGTTTCTTAAAGTTTCTTATATTTGGATTTTTTTTTTTCAATGTGGGGATGTTAAAACACATTAAAAAAAATTTAGAGGAATTGCATCACTATGTTGTACTGAAAGAAGAAGTGTGAGAGGGCATTGGTTGGTGGCTTTGTGAATCTTTACTGTCAGCCTGCCAAAACAAGCTTGTGTTTGTTGCTTTCTTGAACTGTGCTAGTTTTAATACACGTATGCTACAGAATCTCTTCTGAAATATCATCTTTATCCTATCTATTCTGTAACTATTTATGAAACCAATTGCGTTGCACCACATAGACCCAGATTTGATGTGTTTTTGATTAAGCAGGGAGTGTATGAGATACAGTTATGGGTGGATGTGTTTGTGGTTTACATCCTGTTCACAGGTCTTTGTGGTGAAACAAAGAGACTAGCTAATTTCCTGTGTTCGTTGTGGAAATTTTCATCATATTCTAGAAGTATTCAGATTTATTATGGATTTAACACCTTTACCTTTTAACTTCAATTTGCATAGGGAAGCCTTATCTCTCTGACACATCTTTCTTTAGAGCTGTGACCTTAGTGTGGTAATGTCATAAGCATTCTTGGTCTTAATGTGATAATGAGATTCAACTACTCTTCAGTACCAATTACTGATGTTCAGAGCTCTCAGGATGTTTATGACCGTAAAGATCTGGCTTATAGGACTTGAATCTGTTTTAGTGTTCTTCCTGAATTTTTTTTTTTTTTTTTCGTCCAAAGCCTTTGCAATTCCCATATGCAGTCTTCATAAGAAGTGTCGGACAGATAAAATCAATGGCCGCAGCCTAATCAATGGCTCGTCTTCACTGTTGACTGTGCAGAAACCTCTCCTTAGTCATGTAACAGTGGTTTGTTCTTCTGATGAAAGCACCTGTTTTGTCAGCAGTTGTGGGTTTGTCGCTTATCACCGGTTGAGAAACAGATGCTCTTTGTCTTCTGCTTGTGTTTGCAACATAACAGATGTTTCTTCATTGATTGATGTTTCTTCAAACTATTACAGACTGCTTCTGTAATGGTTTGATAAAGCAGACAGAACTCCAGTTCTGTGTCATGAAGTGCTTGAGTCACCCTATACATGACATTTATAGTGTTCAGCAGTGGAAGGTGACATATTTCTCAATGTAAAAGCTGCACTGTACACAGATCAGCATCTCAGATGCAACATATTTAGTTTTTAGAGGAAATAATCATACCCAAAATGACTCTCTATACAGTTATAAGGTGTTCTCAGTGTTTTTTTGTGCATTGTATGGGGCTGCTAGGTTTTCTGAGTGGTTGTTAGATGGTTGGTTTCTGGCCCAATTCAATGTAAGTCAGTGGGAAGTTTTAGCCCATTTTGTTTGATCGCTTTGAAAAGAAATAGCGCAGCTTTCCTCAATCATGATTTGTGGTATAATTAATATCTGTAGCATAAGCATAAGCATGAGCATTAATAATAGTGTTTCTTTGGCAAACACTAATATTAACAAACACAAAAAGCCCAAGGACTGCACTACTGTGTGTGCATGTCAATTTTATTCAATCTCTGCACCGTCAAATCACTGAATGATGTGTTCAGAGTTGTGTTTTTGCTCATTTAGTTTCAGTTCGGCTGACTGCGTGTATCGTTTTTCACCACAATATTGCTAAATCATTTGTATGCCCTTTCTGTACCCAAACATATTGCGATTAAAGCAGTTCACAGCTAATAATGAAGTGCCAGGTCATGATATGATAATACTAATGCCTCTAATGCTCTTAAGGACCAAAGGGTGAAAGAAACAGAGCTGGAATGCACTTGGCCACAGCTGTTATTTATTAACTGTGTGGACTTGATGAACCCATTGAGTACTGATTCACTTCCTGTTGGACAGCTAGAGTAGTATTAGTCTGAGAGATCGACTCAATCCAAGAGAATACAAACACAGCTAATAGGGCCATTAAGAGATTTCCTTAGTGGTGAAGATTTCCTTAGTTATTTAAATTACACAGGATGGTCTAATATGGGAAATGTTGTTGTAATAACAATAATGAACCACCAAAATGTCACTCTTCCATATTCAAAACTCAGTTCAGAGGATTCCGCCAAAAACGTAAAGCGGACCTATTATGCAAAATTCACTTTTATAAGGTGTTTGTACACAGATGTGTGTCCACAGTGTGTGTAAACAACCAGTTTATGATGGTAAAAATTCACCCACTCCTTTTTATATAATCCCTATAAATCATAAACAGTCTCTACAAACGCGCAGTTCCAGATTTCCCCCTACTCATACGTAAGAGTAGGGAAGCCCCGCCCATGACTGGTGAAGATCTGTCCTATTACCATAGACACCGCCCTGAGAAAGCCGCAGCAGTCCGCCATTTCTGTTTACTTGCTGTAGCAGCTGGAGATATACAATGTCTGTGCCAAAAAAAATTATAAATGTTATGATATTGGATGTACCAATAAACATAGGAGTCTCCATAGATTCCTGGCATCTGAGCCTCTGAGGACACCATGGTTGAATTTAATTTATGAAGGAAATGTACCAAAGAAAGTAGGTTAAGTGTTATATATTTGCACAAATCATTTTACACTGGTGTGATGATTTTTGCTACCCACTCAGATTTTGCTGCCTCCTACTGAAACAGTAGGTAGCACTAGGGTTGGATACCGAACTCGGTACTTTTAAGGGCACCGACCGAATTATGTCGGTACTACCGAGTACCGATTCACATTAAATTAATCGGTGACAAATTTCAGTACCTTAACATGACGGAGCATGCTGGTTGATGAGTTGAATCAAATTCACTCCACAACAGATACATTAATATATCCACTAACCATTCAGAAATGTCCACTTGCATTCTAAAAGTTGTAACTTCTTCCTGAGTGTCTCCAGTTTGAACAATGTAAGGCTGAACACCGCTACTGACAATTTCTGATATTTTGGCTGCGTGAGATTCTCCAGTTTTGTTGTTGTTGAGCAACCGAAGCGCGAGCTGTTAAAGCTCCGCCCTCTTTTGGAAAGGGGTCCGGGAGCAGCAGCTCATTTGCATTTAAAGAGACACACACAAAAACAGCAAGTTTTTGCTCACACCAAAATAGGGGCAAATTTGACAAGCTATAATAAATGATCTGTGGGGTATTTTGAGCTGAAACTTCACATACACATTCTGGGGACACCAGAGACTATTATTTTACATCTTGTGAAAAGGGGCATAACAGGTCCCCTTTAAAAAAAATAAAAATAAAAAAAGTGTTTTATTTATTACTTAATGGCGGTGGTTGATATGTTGGAGTGGTGCGAGGGGGGGTTAGTAATGTAGAAAAAATGTATAACATTTGTTGCATTTTGCCTTTGAAAATAAAAAGCAAATAAAAAAATTACAAAGTAAACAAATATTAAAAAAATATATATATTTATTGTGGCTTTTGGCTATTGGGGTGAGGGAGGGGTTAGTTATGTAGAAAAATGTATAATATTTGTTACATTTGTCTGAAAATAAAAATAAAATACAAAAAAAAAAAAACACTTGACAAACTTTGGGTCTTTGAAAATTAAAAGAAAATACAAAAAAAATCTTGACAAACATTAGATATTTAAATGATACAAAACATACATGTGTTCACTTGCAACCTATTATATAAATACTTTATATTTATGGAATGGAGTATATTCAAATCCATAATTTATTCTCAACATGGTGCAAAAGTGACATTTTAGTGGTGCAGAATAATAGTCGCTAGAGTAATGTTTCTTTACAAGATGTTTTTGCATATTTGACAAAAGATTTCCAAAACGGTTCTATGTATTACCAAGCATTTTATGAAATTATGCATATCTCAGCCATTGCAGTTTCAGTCTGCAAATCCAAATGTATAGCCTCAAGATGCATTCATGCTGAAGTAGCAAGCACAAATCTCTAGCTACACCCCCATCTCATCTCTATTATTCCTTTGAATATAAGTGTCACAATGCTTACCGCTGCATTTTTTTTTTTTTTTTTTTTTTTTTTGGTATTTTACCGGAATCTTCCGCTTTGACAGACAGATGAAAGAGGAGGTGTGACTCTTATCCTCTGTTTGAAGTAGGTCATCAGCTGACTTAGGTTAAAGTAACACAGCTGAATATGAATGCAGGAAACCAGATGCGTAGTAAGCAGTAAACATGCATGGTTTTCAGTATGACATGTGGGTTGCACTTAACCTAATAAACTCTTTGGTTGTGCTCTTTATGACATGTGCGGTTCATATCATTCTTACTAGTTTTTATAGTACTTCAGTTAAGGTACAAGATGCTATACTGTATTGTGAATGTAGTCACGGCTAAATGACATTAAGCACAATGTGCAGCTGTATTGAAAAATCAACTTCCAGGATGGGGACTATCCATTTCATAATGTGTAATTTGATCATGAATATCCTAGATTTCACTGAATTTTGTTACCTCTTTTGTTGCTATCTTTCGCTTTGACTGGCTTGAGTGGTCCAGTTATACTCTCGCTGCAGACAGAGGAAACATACCTCAGGCGAGATGTGATGTCAGTGGTTCAGCTGAAATAAGAGAGGAGAAGACGACATCCTAGAAAATGGAGTGACAGGAAAGAAAGGTCATTCCCAGTGGATTGATATACGTGTGCTTTTTTTAGGAAAGATCTATTGAAATGACAACAGTGAACTTCAGCTCAACTTCAGGGCGATGATTCTAAATGTCATTGTAATATTGCTTTCAGCAGTTTAAGGAGCACAACTGAGTCCCGGAAACATGGACGCAGAAATTGTAATTATGGTGGAATTGCTCATGAATTAAGGCCTTGATTAATCTAGTAGTTTTGCCGAATTAGTGACCAAAGCATGACAGTACAAAAAAGGAAATAAATCAAAAGTCAGTACATTTTAGGACACTATACTTACATGGTTGATGGTATCGTTCATGCAAACCTTTTTGCCTTGGTACATGTCATTAATTTATGGAAGCTTGTTTCCACTACGGAATAATAAAATGTAAAAGATAATTGCATCTTTTTTATCTGACTTTTTGTTTTGCAATTGCGAATTTATATCTCGCAATTTTGACTTTTTTTTTTCTCACAGTTCTGACTTTTTTTCTCTTTCGTAAATATTTCGCAATTCTGACTTTGTTTTGCAATTGCGAGTTTATATCTCCCTATTCTGACTTCTTTTCTCACAATTGCAAGTTTATATCTCGCAATTTTGACTTTTTTCTTACAATTCTGACTTTTTTTTTCTGTCGTAAATATTTTGCAATTCTTACTTTTTGTTTTGCAATTGCGAGTTTATATCTTGCAATTCTGACTTATTTTCTCACAATTCTAATTTTTTTTCTCGTAATTGAGATTATATTTCACAATTCTGACTCTTTGTCTGGCAATTGCGATTTAATATCTCTCAATTCTGACTTTTCTCACAATTGCAAGTTTACATCTCGCAATTTTGACGTTTTCTCACAATTGTTTTGTTTCGCAATTCTGACTTTTTGTCTCCCAGTTGCGAGTTTATATCTCGCTATTCTGACTTCTTTTCTCAGAATTGTGAGATATAAACAATGCAATTGCGAGTTATAAAGTCCAATTCTGAGGAAAACAAGACTTTTTTTCCTCAAAATCACAAGTTTATATCTCACAATTCTGACTTTAAAATGCACAATTGTTTTGTTTATATCTCGCAATTCTGAGAAAAAGTTAAAATTGCTAGATGTAAACTCACAATTGTGAGATAAAAAGTCACAATTACCTTTTTTATTTTGTATGCAGTGGCGGAAACAAGCTTCCATGTTAATTAGTACAGAAACAGATTTTATCACAAAAACATTTTTTTTGAACGTTTCTCAAAAGTTTGTTGTTTTGACATGCCTTTGCAAATGTCTACGTTGTCTTACATGGATAAAAAGTAGTAAACTGTCTTCAAATGTGTGTTTATGTTCCTCGTCAAATTCGTAGAGCATGAGGAAATTTTAATGAGCGCTTAAACCTTTCAGCATTCGCTTTTTTTTGCATTCCTTCTTTTTGATGTTTCATGATGGGTTTGTGAGATCACAGCAGAATTAAATCTTCAAAGCTTTTCAATGTTTCCTAGTTGATTGTTAATAATGTCTCCTGAGCTATTTGAACCCACAGTACTTGTGTGATACTTGTGTGAGATGTATGATATTTTACTGTAGTGAGCAAATCAGGTGCAACCTGCTGGCTGAACCATCAGTCACCCTCAGATGGTTACTGCCTCCCATGCTGACCTCAATTACCATCTGTTTAGAAAGGATGTCCAGGACTTGGTCATGCTGACATCCTATCTACACTACATGCGAGTGACATGACGTGACAAAACTAGCATGCTCCAGTTACAATCAAGTCCTGTGAAGTCAAACTGCAAAAGTGCAGTCTAGGCAGCTGTGTTGATTATATCGGGAGTGATCTAGTTTTGTTGTGTTGTCAAGCATTGCTCATAGTGTAGATAAGTTCCAATAGGAAACAAGAAAAAAAAAAAAAGGTCTGCTTTCTTAATCTCTTCACTTAAGTAGCTAAAAATTAAGCCACATTGTCAATAGTGCAGTGTATTTCAGTTCAGTTTATTTATAAAGCACATTAAAAAAAAACGGCCACAGGCCGACCAAAGTGCTGTACACATAGAAATAGAGCTAACAGAGATTAATAGCACAAATACTATTGAACACAGTTTAAAACAAAACAGTCATAAGTTAAAAGCAACAGTGCAAAAGTGTATTTGATGTCTTTTTGTGTGTTTTGCAATTAAGTTTCCAGTAACACTTTACAATAAGGTCCATTTGTTAACGTTAATAGTTACCTACATTAGTAAACATGAACTAATAATGAAAAATACTTCTAATATTAACCTTGTTAATTTTAACATTATTCAAATCAAAAGTTATATGTTAATATTATGTTTTGAAGCTAACATGAATGATCTAACATTGAACAGTTGCAGTTGTATTAACTAAAGTTAACAAAGATCAATAAATACTGTAATAAATGTATTGCTCATTGATAGTTAATGTTAGTTAATGCATTAACTAAAGTTTAGTAATGGGAACTTATTGTAAAGTGTTACCAAGTTTCATTAGAGGAACGTGCATTAGAATATTTTCACAATGTCTCGATTTGTGTATATGGGAGTGTACGACGAGATGTTTTAAAGGCACAAATGTATTATTTTTGTATTAAAATATCCAAAAACCGCTTGAACAGGGTTATATATTTTGTTGACTTGTGTACTTGCATTATCCCAGTTTATCCCAATGTACTTACATTATCCCATGTTTCCAAGAATGTTTAAATTCAGAGAAATAAGTCATCTTTACATAGGACACGGACCGTGTCAGTGTGTCATCAATGACATCATACCTGCGTTACCCTCGATTTCCGGTTTTATTTTGTATAAACCATGGAAACACCAGAGACGCCTAATATATTATATGTTTTATTAGATAAGGGAACAACTGTTTGGATGCATTTATAGACAGAAAACTAATCATTGTTATCAATCGTTCTTATTGTTTGAATCTCTCTTTCTTGATTTACAGCGAGTACCATCTTTTACCATGACTAATATCGATCTAGCTTATTGCAGTGTGCAGCAAGTGTCTCATAGCAGCCGCTGAGCAAACGCACAGAGTAACGTTATAACATCATTTTCAAAACACTCAAATGTAAAGAGCGCTGCTTTACCCCACATACTCATGACCGGAAGAAGCAGAAGCGGCGACTGTGGCATAATAAAAGTTCCACTGCTCTCGAGACGTGTGTCGCGCTCGTCTCTCATTAGCAATCGCTCCAGCGATTTAGCTCCCACAACACTCAGCCCTGCTCTGCTTCATACTACAGTAATGTTAATAATCTCATCCATGAACATGATTTCTGCCCGAGTCCCGTCCCGATTCTTTTCCATCGGCTGTGAGGTGAAGACGACATCTCCCAAGAATCCGCGCTCAAACTCGTCATCTAGCTACGCCTTTGTTTTGAATAGGCGACCTCTAGTGGTGAAAAACTACATGGTGTGCCTTTAATAGTGTCTTTTAAACTGATTTAAACTTGAATTGCAAAAATGTAATTTTAGCTAACTTTGATTCATTACATAAAAGCTGTTCAAACTGTCTCATTGAATAAATTGATTCAATTTTGCCTTGTCACTCAATTTTTTTTATAGAAGTGTGACAGTTTTTTAAACATTCAAAAGTTTGGGGTCAGTAAAATTTCCAAAAGGTTTAAAAAAAAAATATTAACTTGTATTCAGCAAAGTACACTAAAAAATTTTTTTATGATTTATCACAACATTTTTTCTTTTGTCAAATCAACTTGGATAATTAATGTGGTTCAGATAACATAATATTTTGAGTTTCTGTTGATTAAACCAATTGCCTTCATTGTATTAACTCAAATTTTTAATTTCAATTAACTCAAAATTTTAAGGCAACCAGGTAACTTACTTTAAGTTAAACCAACAATTCTTTTTTACAGTGTATTAATACTTTTTTTATCACTAAATTGATCAAAAGTTACACTAAAGACATAATGCTACAAAAGATTTCTATTTCAAATAAATGCTGTTCTTTTTAACTTTCTATTTTATCAAAAAATCCTGAAAAAATTTGATCAGGATTTCCACAAAAATATTGAGCAGCACAACTGTTTTGATGATAATAAGAAATACATTTTAAATAAAATGTATATAGAAAACAGTTAAATTGTAATAATATTTCACAGTATTACTGTTTTTACTGTAAATAAATGCAGCAATAATGAGCATACTTCTTTTTATGAAAACATTTAAAAAAACAAACTCTTTGAACATGTATACTGTACTTTAAGTAAATTAGTTATTTTAACTGGAGTTTTTATTGTATTTGACATCACCATAGGATGGTGGTTTGGTTGAAGTGATGGGATTAAAATAACCGTTTTATGTCATTTAACAGCAAATAAATAGATATTGAAAATTGACTAAGCTCTTAAATATATGGTGTATTTCTTTCTAGCTTTCTAATTAGCTCTGACTCTCTGTTTTAATTGTATGATTGTATCACATTTGAAGCCATTGTAAACTGTTAGCAGTTAATCTATGTGCCTAACACCCCTTATTTATGGTAAATTTATTGTAATGTCTCTTGTGACTCATTAATTTAGTTTAAAAAAATATGTTTCAATGCCTAGATCCTGACCATCTGCTCATTGTATTATGTACTGCTTGTACTGAAGTATGTTTATCCACCTCACTGTGAGCTTCTGTATATTTATAGCCTGCTTGCTGTGTTTTTGTGTCACGGTTGTCTCTGCCCATATTAAAGACAGTTATGAGTCACTTCTCACTTCAGTCTGGGAAATCATGATTCATTCAAGCTCTGTTTCAGCAACCAGTGCCCAAAATACTCTAGCATGGAGTCACCCCCTATCTTTACACTGAAAAGCCTTCTTAGGAATGCCCTGATTGACTTGAGGAGTGATATTTCAGCTGTTAAGCTAACACCTGATTGTCTTTTAATGAACAACTATATTTTGCATAACTGTAATTAATTTAAATAGGTCTACGTGAACTGGCACAAGTGCATTTACTCCAGATTGACCATAATAAAGACTTTTCATTGGCATTTTGTGTCCAACTTGTATCGAGAACTGAAGCAGGGTAGATGTGAATGCAATCGTGAATGCATTGTGGGACATTTCCCATGGAGTATCAAAAATAGCTTGCATTTTTTCAATGAGATCCATTTTTTTCAAACACCATTTGTTCGCGTCCTTTATACTGGCTTGTGAATATGAGAGTGACCCTCTGAAAGAGAGACAGCTAACCTTATTTTGAGCACAATAGTTCATTGTTGAAACTAATGATGTCATTGTTGAATTTCCTGCTGGAAAATCCCCCAAGATGAGCTCTTATCTGAGGTGTGTTGTGTCATTTTGTTTGGTTCCGTGTGGTTTTCTCTCCTGACCTGTAGGCTTAAAAGCATCAGCCAGCAGGCAGCTCAGGATCTCTGCTCCTGCCACGTCCTGCAACAGAAACCATGAGCTCATGGAATCTGCAGATAGCGGTTAGCCTATATATTTTACGAGGATATGCTCAAGTATTCATCAACTGTTCTCAGCGCGAGAGCATCAGACAGGCGTAGAGTTCATGTGTAGGTCAATGACAGCTCTCTAAAGATGAGATACAGTGTAACGGTTAACTGAAAGGTGGTAGGTACTCTACAAATTTGTGTATAATTATATTTTATATAGTACTATATTTCTATATTGTTTGATGTATTTAATGGGTAGAGTAAAAATCTCCATCCATATATCCAAAGACTATTAGCTGAAATGCAAATGGTAATCCAGTCTATAGCAATCGCTATAAATGATTTGGGGGGCAAAATCCTTATCCAATAATTGTCATGGAAATTTCTAAAGAGCATTTAAATTATATTAAAGTTATTGACTGAAAGTTTCTCTTTTTTTCGCATGTTAAACCATCTCACCATCTCGTTTAAGCTTTTTTTTTTTTACAAGACAGCACTCTTGTTATTCTCAGAAAGCTCTTCGATGGTTGGAACTGAAAGAAGAGCCGCTGTAATCAGGTCAGTATGAAATTAGGCCAGGCTTCTCTTGGTGGTCATAACGGCCATATTACCCCCTGAAGTAGGAGGCCTTGAATTATATGTACTTTTTAATTAATGTCTTGGTGATTGTGTGGAAAATGGGGTCACCGCATTTGTGCTGTGTAATCAATTATTTAATGTTTTCACATGTGGGATCTAATGGACTTCTTTTCTTGAACTTAATTTTTGTTGAGTTTAAATTGGAAACACTAAAGCACACTGAACAAACCTTAAGTGTTAAACCATTACCTGTTCTATTTGTGCTATGATGTGCTATGGAAGTCATGCAGCTCGCTGATTAGAGGTCTGCTGTTACTTTTCTAAGTAATCGGATTTATGGTTTCGTCTGTAGGGCGATTAAAACATTTCCATAAACTTATGCTGAAGTATCGGAATCTGAGCCATAGCTATATGGATCAGAATAACAGAGAGACTTGTGGATGGGTTCTTTTGACATGAACCAATAAGCAAAATGCTGGGTTGAAAATGGACAAACCCAGCGGTTGGGTTAAATGTTTGCCCAACCTCACTCTAAAAAATGCTGGGTTAAAAACAACCCAAGTTGGGTTGAAAATGGACAAACCCAGCGATTGGGTTGTTTTAACCCAGCGGTTGGGTTAAATGTTTGCCCAACCTCACTCTAAAAAATGCTGGGTTAAAAACAACCCAAGCTGGGTTGAAAATGGACAAACCCAGCGATTGGGTTGTTTTAACCCAGCGAATGGGTTGTTTTAACCCAGCGGTTGGGTTAAATGTTTGCCTAACCTCACTCTAAAAAATGCTGGGTTAAAAACAACCCAAGTTGGGTTGAAAATGGACAAACCCAGCGATTGGGTTGTTTTAACCCAGCGGTTGGGTTAAATGTTTGCCCAACCTCACTCTAAAAAATGCTGGGTTAAAAACAACCCAAGTTGGGTTGAAAATGGACAAACCCAGCGATTGGGTTGTTTTAACCCAGCGGTTGGGTTAAATGTTTGCCCAACCTCACTCTAAAAAATGCTGGGTTAAAAACAACCCAAGTTGGGTTGAAAATGGACAAATGCAGTGATTTGGGTTGTTTTAACCCAGTGATTGGGTTAAATGTTTGCCCAACCTCACTCTAAAAAATGCTGGGTTAAAAACAACCCAAGTTTGGTTGAAAATGGACAAACCCAGCGAATGGGTTGTTTTAACCCAGCGAATGGGTTGTTTTAACCCAGCGGTTGGGTTAAATGTTTGCCCAACCTCACTCTAAAAAATGCTGGGTTAAAAACAACCCAAGTTGGGTTGAAAATGGACAAATGCAGTGATTGGGTTGTTTTAACCCAGTGATTGGGTTAAATGTTTGCCCAACCTCACTCTAAAAAATGCTGGGTTAAAAACAACCCAAGTTTGGTTGAAAATGGACAAATGCAGCAATTGTTTGTTTTTTTTTAACCCACCTGCTGAGTAGTTTTATTTAACTCAACTATTGTTTAAAAATGACTGTATTGCTTAAAATGAATCCAAAGTATGTTGAAAATTAACATTTATTAATATGTTTAAATAAATGAATTTTTTTTAAGTTTAATTTTGTTCCATTTTGGGTTAATTTTAAGCCAGCCATATAGTAATTTTTAAACAATATTTGAATTAAATAAAACTGTCCAGCAAGTTGGGCAAACATTTAACCCAACTGCTGGGTTTGTCCATTTTCAACCCAATTTGGGTTGTTTTTAACCCAGCATTTTTTAGAGTGTAGTTTTTGAAAATAATTGTGCTGTAAATGTCTAAAGTCTGTATGTAATAAATTAACCTTAATTATTCAGAATTATACATTTTAGATTTACATTTTATCTGATTACTGTTTGTTCCTACAGTGTGTTGTACATGCTCATTACAGTCTCTTTTCCATCAAAGAAATTATTACTCCTCAATATAAAGCCATATTGGTTTTGGCAGTGGATCTAGGTCAGGGAATTAGGGGCTTAATAAATTAGGGAGACTGCAAGGCTGGTCAACATTGTAGACATTTTAAAAAATGCTTTCTAATTATATTTCCATTCAGTCCTGGAGGAATAGAAACAGAATAGGCTCTGTAGTAGAGACCACAACGATCTGTTTCCACAGCGACCAGTTAAGCCTAGTTTTGCACTTGAATGAGTTTTCAGTGTATCACTTTTCTCAAAGTAATTTGTCTTTTGATAACATATTTCATTGTACTGTTCGTGCAGCACTCTCAGTACACCATACTTTGAGCTCCATTGTGAAGACGCTCATCTGCATTATGGTCATGGTTGTCTGACATAGTCATGCATCAGTGTCGATGATGAAACATGCTGTAATTCCCTGTGTTTATTTGCATGGTATTTTTTCTTTTCAGAGCGGCATCTCTGAATGAATTGACATGGTGGTGATATCTCATTAGTGTGGGCAAAGCAAGCGAATGACAGCTGCTATCAGACATTTCTCTGTCAGTGCGAGTGGCTCTGTATGTGATTTATTGGGAAATGTGTTAATGATTCACGAGCTGATGCTGAGAAATGTGTTGTGATGTATTCTGTGTGTTAGAGAGAGCAATTGCGATTCAACAGCTCATCTTCACTAGACTGGTTCAAAATAATTGGAATATCCCCCTTCCTAGTTCCTCCTTTCAACTTTTCAATACCTCTAGGAATGAGCTAAATAAAGTGGGGTAACAGAGAGAAACCATATCTAGTGTTGTAGAATCACTAAATAAATCCGGATCAGGTCTTCTATCATCCTCAAGAGGTAAATATTCCCACTTATGACTGTTCATCAAATAAACATGGACATGTTGTTGAAATTCTAGTATTGTCTTACAGATTAGCTTTCACTTAGAAAATAAAATAAATAGTACAATATAATTTCACAATATAAATTTGGATATATATTAATCTGCAATCCAAGTTTATTCTTTGGATTAGTTTTCTAACATATTTAGCTAATGTGACATTCTTCCTCTATTTTAAATTTTGTCTTATCAATGTTTTCATGGTTTCTGACCATCATTAAAAGGTTTATGCTCACCTTATATCATCAACATTAATGGATTAGCTCACTTTAAAATGAAAATTCCCCCAAGATTTACTCACCCTCAAGCCATCCTAGGTGTATATGACTCTCTTCTTTCTGATGAACACAATTGGAGTTATATTAATAAATATCCTGACGCATCCAAGTTTTATAATGGCAGTAAACGGGACCAACGAGTACGAAGCTCAAGAAAGTGCATCCATCCATCATAAACATGCACTCCACACGGCTCCGGGGGGTTAATAAAGGCCTTCTGAAGCGAAGTAATGCATTTGTGTAAGAAAAATATCCATATTTAACACGTTATAAAGTAAAATATCTAGCTTCCGCCAGACCGCCTTCGGTATTCAACTTACGGAAAAAGCTCAACTGATGTTGCGTCAGTTACGCTTTTTTCATAAGTTGAATACTGAAGGCGTAGGACGTAGCGTAAGCATTTTGAACTGCGAAAAGTTGAATACAGAAGGCAGTCTGGCGGAAGCTAGATATTTTACTTTACAACTTGTTAAATATGGATATTTCCGGTTGTGTTCATCAGAAATAAGAAAGTCATATACACCTAGGATGGCTTGAGGGTGAGTAAATCTTGGGGTAATTTTCATTTTAAAGTGAACTAAACCTTTAATACTGGAATTTATAAAAAATTATTATATATAGACTACCATTCAAAAGTTTGGGATCAGTAAGATTTTTGTTGTTGTTGTTGCTGTTGAAAGAAATATATATTTGTTTAACAAAGATGCAATAAATTGATCAAAAGTGACATAAAATTTACATTAATTTCTACACTTCAAAATTTCCTGTAAATCAATTTAACTCGATGTTTGGCTCTGATTATTTGGGAGGCCACAGAAGACATTTGATTTCAAGTTTGTGTGTATGAAACTTTTTTCTTTTCTTTTTTTTTTTCTTTAGCAATGGCGATGTTATTATCTTGAAAATAGGAACAGCGGCAATAGTGCAACAGAGGCTACTACTATTGCAACCTGGTCTTGCAAAATAGGCTCATATTCTTTTGCCATTATGTGACCATGCAGAGCCATCATTAGACTCCCTTGAGATGGCTACCTATACTATTATAGACTCACATTTTTCACAGTTGGCAACACATTTTTGGCTTTCTATGTAGCAACTGCCCTGTAAAGTAATCATCTATCCTTATCAATGAGCTACAGTGTCCTTGTTTGACATATTCTGTCATTATTTTTGAGACCATTGCCCTTGCTAAAACATGTACTGTTTGCTACGGCCACTTTGAAACTCTATTAGCTGTCTTGTGTTACTTTGGGAATTCACATATCAAAGTTCTACTAATTATCAGTCCACTTTTGGAGCTGACACATGCTGCTAATTGGTCATCAGCTTGATTTGAGACCTCTGTGCACTTGCATCAGCAATTGTGATAGAATTATTTAAGTGTGTTTGTGTGTGTTTTCTTTCATCAAATGTGCAATAAATAATTTTTTGAAACCTAAATAATGTGGAGAAGTCATGTAACCCTGTTTTGTAAAAGCTTCTTGTCGGTTTGCTTTCGTCCCCAGGCTCTGAGCAAGGAATGTCTACGGAGAAGCCTGAAGCTCCCATGTATGTGTATGAGTCGACGGTGCATTGTGCCAACATCCTCCTGTGCCTGAATGAACAGCGGAAGCAGGACGTCCTGTGTGATGTGACAGTACTGGTGGAGGGGAGGGAGATCCGTGCCCACAAGGCAGTGCTGGCAGCTTGTAGCCAGTATTTCTCCCTGCTGCTCAGAGGCCAGACGGAGCATGAGCCGGTCATCAGCCTGCCACAGAAGGTGAGTGTCCTCATTTGGCAGAGGTACAGAATCGGAATACATTAACAGCGTGCAAGGATACACCTAAATTACCTGTGCTGACGATTTTTAGCAGAGATAATCGGCATTGTCTGATAACCTTGTCCACCTGGATGAAAATTAAAAGGCCTATTGATATGACAATACATTTTATGTATTAAAATATTTATTTATTTTTGAATTTTGACTGAATTTTGTGTACCCATTGTCATTGAAGATATTTAGGTCATTTTAAAATACCCAGGCCTCAAAAAGTCTTGACATTCAAGACCTCAAAATTTCTTGAAATTTCTATAGTGAATATACACTACCGTTCAAAAGTTTGGGGTATGATTTTTTTTTTATTTTATTTAATTAAATAATTTTTTATTTTATTTTTATATATATATATATATATTTTTTTTTTTTTTTTTAGTTTAGAAATGAATACTTTTATCCAGCAAGGACACATTAAATTGATCAAAAGTGGCGGTAAAGTCATTTAAAATGTTAACAAATGTTTTCAAATAAATGCTTTTCTTATGAACTTTCTATTCATCAAAGAATGCTGAAAAATGTTCTTATGAACACCAAATCAGCATATTAGAATGATTTCTGAAGAATCATGTGACACTGAAGACTGGAGTAATGATGCTGAAAATTCAGCTTTGCCATGACAGGAATAAATTACATTTCAAAATATATTAAAATAATAAATAGTTCTTTTAAATTTTAATAATATTTCACAATATTAATTGTGATTTAAGAGATTTCTCTTTTAGGAATGTTGTGTTTCAACAACAAGTGCTTCTTCATTGCACTGATAGATCGAGCAGTCTTGCAGAAATGTGTCTATGGAGAAAACATGTTCATCGTCTGCAGCTTTGAGTTGGTATAATTGCTTATGATGTTGTGTTTGCCAGGAGTGTTAGCAGAATTCCCTCTCAGAACTTGGAAGTATGATTTATTCATGGCTGATTCTCTGTGTTGTAATACTTTAGGTGCTTTGCGATCTCAAAGCTCAAACTTATATTACAATATCCCAGTTATGTCAGAAGGCCCCCATTTGCCACTGCTTATATATTAATTATCGTTCATCTTCAAAACACTTAATGTCAAATTGTATTCTGTAATGACCAGGAAATTGGCTTCATATCTCATTCTCTCCTCAGAGCCATGCTGTGCTGCTTCTCTCTTGC
This sequence comes from Mylopharyngodon piceus, assembly GCA_039654765.1. Lineage (NCBI taxonomy): Eukaryota > Metazoa > Chordata > Actinopteri > Cypriniformes > Xenocyprididae > Mylopharyngodon > Mylopharyngodon piceus. Next base: position 22,432,968 of record CM077449.1, read on the forward strand.
TTTATAGTGTGGAGTCTTTGCTTTCTGCTTTGTGTGTGTACATGCGTCCCTGCCTGCTGCCCTCATTAGGATTGCTGGTTATAACATTAAAGGAGTCTCATATGGCGCTTGGCTTCCATAAAGACATGCTTCTGCAGGCGGCAGCTGCTGATGCCAGCTGAAAATAGATCCACAGAATGCTCAGCATTTTCCCCCCCTAGCTTTTCTATTTATTAGCAGCTCTGGGAGGACTGACTGAATGTCTGGAGGAGCTGTATTTTCAGCAGGATGACTTTCTATTTTAAAGATGATGTTCTTGATGTAGTAGCGCTGCCCCGAGCATTTGTGGAAACCTGCGAGAGCGATAGAGTGATTGAAAGTGATGAGAAGGGCGGTTTATTTTTGTTCCTGACACTATGCGGTTCGCTACATTTTATTACCAGACATAAAGCTTGTAAGACCTTGATAGGAAGCTCACACACTTTACAGACACAGTTACTATTTTTAAAATTTGATTTGAGGATAAGCAGATCATTTTCGGTCATTTGTGGTCTCAAAAATACCTCTTGATTGTGAAACCTTTTCTGAATATAAAGTAGATATCATGGGGTTCATAATAGGGGTTTATTTACACTTAGTTGCAAAGTGGTTACAAAAATATTTTTTTTTAATTTATCTATATATACTAGCATTCAGAAGTTTGGGGTCAGTAAGATATTGTACTGCATTACTGTATTTTTGATCAAATAAATGCATCCTTGGGTAAGTATAAGAGACTTCTTTCAAAAACTCTTACTGACCTCACACTTTTAAGTGGTTGTCTATAAATATCAATTAACATTGATTTCATTTGTGTATGCTCATTTCCTTATTTTTTACATTTAATTTACACTTGTCATCATTGAATGACATCACTTAATTGTTCAAAATGATAATTTAATAACACTGTTAAATGTAATTTTTAGCAAATCTCAGAATAAACATCAATTTTTCATACGTTACATTATAATGTGTTGCATTTAAAATCATTTTATTTTTTGTGTTCTTTTTTAATGTATTTATTTAGATTTTATGTCTGCCATTAATTAGAAAAATCAGTGCATCACTATTACTTCAAGGTCTTAAAAGGTACAGTAGTAAAGCAGCATTTTGTAATTCTAAGGGTCATAAAGGGGGTAGAGAATGTATGGAAATTATGACAGGAAACCTTGAGTAACAATATAAGTGGTCTTTGGGGAAACAAATAAAATGTTACAAAAGTGGCCCTTTTAAAGGGTTAGTTCACCCAAAAATAAAAATTCTGTCATTAATTACTCACCCTCATGTCGTTCCACACCCGTAAGACCTTCGTTCATCTTCAGAACACAAATTAAGATATTTTTGATAAAATACGATGGTTCAGTTAGGCTTCCATTGACAGCAAGTTAATTTACACTTTCAGATGCCCAGAAAGCTTCTAAAGAAGACATATTTAAAACAGTTCATGTGACTACAGTGGTTCAACCTTAATGTTATAAAGTAACGAGAATACTTTTTGTGCGCCAAAAAAACAAAATAGCGACTTTATTCAACAACATCTAGTGATGAGCGATTTCAAAACACTGCTTCATGAAGCTTCAAAGCTTTACAAATCTTTTGTTTCGAATCAGTGGTTAGGAGCGTGTATCAAACTGCCAAAGTCACGTGATTTCAGTAAACGAGGCTTTGTTACATCATAAGTGTTTCGAAATTTCAATGGTTCACCACTTGGGGGGCGTGACTTTGGCAGTTTGTGGAACGACATGAGGGTGAGTAATTAATGACAGAATTTTCATTTTTGGGTGAACTAACCCTTTAATATGATTTAAAATACCACTGATGACCCTGAAATATTGTATCGTTTTCTTTCTATAGATCACGGAGAAAGGCTTTGCCCCACTGTTGCAGTTTGCTTACACAGCCAAGCTGCTACTCAACAGGGACAACATCCAGGATGTCATGTGCTGTGCAGAATTCCTGGGGATGCACAACCTCGAAGACTCCTGCTTCCACTTCCTACAGGCCCAGATGAAAGGTGAGGTTGAAGGCATGCACACCAGCCAGAATCCCCCATCAGAAGACGGAAACGTGCAGCCGAGTGACTCCAAACCTCCACTGTTCGGATCAAGGCTGCACCATGAAACTGAGCAATTGAAAGTCACCGACAACTTCCATTCTCCAACCTTCGACCTCCCTCGTTATCCCAAATATCGAAAGTACCATCAGGTTCATGCTAAGCACAACGCAACCACCTCCTCACACAGCAGTACCTCAAGCTGTCATGGCTCCTTGCAGGACACCGTCACCAGCAGTGATGCCCGGGGCCTGGATCTGTCAAAGGTGAAGGCAGAGCCAGCCAGTGGAGAAGTCTGTGTACCACTAGAATTGTCTGAGTTGGAGCAGGACGATCTGGTCAGGGGTAAAGGCTGTGACATAGAGATGGACATCGAAATGGAGTTGGAAGGAAGGCAGCTTAGTTCAACACCCACTGAATTGCCTGTGAGCAAAAGTTCACCAGTGTGCCTGAGCTCCCTTGTTAAAAAGGAAGTCACTTCTTCGGATGATTATCTTACCACTGATCTGCAACCTGCCAGCAAAAGCTCTCCCGTTCGAGAACAAGAAGTTGCTCCGGGTGACTTCCAAAAGGACTATCAGGCTTTCATTGGGGGACTTGATGTAATGTCCTCAAAGAAGGCTGAGAAATTAACTGATGGGGTGTCCCTCAAGTCACTTTCCTTTGAGAGGATCTGTTCACAGGAAGCTGAACAGGAGAGCGACCGAAAAAGCGTCATCTTCTCCTCTCGGACCTCCTACCATCTAGTGGCACCTGCACACTCTTATCCGGGTGAGAACTGTTTGGGGCAGGAAACCCCGGAAGACCTATGGGCAGGTTCCAGCCAGTCATTCCCCTGCTCCCAAACACTGTCCCCTATTTCTGTCTCTCAAGAGCCCCAGTTGCCCTACCGCCGCCGCCCAAAGAGCAGCTGTCCGGTGCCCATTAAAATGTGTCCCCGCTCGTCTCGTGCCGAAAGTCACATCAGAACCTCCAGCTCTTGCTCTTCCTACTCCTACGCTGAGGATGGAAGTGGAGGATCTCCTTCCAGCCTGCCCCAGTTTGAGCTCTCTACCTCTCCTTGTTCCACCATGGCACGATGCCTGGCGTTCGAACACCGGGAGCATAGCACGTCGGGGACACCAAAAATCAAGTGTGAGAAGTCATATGACACTAATTCCAGTGATGAATCTGGATCTTTTTCTGATGGAGATAGTGAATTGTTTCCCACCAAAGAGCACAGTCAAGAGGTTGGTACACACTTTTTTGGAAAGATTTTTCACTTTGTTGATTCTGTATCCCAAATAATTAAGAATAAGTAGAAACTAAAAATGAGTAGAAATTAAAACTATTAATCGAAATAAAACCAAATATATTTCATATTTTTCATATTGCAGTCACAATTTTTATCAGAAAAATCTCAATTTGATTATTTTTTTTCATTCCTCAAAATTGTGCAACCCTGTTGCAGTGGTTAGCGCACTTGTTGTCGACATTTGAGCTTTTGATGGGCACAAATTCAAATCTGATACTTGATCCCATTTAAAAGCAAAATCTTCATGAATAAATATGAAAAATATAATCATTACAAAACATTCCCACATGATTCCCGAGCTTCTGAGATTGAGAATAAAGCTGCAGGAACTTGGCAAACACTGGAGGGTTGCCATGGCAATAAGCTCTGAGCCATTCTTGTTCCTTAGGTCCCAATGACATAATTGTTCCTCCTCCTAACAACACTGACACATTGCCAGTTCAAGAATCTGTGTATGATAATTTGCTGTCTCATTGACTCGTTTGATTTTGATGACCCAATTGAGAAAATGTTGTCAGTATACAAGTGACTACAGAGATCAAGCTTTTTTTTTTTTAATGGGATTCTCAGAAAGATTTTTGAAAGCAGCTGCATAAATCACAGATATTTTCACAGCAGCTTTATGAAACCGATAGCTTCAGATTCTACAATCTAATTGGATGAGCTGCCTTCTAAGCTGCTGTAAAATAGCTGATATATGCACAGCTGTGATCAAACATTAGTTCTATATTAATGTGCCAAGTTAGGGACCTTAGGGAAATGCATTGCAAAAAAAATGTTTTCCAAAAATCCATAAAACAAGATAAATTTACTTGAAGACACACTGAATAAGATATACAAGTAACGCAAGTTACGTAATCAGATTACTTTTTTTCAATTAGCGAGTAAAGTAATGCATTACTTTTAAATTTACAATAAAATATCTTTTTTATTGCTGAAGTAAGAGTGTTGAAGTTTCATCTCCTGCATTTTATTCTTCTGTAATCCAGAATGGCAGCCAGAGTCCTGCACGGGTCCTGTTTGGTAAACCCGCACCTGCAGTACTTAACTAAACACCCGACCAGTTATCCGACAGCAGCACTAATTTAATTCCGTACCAACCCGTCCTGTTTTACATAAAGAGCCGAACCGCACCCTCATTAAATCTACATCAGCAATCAAACCAACATTAGGCATTCTGTGTTGATGCATTTAAGACAAATGGACATGCAGCCCAACATGGTAATAATTAAAAGAAAAAAAGATGAAAATGTGCTTCCGTTGTGTAAACAATACAAATCTTTTGCCTACATCATGAGAACAATCTGCTCATACAGGCTATTTTGAACAAATGTGCATAAATCACAACATAGGCTATACAGACACTTAGAGTTCTCCATAAATTAAAAGAACATATAACCAAATATGAGCCTTTACTGTCATATAATATCGGGGATATTTTAGCAGATTCATTCTGCATTTAAATGCAAGTGTATATGTGGCCATTGGTCCTCTTAGCAGCATGAAAAATAAAACTTTTATTCACACCGCAAATAGATTATATATACAGAAAGCGAGCAAAGAGTGCTGCTCCATCTGAAAGCACTGTGAGTTTGAGTGGCTTATAACGTGCATTTGAAAAACAAACACACGTCAAAAATCTTTCCAAACATTAGCGATAAAGGCTATGTCGATTAACATTGCATTATAAATATACTTTATTATCATGAAAATACCCAAGAAGGCTTGAAGAACTCAGAAAAACCATATATTGTTGTAGTCGTGTGTTTATTAGTCATGTTTAATCAAAGCATTTCAATCTTCTGTTTATTCAGCTACAGTGATAGTATGATGCCCAAAGGGATTTCCTGGAATGATGTGCGTTATCATACTTTGGGGCGTATTTGGAGTTTCTGCGCGAGAGCGCCCTCTGGCTTTCAGATGGAGCATCATTTACTAATGATCACAGAGCCGTGCTTCACTGACAAGATGTGAATAAAAAAATCGCAGCCTTTGCCAAATTGTGTTCGGTTTAATTTCAATTAAGCCCTAGCTACAATGCTGCAAATCGCGTTGTAATTAGAAACCTTTTGATGGTCTTCAGACTACAGACTGTGAACACAAATAAGCACAAGACCGTTTGAAAGCATCTGCCTATCAATGGGTACCGAATTGAGTCAAAATAGTCTTGGATACTGGACCCGCAGTCCGCCCGTGCCTATTGATTCCTGACCCGCAACCACACCGCAAATGACAACGGTGTTACATCAAATAACAACCCGTTACATCAAATATTAGTTGTTCACCCAACGCATTAGCGGTTCTCCCGCATACAGGACTCTGAGCTGCGCCCTCTACTGTACAGGCATGAATTTGCATTTCCTTCAGCCTGACAAAAGAGCTAGCTCAAGCCAGATGAGAAAAAGTTACGCAAAAGTAACATAACGCATCACTTTCCATAAAAGTAGGACAAAATAAAGACATTCTCTGAAAACAAGTCTTACTATCTTAAGGAGTGTGGCTTTTTTTAAACTGGGAAATTAAACAAAAATACTTGTTTTGCAGTTTATGCTATATTATTTCAGAATAATTTATTATAATTGTCAATAATAATAAATGTTATTTTATTATTTAACTATTGTAAGAATACAATAGTAAATGTCCAAAACGCCTTGGTAATACCATGCTACTTTTTGACACTTTTTTTTGTTAGTCACAAATAAAAGGAAAATGAGGTTATAACAAAATGCAAAATTTCAACCCAATATAGCATAGAAATCTCTGCAGAAACAATCTTTCTATAGCCGTCTTTATTCTGCCCTTCACTCCGCCGGAGCTCAAAGCTCCCAGCTGCAGGTCCCCAGACAGAAGTGGGGCAGCGGCCCCCAGGCTCCCATCTGATGATGGGCCGCTTCACCTCACTGGCTAACAGATGAGCCCTACTTCACAGTATGAGTGTCTTCTCCCAGAAACGACCTGACTTCAGAGAGAAGGAGAGGAGAAAACGTGCCTGTGCTGCTGGAAGCCTAATCTGTCATTCTAGCCTTATTACAGAGCTCTGTGTAGTAGAGTGGTTAAATATAGACCTCCATTTTACACAGACTGAGCAGTGGCACAAGGTCACCGCAGAGAGAGGGAGTATTCGTCATGGTGATCACTATGACGGACTCCCTTGGCAGAGTTTTAAGTCAGGTTTCATCTCTTTCATTGCACTGAAACAACAATACAGGTTGCTCTGTTTGCAGAATTTGTAATTGATCCGTAATGTGTCCTGTGCACATTTTCATTTGCATGACATTTGCAGAGCTGTACTGTGATTGGCTGAACCATCTGAAGACAGTGAAATGAAGCTCTTTTCTGAAGCTTGTTACAAGCACCCTACATAAATCCTTCATCACATGTAAAGAACAAAATTTTGACCCAACAGCTGATCTGAATGGAAATTTAAATTCTTCAATCTGTCAAGAATTTCTGCATGTATTTGATAAAAATACAGTAAAACAGTTAATATAATGAAATATATTATAATATATTTCATAAACGTATGTTGATGGCAAACTTCTGTGATGGCAAAGGTAAATTTTTTAGCATCATTACTTAAGAAATCATTTTAATATGCTGACATTTCTTATTATTGTAATTGTTGAAAATAGTTGCGCTAATTAATATTTTTGTGGAAACCATGATATATTTTTTCAGGACTCTTTGATGAATAGAAAAGTAAAAAAAAAAAAAAAACTTATTTGAAATATAAAGCATTTATTTGAAATATAATTTTTTGAACATTATAAATGCCTTTACTCTCACTGATCTGACACTCAGTTGATCAATTTAATGTGTCCTTGCTGAATAAAAGTGATAATTTATTTCAAAACAATCTTAATCCATAAAATCTTACTGACCCCAAACTTTTGAATGGTATCGTATACCTAAAATCCTTTATCATGTGTAAAAGACCAAAAATATCGATTCAATCTGTTATTGAATAATTTTATCGTTATATAGCATTTATGTGAAAATCTGTCAAGAATTTTACTAATAACTAATATATATTCTGATATTTTTCATATTCTGATATTTTCTTCCTAAACTTTTGTTTTATATTTGATGAATTTGATAAGTTTTCTCATTTGAGGAGACAAGGCCTTTACTATCAGTGCTCTGAATGCAAATAAATAAAACACTTCATACAAGTTAGATGGCAGTGTCATCTAGTGGTGAAGCACTATATTTTCTGTGAAGGATGTGTGAAATTTGCCAAATAAATGTATTATAATTGTTTTGTAATTTGTTTATATTTGCTTTTTCCAGTATATAAAGTAGCATATGTTGCAATAAATGCATCTAATGCGCTGTACACTTACAGGTGAAACTGCCTTTCTCGGTCGACCAGATCACAGAGCTTCCACGCAATGACTTTCAGCTGATGATAAAGATGCATAAACTGACCTCGGATCAGCTAGACTTCATCCACGACATGAGACGCCGCAGTAAAAACCGCATCGCAGCTCAGCGCTGCAGGAAAAGAAAGCTGGACTGCATCCAGAACCTGGAGCGTGAGATTCACAAACTGGTAGGCAACACAAGCACTAGCTTGCACACTCCACCAGAATCTAGATTTTTCTGTGCCACCTTCATTGCTTTGTGTTTCTCCTCCGTTAGGTCTGCGAGAGACAGAAGCTCCTAACCGAACGCAGCCATTTAAAGACCTGCATGGGGGAGCTGTGGGAAAACTTCTCCTTTCTGTCTCAGGAGGTCTGCAGGGAGGAACAACTGAGTCCAGATCAGTCTCGATCTCTATATAATCTACAACCAGACCCAGTTTTATCTGGTTTAACTGGTACAGACCTTAGAATATCTCCCAGTCCAACCAGAATAGACATCACCCTCACCTCACATGGCAGCATAGTGTCATCCCCTGACTGTCACACCATAGCCGATCCTTCACACCCGCACATTAGAGTGGACAGAGAGGCTGTGCCGCCCCAGGACACTGTCACCTCTGTGAGGTCAGAGCCCTCCCAGACGGGCAGCTCAAGTGTGACGATTGATTTCTGCCAGGAAATGACCGAGAAGTGTACGACAGAAGAGCTCCCTGAGAGAAACTGAGTCTGGTAAACTGCATTTTTATCTTTTAACATGAGTATTGGTTCAGTACATGTTCAAATGTTACTTTTTTTTTTTCTTCTTTTTTTCCCAGTGTTAAGTTTTATTTGTTGCTATTTTAGGTGACTGTTCTGTTTACATGTTGCACCTGATTTGTTTTTGTGTGTGTAAATGGATGTGTTCTCGTACATGCTGTATAGGATGCTAAAATCATTTATCACTTTCATTCATATATATATATATATATATATATATATATATATATATATATGAATTCATACGCTCACACATACATGCATACATATACATAGACACACATACATACATTTTATATATATAGTTCTCAGATTTATCTCAGGAATTGCAGACTTTGTTTTTGTGGCAAGGCAACTTCAAATCAAGCAGCATATGCAAGTGTGTTATTGAGTGTTTGAAAGTGTTTTGCACCTATTGTGCGTTCAAGCATTCCTAATGTGCGTAAAGAAAAAACTAAATCGGATAACAGAGAAACTAAACAGCTGCTCACCTGAATTTGCAAGAAGCTGAGCAATCTGTTTTTCCACACAGAGAAATGAACATCTGATCTCTTTCTCTCTCTACAAAAGATCATAAATGACGATTAGCTGCCTATATGATTGTCCCCTCCAATATTTTGTGATGAAGCACCATTTGATACGGTCCAGATTTTTTTCTACAGATTTTTCCGAAGCTCAGTTTTGTAGACTGTTAAAATGTTTGATCAGGGATGTCTGTTGTATATAAAACTCTCCAAGCAAACTTTAGTAAATTACTCATTCTGTTTATTTTGGCAGCTCACATTTAGATGTCTCCGATCTGACTTGATTCCTTCAGGGTGTTACGCACATTAACGTTTTACTGTTGTCAGATAAGCAAATCAATATTGTCTGTCTTATGTTTTGGTTATATGTTGGTGGGGGGTGTGGACCTTTATCATTTTTTTTTTTTTTTTAAATGTTAAAAAGTTTGTACACTTAACCACACTCCACTCCCGGTGTTCAATTATTTCCCCAGTCCTAATGTTTTCACCATTAAAACTTTCCAATACTGTCCCTCCTTCAATATAGTGTAATTATAACAGTTTTACATGTTTGATTTAATAACATGAGGTGAAAGTTCAAGCCTTAAGGTGGCAACAGTTGGAAAAATCTCAATGCTGCATTACATTGTTGTTGCTGACTCACATCTGTATCGTCACAATACTAAAGTTCAAAGGTGAGATGGGGTATATGTTTTACTGTTTTAATTAAGTCTATTTACTTCAGATTATTGTGAACTGCATGACTTTAATGACAGATAAGACATGATTAAAGCTGTGTTTTTAATATTTTGTTTGTACCAAAACTTCTGATCAAACATGTTACATGTTAGCTTAAGTTTGTATTGGCCAAAAATCAAATAGTTTTGGCCTTAAAAAAATCTCATATAGTCATGTGGGTTAATTTTTGCACCATAAATGACGACTTTCAAATAACTGACTGTCAAGAATTCAAATGTCTTACAAATTACCAGATTAAATTCTTAAGAATTCTGTGCATATTCAGATTTTTTTTTCTCATGACCTTTGAATTTGGATTTGGATCATGCCTTTGTTATTTGATGCACCACAGTTGTGATATGAATACTGTGATAAGGGCAAATATGAATATTCATTATTAGTTTACATGCAGTAGGGAGAGTTTGGACATTCGCAGATCTACCTGTAAAATCGATATACCTCTCGTCTCGGACAAGGTCTGTAGCAGAACTGGTTTACAACCTTTTTAAAAGACGTTTTACAATCATTTCTTTTATGTAGATTTTGTATGTATTGTACATATTCTGTTTATAGTTATTTGTGGGATTCTTTGAAAACGATTGTTTTGCTTTCTTTTGTTAATCAAATCTTGAAAAGTTGTGACCTCAATGTTCATAATCTGTATTTGTTACATTCTTGAATGTGTCCACATTGAATTTGTCTACTAGGATATTAAATAAATTGCCAAGCATGTTTTATGCAGATTGAATGTGTTTTGCATCATTTGCTCTGAGGAATATAAAATTTGCATGATCTGTATTCACCCTGAATTGAAACACAAACACTTTTGGAAATAAGAAAACTTTTTATTTTCTTCGTAATTTGATGTAAGGATCCATCAGCTTGCATCACATTTTATGGATGTAAGCTAAATGATTTAAAATGTTCTCTCTTTTTTTGCCAGCTGTCTGAAGGTCTGAAGCTTTTATAAATATGCATAGATGTATTTTGGCTTCCATAATTAGACATGGAAAAGCTGTACACCATGCTTTACTGGTAAATTAAGGTGCTTGCAATTAAAAAACGAACGGTACAAAACAGCACTATTTATACCACAATAAAGCTGCATTAAACCAGTGCTTCCCCAGCAGAGCAGATCAGAGTTAAACCATTTGTTGTTGATATCTCCATTCATTTCTGCTCATGAACGGCCTGTTACATTCCTGTTGTCCTTCTGTCCTTCTCACTTTCACTTTTTCATGATGGAAGAGATATCCAAGAATACACTCTGTAAAAAAAGGACGTTTTCATGTCAGTAAACAAATTAGGCACACATTTGAAAAACAATAATTCATATTATCATTATCATTATTCATTATTTACACAATTTCTATTAGTTCTAAGAGTTTTAGCAGAATTCTTTTGTTAATAACCACAAAATCGATTCATTTTACTGTTCTAAAATAAATACATAAATGCCATATATAAATATATACACTGTCAAAAAAAAGGTACGGCGCTTGTCACTGGGGCAGTACCCTAAGATACAAAAGTGAACTAATTCAGGTACTAATATGTACTTTTAAGTTACTAATATGCACTTTTAAGGTACTAATATGTACCATTTAGGGGTAAGTAAGGTACAAAGATGTACCTTTTCACTTTTGTACCTTTGGATACTGCCCCAGTGACAGTGCCGTACCTTTTTCTCTGAGAGTGTACGCAAAAAAATCATTTTGGATATGAAAGCTTTGAAAGTGGTTGTGTGTCATTTGCGTCTACTTGCCATGGACATCCGTCGTCCCCCCCCTGGTGGTGGGTTCATGGGCAGGTCGTTGAGGGAGCCCAGCTCGGACTCTGAACTCCTAGTGGAAGGACAGGACGGACTGCCGGACATGCTGTCTGAGGGCATACGGACCATGAAACTGGCTTTTCTGTTTGGTTGACAAAAGTCGCTCTCAGAGGACTCCAAAGTATCGTTTCCCAGGTCCGGCACGCGGCTGGGCCTGTGCAGAGCGTTGCGAAGGCAGGCTGGTATTTCGGTATGGCTCTCAGAACCCGGATGACCCGAGTTAAAAGGCCTAACGTCCCTTTCTGAGCCGTTACTGCTCTCAAGATGCTGGTCTCGGTTTTCCCGGTCCTCTAGCAGCTCCATGGATGCCTGGGAGTGCAGTTCATGGATCATTCCCTGGCTAGGCTGGCGCATTTGGCGGGGCTGCTGGGTAATGCAGGACACCGGGAGGGTGGCCGCGGCGAAACTGTTGTGCCGCAGCATGTCGTTGCTCGAGCCGACGCAAGCGCTGGTAAAGAACAGCGGTGGGTCCGTTTGCCCCGGCGGGATAAAAGTTTTCAACTGCGGGTTTTTGTGAAGCGACAAGTCCGACATCACACACAGTTGCTGAATGGTCGAATGCTTGGGTTTGCAAAGACTGTCGTCCTCGACAAACTTGAGTCCGCTTAGAGTCTGTTTAATTTTTTTCACCCCCAGGTGGGATATTTCCATGAGGTTGAGGAACAACGAAACCCCTGCAATGACAATCATGAAAACCATGAAGATGGTCTTCTCCGTCGGCCTGGAGACGTAACAGTCCACGCTGTTTGGGCAAGGCACCCTCTCGCACTTGTACAAAGGATCCAGTCCTATGCCATATAAGATATACTGCCCCACAATGAACGCCACTTCCACCACTGATCTGGTAAGGATATGAATAATATATGTGCGCAGCAAGGAGCCCCTCAGAGGAGCCTTCTTCATTTTCTTCTGCTCTTCCAGCCTCCTCAGTTCCTTCTCCAACTTCTTGTGTTCCTCCAAGAGGGGCTCCGTCTCTTCCAGCTCGGCTCTCAGCTGGATTTTCCTCCTGTGCCGTTCTTTCTCCAAAGCCCTCAGCCGGTACAGAGCATGTCCCATGTAGACCAGCGAAGGTGAGGAAACAAAAATGATCTGCAGTACCCAGAAGCGAATGAGCGATATTGGGAACGCCTGGTCGTAGCAGACGTTCTTGCATCCCGGCTGGTCCGTGTTGCAGATGAACTCGCTTTGCTCGTCCACCCAAACGTCCTCGGCCGCCACGCCAAGAACCAACATCCGGAATATGAACAGGATGGTCAGCCAGATTTTACCCACGATGGTGGAGTGAATGTGAACCTCCTCTAAAATGCTCCCCAACAAGTTCCAGTCCCCCATCTTCACCGCCACATGTCAGTGCTTAGTTTAAGACAAAAAATATGAGTTTAGACTACTGCTCAAGTTGGACTATTCTTTATTTTTCTGCATTTATGCATTACCCGACATGCATTAGGTATTCGACAAACAAAAAAAAGGATGTTTGACATAAATTGCAAGACTAACAGACATGCACATGTAACAACCAACTACTCGTATTTAATTTTGCACAAAATGATAGTTCATAGACACAAACAAACTAACTAAGCTAATCAAAGCATTATCCGCAAAACCAAACTAAAATGCACTTACATTTCAGTGGGATTTGCTGTCTAGTTTCCTTGGTATATAAACAAGCATGTTTTCTCCAACAAGGAAAATCATTCCTTCATTTTACAGCCATGGAGTTTGCACATTAAAACGCAGCTAGTGTCTCAGCATAATGTCGGCTACAGCGAATGTTCCCCACAGTTGTTGCATGCAGCGAGTTCACAGGATGTAGAAATTGATCAGAAGCTGACGGGACAATGCCCCATGGCAGATCTTATCAAGCAATTGCTGAAAACAGCACCCCCACACACATAAAAAGTTGCCGCGATGCCAACCAACCGAATGTCCCTCATGCAGTCAATACAATGTTCTGCCACACAAAATATCAAGATATCATGCAAGCCGTATTCATGCAATACCACTCATTTTGGCTCAACTACACCGGGTTGACTCGAACAACAAAATGGGTCTCAAACTTTTGTAAGCATGCATATTCATCCTATTTAACCATTAATCTTACGTGTAATAAGCTAGCCAATTAGTCAAGCCCAGTTTCATGGCCACCTGCATTGATTGTGCATGTCTTTCATATGGAATTTTCAAAAGTTGATCTTTTTTATCTGACCAAGCACCTAGCACAAAACGATACATGTGAAATATATCAACTCTATTTCACCATTTTCCTTTGTGTTCCCCTTTGAGTTTGTGCTGAAGCTTTCCATGTTGTTTACGTTTGCGAGCACTCAATGTCAAATGAAAGACCTTGCACTCGATTGCATCAGGCCCCCCCTCCTAAACTCAATCCATCAATACTGCAGTGATTTGTTTAGCATGTTCTTTTTTCTGGTTTTATGTGCCACAAATCTCATTAAAAGCATATTTGCACAATATTATGCTTTTACCCTATGAATCCAATAGCAATTGATTCAAAACAAAACAAAACATGGTTTTATATTGTAACAACAGGAGGGAACGTGGCAAGCCATGATCCACCAATCAGCACGTGCACGTGATTTTGTTATCCTGATTCGTCCCTGCCCAAACCTCTCAGGCACTGCACAACTGGATCATCTTGCCGATCACACTACATGCTTCATAAAATGACCAGCCGTCCCTCGGGGCCTTTAATTAGCTTTCCATCACATGCTGACAGAGTCAATGGGGGATTGATTTGATTTTCCCTTGCAGAAGCTTGAACTGCAAATGCCAGAAGTCACATCAGGGACGTTGCATTACATAATGAGTTCATACGGTACCAAGCATAGACTGTAAAAAAAAAAAAAAGAGAGAGAGAGAGCGAACGGCAGAACATCATCCATTGGTCTTTGTTCTGTGGTGCTTCATTTGATCTAATTGCCTTGATTGGGGCCAAAATGTGCACAGTGAATTCTTTTTTGAGGAACTGTTTTATTGCAATTGGGGGAAAATTGTAGCCTAAAGTGCAAAAATAGTCATATATGTGCTGAAAACATACGTCAGCTGGTCATTATCCTAAAATAAACCCTGACAGGCTTGCTCCATTGTGAGGATGCGACTGTCTGTACATTATTTCACTTATTATGTGGCTGCTCATCAAATAAATAATAAAACCAGAAAAATTAGTAACCCTTTCAAAAGCTATTTTTTACTTTTACCTTTGTACCATATTTACCCCTAAGCAGTGCATATTAGTATCTTAAAGGTACATAATATACTACATTGTTTAGCAATGGACAACCAGTAGTGTGCCTCATATTCACATCCTTTGGACAGTCACGAAAACACTGTGCGTTGTAGGCTTAACAGTAGTTTCAGCGTTTGAGGGGAAAAGTGTCAAACGGCTATAGAAAACATGTCAATTGGAGTGAAGAAGATGGTGTTTCATTTTTACGTTATAGTCCGAAAAGTCCATTCAGGGTAAACTTGATAGTACAATCGGCAATATATAATATGAGGATGCGCACTTTTAAACATATTGCGTGCAGGGTTCGTCCAATCAGTGACACTGACACCGCAAATATGTAAATAAGGACGTTACCCCAGGGTTTAGGAATGTACAGTTTACGAATACCCAGGATTAATTGTTCACCCCGGGGAAAATTATGAGCTGTGTGAAACGTGAATCAAGATAACCCAGGATTCCATTTACCTGGGGTTTAGATTGACCCAGGATTAACTATTTCAAGTGTGAAAAGCCCTAAAGTGCACATATTAGTTCCTAAATGGTACATATTAGTACCTCTCGAAAGGGTATTGACAGCTTTTGTACCTTTTTTCTGAGAGTGCATGAAATATTGATTTAACTTATTTTATTATGTGATTTTATTATGTGACCCCCTGTCGTCTGAATACGCCACATTTACTGCAGCCAGCTGGTGCCACTATGACTGTGAACCACAGCAGCCACATTTATGAGATCATTTAAATTTAGATGAATATCATGTCATAGGATGTCATTTGTCACTTTCAAATGAGTGCAAAGTTATATTTTGCAGCTCAAAATTTCGTAAGTCCAGTATTTATCTCAAGATCTTTTTATATTTTTATTAACCTAATTATTAACCTACCTACTTAACTTAATTATAAAACTATGTTGTCAGTGCCCTACAAATGGTTCTATGGCTTTATTTTGTGATTCAAACATGTATAGTAAAAGTCAATGTGATTTCTTATTCTTTAATGCAGGCAAAAGCGCACAGCAATGAAAGGGTTCAACTCTAAACCATCAAGAGTGTAACTGACACACACACACACACACAGCAAAACAAACCTGTGTGTGTGTATCTTAGTGAGGACATTCCATAGGCGTAATGGTTTTTATACTGTACAAACTGTACATTCTATCCCCCTACACCACCCCTACCCCTAAACCTACCCATCACAGAAAACTGTCTGCATTTTTACATTTTTAATAAAACATTGTTTAGTATGTTTTTTAAAGCTATTTTAAATATGAGGACTCATGAAATGTCCTCATATTTCATGTTTACGTCGTAATACCAGTGTAATACCCATGTCATTATACAAATGTGTCCTCATAAATCACAAAAACGCACGCGCACACACGTTTAAAAATAAGCATATGCTGCCATCTAGTGGTTGTACTATGTATGACGTGAATTTATTTAATTATTTTAACCAGATAGCACTAATCTGCCTATTTTTAACTTACAAATGCTGCTTTAATGAAAAAATAGAATAAAATGTGTTTATTTCTAATATTTGTATTATTTTATATAGAAATAAATGGTGTATAATCTATTATTTACAAGATATGAGTCTGTTTGTCATTACTTTAATCCCTTGCCATGGTAACACCTTTTAAGATATCCAATAACCGTTCACAATTTAGCATCTTCAATATATTGGACTCATTTTGAGAAAGTTTGGTGTGAATTGTATGATGGCCTTTGGGGAAGTAGTTAAAAATTCAGAGCTTGGTTAAAAAAATCCACATTCAAACAAAAATAGCTGACTTCCTGTTGGTTGGAGCTAATGACTAAATTAGAAAGTTGTCTGGCTCGATGAGAACAATATATGTACCGAGTCTGGTGACTGTAGGTAAAACTAACACTTTTGTCAAAAGGTGGCGCTATAGAACCCTTCCTCCACACCCATTTCTAAAGCTTTTCCCATGTCTTCTGGCTGACAACTCTTAGGTGTGTTGAGTTTCATGCAATTTGAATGCTAAGAGTCTCAAAAACACCCAAAAAGAATATTAAAGTTTGACGCATTGCCATGACAACAGTATTCAAGATATCAAGAATCCTTTCACATCTCTACAGCTGCGGTGTCTTGACATTATTCTGATGAAGACTGAAGCAAATCGGGTAAAAATAAGAGGGCGAATTCAAAGCACTTTGAAAGTGACACTTCTTGCTGCCAGTTGGTGGC
The DNA here is from genome assembly GCA_039654765.1 of Mylopharyngodon piceus. Taxonomy (NCBI): domain Eukaryota; kingdom Metazoa; phylum Chordata; class Actinopteri; order Cypriniformes; family Xenocyprididae; genus Mylopharyngodon; species Mylopharyngodon piceus. The sequence continues at coordinate 22,449,979 of CM077449.1, forward strand.
ACTATGACTTTAACTCACAATAGTCACATTCAGTCGGCCTCCTACAACGAACACACAGCTGAAGTTTCGTCAAAATCAGAGTGCGAAAGTTGTTTGTGCTGATGAGCTCTATAACTGTTTGAAGTTTGGTTACTGTAGGTGAAAACAGGTGCGCAGAGCCCCTCAAATACAACAATATATAAGGGTGTGCTACAGAGCCCCCCACGACCCCCCATGACAACTTGTGTCTGGCCCTGATGGCCGATGATTCCAACATGTGTGCCAAGTTTCAAGAGTTTTTGAGCATGTTAAGGGACCCAAAAGTGCCTGAAAGGTCGAACAAAAAAAAAATGTACCTAAGGAAAACAATAGGACCCTTCGCTCCTTAGGGCTTGGGCCCTAAAAAAAGAAAAGAATGTAGAGTTATACAAGAGACATCAAGGTTGCACAATGTGAAAGACTGGTTGCCAGGCACAATGCTCTGATATGCAGTTTAGAGAAAATATTTGTCAGCAGAATTCCATATTGACCAATCAGAATCAAGTATTTCAGAGAGCCAAGTCATTAATTTTATAGTATATATATTTTCCTTTGTTAGAGTTTTTTCACTGCCAATTTAAATATTCATAAATAAAAATATTTAAATTGGTAACAATGTAACAGCCTTTTGTTTTTGTTGAAGTGTAAAAACATTTTGTTGTTGGGGCGGGAGTTCGAAAATGGATGGAGGCGGTTGGATGGCCGTCCACCAGGCTGATAGATTACTTCACTCTGATCCATTTCAATCAATACAGACTCGTGCAGCCCTGATCTGACTGTTTGGAGATAATGAGATTCCAGCACGCCTGCGGATATTTACCGAGAACAGATTTTGGGTGTGAACGAGGTAACGAACAGAACGTGAATAGCATTCCCTTGAAAACATCTAAAAATAACGTTAGACTTCAAGGATTGTATTTTTTATTTATTTATTTGTTTAGTTTAGTATTTTCTTGTACTTGAGTTTCAAAGTATTACATAGTTTTCAACCTCAGATTCATTATAGACACAATTATTTAGTGGAAAAGATATAAATTCTTAATGAAAAGTATGAAACGAGGAGATTAACTGATGAAATCATACATGATATATATAGGATGATTATGCGACCTGTTAGACCCCTGCAAAACAGAAATGTGGTGCTGCAGAGGTCATGGCGGATCATGACCTGTTATACAACATTTGCCTCACCAAACTTTTTAGCTTTCATATGTATCATCAATCACGGCAAAAAATACTGCATTATTTGCGTACATTTCTCTTTATTCTCAAGTTAAACTGCTACCACCACAATTTAATTACAACATTTATTTTTATATTTTGTATGTACAGGTACACAGACTGAAGAAATGAACAATATGTCATACTTTACAACAACAAGTATCTAACTTACAGTAATTCTATCTAGGGTAAATAAAAAATATATATATCTTAACTATTTATCTAGCCATTAATAATTGACTGAAAAAACAAAAAACATTTCTATACAACAGTTTCCTAATTCACAATATTGCAATCCACACAAGCTACAACTCCATATTGTTAGAGTGAAGATAATTTAGTCACATTTAAAGTAATAGTTTATACAAATATGAAAATTTTGTCATTTTTACTCACACTGATGCCATCCAGTATAATGAATATAAAAATTACACACACACACTACTGTTCAGGGTCGATAAGTTTACAGTATGTCTTTGATAAAAACTATCTTATGGTCATCCAGGCTTTAATCAAAAATACAGTACAAACAGTATTTTTTTTTTTTAATATATTTTAGAATTTAATTAATAATTAGATATTAATAATTTGTTCCTGTGATGGGAAAGCTGAATTTTTAGCACCATTACTCTAGTCTTCAGTGTCACATGATCCTTCAGAAATCATTATGCTGATTTAGTGCTCAATATATATTACTTATATTATTTATATTGTTTATATTTGTATGTTTATATCTATTTTTTTTTTGATAGACCAGTCCTTATTAACTTTCATTGTATAGAAAACTAAATCTATGAAATACCACCTATAGAAATTTGTATTTACTTTACATATTTCTCCAGAGAGGTACAACACCACTTCCAGAATGCATTACCTGTTTTGAGTTCTTCTCCCTGTCATTCCAATTCAAATCCCAAATTAACTTCCTGTGGGCTGTAGCCAATCCAACTCACATTCGAGCTCAATGAAAGGAAGCCAATTTTTCAATTCTGAATCTTTATCAACCCTGTTATGAAAGATGGTCACAAAGATGGTGAGTAAATGATGACAGAATTTTATTATTCTGATGACAGAATACACTATTCCATGGGTGACCTGAGGTGAATTCACTTTGATAAGCTGTAAATACGTAGTCCATACATTTTTTTTTCTTCTTTACTAAACACTCAGCAAAGATATACTTAATCAGGTAACAGGGCATTGTGGTCTCAAAAAAGTACCACAAGCTACATATAATGATTCCTGTCAAAATGAAACTTTGATTTGGAGACAGTCCTATACATTTTAAATGAGTTCTGCACCCCTGTGTTTTACTATAGTACAATAAAACTCTACTTTAAAGTTTACTCTACCACAATTTACAAAGCCTCAATCTAGTTTATATTGCCACGACTTTCATATTAAGTGGAATCCAGGTATGTGGTCATTGTACCGTATGTGTCAACAGTTGGTTTTAGTGTTAGTGCGAAGCCTCTGTAACTCTTCCTCTAGCGTGTTGATCTTCTCCAGTAGACTGGCTCTATCCTGCAGAGCTTTCTGTTCCGACACCTTCTGCGCTTCCTGGATCTTCCTTTCATACCAGTGTTCCAGCTGCGTGGAGACCGTCTCAAAGAAACGCTGTGTCACCTCCATGGCGTGCAAGTTTGCCCGCTCTTGAGTGAAGGTGACCTCCACGGGCCGCTGGGAAAACACCTCCAGGGTCTTCATGGTGCCGCGCTGCTGGGTTTGAGTGTGGTGTGCTTTAATCCTATCCTTCAGGTGCCTGCTGTGTTTCCAGGCTGGGCCGAGCGCTGGTTCTGTATCGCTGTCATTGAATTGCTTGCTGGATGTGGACAGGCTACTGCTGGCACTGCTGTCACAGAGTTCATCCCCCTTGTCTGACCTCGACTTTGAGACATCAACCTCCTGCAGTTCAGCTCGATGCCACTTGGGGTCAGCAGTCGCCAGCTTCCGTGAAAGAGGCTTGTGTTTAACCATGGAAGGAGCTGTCAGGTTAAGATAATCATCTGTGTGAATATGGAAAGATATTTTAGTCAATCAATCAATCAATCAATCAGTCTATCTATCTATCTATCTATCTATCTATCTATCTATTTGTCTGTCTGTCAGGATGTTTTACTGTTTAGAGTCATACTCTCATTAAATACATTTTGCTAATTTAAATATGGTCTTATTTTAGAGTACATCATATTACAAAACACACTGAAAAAATCACTTAAAATAATAAATTTAAAGCCTAATGCTTAAAGTCAACATGAAATCAAAAATGAACCCTATTTACTTTCTTGATACTATATGTTTCTGGTCTTTATGAACGATTCATTATTTATTTAATAGAAAAATGTTTCTTCATAATTTTTCATCAAAAACAACTTTTTCCTATTCCTACTTTTTTTTTTCTTTTTTTTTTTTGAGTATCACATTTTACTCATAAATATTTAATATTATGGCAGTAAAATGGGTTGGGGAGGCCAGTTTGTTATCCTTAATGTAAGTGGGGGGTTATAAATTTTATAGATAGATAGATAGATAGATAAACATTTAATAAAAAAAATGCATTGTAGATCAATTTTCTTTTATATTTAATAAATGCAATATGCTTCATAGTTAAATGTACAAATTGTTTTAAAGGGTTAGTTCGCCCAAAAATGAAAATAATGTCATTTATTACTCACCCTCATGTCGTTCTACCAATCAGTGAATCGGAGCGCCAAAGTCACGTGATTTTAGCAGTTTAGCTGTTTGATAGGAGATCCGAATCACTAATTCGAAACAAAAGATTCATAAGCTCAGAAGCTTCATGAAGCAGTGTTTTGAAATCAGCCCATATAGATATTGTTGAAAAGTCGTTATTTTGTTTTTTTGGCGCACAAAAAGTATTCTTGTTGCTTTATAATATTAAGGTTGAACCACTGTAATCACATGAACTGTTTTAAATATGTTTTTAGTACTTTTATGGACCTTGAGAGTTTGAATGGCTTTGCTCTCAATAGAGGCCTCACTGAGCCATCAGATTTCATCAACAATATTTGTGTTCTGAAGAAGAACGAAGGTCTTACGGGTGTGGAACGACATGAGGGTGAGTAATAAATGACATTATTTTCATTTTTGGGTGAACTAACCCTTTAAGGATGTTTAGATATTTTACTGGAAATAATGATACTGATCAATTTTTTTTTTTTTTTTTTTTACACCTGAAGAACCATTCAGCTTCATCTCAAAGTATCTCCTCCCAAATGCATCCCCAAACTCAAGACTTTTCACATCGGTGTTAGGAGCTGCTCCTGGGCTGGGTAACACATTGACGTAGGTGGCCAGTGAGCTGGAGCTCTCCTCAGAGACGAGCGACAGCAGCGGGAGACCCTCGGGGTCTGAGTCCACCAGAGAGTGATCCACCGATGGAGAGCGCAGGAGTTTGTAGTATTGTGTCTCGACAGGCTTTTGCACCTCAAAATCCTGAATCTTAGACATGCACCAGCTTTTTACAGCGTTGGTAGCAGCTAACTGCTTGAAAAATAAAAACAGAGCAAAATCAGCTTGATTAATCATGTCTAGACTGATGTGATAATGGTCTTGCATCTCTTCACTAGAGCTGATGTACCTGTTTTCTCTCGCCCTCCATGAGTTCCAGTGTGGCCCTCTGATTGATTCGATAATGACACTCCATCCTCTCAGCCGACACACGCTCCTGCGTGAGTTTCTCAAGCACTTTAATCTGAACAGGAAGAGATCTAAGTCTCTAATACCCATGTTTTCATTGCTTTTGGAAGTGTTTTTACAATTTACTTTATCCATTGGGATTACAAAGAAATCTACAATAATGAGCCATGCACTAAAATCAACCATGATCAAGTCTTTCTTAATCTAAGTTATTAAATGGTACTACTTATCTAAATTTTTCAATTAAATTTTTTATCCAATTTCAAACCATTCCAAATCACAATAAGTTGCTTTTTTTTATGCTACCGTTCACAAGTTTGGTGTCAGTAAGACTTTTTTTTTTATATATACATACTTGTATTTAGCAAAGATGCATTAAATTGATCAAAAGTGAGTAAAGGCATTTATAATGATACAGAATATTTCTATTTCAAATAAATGCTGTTCTTTTGAACTTTCTATTCATCAAAGAATCCTGAAAAAAAGGATCAAGGTTTCCACAAAAATATTAAGCATCAAAATTGTTTTCAAAACTGATAATGATAAGATTCTTCAGCATCAAATCAGCATATTAGAATGATTTCTGAAGGATTATGTGACACTGAAGACTGAAGTGATGATGCTGAAAATACAACTTTGCCAACACAGGAATAAATTACATTTTAAAATATATTAGAATAAAAAAACTATTATTTTAAATTGTAATATTTCACAATATTACAGTTTTACTGTATTTTTGATTAAATAAATGATAGCTTTGGTGAGTATAACATTAAAAAAATCTTACCATACTTTTGAACAGTATGTATGTACATACATACACTCAAAAGATGGCAGGTGAGTTACAAAGAATAAAAGTAAACAAAAAAAAAGTTACAAAACCACAGAAAAAGACAAACCTGATGCTTGTGTTTTTGCTCTATTCTGCCGAGCCTGCAGTTCATCTCCTCTTGGACAGTGTGAATTTCTGACCTCATCTCCATCTTTGTGGCTTTCAGCTTATTCTCCAGCGTTTTAATGAGGGGCTTACAATGACAGTCGTTTGCAGGAGCCTGTTTGCAGACAGTCACTGTTTAAGAGGTTTAAAACAAACAAATGCATTGCACTATAGCTCTAATGTAGAGTTTACCTGCTTTATCTCTCCATCTTTGTCTCTGTATAGTGTATAAAGCTGATACGCTTTTCCTGGAGTTTGATCTTCCTCCTGAGAGCTGGGGCTGCTGTGTTTCACTCTCTGGGATGAAGATCCTCTCTCATGGAGCTGATACTCTCTCCGGGACACATGTTCCAACTTTTTTAACAGGAAAAACATATTTAGAACAGTTGTACTTTTTCAAGTGTTCATGTGATACAGCAGGAATGATCTTAATAGCGTACTGTACGCTACAGAAAATATTTTGTCAGGTAATTAAAAAACTGGATTTAAAGGGTTAGTTCACCCAAAAATTAAATTTCTTACTTTCATGTCGTCCCAAACCCGTAAGACCTTCGTTCATCTTCGGAGCACAAATTAAGATATTTTTGATGAAATCCGAGGGTTTCTGAACCACAGATAGGCAGCAACGTATTTGGACGTAAACACGGAAGCCTGCACTACATATGGCAACAGTTCAAATTGCTAAATAAAGTCGTTATTTTAGTTTTGTTTTTGCGCACAAAAAGTATTCTCGTCGCTTCATCACATTAAGGCTGAACCACTGTACTCACATTGACTATTCTAACAATGTCTTTAATACCTTTCTGGACCGCAATGGCATTGCTGCCTATGTGTGGTTCAGAAACCCTCAGATTTCATCAAAAATATCTGAATTTGTGTTCCAAAGATGAACGAAGGTCTTGCGGGTTTGCGGGCATGAGGGTGAGTAATTAATAAAAGAAATTGCATTTTTGGGTGAACTAACCCTTTAAGAAAAAAAAAAAAATTATTGAATTAACCTGATTATATTAGGTTATGCCAAATAAAAGTAATTCAGATCATAAAGAAATAGGTTTCTTTTACTATTTACAGTGGATATAGTTTAATATATAGCTCCCTGGAATTTTTGTAATGATTTGTAAATTCTTTTACTATTAGTATTATTAAAATTCATTTTATTAATATTAAAATAAAGCATAACTTCATTATTAAGTTATTAAGCCATCTAATTGACAATATTATACAATCAGCATGTCAGCATTATTGCAAAATAAACCTCTCTAACATCACCGTATATTATTACTTTACATCATCCCTTACATGGTATATAGTATGATATATTATAGTATTCAATATTATAATAGGTATTAATTGATAATGATATTAATTTAATATCACTACCTTCCTTCTCGGACTCCTGATCTTTCTCCTCGTGCAGGGGCTCAGAGTTGCTGTGTTCCGTTCAGGTTGTATCCTGTGAAATACTTGATCGCTGTTGTTTGTGTCTTCAGCCACTTCAGTACAGTCCTGCACAATGATGGCAGTGCTCAGCGTGAGAGGGATTTTTAGGCAAAAACAATCACATGACCTCTGATCTCTTTTAGGGTTATGGAAGCTTAGTAGTCATGTGACATTTTCTTCTCACTGGCCTCTAGACCCCAATCATGTTACAAATGATGAATCTGCAGCAGCGCAGATGTCATTCTAGATGGGTGAATCTTAACTGAATGTTCCACCTTCTCTTGGGAGGGTTGAGCTCTAGGGAGGGACTGAGTTCTCCTCTGGGCCTGCAACACATCTCTTCTTTTTCTCACCGTCTTTCCACGAGCAAACCTCTGGACCTGAACAGGGACATACAACTTGAGTTAGAGAAGCTATTGATAGAATAGGGTTGAAGTTTGAATGGTTAAACATAGTTCTGTTAGCTCCTGCTGGTAGATGCAATAACTACACTATTTGAGGGCACAAAGCGTCTTTTTCCATCAATGGCCATTCAAAAGTAAGCGTGTATTCTGACTACATAATTATTTGCAAGCTAAATCTTTACCGTATATATTTCATTATATTATAGTTTATATAACACTTTGTTTTCGGTCTTTGAAACTGGTTAGGGGTCGTTCACACAGAATGTTTTTGCATTCCACTGCGCTACTCTTTCGTTGTTTTCTATGTAAACATGCGCTAAACGGACATGTTTGACATTTTCGTTCGCGCCTCACAACTTTTGCAGCGTCTCACACACGACACAGCATTTTTAAAATGCAGTGCTCGAGATAAAAGAAGTTTAACTTTTATAAAAGACCTCTTCAAACCTTGCCCAGTATAATTAAAACGCCTTGTGTTTTTCAACGTAAAAACGGATTCGGTGGGAATGGTCCCCATGGGTTACATCCTTATAGGCTACCAGTACCAGCCTGTTTGTATCCTATAGGTTACTGATTTGATTAGTGTCCTCAGTTCAGGTGTGTCTTAATAATTATCCTCATTAACTCCAAGGGATCTGTCCATTCCTGCCCTCCTGTGTTTCCCCATGTCCGAAACTGGGTTTCTAACAGCACTGACCAGGGGGCCAAAGTTGCAGACCCGGCGTTTACATCTGTCAGGTAAGCGCTGAAGTCTGCCTCCCTTCCTCCATCTACAGCTCCTAAGACCATCCCAGTCCTCAGCCCAGGGAAAATGCAGGCCGCATTTCACGCTAGCCTGCAGGTCACCCTTCCAGAGTCTTGTCCCAAGATGGCCGCTGCCATTCCAGAGCCTCGTCTCAAGATGGCCGCTATTCCAGAGCCTCATCCCGTCATGGCCGCTATTCCAGAGCCTTGTCCCAAAATGGCCGCCATTCAAGAGCCTTGTCCCGACATGGCCGCCATTCCAGAGCCTTGTTTCGTCATGGCCGCCATTCCTGAGACGTGGCAGCCATGCATGTACCCTTAGGAGTATTGGTGGAGTATGAGGGGATGTCTTGGAGCCCAGATATGGCTCCAGCCCCTGAGTTCCCTCCAGTGTCTGCTCCAGCCCCTGAGTCCGCTCCAGTGTCTGCTCCAGCCCCTGACCAGAGCCCATTGATGGCTCCAGCTCTTGAGCACGTTACAGAGTCCGGTCCCGTATGTTCTCCAGAGTCCGGTCCCATATGTTCTCCAGAGTCCGGTCCCATATGTTCTCCAGAGTCCGGTCCAGAAAGTTCTCCAGAGTCCGGTCCCGTATGTTCTACAGAGTCCACTCCAGAAAGTTCTCCAGAGTCCGGTCCCGTATTTTTTTTTGGGGGGGGGGGGGGGCATATGCCCATGGACGAGCCTGGGGTCACCACCATGGCCCTTTGAACTACCTGCTCCACCGTGGACCCCTGTGTCTACAGTGCCCTCAGAGGCTCCAGCGCCCCTGTGCCTCCGTGGCCCCCTGAGTCTCCATTGCCCTTTTTTTTAAATTGTTAATTAATTGAGTTCCCCTTCTTTCTATCCCTTTTTGTATCCTAGGTTACTGATTTGATTAGTGTCCTCAGTTCAGGTGTGTCTTAATTAGCCTCATTAGCTCCTCTGTTTCCTTTGTATATAAGCCCTTAGTTTCAGTCTGTTCTTTGTCTTGCGTTGATGTTGTTTGATTGTGTTTTTGGTTGTAATTTATTCTCCTGGTTGTATTTTCATTGGATTAAAAGTCTTCCAAATGATCTCCTTCGTCGTGTGCATCTTTATACAACCATTCCGTGACAGTATAACGTCAGAATTGAGAAGAAAAAAGTCAGAATTTTGAGATGCAAACTCATAATTGTGAGAAAAAATGTCAGAATTGTGAGATAAAAAGTTGCAATTACTTTTTTTATGGCAAGCTTGCATAACTATGCTCTACGAGCTCTGAGGACATGAAGTTGAAATCTCATTATTATGGGAATTACAACATAGCGTGAACGCACCTTAGGCGGCGGCACATGACTGTGTTTATGAGTGAGTCAAATTATTTATTTGTCAACCGATTTGTTCAAAAATGAATCAAGAGACTGCCTTTATGAGTCATTGAATCATTCATTAAACAGGTTCGTTTAATAGCGCTGATTTATTCAGGAGCGAATCAAGTGTTCATGTAATGCTTTACTAAAAAAAGAGTATGTCTGATGGGACAATGAACTGGTTCTAAATGGAAAATCTTTAAATGTCATAACATTACTTACCTGATTAGATTTTGCTAGAAGAATAGCCAAATCTCGGTTGTTATTGTCTTGGGCTTTATCAAGAGCAGTGTGGCCTGTCTGTTGATAATTTTAGCATGTAAGTTTCATTTAGCAGATGCTGTCATCCAAAGCAGTTTACTGTCAGGCTAAATGCCATGGTCAAGGGTGCAATAGTGATAGTTTAGCTGTAGCATTATCCAGCCCCAGACACCTACATTATAACTAATTTTAATAATGACCATACAATATTCAGGCCTATCATGAGATTACATGACTTACATTGTTTCTGATGTTTGCATCAGCTCCTGCTTCCAGTAACACACTAACAGCTTTCTTGTGATTTAGAGCAGCAGCGACATGGAGCGCAGTGTCTCCTGTCTGAAAAATATGTAGATTTTCCTCAAGATTATGACCAAAAACATCTGTAATTGTATATGGAATTAACAGGGGAAGACTGCTGTAATCTAAACCACAATCTTGGAGTTTAAAGCAGACAAAGACTATTTAATTGTGTTCATTTGTCTCTGAATTTTTCATTGTGTGCCAGTTTCTTATGGTTTGTTGAAGTATAATATAATTCATCATCCATAAACACTTGTGTAGTTTTTTTTATCTTTTGACATCTTAAAGAATAATTGCCTATTAACTTAATAGACAAATAATTTTGAAACTAGGACACAGCAGTAGCATAACAAATAAACCACATTGGTGGTGGATAAAAAACAATCAGAATGAGGATCTGACCTGGTTTTTCTCAGCCACAGAGCAGAAAGAACCCAAGAGTATCTTAATCATGGACAAGTGATTGTAGCGTGCAGAAATGTGCAAACATGTGTCACCTGCCTGGAAGGAAAGAAATGATTTCTCTTGTTTTTCAGGTTTTAAAACTTTTTACTTTCACATTGCAATATATATAATTGTTAAAAATAAATTGTAATGATTTTAAAAGAGTGCACATGCATTGTTTTTGCTGTCAGGCATAGCTCCACCAAGCAGCAACACTCGAGCAGTCTGGGAATGTCCATTCTGACAGGCTAAATGTAGAGGAGTGTTTCCTGCCTTTAAAAATAAAATAATAATGCAAAATAAATCATGGCATTTATGGACTGCATAATGACCATTAATCAGAATCCATCAAAAGAAATTTAACAGAACATCTCCGGTTTTCAAAATATTGAGTTTTTACTAGGTTTAGACCATATCTGAGCTTTCAGTTGATCTACAGTAAATTGATAAACTTTTAGTGGATACTGTATATGCATTTTTAAAAATCCTTGAAAATAATGCACATTAATTCAACTTACTTTGTTCTTCACTTGGACATCGGCACCAGCTTTGACCAGTAGCTTTACACATGTGCTGAAGCCATGCCACGATACCTCATGCAAAGCAGTGTTTCCTTCCTGATGAAAGAAAATCAGATTCTATAGCATTGATTTTACCACAAATAAATCATTTTTCAGTAGGCAAAAGTGACTCCAGCACAATAGCATACTATAGTCTGGATTTTTACGTAGGTCTAACAGGTTTATTTACAGCTAGCAAGATTTACAACAACATGCCATAGTTCTGATATTACAATATTCATAATGTAACAATTTTCAGATTGCAAATGAGCAGACCTTGTCTTGTAGGTCAAGTGCACAGCCCCCATGGATGAGGGCAGAGATGGTGTCACGGTTTCCCACAACAGCTGCCCGGTGCAGGGCTGTTTGATGACCCTAGAAAAAAGAAAAACACATCCAGTTTGATTGTGGTCAACATTTTGCACTGTTCTGTGGGCCTATTTTCCATCTAAGCTTAAAGGCCACCAGAGGTCATATTTCAGCCACATTTAAACTTTCCTAGAAGATTGCAAATTGTGGATTTAGCAAAAAACAAATCTTAAGAATATGGGCTTAAACATTCTTAATGGAATGACACAGACACAAAAAGAGAAGCAAAAGAGATAGACCATGAGTTTACATCTCCCAGGCCGCCTCGGTAACCGCCAACCGCCCCCTGCGGAGTGAGCGCTGCCTCCGTGTGACCGTTAAGCGAGACCAGGTGAGCTGGACAGCAAACGTTCTGGGGAAAACAAGTCACGCATGCTCACATAAAAGAAATCACATGCAGATGTGCCACAATCCCGCACGCAGGATTGAGAGTGTATGACCAGCTGGCTTTACTGACATTAAAAGAGTCACATGGGTAATCCCTTGCACAGGAACAGAGAGAGATTCATTGTAGTCTTTCCTTTAGGTCTTGCACATGGGCAAGAGGGAATATTTCTGGATAAGCATAAAACTCTATGATTTAAGCTCTTGTTTTAATTTCAGGTCTGTCTCTGTAAATTTTGTGTGACATTATGCTCCTCTTTTTTGATTAAACTGGGACAAAACAAGAAATGAGAAAATAAATGTTTACAAACGGAGGATTTACTTATGTTTTTTTTCACAAAAATTCCCTTTCTGTAATTTAGTGCATCAGCGCAGTAGGATAATAATGTGTATGGTTATGGAAAATATTTATTTATAATAAATAATCAGTAAATGATTCAACTGTTACCACAGTCAAACTGAAAATCGCTTAAATTTTAATAAAAGTTTGTGTTTACATAATATACAGTGCTCAGCGTAAATGAGTACACCCCCTTTGAAAAGTAACATTTTAAACAATGTCTCAATGAACACAAAAACAATTTCCAAAATGCTGACAAGACTAAGTTTTATATAACATCTGTTTAACTTATAACATGAAAGTAAGGTTAATAATATAACTTGTTCATTCCATGCCTAGAAGACTTGGTGCTGTCATTAAAAATCACTGAGGCCATACAAAGTACTGGATGTAGTAGTTTTTGTTGTGGGGTGTACTTATTTTTGCATTACCCTAATTTGAGTAAAACTGAAAAATGTGTAATCTAAGTTATATTATTAACCTTACTTTCATGTTACAAGTTAAACAGATGTTATATTAAACTTAGTCTTGTCAACATTTTGGAAATTGTTTTTGTGTTCATTGAGATATTGTTTAAAATGTTACTTTTCAAAAGGGGTGTACTCATTTACGCTGAGCACTGTATGTGTGTCTAGTGTGTATATTTATTATGTATATATAAATACACACACATGCCTGTACTGTATATATTTAACAAAAACATATTATATAAAATATTTATATTTTTTACAGTTTACGTTGCTAAGAGTGGTTGCTAAGGGTGTTGTGTAGTGATACACAGAACCGTTGGGTGAAGCGGTCATAGCCGTGTTTTATCGTGAATAAAACACAGCTATTGACCAATCAGAATCAAGGACAGGAACTAACCGTTTTATAAATATATATATATATATATATATATATACACACGCATGTAAATATTTCTTAAATATATACATGTATGTTGTGTATATTTATATATACATAATAAATATACACTCTACACAGATTATGTAAACAAACTTTTATTTTGGATGTGATTAATCGTTTGACGGCACTAAAATTAACATAAACATATAAATATTTTTATAAATATCTGAAGGCTTGATGATATTTTGTTGTTATTGTTAACTAAAACTATTAAAAATCAAATTAATTGAAATAAAGCTGAAAAAACTTTAGATGAAAAACTAAGTACTATAATTACTAAAATATAAAAGTAAAAGCAAATTCATAATATTAATAAATACTAAAATATGTATTAAAATATTAATAATAAATATTAGTAAATACTAAAATATTTATTATTAATATTTTTCACAATATTAATAAATAACAATAAAAATACTATAATACTAAAATACCACTTTTCTGATTAATTTCAAAATGAGAATGGAACATTTTTTTCTCATGTCTCAAGAATAAGTATCTCAGAAAAGAGCATGTGATGATCTCATTCTCTCACTAAACAGAGATCTGGATTGCGCACAGTAACATTGCAGCATTAGAGAGATTTGCACTGAAGTCTGGGGAAAACAGCTTAAAATATGCATTAAACAAAGGACACATTAAATGCGTGGACTAAATGTGCTGTTAAAAAAAAAAAAAAAAAGACACTAGATTGTATAGTAGCACAGTTAGATCTGGGTTTAAGATGTCCCAGATGTGAGTCCTATGAGTTACAGCTGGGACATAGTAGGACAGATGGAGAAGAGCTCTGGTGTCTCTTTTACTAGTCAAATAGAAATAATAAAAATCCCCACAGAATACTACTGTTGCACACTGCTCAACAGTTCATGAATGCAATGGCGCTCATAACCTCTTTCAGGCTAGCTCATGCATATTGATGTCACGCTGCACTGAAACAAGCTTTGTATTTAAATATTTAAAATTCTTTAAGTTAAGACTGGTCTGAAATTGTTCATATTGGAAGTATAGCTCACAAATTTTGAAATAATAATACATAATACACTTTTAGATAAATTCTTCACCCACATTCATTCTGACAGAAGCCTCTGCTTGATCATACTGTTTGAACACAATCGATCGGTGCCAGCACTCGCTCATCATACAACAACGTATGTCAAAGATGTGAAGATTTCGCATTCTACTTGAATATATCATATTGAGATTTATGCATGAACATATACCTAAATATTTGTCAAATAAAATCACTTTAAGCAAAGAAAAGCAGGTGTTTGAAGGAGGTATGTTATGCATTCACATGGAAAAACACATAACCTTGATTATCTTAAATGATAAAACAAACAGATAAGTCTGGATGTCAAGGAGACAGAGATGTCAACATCTCTCCGATCTTAAAATAAATCAGTCAGCTCTTAACACAGCACTTCTGCATTAATGACCTTCTACTATCAATGTACTTCCTTTGAAGTCATCATGATGTAAAAGCAATATCTGGGAGTTTAAGGTGGGTTGGATGCAATCATAAGAACACAGCAATTCTGGATTTTTGTGTGTTTTGCTCATGCAGTTTTTGTTGTTTTCAAAGCCGCACTCATGTTTTCATGAATATTGCATTACTTCGTCCACAGGGAAATTATGCATATTAAGATAACACGAAAATTAAAAGTGTTTGCAGGGCAGATGGGTAGATCAGTATTAGGTATCATAAAATAATTAAGAATAAGATCAAATCTCTGCTCATAGCTAGGCATGTGACGGTATCAAATTTTCATGTTGCGATTAATTGCTGAAGCTTTTATCACGTTATACGGTATTATCACGATATTGAAATAAGTTGCAAAAAAAAAAAAGTGTTGTCATAGTATAACAGGTTTAAGAACTCTTTTTGTAATAACAAAAAGAACTCTAAATGTTTAAATACAATAATACAATACACCAAAAATATATAAAGTAAAATTTTCAAACAGATTAAAGTGCAAAAGAATTAGGCTATAACAAACAACAGGTAACACTTTACAATAAGGTCTCATTATTTAATGCATTAACTAAGATTGAGCAATAGCTACATTTGTTACAGAAAGTATTTTTTGTTAATGTTAGTTAAGAAATACAACTGATCATTGTTAGTTTTATCTCAGGTCTATTAAATAAGTTCTTTTGATTTTAGTAATGTTATTAAACAGTAAGAAATTAACATTAACTAAGAATAATTAATGCTTTATAAGTATTTTTCATTGTCAGTTTGGTAATAATGAATTAACATGTTAACTAATGAAGCCGTATGTCTCAAAGTTTTACAGAACAATAACAAATAATCAGAACATTTCTAATCATTAGGGCATGTTGTAGTCCAGATTAAAATATAAAAATGTTTAAGTTTGAAAATAAATAGCCTATTAAGTCTTTAAGTATTAAGTATTTGGTGCTGTGATGAACAACATTGAGATTACAAAAAAATGAATGGCTGTTTGAAGCATTTTAAAAACTTCACTAGCGCAGTTGCTTTGTTTGTGGGGTTTCCGGGGTAACCGCTGCATTCTGCTGTTCCATCAGCGCCCTCTGCTGCCAGAGAGTGAACGTGCACTTTCATTCAGCGCGTCTCCTTCACTCGTTCCGCCATGTGCTTCTCATGCACGTTGGGCTTGTTTACATCTGTCCCTTTGACGCGGAATACAGCGGTGTTGTGCATTTTATACAGGTGATGGGGAAAGTATTCTTAAATGCATTATAAAAATTTTAATAATTGGTAATAAATTATTATTTACGTTATTTTGAAGTGCCCACGATAATATCGTGCATATTCATTATCGTGATATATCGCATTACTGAATATCGGCACGTCTACTCATAGCATTTCCTTTGACAGCTTGCCCATCTAAGGAACACATCCAGGAAGTGACCCAATAATAATAATAATAAATATTAAACTTAACATTTGTGTTGTTTTAATAGTTTAATTTATACATGTACACCATAATTTTAATTCAGCTTCAGTTAAAATCTATGTATAACATGTAATGTTTCAGCATATATTGTGGTTCTTTAGCATATTATAGTCTGTATTTTATATGGAAATTGAAATCAGAACAGATGTACAGCTTTTTACAGCTGTTATTGCAGTAACAGCCTTTCTGCTTATAGCCCAAACCTCATGGATCATTTCTAAGCTGATCTTGAATAAAATGATCAACTGACCTCGAAGCTTAAATTGAACCACACTCTGCTAAGAACAAAACAAAAATATAGCACACTCAAATCATGCTGTTGAAATCACTCATTACCTGGCTGTCACTAAGAAACAACAGAATATTGTAGCCTATACATTAAAGATCTATGTGTTTAATAAATCAATGTTCCATGTATAATATATCAGTGCAATATAGTTATGAAATAATTTATATGGTTTAGCTTACAGTTGAGTTCAAAAGTTTACATTGCCCTTGCAGAATCTGCAATGTTTTAACAAAATAAGAAGGATCATGAAAATTGCATGTTGTTTTTTATTTAGTACTGTCCTGAATAAGCTATTTCACATAACAGATGTTTACATACAGTCCACAAGACAAAAAAACCCCAAAAAAAACCCAAATTAGCTGAATGTATAAAAATGAGTTTACATACCCTTGATTTTTAATACTGTGTGTGGTTACCTGGATGATCCACGACTGTTTATTTGTTTTTGTGATAGATGTTCATGAGCAGTTAAACTGAGCTCTGTTCTTCAGAAAAATCCTCCAGGTCCTGCAGATTCTTTGATTTTCCAGCATCTTCTGCATATTTGAACCCTTTCCAGCAGTGACTGTATGATTTTGAGGTCCATCTTTTCACACTGAGGACAACTGAGGGACTCAAACACAACTATTAAAAAAGGTTCAAACATTCACTGATGCTCCAGAAGGAAACATGATGCATTAAGGGGGTGAAAACTTTTTGAATTGGATGAACAGGATGAATAGTGTCTTCTGGGAAGCATCTTCTGTAGCTTCCGAAGGGCAGTACTAAATGAAAAAATATGATCTCTATACAAAATAAGAAAAACTTGCACATCATCTTCTTGTCCATTTATGATGGATGGATGCACTTTCTTGAGCTTCATACTCGTTGTTTCCCGTTCACTGCCATTATAAAGCTTGAATGCGTCAGTATATTTATTAATATAACTCCAGTTGTGTTTATCTGAAAGAAGAAAGTCATATACACCTAGGATGGCTTGAGGGTGAGTAAAGCTTCGGATAATTTTCATTTTAAAGTGAACTAATCCTTTAATGCGCTGTTTTCGTTGAGGCACACAACTTATCAACGCTGCTCCGTGACTTGTATTAATAAAATAGCTTTGCTACTGAATCGCTACATTGTATTTCTCAGCAACGAGTGGGTAACATCGTTGGTTTTAAAGTAATTCAACTCACAGCTTTGTTGTTAATAGAGACGCTGATCAGACGTATAATCACACATGCATCTCTCTCTCTCAGTAATGAATTCAAATAAACGCTAATATAATCCGCTTCGCCTCAGGCGGTTTTTGCCACCACGTGGTGCATTAAAATAGTTTAATGCACAGCTATTATCCCTCATTTATTTTTTTGCTTTTCTACCATTAACCAGTTGAAAAGAACACACACTTCCTGTATGAGCTTACTTAAAGGGTTAGTTCACCCAAAATGAAAATAATGTCATTTATTACTCACCCTCATGTCGTTCTACACCCGTAAGGCTTTCGTTTATCTTCGGAACACAAATTAAGATATAGAGCAGGGGTACTCAACAGGCGGCCCACGGGCCGCATCCGGCCCGTCAGCATTAAATTTGTGGCCCGCATCATGCTACATATAAATGTATTTTTATTATAATTTGCGTTCAAAATTAGCGTGAATATTACTTCGTTTTTTTTACATGTACACTAGGGTAAGCGTACAATGCGCACGACGCTGTAACCATCAGCAGAGAATGCACATAGTGTACGCGCGCAGCACAGTTTTTCTAACCGCAAAGAACAATATAGACTGAAGGCACTTTGCACGCGCACATTGAATAGTTTTTGCACTAATTTAGTTTGTCCACAAGGTGTCAGCACTGAAACGGGCTGTTGTTTCAGTCTGAAAAGAAACGGAGAAGACAGAACAAGAGTAACAACAAAAACAATAGCCGACTGTGTTGAAGAGCGCTCGTGTGAGGGGATTAAAAGATACCAGCAACTCTATTTTAAACGAGTACAAAGACATTTTATTGTAACTATTTGAGCGAAAAAGACTAGACAAGCATGAATCTCTCTAGTGCGCATGTGTCGAGCACTTGTGTTCGTGAACGCTATCAAAGCGTCGAGACTGTGCGCAAGTAAAAAACCAAGTAACCTTATTTTTCCATCATGTAATGCAGTTGACATTCCTCAGTGTAAGTTGCCAATAGTCCTCTTAGCAGCATGAAAAACAAAACTTTTATTCTTAATGTCAATGTGTTATAAACAGAAAGCAAGCAGAGAGCGCTCCCATTACAGATCTGTCGTCACATCGAGTTCACGGAGAATATCTTATTTATCATGTTCACAACGTCGGTTATAATGAGAGAATTCATGAGATTGTGATTGAACAAAAAAAAAAAAAGATTTTTGGATTCTGACCAAATTAAAAGGTAGGTAATAATAATACAAATAATAAAACCTTTGAGCGACCCTGAGTATAAATAGGCGCTATAAAAAGTGTTAAAAAAGTGCAATGTTTTCGTCTTACTGACAAACTGTCTTATCAGCCAGTGAACAACAGCCAGACCTGAAATTACTTGTGAAAACAATGCAGACATTTCAATATGAATAAGGACTTCTTTTCATCAGTTCTTGTTTTTCTTTATGCATTTGTACATTATGAATACAGCAAGACAAGCTATTAATCATTTTTTTTTAAATGCCATTTATCATATTCAGTGACACTTTAAATAGGACAACCATTAAAGTAGCCTACTAGTAAGACTTAGCTAGATAATAAACTGCACTTTTAGTAAATACTCAGTAAAACTACAAATATTGTCTTAGGTAGGCCTAAATAAAAGTCTTACGATCCAAGTTATAATTTGTGGCCCTTTGCATTTCATGCGGTTAAAATGAATTTGAGTAGCCTACCCCTGATAGAGGGTATGCATCGACGTCACTTTCCCGCCGGAACGCGCTCCCTCAGCTGGACTGAGAGGCAAAAGAGCCTGCTGCATGACTGGATTTAATAGGGGAAACTGCGAAAACGCGAGTAAAACAAACTATTACACTAAATGATGGGCTCGAAAGTGTTCCTTATAACATGTCAAATAAACCTAATCCATGGATATTGACATGCAGCCAGGAATCGTGTTTCCTGACATTTATATGTTTCGACAACGGGGAAACACATAAAGTAAATCTGCATGTGAACGCTTTATATAAATACAATATAGGTAGGTCTAAATCGCAGTGATCACTTATATCAGCAGTGTTATATCGTCATATCGTCCAGCCCTAAAACTTGTATAGTTTTTGTCAGTGTTTATTTAAAAATATACAATTATGCAGAATATAAGATGGTAAATATTTAATTGATGAGTTGTCAACACAATATATAACAATACAATATATAGGGTATGATTTTACCCCAAAATCCAACATTTTGACACAAAATGATAACTGCAAATCCATGTTTCTCTGCCTGGAGTCCAGTTGTTTCTGTGAATTTAAGCGATCCATTTGCTTCTTTTTTCTGTAGCTTGCGGCAGTCTGTAAAAATATACCTCAGATTTTGTGTCAAAGCTCTTTGTAGTCAATCGCAAAGCTCTTTCCCATTTTGGATGTGTTTTGTGTGTTTTTCGCGGTATTCACGCTGAAAACCAATGCTGCCATTAAGATAGAATTAAGATAGAACCACTGAACTCACATGAACTGTTTCAAATATGTTTTTAGTACCTTTATGGACCTTGAGAGTTTGAATGGCTTTGCTCTCAATAGAGGCCTCACTGAGCCATCAGATTTCATCAACAATATTTGTGTTCTGAAGAAGAACGAAGGTCTTACGGGTGTGGAACGACATGAGGGTGAGTAATAAAAGACATTATTTTCATTTTTGGGTGAACTAACCCTTTAAGATTGAATAATCATCATAAAATCAACTAATCAAAGTTAATCAAAGATGACTAATGGTAATAATAAAATTAATAAATTATTTTTTTTAAAGTTTCCATTGGGTTGCGTTGGGTTCTGTTGGCAGGACTGGTTCCACAGCATCAGTGGCTGAAAAAGCAGAGGCCAGATTTCGTCATATAGCCTACTTACAGCAGTGCACACTAAACATACTACACCACCTAACTACACTCACCCTGCTGTCCCAGAGGAAATTACCAACATCAGCAGGCAGTCTAGCTTTGTGGCAATACAGAAGCAAGGGCAAGTCATGTGAGACTGTAGACAGCTTCAAGTAGCTGAGAGATGATTCAAGAGATGATGGGCTGAAATTCAATCTGGAGTCACTATGCATATGTTACTACCTTTTATATCTGTGCAGCTATAAGAGTGTGCAGCTCTCTGATGCAATTGTCTTTATTCCATATTAGGCAATGCATTGAATATTCCCTTTTTTGGTTGTAAGGCTCACATTGGAACATCAGGACAAAGTATATATACAATAATAAAGTTTGCTCCCAACAGAAAGAGAGCTAAACTAGAAAATTAACTAGAGAATTCATCTTAATATAACAATTATTAATTATACAGATGTTCAGTGGTGAACATGGTGAGAGAATGAGCCTCGTCTCTCATAAACGTGCTTGAACATTCTCCATTTAAACAGTTATTGAGCGCTACATCACAGCGCCATCCAGCGACAGATGTACAGCTCATAATCAAATGACAGGCCATCTGTCCTTGGCTTTGAAATCAATATTTGGTTTCTGAAATTAAGAATACAAAAATAGATAATTTTGACTAGCATCTAGTGTAGAAATTAAATATAATAATAATAATTAAAAGTATTATTTTGTTAAGAGTGTTTAATTTATATAATTAATGTAATACTAAAATACCAAATAAATACAAGTTAAAATATCATCAAATATTGATTATATTTATATATTAATACACATAAATAACAGCATTATAATTATTGTTGTGTTATTATTAGGCCTATAGCCTACATTTAATTATTATATCCTACATTATATATTATTTTAATGTTTGTTTTGCTATTACTTTAGCATTTCTATGTAATATAATAAAACAACAACAATAATAACAAGAAGAAGTTTACTAAATAAATAGCCTAAATCAATTCTCTAAGTGTGAACTTAAAACTACATCTCCCGAGATCCTCAGCCATCGTTGGAGTCCATGCATAGCCTGTTTGTTTGGGGAAGGGACGGGAGGCGTCCTCTCACTCTACTCTGACAAAGTTCTTCAGCACTGCAGCTCTTCATTCTGTGATGATGGTGATGAATAGTCTCAGTGTGCTGTGATTCCTCGCGCAGGCGGGCTGCTTTGAGTGTGTGAGAGAGGGGGGAGGTGAAAGTTCACCATGGCTTGGCCATATCAGGTGACAATGTGGAAAAGTTTGGCTGTCTCCTCAGATTAAATTTCTTAAACTCTGAGAATGACAAGCGAACGGAACTACATTGAAGTGGACGGAGAAAACGAAGCGCTGTCGTTTGATTATTATGACGACGATGATGATTTCGACACATTCACTGACGGGGACGGAGACTGCTGTGATGAAGAAGGTTAGGGATAGTTTTAATGTAGCACTCATAAATAAGGGCTCATGTATATTTTACATGTTTCTAAACCGGCGCAAAGTGTATTTCCAATACAAAAAAAAATGTCCATGGTAACCGTAGTTCCCTCTTAAAATACAACAGTTAATTTGTTAGGCTACTACAAAACAGTGGTAACTTGATATTAGCCACCAAAATAATAAATAAATATTAAAGAATAAATAGGCTACTCCATTAAATATTCCGTAAGCTTCTTACACTGTTTGATATCATATTTAAATTTGTTATGGTTTTGAAAGTACGAACAATCATTTTAGTAACTACGGTGTTTTGGTGGAAACTTTGGTTGGTAAATATTTATGAGGGATTTATTAATAAACTGTGGTAACTTGATATTATTTTAAAAATTTAAATATTCAATAAAATATTTTGTAAGCTGCTTACTCTATTTGAAATCCCATTTATTATGACTTTAAAAGTACTGCTAATAACTTGTGTTTTGGTTGAAACTGTTTACCATGGTAAATATTTATGAGAGATTTATAAAAAGGGGGCTGTGTTGCTACAATAAAACTGGTGATTTGGCATTAGCCACCAGTATCATATAAAATGTAGCTACTTGAAACAACAAATATGGGTTTGAAAGTAGCAACAAACTGCAGTAACTGTGGTACTTTAGAAATTGGTACCACTAATTGGTAGAAATACTATGGTAAATATTTACAAGAGGTTATTAATGAGTGCACACATTTCTTGCCTCACCTGGATTTATTTAAAGACCATCTAGATTATCTGTTATATAAGCATGTGAATGGATTTGTGACTTTGGAGTATTTTCTGATCAGTTTAGCTGACCTTTATGTAAGCTTCCTGTCGAGCGGTTCTTTGTGTCTCTCTACTAGCAATGAAGCTGTGAATTTACGCGTTTTGGTCGATCGTATCGCAAGTAGATGAGGGAGACACATCAGGGCCGTCACCAGAACATATAGAATGGGGGGGCATTTCGTATTCATAGGGGGGCACACATTTTTATGATCCGCGAAACAGACTTTCACCAAAACAATAGCATATTATTACTGAGATAGATCAAGTTCTATATTAACACCAAAATGTAAGCTTCCCGTCGGGCGGTTCTTTGCGTCTCTCTACAAGCAATGAAGCTGTGAGTTTAATTACTTCAAAAACAGCGATGATACAACCTCCTTGATGCATAATATAATGTAGCGATTCAGTAGCGAAGTTAATTTATTAATAAAAGTCGCAGGGCAGCATTGACAACAATGTGTGCACAGCGTTTCTGTGTTTGTGCCGCACAATCTCTGATCTCCGTGTGCATTAAATGGTTTTATTGCACACCTTCCAGCCAATCAGAATCAAGCACTTAGAAAGACCATGGTATAAATTAACTAGTGGCAGGATTTCTTAGAAAGCAGTTAGATTTTTAAGTTAAGCATTTCTTATGGCTCATTCCATTGTTTCTACACAACTTTAGATGCAAACTATGATTGTCAGCTTAGTGAGCTGAAGTTTTCCTGGACTTGCTTTTTTACAATTAGTTGCTTACCAATTTAACAAACACACTGCTCACTACGTGGTGCCCCAGTTAGACACTTCGATAAACACTGCAGGCTGTATTTTGAGACTAGAAGTGTCCCTCAGTCTCACCAAATGCAGTTGACATTCCTCAGCTGAGAGCTAGCAAGGTCACAGTCATCAAATCAGCTGCAGCATGTGATATGAAGGAGTGGAATGCCAGTGTAGGCTGTGCCCACAAATCCACACTCATGCCCTCTACCAGTCATCCTGCTAATATGATTTAAACTGATGGGATTAGTGTGCCATTTCTCTTTTCACTTCTTAGCTACATAATTGAGAGTGTATGAACTTGTCCCCAGGAGATGTTGTTAGCGGCAGTTTGTGGCAATGTTCATGCCTCTTTTAGATGTTGATGTATGTTCAATGATGCAGAATGAAACTCTTTTGAAAATAAATAAAAATGACAATTATTCTAATGCTACCTTTAATCTTTCTATAAGATATTTCATGTCAAAATGTTCTGTCATATGGTTTTTCAGGGTTGTGTAGAAATTAGAGCTGAGTTGCAATTATTTTCAGTCAGATTTTTTTTGAGTATACACTTACAAATAATCAGATAGAGTAGTATGCGTATTTGGCGTGCTGTCCGAGGAGAGGGCTCTGAGCTCGGTATTTTGGCCCGAACCCAGAGAACCCCCCCACCCCCATATCTCTGGTTAGGATAGTAACTAGGCAAGTGTGAGGAGACTGTCGAGGAACATAGGTGAGTGGGCCATGTATATATTCCCGTCAGGGAATATATATATATATATATATATTATAGGCCTCCTCTCATGCTGATTGGATAGATTATTTGAGCATGTTCCTCCCTAACTTTAATAAAACATCATTAAAAATTAGGTGTACTTTCATTTTGGACTAGTTATTATTATCATTTTGAATGCATACATTTTCTCTTCAGGGGAGTAACCTCATCTAAACATAACTGTTTAGTACAACTCTGCAGCATACCTTCTGACTAAAGTGGTTAATAACCTTTACTGGCTGATGACAGCATGTTAATCAGGTGTTATTGTGTAGCGTTGTCATCTGCCCTCAAGGGCATAATGTTACTGTCCTCACTGTCAACTCTCTTGAAAGTCAGGTTACCTGTGGTTACCAACCCCCTGACAAATATGTAAGACAGCCAGAGAGACTGAAACTATCTATCTATCTATCTTAGACATTTTTTATATTTTTGATATATTTTTACTAGTGGGTGCAGGACACTATAGTTCATTTATGTAAGTGAGGATAGCAAAATAAAGTAAACTGTGACATATTATACCCAAAAATTCTTCATACTGTGGACTACCAGTAAAATTGAAAAAAATTTGGAACCAAAAATTATTCAGACACTTTGACCTGACCATGTTTTGCTTAAGTGTTATCTGACATAATGAAGATTATTTTTTTCTGACACAGTTTAACTCTGAGATCTTGTCATATTTTATTACCATTTTTTTAAACTATAGTGAATAAACTGTATTAATGAATGAAATGTTCAAGGTGTCTGAATAAATTTTGGTTTGACTGTGTGTATATATATACAGTTTGTCTTCAAACCAAACTTGGGTCTCCAGCCAACAAAGTTTAAATCCCGTCTGGCTAGTGCGCTTCCCATAATGTTTACACATTAGGTCAGTAGGCGGAGAGTAGGTGGTGTTTTGTGGCTGTTCGAACACAATTGACCACATGAGCGTCTACTAAATCTGACTCATTTTCAAATTGTTGGTCAGAAAAAAACATCTCAGGAAAATGTTATGGGGTTTCAAATCAGAATATGACTTTCTGTTACGAAACAGGGCATCGATTTCATACATGACCTCTGTAGAAGACACCAGGACTTACATCATGGTTTATCAGGCATTTTGGAGACACAACATGTGAATAGGGAAAGAAATTATATATCAATATTCTTATAAAATATAAGATATTCTTAATTAGAATATTAGAAATATTCCCAATTATTACTCCCACATGTTGCCCCAAGAGCACATTAATATGCAAATTAAATACAGTGTATGCAATTGATTGGTGAATGAAAGAAAACCCCATTGTTTTGTCTATTTATGTCTTTTAATTTTCTTAATAAATGGGTCCTAGTGTACAGAGGACATATATTTTTTCAAAAATGTCTTTATTCCGTTTGTTTTTTATGCTCCAAACAATGTATTGACCTAAAAAAAAAAAAAAAAACTAAATTTTTTTCTGGTTCTCAGGAGGATATAGTTTTATATATTGAATTTATATACACTACTGTTCAAAGATTTGGAGTCAGTAAGATTTTATGTCTTTAATGATCAGCAAGGCTGCATTATTTGATTAAAAATACAGTAAAGCCAGTAATGTTTTAAAACCTTATTATACTGTTTTCTATTTTAATATATTCTGAAATGTCATTTACTCCTGTGATGGCAAAGCTGAATTTTCAGCATTATTACTCCTGTCTTGAGGTCAAATGATCCTTCAGAAATCCTTTGGTGCTCAATTAACATTCTTATTATAATCTATGTTGAAAACAGTTGTGCTGTTTAATATTTTTGAGGAAACTTTTGAACATTAGTATAAGTTGTAGTGTAGCTTGTGTCACTAGCATTTTATTTTGGCTTAGTTTAGTTGTTTGAATTCTGCCTTTGGTTTACCATTAACCAAAATGTGTTTATGAGGCATATTCTCATTAAGTGTTTCTGTGTTCGGCTGTTTTACAGTGCTGGGGTTCAGTGATCCGTTCAGCAGTGAGGTGAAACCTCGGATCCTGCTCATGGGCCTGAGGCGAAGTGGCAAGTCTTCCATTCAGAAAGTTGTATTCCACAAGATGTCACCCAATGAGACTCTCTTTCTGGAGAGCACCAATAAGATTTGTCGAGAGGATGTTTCCAACAGTTCCTTTGTCAGCTTCCAAATCTGGGACTTTCCTGGTCAGATTGATTTCTTCGACCCCACATTTGACTATGAGATGATATTTCGTGGCACAGGGGCTCTCATCTTTGTCATAGACTCTCAGGTGAAATGGCTATCTATCTATCTATCTATCTATCTATCTATCTGTCTGTCTGTCTATCGGTCTGTCTGTCTGTCTATCGGTCTGTCTGTCTGTCTATTGGTCTGTCTGTCTATCTATCGGTCTGTCTGTCTATCGGTCGGTCTGTCTGTCAGTCTGTCTATCGGTCTGTCTATCGGTCTGTCGGTATGTCTATCGGTCTGTCTGTCTGTCTGTCGGTCTGTCTGTCTGTCGGTCGGCCTGTCTATCGGTCTGTCTGTCTATTGGTCTGTCTGTCGGTCCGTCTATCGGTCTGTCTGTCGGTCTGTCTATCGGTCTGTCTGTCTGTGTCGGTCTATCGATTGGTCTGTCTATCGGTCTGTCTGTCTATCGGTTGGTCTGTCTATCGGTCTGTCGGTCTATCTGTCTGTCGGTCGGTCTGTCTGTCTGTCTGTCTGTCGGTTTATTGGTCTGTCTGTCTGTGTCTGCCAGTCTGTTTGTTGGTCGGTCTATTGGTCTGTCTGTCTGTCTGCCTGTCTATCTGTCTGTCGGTCTATCTGTCTGTCGGTCTATTGGTCTGTCTGTCTGTCTGCCAGTCTGTCTGTCTGTCTGTCTGTCTGTCTGCCAGTCTGTCTGTCTGTCTGCCAGTCTGTCGGTCGGTCTATTGGTCTGTCTCTCTGCCTGCCTGCCTGTCTATCTGTCTGCCTGTCTATCTGTCTGTCGGTCTATCTGTCTGTCGGTCTATCTGTCTGTCGGTCTATCTGTCTGTTGGTCTATTGGTCTGTCTGTCTGTTTATCTATCTGTCTGTCTATTGGTCTATCTGTCTGTCTGTCGGTCTCTCTGTCTGTCGGTCTCTCTGTCTGTCGGGCTATTTGTCGGTCGGTCGGTCGGTCTGTCTGTCTGTCTGTCTGTTGGTCTGTCTGTCTGTCTGTCTGTCTGTCTGTCTATTGGTCTGTCTGTCTATCGGTCTATCTGTCTGTCTGTCTATCTGTATATCTGTGTATCTGTCTGTCTGAAAAACACACTATAATGTCTTCCTGTATAGGATGATTATGTGGAGGCATTGAGCAGACTTCACCTCACTGTGACAAGAGCCTACAAGGTCAATCCAGACATCAACTTTGAGGTGTTCATCCACAAGGTGGATGGGCTGTCAGATGACCACAAGATTGAGAAACAGAGGGACATACACAAACGAGCCAATGACGATCTAGCCGACGCCGGCTTAGAAAGAATACACTTAAGGTTTGTATTATTTTTTTGTATTATTTTTTTGTAACAGCTCAGATATTATGTGGCAGTTTCAAAAACATCTTCAGATGTTGAATTTGTGATGTGAAATGTATTATTTCTTTCAGTTTCTACTTGACAAGCATCTATGATCATTCAATCTTTGAGGCATTCAGTAAAGTTGTGCAGAAACTCATCCCTCAACTTCCCACCCTTGAGAATCTGCTTAACATTTTCATATCTGTGAGTAGCTGAATATCTTTTAGTTCTCTGTGGCACACCTCACTAGTTTTAATATCATGAACTGAGGTAGCGAGATTTGACCAATTATGATGTCATATGTTGTAAATGATGATGCATGGGAAGTCTTATTTAGAAATAAAAGAGCGATACACTAATTATAACTTGCAAAGTGGTTTCAGTATCATGCAAGAACATGTCAAAAGAAAGTATGTATTCGATGTTTTTTGCTAAACATTTTCAAGTACAGACGCATAACCATGTTGTGCAATAAATGGTCACATTCATCCATTAGCATGGGTACATTTGCACTGCCCTGTGATTTGCTGCTTTAAGTGTAATGGAAAAAATATTCCTACAAACATGATTATCATAAAACCCATTATTATTTTTTATGATCTCATTCAGACATGAATTTCGTGATGCTTGTGTTTTATTTTTATGTTGAACAGGAAAGCAATTACATTTAGCAGAATCATAAATACTTGAGCAGTTAGCCAGCTGGTGGCAGCAGAGGGTAAATTGACATGGTAAAAAGACTGCATATACAAATATGATAGCTGAACAATTTATAGATTTGACATTATGGAGATTGAAATCTCTTAACCATCTGCCATTCAATGCATTGTGATATTAATCTGTTTTTTATGCATTGTCTGGTTTGATAGATTGATTCATGTCCTTGATCTCTACACTGTGAATATATTTAAAAATAAAAGTTTTTACTGTACATAGATTGTCGTCCAAAAGTTTGGGGTCAGTAAGATTTTTTTTAAAGAAGTTAATACTTTTATTCAGCAAGGATGCATTAAATTGATCAAAAGTGACAGTAAACATATTTATAATGTTACAAAAGTTTTCTATATTAAATAAATGCTGTTCCTTTGAACTTTCTATTTATCAAAGAATGGTTTCCACAAAAATATTAAGCAGCACAGCTGTTTACAATATTGATAATAAGAAGAAATATTTTTAGCACAAAATCAGCATATTAGAATAGAATAAATTCAACAAAATTGTAATAATATTTCACAATATTACTGTTTTTCTGTATTTTTGATCAAATATATGCAGACTTGGTGAGCATAAAAGACATCTTTCCAAAACATTAAAAATATTCAAAATGTGTGGGTTTTTTTAAACATTAAAAATATTATTTTATTAATTTTTAATTTATTTAAAGAATTTAACTGCAATTTAAAACCAACTGTGATGCTTTTTATCAGTCAAAAAAGTCACATTTTAACTTGGAAAGAGGCTTTCTAGTCTTCCAACAGCTTTTATAGAATTAGATGCATTTTCTAACAACAGTACTTGCAATGCAGTTGATTACTTGGTTGCGTAATTCATTTCCACTTCAAAGTGTTCTTAGATATGATGTCCTGTTCCGCTGCATTTCTTCTTAAGAATAACAGCTGACCCCTAACCCAATCCTGTGCTCTCATTGCAGAATTCAGGGATTGAAAAGGCTTTTCTCTTTGATGTGGTTAGTAAGATTTACATAGCAACCGACAGCAGCCCGGTGGACATGCAGACCTACGAGTTGTGTTGTGACATGATAGATGTGGTTATCGACATCTCATGCATCTATGGGTGAGTGACACCAAGATTCCCCACCAGTTCCCTCCACAATCACATTACGCTATGGAACAAGTTCTATCCAATAGACATGAAGCAGCATGGCAAGCCTTGCACCTTCCCTCACTATAATTCTTTTGTGCCATACATCTAAAAATACACAATAAAATGCAACATTCTACATGCAGCAGGCTTGTTTCCCTATAGCCGTTGCGGGCTATGATTTAATCTTTTGTGGATTA
Source organism: Mylopharyngodon piceus (assembly GCA_039654765.1). Classification (NCBI taxonomy): domain Eukaryota; kingdom Metazoa; phylum Chordata; class Actinopteri; order Cypriniformes; family Xenocyprididae; genus Mylopharyngodon; species Mylopharyngodon piceus. The sequence goes on from CM077449.1 coordinate 22,479,862, forward strand.
GCAGCATATAACTCAGGGATATGTAAACACTGGCTTGTAAACATTGGAAGGGCAGAGAGTTGCACCTCCAGCACCATTGACCCTATTTATCCTGTAATTTGACGGGACACCGCGGTCTGGGTAGGTACAGGAACGCAGGCCTGACCCGGGGCCGCACAGCTGTCGGTTCGCAGTGGCTTGCAAGAGCAGATGGGCCACCTCAGCACTATCCCATGAATAGGGGAACAGGCAGGACTGTTAACCCTGCGAATTTTAGCCTTAGTCGGTAACTAACAGGCATGGAGTTTCAGCCACAAAATGGTTATATTCAGTTCGGCCCATTTTTGCATGCCTGCTTGTGGGCTAATTTGTAGAACATGACTTTTATTTATATTTGTACATTAGTCGAGCTGCTGTGGAATTAATTTCCACAAGCCTGGTTTATTACTCATTGAAATTAATAAGCTACTTATTTGTTTCCTATTCATCATGTTCACGTCCTTGATCCGTGCTCTCAGTATCAGGAAGCTTCAAATTACACGCTTTATTATGTTGACTCAATTTGTTCATCATCTTTTCTGTGCTTTTTTTTGTGTGAAAATATTTATATATTTGTAATATCCATGCATAATGGCATAAATTTGTTTGGTTATAAAAGCAGGGGATTATGACAGGGCATCTGTTCGTTTTGATAATTATGATATGAATCAACATCTGTTCCACACAGATACATTTTTTTTCCAACTGTATACAGTCTGTTCTTTAGCTGAATTGGGAAAGTGTCTTCCTGATGGAAGCCGCCCGCCCTCTGCAACTGCCAAACACAAGGAAGACATGATGAGAGGTCGTTTTGCTTTTGGTTGTTATTTGTTTTAATTGTTCTTTTTTCTACATATATAGATTGACTGGAGATGAGGCAGGAACTCCATATGATAAAGAATCCATGGCCATAATCCACTTGAACAACACTACGGTCATGTACCTAAAAGAGGTCACCAAGTTTCTTGCCCTGGTGTGTTTCCTCAGGGAAGAGAGTTTTGAGAGGAAAGGTGAGCTTTCTGGACAACAAGGAAATATGTTTAGTGTAATATTATTGTTTAAATCTGCCTTTTTTTATTTAGCTGGCTGTCACATGGAGTCTCAAGTAGTCTCAAGGGCTTCTTTGAGTCTCAGTAACATTGAGATTTTGAGTCCAATGATAAAAATGGATGTTTTCTCTAGCAGTGGTTTTATTTGTGGGTTTCAGTCAGTTAGTTCACAACCCTCTTAGGCCTTTTACCCCAAAATGTTTTGATGGTTCATGACTTTTTGTGTTGAATAATTATTTTACTGTTTAAATGTAACTGAAAAGCCTGTTCAGTTGCTTTATGGCAGGTTTCAATTCTCATGATCATATACACTACCGTTCAAAAGTTTAGGGTCTGTAAGATTTTTAAAGTTTTTGAAAGAAGTCTCTTATGTAATATTGTGAAATACTATTACAAATTGAAATAACTGTTTTCTATTTTAATACATTTTATATAATGTATTCCTGTGATGACAAAGCTGCATTTTCAGTAGCTATTACTCCAGTCTTCAGTGTCACATGATCTGTCATAAATCATTCAAATATGCTGATTTGGTGCTCAAGAAACATTTTGTAACATTATAAATGTCTTAACTGTCACCTTTGATCAATTTACATTCAATTTACATTCATCTGTGCTGAATAAAAGTATTAATGTCTTAAAAAAAAAAAAAAAAAAAAAAAAAAAAAAACTTACCCCATACTTTAAAAAACATAAATTCAAATAATTGTCAATAAACAGACAATTCCCATTGTGATGAGTTGCCACATGTAATGGCATTCTCCAATAACAGTTAAGATGTATTTAATTGAACTTTTCTGAATATTTCCTTTCCTGAGCAATGATGGTAGAAATGTTTTTTTTTTTTTATTTTTTTTTTTATTTTTTTATGTAGCCAAACACAAACAGGCTTTTAAAAAAAGTAAAACAGAAATACTCACTAGAGTAAAAAATGTCAACAAGCCCCAGTCTCCAGTTATCAATAGCTATTCTTTTTACGGCTCTACCAATATCCATTCTTTAAGTGTAATCAAATGTGACCTAGCTGAAAGGAAAACTAGCATGTGCCATATGTTTATTAACCATTCTCTCATGCAGCACATATAGATTCAACAGGGACAACAGTAATAACTTAAAGATCAGCTTTTATTAAAAGCTGTTTTTAGCAATTATAGCTACAGTACATTTGTCTTAAATCAGTCAAAAAAGAACCTGCTGGTGTAAGCTGCTCCCACATGAGAGAATGAGATAATTAGTGGAATCCTTGGGAGGCTAATGAAGTTTGAAATATTCATGCTAGGAATTACTAAGGGGGTTAGGGAGAGTATCATGAGCAATCATATTAGTCAGTGGGGAAAACAAGGCACCTTATATAGGCGTGGATTTGTTCAGAGGAAACCTACAGCACTGACTTCTTTGATGACTTAACTTAGCGTTTAAAGGGAGTCATAGTAATATATACATTGTAGTTATTTATTCACGCTAATAGATCTTTAACTGAACTGATACATTTTTGACACAGGTTATTTTACACTAAGTGAAAACAGCAATATTTTCTTTGCACTAGTGTAAATAGTAGTTAAGTTTATACTATACAAATAGTGGCAGATACTATTTGCACCTCAGTGAATTGTAGTACATTACAAAACAGTATGCGACAATAACAAAATATTCAGTGTATATGATTATTAGTGCTGTCAATCGTGATTAATATATATATAAAAATAAGTTTTTTATATATATATATATATATATATATGTGTGTGTGTGTGTGTGTGTGTGTATATATATATATATATATATATATATATATATATATATATATATATACACAGTTGTGGTCAGAATTATTGGCACCCTTGGTAAATATGAACAAAGAAGCCTGTGAAAATAAATCTGCATTGTTAATCCTTTTGATATTTTATTTAAAAAAAAAAATCACAAAAATCTAACCTTTCATTGAAGTAAAATCTTTTTATGAAAAATATGTTTTTCTCCAAAACACATTGGCCACAATTATTGGCCCTTTTATTCAATACTTTTTTCAACCTCCTTTTGGCAAGATAACCGCTGTGAGTCTTCACCTATAATGCCTGATGAGTTTGGAGAACACCTGACAAGAGATCAGAGACCGTTCCTTCATTCAGAATCTCTACAGATCCTTCAGATTCCCAGCTCCATGTTGGTGCTTCTTCTCTTCAGTTCACTCCACCCATTTTCTTTAGGGTTCAGGTCAGGGGACTGGGACGGCCATGGCAGAAGCTTCATTTTGTGCTCAGTGACACATTTTTGTGTTGGTTTTGATGTTTGTTTTGGATCATTGTCCTGATAGAAGATCCAACCACTGCCCATTATCTAGCAGAAGCGGTCAGGTTTTGATTTTTTTTATCTGTTGGTATTTGATAGAATGCATGATACCATGTATCTGAACAAGATGTCCAGGATTTCCTGCAGAAAATTAGGCCCACAACATTAAAAATCCAGCATTATATTTAACCGTGGGCATGGGGTACTTTTTATCTCTGTTTGCACCAAATCCATCTGGTGGGTTTGCTGCCAAAAAGCTCTTTTTTTAGTTTCATCTGACCTTAGAAGCCGGTCCCATTTGAGGTTCCAGTAGTGTCTGACAACTGAATATGCTGGAGTTTGTTTTTGGATGAGAGCAGAGGATTTTTCTTGAAACCCTCCCAAACAACATGTGGTGATGTAGGTGCTGTTTGATTTTGAAGACTCAACTAATCTCTGCAATTCTCCATCTGTGATCCTTGGAGAGTCTTTGGCCACTCAAACTTTCCTCCTCACCGTGCATTAGGACGCTATAGACACATGTCCTCTTCCAGGCAGATTTGTAACGTGTTTAGTTGATTGGAACTTCTTCATCATTGCCTTGACGGTGGAAATGGGAATTTTCAATGATTTCGCTATTTTCTTATAGCCACTTTCTATTTTGTGAAGCTCAACAATCTTTTGCGGCACATCAGAACTACACTGATCAGGCATAACATTTTGACCACTGACAGGTGAAGTGAATAACACTGATTATCTCTTCATCACGGCACCTGTTAGTGGGTGGGATATATTAGGAAGCAGTATGTGTATGAGTATAATTGTACAGTATCTATCAAAAGTGGTCCAAGGAAGGAACAGTGGTGAACCGGTGACAGGGTCACGGGCGGCCAAGGCTCATTGATGCACGTTTGGAGCGAAGGCTGGCCCATTTGGTCCGATCCAACAGACGAGCTACTGTAGCTCAGATTGCTCAAGAAGTTAATGCTGGTTCTGATAGAAAGGTGTCAGAATACACAGTGCATCACAGATTGTTGCGTATGGGGCTGCATAGCCGCAGACCAGTCAGGGTGCCCGTGTTGACCCCTGTCCACCGCCGAAAGCGCCAACAGTGGGCACGAGAGCATCATAACTCCGGACCACGGAGCATTGGAAGAAGGTGGCCTGGTCTGATGAATCACGTTTTCTTTTACATCACGTGGAGGGCAGAGGGCATGTGCGTCATTTACCTGGGGAACACATTGCACCAGGATGCACTATGGGAAGAAGGCAAGCCGGCGGAGGCGGTGTAATGCTTTGGGCAATGTTCTGCTGGGAAACCTTGGGTCCTGCCATCCATGTGGATGTTACTTAGACACGTACCACCTACCTAAGCATTGTTGCAGACCATGTACACCCTTTCATGGAAATGGTAGTTCCTGGTGGCTGTGGCCTCTTTCAGCACCCTGCCACAAAGCAAAAATGGTTCAGGAATGGTTTGAGGAGCACAATGAGTTTGAGGTGTTGACTTGGCCTCCAAATTCCCCAGATCTCAATTCAATCGAGCATCTGTGGGATGTGCAGAACAAACAAGTCCGATCCATGGAGGCCCCACCTCGCAACTTACAGGACTTAAAGGATCTGCTGCTAACATCTTAGTGCCAGATACCACAGCACACCTTCAGGAGTCCATGCCTCGACGGGTCAGGGCTGTTTTGGCAGCAAAAGGGTGGCCAACACAATATTAGAAAGGTGGTCATAATGTTATGCCTGATCGGTGTATATTCTTTGGTTCTACTCATTGTGATGAATGATTAAGGGAATTTGGCCTTTTTGTTTCCTCATATTTATACTCCTGTGAAACAAGAAGTCATGGCTGAACAATTTCATGTTCCTAGTCATCCTGGTGTGCTAAAAATGTAAATATGAATGGGAATATACTTTAGAGATATTTTACTCATAAAAATTTTAGGGGTGCCAATAATTGTGGCCAACGTGTTTTGGAGAAAAAACATTTATTTCATAATGTGATTTCCCCCCCACTTTCAATTCTTTAAAAGGTTCTTAAAAGGTTAGATTTTTGCATTTTTTAATGAAGGATCAAAAGGATAAGCAATGCAGATTTATTTGTACAGCCATCATTGATCATATTTACCAAGGGTGCCAATAATTCCGGCCATGACTGTTTATTATATATTTACTAATTTTTATGTCAGATGTGATTAGTAAAATCATAAATGGATGCCTCCTTGTTGGGACATTACTTAGGCCTATCCCTAAAGCCCACCCCTACATCTACTCCTAACCCGAACCTCTTCATTTTTATTCAAAATAAACACCTCTCCAAGCTGATATGCGATGGGAAAAGAGAGAAGAATGAGTTTAGGAAAAGGTGCATTCAAACTTGGGTCGTGTCAGAAGCTAACACCATCCGCCTTACTGTCCACACCACTGCTCCTGTTATCAGATGGGCTCCTTCTGTTAATTTGTCTGGCTCAACCAGACAGTGGTGGGAGGAGCTAGTGTAAATATCCTCTGCCAACAATGTGGGCTATTTGCACTTGGTGTAAAAAGAAACTCAATTAATACTTTAAGTCAGTTATCAAGAGAAAAATGTGGGGAACTGGTCAATTTTTCTTTTGAAAATGACAACTGACAACAAATGAAATTTGACAACAACTGTCTCATCATAATTTAGTTTCTAAAGGCTCAAATCATGACAAAAAACTGCGTTTTTCAGTCTAGACCAATCAATGCACATATGCAATCATGAGCATGTGTCTCAGAAAACTGACTATAATAACCAGAGCTTCTAACAGCAGCTGCAGTGACGCAATGACTTTACCAATTGGAGACTAGCTCTTTTATTTAGAATGCTGGACTTTTTCTGCCATATTGCGCATTGCACTTTCAACCATTCAAAGTAATATGAGTTCACCATTTTTACATATCTAAAGTCTTTGGTTTAAACTGAATATTTAATAATTTGCTATTTAATAAAGCCAGTTGGTACCCGTCATGTGGTACTGAATGTTTTACACTAGCTTTCATATTATAGCTGCATGTAGGTGTTAGTAAATGTTTTATGTTGATTTTTTTTTCTTTCTCTGGATCAAAGCTAAATGACATCTCTTGTTATGTGTGTCACAGTCTTAATTCAAAGTGCATTTATGCAGTGGTCTAATTTGGGAATGGGTCGAACGACTTTTCGTACTGCAGGCTAGTTACACTTGACTTTGCTCACACAGGACTTATCGACTACAATTTCCACTGTTTCAAGAAAGCCATAGAGGAGGTTTTTGACGTGCGCTTGAAAGTGCAGAGGAGTCGGAAGCTTCTGAGCCAGAGGAGGTGGAGCAGACAGACCGTGCCAAACGGGACTCAGGTGCATCCTCATTGAAGAGCATTGAAAGCCATCCAGCCTGTTACAGTGACTCGAGTGTGAAGGATTCACACAGACTTTGCTTGTCTTTTTCAGGGCCACTTACTGCTCTTCAGCAATCCAAAAGGGCAATACAGACTGCTTTGTGCATTAAATATCTTGCACGTCTAACTTAGCCATCCATGTTTTAACTTCGCAAAGAACACTTTTTTATTTTTAATAATATTTTTTTACTAAAAAAAAAAATAAATCAATCAATCAACTGTGCTACAGCTTCCCACAAAATACATGGTAAAAGCCATTTCCAAAGTCACTAGTGCAAGATATTTATCGCATATGTTTAGATGGGCACAAACATGTCATTTAACTTCTATATGCACTATAAAAAAAGAAAGAAATTTAATTGCTCAAAATTAAAAAAGAATTCCCCCTTTTAATTCAGAATTATTTATATTTATTATCCCTGCCGATGTTTTTTACTTTGTCATTTGTTCATGGTTAAGTGGCTATTCAGTTTCAAAAATATGTTGCTTTATTAACTTAAAATTGTAATTTAAGTTTGTCAGAAACTTCTTTAGGGTCGCTCACTGCTCTTCAGCAATCCAATACAGACTGCTTTGTGCATTAAATATCTTGCACGTCTAACTTAGCCATCCATGTTTTAACTCTTTGCAAAGAATGCAACATTTTGTATTTACTGAAAAAAATCAATCAATTGTGCTACAGTTTCCCACAAAATACATGGTAAAAGCCATTTCCAGAGTCACTAGTTCAAGTTCTGTCGCATATGTAGGGCACAAACATCTCGGTTAACTTTTAGATTCATTGTAAAACAAGAAAATTACTTTTTTAGATCATTTTTGATTGCTTAAAATTAAAAATTAATTTCCCCTTTTAATTCATAATTATTTATTTTTATTACCCCTGAAGATGATTTTTGATCTGATTTTTTTATTTTTTTTTTATTTAGTAAAATGGTAAAAAGCATGTCAGCAAATTTAAGTTAATGAACAAGCATATGATTGGTTGTTTTGCATATATCACTGGTTCTCAATTAAGGTGCTGGGATCCACTAGGGGGCCACAGAAAACTTCCAACGGGGCTGCAGGATTCATATTAACATATTATTATTATTATTATTAATAATACAATTAAAGTCACCATGAAATCAAACTACAACAAACCACTCTATTCTCGATGGACAAAATCAAGCCCCGCCCTACATTTTTTTTCTTGTACAAGAAGCCGTTTCACTTAGATATACGTCACAATAGAGAAGAAAAGACTGTCGCAACTTCTGTTTCATGTTGACTTTAATATTAATATTATAATTAAAAAATTAAAATATAGAAAAATATATTATTAAATATATTAAAAAATACATAAAATTAAGAAGACCTATTTCTTTTTTTATTGTTTCTGTTTGTTTCCCAGTTTATGTTTATAAAAAAAGAAAGAAAATAAAACAAGCAGCTTTGTCATAAAAACAAAACAGAAATGCTGGAGAAAATATCTTACCATATATGGACGGGCCTTTGAAAATTGTGTCGGACAATGGGGGGCCTTCCAGTCAAAAAGGTTGAGAACCACTTGCATATACAGTTGGCAGATTGCCTACATTAAAAGTAAAAAAAAAAGTAATAATTTGCAGAATAGTTATTTATTTTGTTTAAAAAATTAGTGCTTTATATATATAATAAAAAGTCTCTTTATCACTCACAGTATGGAAAAATACTTTTATTTCACTCCCACATAACCAACATATTTGAAAATGTATTGTTGCTAAAATGTTCTCATTCTGACAAATGCAAGAAGTGTTGTATCTTCACTCCCAAGCACTTTTTCCTTTCCAGGCCATCCACACTTAGCTTTTGCTCGCAAGGAACAATTAACTTCTTTGGCGCCACAGGAAGTACATGGTCCCGCCTCCGCCCCGCCGCTAATATCATGTAACTGATTTCAGAGGTTGGTGTGTGTTGTCAGGGCTTTAATGCCTACGCAGTGAAAGTGTCTCGCTGCGGGTTAGAGAACCAGCGCTAATCCCAGGGGATACCTTTGCTTCAGCAATGAGGGCTGATGGGTAAATCTCATGAGGTCAGAGCCGCTTACGCAAGAGCTGCTCCTCTCTGGATGGACACTAAATCATCTGTAGTGAAACTACAATGTGTTATGTAAGACAATTTCATGTTTAGTATTATAATCTCTATCAGCGGGCCAAGCGCTATTTACTCAGCGAGAGCAAGGACGCATCTGTGACTGAGGGCTTTTCCCTTTGCACTTGTGCATTGTTAAGGCACACAAGTGAGGTTGAAGTGAAAGTCGGAACTCTCTCCTAGTGTGAATATATTAGAATCTAGGAAAGACTCTTTCCTCGCAGCATTTTAAATAGCGTTGCTGTCAAACCGAGTGTAAATTAAATCTATCAGCCATAGTTCTCAGTCACAACTAGTCAGTAGCTATAGTGAACGTACCAATCAGAGGCTGTCATAGAGGATTAGATTGCTTCAAGACTTAAGCTGTCGCTCCACATTAAGAAAAGGCTTTATGGGCTCTTCACAAGGTCTTCATTGATTGGGTGAAAAGAGAGCAGTCTTCATGTAACTCGTGCTGTTAGACATGGAGTACACGTAAGACACATGTCACAAGTTATCCAGATACTTCCGCTGCCGTTCTTCCAAGTACACAAACACTGTTGATGGATTTTTAATGTATATTTAAGCTTCTTAATTTAGTTTTTGCAAATTGCTTGTTTTTGTGTAACATTATGAGTGAAGCACATTCACTTTTTTTTTTTTAAAGTCACTCATTGGTGATGAGTTGAAGAGCATTATTAATGAGTTGCTCATTAGTAATGCTTTATGATAATGAACATTAATAAGTCATTAAAACGTACACATTGGATAAATATGAATAAAATTTTGATGACATTCCTAACACTTTGAATGTAAACTAATGCTTTTACTATCAGCATATATAACTCAAAATATAGGGGTGAATTCAGGTTGATTGGGACACTTTTTGGGCAAAAAGTGTCCACACATTTTGGCATGTTTTTTTTTTATATATATATATATAGGCCATTCTAAAGAATTGCATTTAAGTATTCAAATTTTAGATGTTTACTAAGATCCTTCTATTATCTACTGAATCCCACAATAATATTTAAAATATCAGTAAGCTTAATATATATAAAATCATCATTTATTGGGTACTTTCCATTGGCAGGTGGCTGTCCCGAACCCTAACCCCTTAATTTCAACTTGTGAAAATGATATTGAAATAATTTTTGCATTTTTTTCCATTGTTGTTTTTAAAAATATATTTTTGATTTTTTTTTTTTTTTTTTTTAAGTGAAGAAAAAAAAAAAAATTATATTTTATTTTTAAATCATGAAACTTTATGTAAAAAAATGTCTCCCGCATTTTCATGTCACTACCGAAACAGTGTATGTTTTAGTCCATTGGCTGAGACTGATTTTAACTACACTTCTACATTTTTGATCAGGAAATATTCCTGTGTCCCTCTTTCCCATAGCCTCTCTTTCATAGTAGATAGGTACCCTTAATTTGAATTAAATGCGTTCAAAAGTCTGAAAATCTGTGTGTAATTTTAAGGAATATCACTACCAAACACCTTTTTTTCTGCAATTAAGCAAACTTTTTTGAGTGTTATTCCATTAAATTTAGTTTATATGTGTGTACACTTGTTCAAAACTGTGCTAGGTAACTATGTGCTGATTATCATCTTTGAGTATAGGCTCAAAAGTATGGAAAATTGTCACTACCGAAACATGTGGTGAAGTTTCGGTAGTGACATAATTGTTTTTTGAGTGTTATTTGATCAAATTTAGTTTGTTTTCTGTATACAAATGTTCAGAACTATGTTAGGTAACTATGTGCTGATTAGCATCTTTGAGCTAGGCTCAAAAATTCTAAAATTGTCACGACTGAAACATGTCATCATTGTTTTGGTAGTGACAAAAGGAATAAATTAAGAAATAAAAAAAATAAATTAATCATTTATTTGGGGGAAATAAACTAAATTTTAGTACAATTATGCAAATCATTAGTATTTTAATATGTTTTAGTGTGTGAGTTAAAATTCTGTGTTGTGATGTGGTGGCTAACAACACATTACTGTCACTACCGAAAATGTGCAGTCACGACCGAAACATGGAATGTTTTGTCAGAAATAAAGTATATTGAATTATCAACTAAGATGTTATTATAGTGTTTGGTTCAATGTATATTCGAACTTAACTTTGAAATCAGTATGATTAACTTTATGCCTTTTACAAAGAAAAATTGGATTCAAAATACAACAAATCTCATAAATTACACTTGAAATATTGTTAAAATTGTAATTATTATTGATTTACCTGAAAACTTTTTTTAAAAATAGCAAAAACTACATTTTACGAGGTAGATGTAAACAAACTGTTAATAGGTCAATATAACCCTTCTTATTAAATGATTTATTATTGTTTCGGTAGTGACAAATTTGGGGAGAGGAAATATATTCTAAAACTTTCTGAAAACACAATATGAGAATTAACTGCACAATTACTAGAAATGTGTATATATATATATATAACATGGCAAAATGTGTGGACATAATTTTTGTCATACATTTTATGCTGTAGTTTGTTTTTTCCCTGAGATTTTTTTTTTTTTTTTGCATAGTAAAATAAAACCTGTAGCTGTAGGTTTTTTTTTTTTTTTTTGCCAAATAATTTTGTCAGATAAATACCTGAACCAAATGTAGTGTTTTGTTTTTCCTTTATATTTAAAATATTTTAAAAATATAAAATATTTTCCTCTTTTTTTTTGATGATTGCTTAATCGAACTTGTAGGGTCATTAAAAAAAAAAAAAAAAAAAAAACTCCCCTCCGGACATCACTTTTGGTCATATATATATATACACACACAGACATATACATATGCATATATACAGTAACTAACTCAATGTTCAAGTTGATTTCAGTTTCTGATTTCAAATGAAAGTCAGTGAGAGCGGATATGGCTCGAGAGATGATCTGAAGTCCAGAGGAACTCTCTTCAGTTTCAACCTCTCTTAAAAGTAATCTTTGTTGTTGCATAACTATTGGCCCTGATCAACAGCCCCAGATTCTGTGACGAGCGAGGACAGCCCAGCATCCAGCATGCGTTTCTTTGACCTCGCTATTTCCCCGACGGAATGAAAAAGTTGGAGGAAAAACAGCAGATCCGACTTGTGAATTTACCTCCCGCTGACACATGAATATGCAGCCCGAATATTATTATTAACAATTCAGAAGTGCCTCATTAAAGATAACTTATAATTTAGACTCTCAGCATCCAGCAAATCTAAGAACCATTTCAATTTTTCAGCAACCGAGGCAAACATTTAATTTAATGATAAATTAACAATTTAACAATTTAATCTTATTTTTTGTGACCCATTTTTAAATTTCATATGCCACAATTTGTTTGCAACCCTGCAAAGAGGAAATGAAGGTTGTGCTAAAAAAAACACAGTTCAATATGCCTACATAAATAAATGATTTTAAAATGAGATTATATATGATTTTAAAACTTTTCAATTACATTTTTTATGTTCCTTTGTATTAGCAATGGTAACAACGGTCCTTATTTTCTCTTTTATTCACAGAGATTGCATGTTTTATGCCTTTATTTTAAAAGTTAATGACAACAGATGTTTTACTTTTTTGTTCTTTTCAGTTATGCAGCATGTCACATGTTTCTCGAGTTTAGATTAAATGTCAGATCAGTAATCATACATCTGGCACAAAACAACGAGCTCATCACATGTGAGCTGTTCTTCAGTTAGTTGTTACAAACTGCACATTCATATCAAAAATCTCTATATTTAACCTTCGGTATTGAATAATTTTCTTGATGTTTATCACCTTGGAAACAGATTTCTATTGAAGGCAACTGAAGATCACTTCATAGAGCTCTGTGAAGCATTGCACGTGTTTCTCTGTTTTATTTCTTAGTGTATAGAGAGACTGCATTGAAGTCATTTATATGTCACATACTTTTTTTCACCAACTTTAAAAAAGCCTTTAGTTATGGTGTCTGTGTCAAAGGCTCACATAAAAAACTTATGGACATGAAAGGTTCTCAAAAAAACAAACAAACAAAAAAACTGGGTCAGCCTTTTTTTTCTTTGGCAGCAACAGCCCTACTAAAATAATATGCAGTTTTCATTTTTAACTGTTTAATAATTAAGACATTTTTTTATTCATTTTGGGCATTTCAAACTCCAAACATGTTTGAATACACTATGCATTGTAAAAATATCTACATTATTTACTCAGAAGCAGCAGCTATACTTGCTGGTTTCATTACACTCATGTGAATTTAATCATAATAAATATATAATCTCTAAAATTCTCTGCATGGGCTTCAGTGTACTTTTAAACACTGTTTGCTATACTTGAGAAAGAAATGCTCATGAATTAATAATTATCCCATAGTATTCATTAACAGTTATATAACTACTGGTTTATCTTTCTTCATTTTTGGATTATGCTGAGCTTGCAGTCATTTCCCACATATTTAACATCTATTATCGCTCCAATATCTGATTTGTAATTAAAATAGTCTTTGAGGCTGGGACCTTTTATGTTATGAGAGAAATCATAGCAAAATGAATATTACAATAATTTACATGGCTCTCTATAATACTTGATTTTGATTGGCCGATCCAAGGCAACTGACTTTCTAGCTACTATAGTGTCATATCTCTCATCACCTTATTTTCATTTTTCCTCATATAATAAAATAATTTCAACTCATCAAAATTTCATGTCACTTATTTATTTACTGTATTGAGAAATCATAGTGAAATGAATATTACAATAATTTACATGACTCTCTGGAATACTTGATTCTGATTGGTCAATCATGCCATTCAAAAATCTTTGCAGAATTGAAAGCTACAGATTTTCTAGCAATACTGTAGTTTCATATCTGTATTATCATATTATGGTCATTTTTTCTCACATAACAAAATCATTTCAACTCAGATTGGTATTTCATGTCATTTTGCATGAGAAGTCATAATGAAATTAATATTACAATATTCAAACTTGGTTCTAATTGGCCCAGGCAACTACGTATTTTCTACATAGCTAGTTTCTTATCTTGCCACCTTATGATCTTTTTTATTACATAATTAAAATATGTTAATTAATTAAAAATGTCATTTTTTTTTGTTCAGTGTTTCCCAACCGGGGTGCCGTGTAAAAAAAAAAAAAATTTATTACGTATCATCAATCTCTGATGTCTACAGTAACAACAAATAACACAAATTTATAATAAAAATGCAAATCATAAGAAAGGTTGGTCTGAATTTCGGTGCTCCTCTATCCAAAGTACTCATACAGCCGCCTCTCAAGCAGCTCACAAGTGCCAAATTGATTTCTTTTTCGCGGCTTGCTCCTATTAAACGGTCAAATACCCACAAGAATATTGTCACAAATGTCCGTCTTGCCGAGTATTCACATCGGTTATGTCCTAAGTGAATGTAAACGCTATAGAACGAAAACGCATGTGCAACAGTATATTGGATCCGTGCGTCAGGTCTTAAAGTGACAGCAGCCTAATAAACATGCTGCCTGTGTTGTTAATGTTAATCAAACAACATAAGACAAAGAGAAAATCACTCACTGCCCTTGACTGGATAACTTTTGTAACTTTATTTGATTAATCTGTATTTAATTTTTACAATGAAAACTATACAAGGTTATATTATATTTTAATTACTTTATTTAGTGTCTGTAGTATTTCTTACCTGAATAGCCCTTCTACTGTAAAGCCCTGGGTATACTTCATATGCTAGTGTACGCGCACAGTTGAACACACAACCCTGCAACTTCATTTGACTTGTACGCATACACAGGCGTTCGACGCATGCACAGTTTTGAACAATCTCTCGCCACAAGTTACAACCCATGTAAACACCTTCATATTCTTTCATGCTAGAGTTGTACAAATGAGGGTACTTTCTAACCTCTTCGCACAATCTCTCGTCTATGTAGGCCTTCATCGTCACTGTAGCTTGCATGCGTTCCGGTCTGTTCTGTTTATGCAGTTTTTCTTTGACTACCTTGTGAATCGACGCCCCCCAGGGCACGGTTGCCACCTTGTGGATAAACTAATTACTGGAAAAAACAAGTATGCGCGGTTACAAAAATCCAGTACAGTATCCGTGTACTCTTCTGATGACGAAATTCACATCATGCTTACTGTACGCTGACCCTTGCATACGTGTAAAAAGTGAAGTACACTTTGGGCTTTAGACCTACCTGAAAAACTTAAAGCAATTTATTTAATTTTTCATCTTTTTTCTATTGTATTTTCTTTTTTTTGTTTGTTTTATCATTAGTAATTTGTTTATTTGTTTATCTTATTACTGACTGTTTACTTGTCTTTTTTAAATTCAATTCAAAGTTTGGAATCAAGATATTTTGTGCTATTGCAACAAAATTACCCCCATTGTAAAAACAAATATACTGAGTGAGCAAACATTTAGTAATGGTAATTGAGCAATGTTTATATATGAATAAAAGCCTTAATTAAAATCTGTCATCATATGAAGTGATCTCTTCAAAAGAAATTATTGATTGCCTAGAGTAGACTTTCAATGGATGGACAAAAAATATATATATATATATATATATTAATATTAAAAATATCTATATGACAGTATATACAGCGGTTCTTCCCTGTGGTATCGAAAATCGATACTTTTCAAGGTATCGTATCGACGTTAGTATCGTGACAACAAATTTTTGAAAAGTTTCAAAGGGTGCCATGACTGAAAAAAGGTTGGGAAACACTGATTTAGTTATTTAAGTAGCCATTTAAGTGGGACAACGCATAGCTGTACATTATCTCTGTTATGATTTAAAGATTAACAGTCTGTATTTCATTACTGCACATACGTTTGGTGTAATTCTTTCATCATAGCTCAAGTGAAATGTATATCTCAGTATGAGAGTGTCTGCACAGTTCGCCAAACAATCAGTAGATCAGTGCTGAACAAAATACAGTGGAAAAAGACACAACGTGGTTGTCACTCTCCCTTTATTATCTAAATTTGTAAGAGCAATGCATGCAACATTAGTCCACAATTTGAGGTTTCCAGCAGTGTGAACTGCGAGAATGATTTCAGCACCCATCATCTAAGGAGGAGATGA
Organism: Mylopharyngodon piceus; assembly: GCA_039654765.1. Lineage (NCBI taxonomy): Eukaryota > Metazoa > Chordata > Actinopteri > Cypriniformes > Xenocyprididae > Mylopharyngodon > Mylopharyngodon piceus. The sequence goes on from CM077449.1 coordinate 22,495,764, forward strand.
GCAAATTTAACGCAAAAGAGGCCCTACAGTGCTTTGCTCCGCACTTCAAAAGATGTCGCCTGTCTGCATGAGCGCTAACCTCCAATCAGAGTCACTCAGATTGCCAATCTTTGTCACTTGGCTGTTAGAGCAGAGCCAGTGTGGCAGCGCTCATTTGGACACAGTTAAGGCTGGATATCATGAGGTTGACATGGCACATTTGAAAAGCCTCCTACATGCCATCAGCCACGTCTTTTCAAAAACCGTCCAAGGATAGCTTTGTTTATATTTCCAATTGAATTTCTCCATTTTGATTTGCAAACACTGCAACACAAAAGCCCTGGCTGTGCAGGGGACAGATTTATCCCTTTAATATGAGAGGCCTGACAAACTTTTACGTAACGGATCCTTTAGTGACACACTGGCGATGCTCCAGCTCAGTGGCAGGCATCAAGTGGATACGGAGCTGGGGCGTGGCAGCGCTGAATTGCTGTGAAATCCCAGATAAGCTGAGTTTCAGTGGCAGTAGAGCCAGAGCTGAGTGAGTGGGAGGACAAATGCATGAAAAAAGAGCCTTACCATCTGCTGCTGTGACAGTGGCAGAAAGGCAGACCTTCAGGCAAGCCCCTGGATGGAGATCACCCCCCCCCCCCCCCAGTCTTCTTGTGAAATCTTCATGAGATTGAAAAGATTTCAATTGCATTAGATAACAAAATAGACTTTTTCTCAGAAATAAGTTTATTTTATACGTTTTTGCAATGACTTTTAAGCAACTGGTGTCAAATTCAATTTTGGAAATGTATTACGTCAGTTTTCCTCACAGGTGTTTTAAAATTTCGAGCTTAACAAAAGACTTTTTGTCAAATGTTTTACTTGAGCTATACAGTCAAACCAAAATTTATTCAGACACCTTGAACATTTCATTCATTAATACAGTTTATTCACTATAGTTTAAAAAATGGTAATAAAATATGACAAGATCTCGGAGTTAAACTGTGTCAGAAAAAATTAATCTTAATTATGTCAGATAACACTTAAGCAAAACATGGTCAGGTCAAAGTGTCTGAATAATTTTTGGTTTCAAATTTTTATCAATTTTACTGGTAATCCACTGTATGAAGTATTTTTGGGTATAATATGTCACAGTTTACTTTATTTTGCTATCCTCACTTACATAAATGAACTATAGTGTCCTGCACCCACTAGTAAAAATATATCAAAAATGTCTGAATAATTTTTGGTTTGACTGTATTTCAAAGCCATTTGCTTTTGATGTTTAATGATATCAGATATTTGGGTAACATTTTACAATAAGGTTGCACAATTTTACAATTAAGGTTTGTTACAGTCAGCATAAAATGGAAGACAACAACAAGAAAAAATGCAGGACTTGAAATTGTAGGGCGGAACTTGATTTTGCCCATTGGGAATTGATTGGGTGACAGGTTGTCCCGCCCTCGCGCCAGTAACAAGAGGGAGGGGAAGTTATTTTGATTTACGAGGGCACATGAATTAAAAAAAAAAAAAAAAATATATATATATATATATATATATATATATATATATATATATAGACATACATGGATAATTCATTTATAATAAATACTGCAATATTCCATTAAAAAAAAAAAAAAAAAAAGAATTGTCCATTTTGATATCATGGTGACAAACTACATTAGTTTACATGAACTAACAATGAAAAATACTTACAAAGGATTTATGAATCAGGATTTATGATGTTAATTGTTTGGAGCCACTAAGGGGACATGGTGATGGAAAAAAAATGAAAAATTATGGAAAAATTATATTTCAATGTTTTTGCGTTCTCTTGCAAAATATTTGTATTCTCTTGCAAAATTATTGCGTTTTTCTGAGAAACTTTGCGTTTGCTTGCAAAAGCACTGAAATACAGGGGTTTTTTTTTTTATTACTACATCATACTATTTCCAAGTTTTGCGGCAAACCCAAAGTTTCTTAGGGGAAGGCAAAAGTTTTGTGAGAGAACGCAAAAGCATCGGAATGTAATTTTTCCTCCTATCACCATCCGTATAATTTCAGCAATACGTTATTAAAATTTAAAGTTCTGTTAATATTATTTAATGGACCTGAGCTATCAATGAACAGTTGTATTTTTATCAAAGCTGCAGTCCGTTTTTTTTTTTTTTTTTTCGGTTAAAAATGATCCAAAATCAATTTTTGAGCAAGTACATAACCAGCCAGTGTTCAAAACTATCTCCTTACCTTAGCCCGATTCACAACGGTAAGCTTGTAATAATGTTGTAGAATTTGAGTGGTACTGGTAGATTTCTGCAGGAAATTCGAGCATGTAGCCGTTTGTCTCACGTCTGTTTACATAAAGAAGGAGTCCCAGCTAGTAGCTATATCATGTGAGGATGCTGCAGGTGGCGGATCATTTATAGCCTTTTCTCACAGCAGCTGCAATAATTAAACTTATTTTCATGGCAGATTGTATGGTATGACAAATTATCGTTAGAGATTAGACTGTACAGAAATTGAAAACTACAGATAACGCTAATACACACTAAATACACGTAGTCACGCAATGCTGATGTTGTTAACATTAACAATTTGAGAACAAAGTATAACAATAATAATAATTTGCACAGTTTGATGTGATATGAGCTAAGCGATCGTTAGATTTAATCACCATTGGTAGCGCGATTTATTGTAATGCTTTTTTTCTCATTAGTTGGTCAGAACAAAAATGGCAGATTTGTTACTTACTTGTTCAGATGACATTTTCCGGTGAAAATTCTTATTTTGGTCATACATCCAGTAACCTGTACAGTATCCACCGGTGTGGTGACTGACAGCCACACATTCTCCTCAAAATATTAGATTCATCCACGCTCAGGAATCGTGCCGAGGCACAACCCATGTAAAGATGATAATTCCGCAAATAACTGCAATTGCAGGTTTCAAACAGAGATGGCGACAAAGAGGCAAAACTTATGGACTGCAGCTTTAACAAATGACATTTTATTGACATCTTTAAGCAGCTGAAACCAAGAAACTGAACATATTAGTAGATTTTCAATCTTTTCATCATTTTTTCCCCATCCATTAATCCGAAAATTTCTAACAAGCAGAGCTGTTATGTTTGTAGTCCTAAAATCCAGAACAGACAGTTCAAAGATTAATAAATATTATAAGATGTGTATTGTTCATTGTAATGTTAGTTAATGCCTTAGCTAACATGAAGTAATGGGACCTTATTGTAAAGTGTTACCGATATTTGTAATTGTATCAAATTCTCATTGGTGTTTTCACATTATGCATGTTTCCCAACATTATTTACATGTAGTGAATCAAATTTGTCATTCCTAAACTGCATCATTACCATTCAAAGAGACCCATTTGGAATTGCGGTCATCACTCAGAGGATGCAGTTTGTCTTGATGCAGATGCAAAAAGCATGCAAATTAACAAAAGAAAATCCAGCAGTATTACAGTAGGGTGCCAGTTGTGGCAAACTGCCTTCTGTCTGATGTTCTCTCAACAGGAAAGAAATTACAAATGGAAAGAAACAGTGGGGAAAGGCATTGACTACTATAATTTGATTCTTTTTCGATCTCAGGGTTGTTTCTATCAGAGTTTATTATATCACTAAATAAATAGTTTATTACGATCCTTCATATAATGGTTTATTCATAGAATGGTTTATATAATCTTTATGATATTTAAAAGACATCTTTAAGCAGTTGAAACCAAGAAACTGAACATATCTGTGTCATGTTTGTTTCCATCCATTTAACTTGGCACAATAATTTCTAACCAGCAGAGCTGTTATGTTTGTAGTCCTAAAATCCAGAACAGTTTTCAAGCCATGGATTCCCTTGGGACTGTTTTATGTATTTTTAGAATGGTGGTTTTGGATTTGTGAGTAAAATAAGGCTTGTGGTTAACATTACTTGATAAAACTTTTTTTTAATGTAAGTTGCTAACAAGTTTGTAAGTAAGGGCTACATTTACCTGAGGGATTGTAAATTTGTATATAGCAACTTAGCAATTTAGGCCTACGTTTTTTTAACAAACAAACAGCAGCTTCAAAATTCATGTTTGAGGTAAACTGCTTGTGATTTGTATAACCACAGATTTCATTTTACACAGAAATCAAAAATGGCTAATAAACGCCTATTGAGCCGGAGTGGGCTTTAAAAATTTATGTCATTATTTAACGGCTTCATTTTGAGTTGCAACTTAAAGGATTAGTTCACTTCAGAATTAAAATTAAAAAATTAATTTTTAATTACGTAATGCGCATCACAGAGCTAGTGCAAAACGAGCATTTGTGGTTAAGAAGTATATAAATTTTTATTTTTTTTTTAAAAAAATGACCAATCATTTCACTAGATAAGACCTTTATTCCTCATCTGGGATCGTGTAGAGCCCTTTTGAAGCTGCACTGAAACTGCAATTTGGACTTTGAAACTGTTGGTAACAATTGAAGTCCACTATATGGAGAAAAATCTTGGAATGTTTTCCTCAAAAACCTTCATTTCTTTTTGACTGAAGAAAGAAAGACATGAACATTTTGGATGACAAGGGGGTGAGTAAATTATCAGGCAATTTTACTTCTGAAGTGAAATAATCCTTTAAAGGTGCAATAGGACATTTTCGGAGAGGCTAGCAATAGCTGGCTCTAGCAATAGCAAGCTAGCTTTCAAATCACAACATCCCACCCTCCCTTCAGCGCGCTCTCCAAAGCCAAGCCTCCTCCAAAACACATGAAGGCAGTAATGCAAAGTCTGCGGTTTTCCCGTGGAATTGGTCTAATTTTAAATTGTTGCCACAAGTAAAAATGTTTTCCCTGTACGTACGATTTCGGTGCTCCAACAGCCCCAAAACACCCCCCAGACGTACAAATTCAGTGGAGAATTCGGCCGCATGATGGAGAAAATAGCATTTTTGTTGCACAGACCTGGCAACCCTACACACAGCTGCTCTCTGCAAATCGTCACAAGAGACGACGTTAATCTACCTCATGTCTCAAAGCACTTAACGTTAAAATAATAATGAACGTACACAACTTAGAGCTTGTACCTGACTGCTGCAGATTCATACTGTTGACATGGAAACGCATTATTCTGAGTCTGAGGACGTGAACAGCTCTGGTTAGAACGTCATGTGTTGCCATCTCTTAATTATGGTAGTTAAGGCATGAACGCAGCATAAGCTCGTTGTTTTGATTCGGAAGGAACTGTAAAAACGTGGCTGCTGTTTTGGTTGTGGTGCTCGTGACTGGCATCTGTCTACTTAAACTCTGCATAGCATGAAACGCGCTGATGACGTATGATGTCGTATGATGTCGTGACGTATGATGATATGTTGGCAGGCAGGTAGGACATTGTATTATTTCATTCAGACCGAATATAATGATTGGATGAACATTTTATGGTCCTACCCCTTCCACAAACGATATATTTATAAAAATACATTTAGACCATTTAACATAATGATTGCTATCAGGATATGAGGAGACTTTCAACCAGTATAACAAAAATTGTTTCTGTAGAGAATCACCTATTGCACCTTTAAATTCATAGTGGTAGAAAGGCACGTTGCAGTTATTGCTGCAGGTTGTTCTTAAAGGGCTAGTTCACCCAAAAAATGAAAATTCTGTCATTAAAGGTGCAATATGTAAGAATTTTGCTGTAAAATATCCAAAAACCACAAGGCCAGTGTTATATATTTTGTTCACTTGAGTACTTACAATATCCCAAATGTTTCCAACTATCTATAAATCGTGAGAAAATTGCAATTTTAACGAAGGCTCCGGGACGTGTGAGGAGTCGCCTGTCAATTGCGTCATACCCGCGTTACCCTCGGTTTCCAGTTTTATTTTGTAAAAACCACGGAAACCCCAAAGACGCTTTAAAATATCACATTTTAATAGACAAGGGAACAACTGTTATGTTACATTTATAGAAAACTAATTATTGTTATATAGCTCAACACGTTTAGTCTTACTGTTATTTTTTGCGAGTACCATGCTTTAACATGGCATAATCAGATGCAGCTTTATTTTTAGTAACAGTAATACAGAATTTTCTCCATCATACAATACGTTTTAAAATGAATTGCATGCCATTTATCAACACAAGCCATCCAGCATTTAATATGATATTCTAAAATCGATCTAGCTTACTGCAGTGTGTCTCAAACAAGTGTCTCGCAGCAGCCGCCGAGCGAACGCTCAGAGTAACGTTATAACATCATTTTCAACACACTCAAATGTATCTAATATGATAAATAGAGCTGCGTTACCTCATACTCATGACCGGAAAAGCGGAAGCGGCGCCGGCGACTGCGGCATAATAAAAGTTCCGCTGCTCGTGAGGCGTGTGTTGCGCAATCACTCCAGCGGCCTCGTTCAGCTCCCACAACACTCGGTCCTGCTCTGCTTCATACTACAGTAACATTGATAATCACATCCATGAACATGATTTCTTCCTGAGTCCTGTCCCGATTGTTTCCACCGTCCGTTGAGGTGAAGACCACATGTCCCAAGATTCCGCGCTCAAACTTGCCGTCATCAAGCTACGCCTTTGTTTTGAATAGGCCTCTAGCGACCTCTAGCGGACAAAATTTTTACATATTGCACCTTTAAGGACTCACCCTCATGTCGTTCCACACCCGTAAGATCTTCGTTCATCTTCGGAACACAAATTAAGATATTTTTTATGAAATCCGAGAGGTATGACTCCAGAAAGGTACTAAAGGTCCAGAAAGGTACTAAAGACATTAGGTGCGTCCCAATTCGCTGTCACAGACACGCCAGGCTCTACACTCACCCAATCACAGCGCACTCCCTCTCCTGAGTACTAACCAGCCACACCTGACAATCATCAGCACTCATCACCACAGCAGCATAAAAGCACACACTGAACACTCACACTCTGTCCGGTCTCGTTAATGCATACCTACATGCTATGCTTACCTCCAGGACTCCTTTTGCCAACGACTTACCTGTCTCCTGTGTTCTCCGTGATTCCTCGTGTCTCCACGTCTGCTCCACGTCCATCTGCATCCACGCTTCCTGCAACGACAACACCAAGCATCAGATCCAGCACCACGATCCAGCCACGTATCTGTCTGCTTTCACTCACCTGCATCAAACCAGCACGCTCGGTTGATCACAATAAACTCTGTTTGCACTTACCTGTGTCTCCGCTCCCTTCTGTACGTAACATTCGCGTACTTATGCATTATTCTATGACGTTTTTAAGTACAAATAGTGCGAGTAGTGTGTTCACACCGAAAATTCCAAAAAAAAAAAAAGTACACTTTAAATACCCGGATGATGCACTAAATTAACGGAAAAAACGAAGTGTGGAATGTTGGACACTTCATGCACTCAACTGTCGCAGCTTTAATTACGTAGCGGAGGGGGAGAAGGTATCAGACTCCGTTGTTAAATGACAAAATAACCTTATACAATTCACGCACTACACGGATGAGTACATGGTGCATAAGTACATAGTGTAAAAGTGCATAGTGTATAGTGCGTCGTTTGGGATGCAACTATTGTTAAAATAGTCCACGTGACTGCAGTGGTTCCACATTATAATCTTATGAAGCGACGAGAATACTTTTTGTGCGCAAAAAAAAAAAAAAAAAAGACTTTATTCAACAATATCTTCTCTTCTGTGTCGTTAACATACGTTGTTTACATCCAGCGCTCTCAGGTTCAACACTGACTCATTGGCCAGCTCCTGCGTCAGCATCACACGCATGTGTCGTGCTGCTCACGTGATCAGCTTTGGCCAATACTGAGCCGGCATTCGGACGTAAACACGAAAGCCTTCACTGTGGTGACTATGTGAGAATAATGACAAAGAAGAGAAGAGATTGTTGAATAAAGTCGTTATTTTTGTTTTGTTTTTTTGCGCACAAAAAGTATTCTCGTCGCTTCATAAAATTAAGGTTGAACCACTGCAGTCACGTGGACTGTTTTAACGATGTCTTTAGTAGTCTACCGTTCTGGACCTTGAAAGTGTCAGTTAAATTGCTGTCTATGGACGAGTCATACACCTCTCGGATTTCATCAAAAATATCTTAATTTGTGTTCCGAAGATTAACGAAGGTCCTACGGGTGTGGAACGACATGAGGGTGAGTAATAAATGACTGAATTTTCATTTTTGAGTGAACTAACCCTTTAAACAAGGCAGCAATTAAACTTTTGAGTTGGGTTGAAATGTAAGTTGATTGTTTTACAGTATAAGATGGGCATCTAAAAATAGTAGCGGGTAGTAGCTAGATTATGTAATACACAAAATTTTAAACAGAAATCCATTCATCGTATAATCGGGAGTGAATCAAACTTGTAATTCCAGAACTGCAATGCATTGATCATGATCAAGAGAATCATGTGGAATTGCGTCAAACACTTTGGCATTTAGTGGATGCGCTTCAATCGTGCATTAGATTTGAAACCATAGTCTCCGATGCAGAGCTTTTTTCAGGTCATATGTGTCTGTCTAATCCGTCTTTTCCTCCAACCCTACAGACAACTGTAGGAAGCGCGTGTATGCCCACCGCTGATGCCATGTGGTCAAAGCAGCTGTGCAGCTGATAACCAATGACAGGCAGCAGACGCCGCGCGGAGCTGCAGCATGAGTCGCGTCGCGCTGATATTTAAACCATTCTCACATCGCGCATGCCAGAGATGCGAGCTGCAGCGATTTCTGCGCTGAGAACGGAAAGATGCTGCCTTTCCCGAGTCACCGCGTTCATGGATTAAGCTGGATTTCAGGACACACCTGTAGATTTTTCACCTACTCTGCATAATGCCTTATCTGAGACAGTTACTGATTTTAGTGCTCTTCCTGGGCTCGTTTGGGGAATGCCGGAATAAACACGCAACGAGAGAGAGGAGGTGGACAGGAGCTGTGGAAACTCAGAAGCATGGAACGTAAGTGGCAATTCAATCTTTGACAGCTAAACTTGGGTTGACATCTCATGCTGATGATGATGTAGACTACACCTGCACATTGCTGGGCTCACTGTTAATGATGAAAAAGTTGATGACAATAATCACATTGAAGATGATTGAGAATGTCTGTCAACAAGTGCACACAACATCTTTGATTCCATCTATTTAAGTCCCAAATTTTCATTTTTCAGAACTTCATTAGTAATTAAAGTGGAAGAAAAACATATCACTGCATGCTAAGACTTTGATTTTTTTTTTACTTAAAGGGATAGTTCACTCAAAAATGAAAATTTTGTCATCATTTACTCACCCTTATGTTGTTCCAAACTTGTATGGGTTTCTTTTTTATCTGTTGAACACAAAAGAAAATATTTTAAAGAATGTTGGTAACCATACAGTTGACGACACCCACTGACTTCCATAGTATTTTTTTTTCCTACTATGAAAGTCAATGGGTGGCGTCAACTGTCTGGTTACCAACATTCTTTAAAATATCTTCTTTTTTGTTCGACAGAAGAAAGAAACTCATACAGGTTACAACTTAAGGGTGAGTAAGTGATGACACATTTTTGGGTGAACTATCCCTTTAAGAGAGGTTTTTAGTTGGCCAATTCAAATTTTTACTGTGCAGAGTGGCTGATATTATACAATTTAATTAATTATAACAATTGGGATATACAAAATTATATAAGTTGACCCTAAAATGCATGTGTTTGGTAGTCAATTTTTTTCTATACTTGTCCATGAAGGGATTTTTTTCATCTGACAATACAGGAATTCCTCAATTAAGTTGCCTCAACTAAATCATTATTAAAATTACGTTTCATTAACCAAACAAGTTGTGGTATACAGATAATGTGTCTGATTCTATGCATTTTAAGGTAAATGAAAACAAAAACAGCAAAAATTCATTGAATGTGTCAGACTTTGCAACTTATTTCGAAAGAAAAACACTTTTCTTAATCGACCAAGTGGACACAATTATCATTTGATGCTGGTAATCTCCAAATAGTCAAATATCATATGTTGGATATTTATCAGTCCATTACTAATTACAATCATTTGATGATAATGTTTCTGATTTATGTGTTCAGAGATGACAGTGTTGCACATAAAAACTGAGGTGATGGTGTGACCTCATCCATTGATATCTCTCTCATCAGACTCATTTTTCCACCATCTTTATTAGCCTGATTTCTGTATGACAGCAGAGTGCCATAAATGAGGCCAGGGGCCGGGGTGCAATTAACGTGACCCAGACAGATGATACCGCCACTGAACCGAAATGCGTATGACGGGTGTGCTCGGACTGGTGCTTTTACTCAGACAAACAGCCACGTGTCACAGGCACGTTTCGCCCATCTGCCAAGGACAGTACATTGGCACAAAGCTGTCCTGACAAGCTGACATGGGTACAGCCTCATGGTTCTATGAAATTAAAACAAACAAGTTGTTAGAGTGCAAAAGCCTGCAAATTTGCATGAGTAAATCCAGCAGTATCGCTGCAGACAGGGTGCCAGTCATGGCAAGCTGCCTTCTGTCTCATATTCGCAACAGGAAATAAATTACAAATGGCAAGAAGCTGTGGGGAATGAGGCAGCTGACTACTCGCTGGATTCTTTTAAGTCACTGTCAGTGATTATTATAAAGGGTTAATTATGTTCATTGCTTGACTGGAATAAGCACAGTTCATGAAATCCAGTGTTCGGGACTCATCTGAGCGTCTGTCGATAAGATCTCCTGTAATTTGAAACAGATCCGGCTGCAGCAGCTAGTTCATCACTGCCTTAACAATTTGTTGATACAAGCGCCGTGTATGATCTTAATCCGTCATTACACTTTTGTGGCTGCATTTTCACAGAAATTATATAAACGTCATTGACTTTGAGGGTTCAGGCTGAATTTTTCATGTAACCTCTGCTCGTTTTCACATAATAATAGAGCACATTGTCCAAATTCATGATATAAGAGGCTGATTTGAGTGTTTTTGTGACTATGAAACCCACAGCTCTCTGGCAAAGAAGCCACCAGATGTGACAAAATCACGGCGACTGAAAACGGAGCAGTTGTTGAAAGTGGACGATCATGACTTCACCATGAGGCCCGCATTTGGAGGTTAGTTCATCATTCTCCTGTGTTGCAAATGTGAACTGAATTCCCTTAATTTATATGCCATAACCTTCATTTGTGAGTCTATTTTAAAAACAAATCTTCAAAGACATGTACAGTATGTGTAATGTAAAAGGATTAGTGTCAACATCCTCCATGAGCAGCTGAAGATTAGTCAAAAATACTGTACTTTGGGGCATGAGACTAAGAAAGACACAAGTCCTGTCGATGAAGCTGATAAAACACTATTATAAATTCCTCAGTCCATTATTTACCTAAAAGCCACTAAAATATTTTTAGTTTCATTGTTTTGAGCTTATGAACAGATTGCACATATTTAATATGCACAATTGGAGAACATTCTGGTCAGTTATTTGACCAGCAGGCATAAAAAAACACTGGCTCCCTCTAGAGGGGTAAACAACCTCCCTATCAAGCACTGCTGTAAATAAGACTGGGATTTCAGTTTAACTGGATTGCATATGGTTTTGAGAATTGTAATTTGTAATGTGCATTAGGTAGGTGAATTTAGACTATTATTATTTGATATTAAGCCATTCAGTTACCTGCATAAAATCTCCAAATATGGACTACTGTTTAGCTGATGTAACATAAGAAGTCTATGAGTAGGAAATTTTTTCGATTCTGAAACAAAGAAAAGATTTGAAGAAATAGATTCCGCATTATTTCTAGGTTACTATAATTAAAGTGAAAATCAAGTTTTTAATGTTGTTCACATGTCTATCTGGTGTTTTTAACATGCTTTAAGACAAACCATGTGCAAATTCATAAGTCAACACCATTGCTGAGTATTTTCTCTTTAAAACTGCAGTAAACCAAAGACAGTCTCAAACCTGCGGTTTGAAATCGCTGGTGTTTCTGATGTCACAAACTACCTTGTAACCAATTACGTCAACGTGCTGGCGGGGTTTAGCATATGATTAACTGACCGTGCAAGGGAGTCTCAAAAGAAGGTTATCCCGGTATATTTTTCTGTTGATATGAAAAATCAAGTAGATTTAGCAATATAAAGGGTTTATGATGTATATTACGATGTTATGATGAACTATATGCCTTTCTTCTCTGACATTCTGAGTTGTTCAAAGAGTTTCTAAGGATATACTGATTGTTAGAAGGCAGCAATCTGACTCGTGAATGTGAACATGGTTTGTGTAACATTAGCAACACATTATTAGCTGTTTGATAACGTAGTCAAGCAAAACGCTAATCGTATTAATTACCGTTATGTGTCCGACGTTGTAAAAAGCGATACCATTGTGCAGCATTTACCTCAGTAAGTTGACCGAGTGGATCTCGTCTGAGCTCGTGCGAGTGAGTAGAGGCGGGGCTAATTATCATATTCATAGATCCATGTATATTAAATGAGTCAAGGGTGTAGAGTTACGTTCAAGCTATATTAAGGCATTAAGATTTTTTTTTTCACAGGAAAAAACGTTTAAATATGTAATTTTGGTGATCAAAGATGAGTTTTAAGGGATAAAATTATTGACTACAGGGGGACTTAAGTACATTTGTGTAATTGATCATATGACTTTGTACAGACTTTGTACGCTCTTAGGATCATCTCAAAGCATTCTGGAGAACATGATCATCAGGTTTTACACAAACTTGTGGAGTTCATGCAGCTTGAGTGCTGCTGTCATTAAAACAAAAAGGAAAGAACTAAATATTTCATGAAATTCATGCAACATTTTCAGGAAAATATTCCACTCAGTTTGCTACGGTGATAATATCATTAGTCCGTTATATTATTTCATGTTAAAGTGTAACTTTCAACACGGTTTGTATTGTTACAATGTCAGTATGTTTACTCTTTCTCCATGTTACCTGGACCGTGAAATTCACGTTTATTTGTCAGTGTTTTGCGTCATCCGGCAGTCTTTTGTCAGCTCCAGAGTTTTCGTGAAAACTACAGATTATACTTCCACATTTTTCTATCCCTGCCCACAAACAGTCGGATCGACAGAGGGTTATTAACAGAACGGTTATTGTAAGGGTAGGTTTATCACTGAAAATTGTATCGTACTTTGTCTACTCTTTAAACAGCATTATGGTAAAAATGGAACACTATGCTTTCTTACATGTACGCAACGGCGTTTTGCTTCAGATGGAACTGACAGAACGGAGTTTCTTTCAGTTTTTGCCCTCCGTTTGTCCTGAAACACTGTGTTCATGCATTCTCTCCATATTTACGATTCTTTGCAGTCTTTAGCTGCTGCCTACAACACTCTGGATCCTTCACTGGAAACCGAAAGTAACTCACTCCCGCTAAACGTATACTCTTTGAATTCTTGCAACCAGGAACAATACAAGTCGACACCCATTATGACTTAAAGTTTGCTAAGAAGTATTTGCTACTAAAGCAAGGGCAGTATTGACTCTGGTCAAGCGTATCCATAGCAGACTGGTGGGAGTGGCCTTGGATGGCAACATGCCCAGTGCATTATGGGTGTTTTCTTACCTATTTAGCAAAAGAGAAGACAGCAGCCTTTTTTCTGTTTTCTCTAGTCAGGTAGCACCGATTTCAATTTTTTTACCCTGCCTTTCTACTGCAAAGCAGACAAGTTTTATTGAAAGCCCATTTTGCCAGCGGTGATGTACCCCTTTAAGAAGGTTGGTCGTGCTTTGATTTAATTTAATTTATGCATTGACAAGGATTTGCTTTGACCTTGATTCCACATATTTCCTTTACAAAGCAATACCTTATTAAACTCACGCAAATCAATTGCAGTTTTTAAGCTTTTTTAACTTGGCAGATGGAGCTTTGTACACTTTACTCAAGGTTTTTACACAAGTTTTAATGAGATTGTCACTGTCACTTTTAGGAGCGTTAACAATCAATCAGATCACATAGAAACAGCTGGATGTGTGTGCAAATTAATCCTCTGGGAAGATGAGATTTTTAAATATGAATTGTTTACCCAAAAATTGCCATTATTTATTCACTCTCATTTTGTCTCATAACCCTTATACTGTACTATGATATTTTCAGTGAATTTCAGTGATAATCATAGTAACAAGAGACTTTGAAGCTCCAAAAAGGATGAAAAAAAAAAAAAAAAACCCACCATAAAGGTATTATAAAAGTAGTCCATATGACCGATCAGGCATAACATTATGACCACTGACAGGTGAAGTGAATAACAGTGATTATCTCTTCATCACGGCACCTGTTAGTGGGTGGGATATATTAGGCAGCAAGTGAACATTTTGTCCTCAAAGTTGATGTGTTAGAAGCAGGAAAAATGGGCAAGCGTAAGGATTTGAGCGAGTTTGACAAGGGCCAAATTTTGATTGCTAGACGACTGGGTCAGAGCATCTCCAAAACTGCAGCTCTTGTGGGGTGTTCCCGGTCTGCAGTGGTCAGTATCCATCAAAAGTGGTCCAAGGAAGAAACAGTGGTGAACCAGTGACAGGGTCACGGGCGGCCAAGGCTCATTGATGCACGTGGAGAGCGAAGGCTGGCCCATGTGGTCCGATCCAACAGACAAGCTACTATAGCTCAAATTGCTCAAGAAGTTAATGCTGGTTCTGATAGAAAGGTTTGTTGCGTATGGGGCTGCATAGTTGCAGACCAGTCAAGGTGCTGCTGGGAAACCTCGGGTCCTGCCATCCATGTGGATGTTACTTTGACACGTACCACCTACCTAAGCATTGTTGCAGACCATGTACACCCTTTCATGGAAACGGTATTCCCTTGTGGTTGTGGCCTCTTTCAGCAGGATAATGCACCCTGCCACAAAGCAAAAATGGTTCAGGAATGGTTTGAGGGGCACAACAATGAGTTTAAGGTGTTGACTTGGCCTCCAAATTCCCCAGATCTCAATCCGATCGAGTATCTGTGGGATGTGCAGAACAAACAAGTCCGATCCATGGAGGCCCCACCTCGCAACTTACAGGTCTTAAAGGATCTGCTGCTAACATCTTGGTGCCAGATACCACAGCACACCTTCAGGGGTCTAGTGCAGTCCATACCTCGACGGGTCAGGGCTGTTTTGGCAGCAAAAGGGGGACCAACACAATATTAGGAAGGTGGTCATAATGTTATGCCTGATCGGTGTATATATATTAAGTTTATATTTTCTGTAGGCATTCTGATATAAACATGTCCAGATTCAAAAATGGCATGCCAACGTCATGGTCAGTAAAACGCCATTGTTTTGTGTGTGCAAAAATGTAAGATTATTAGGGAATAATGACTTCATATGGCTTCAGAAGACTTTTATAGTGCTTTTTATTTTTGGTGTTTGGTGTTTGTCTTTTATGGAGTTTGACAGTCATGGCCACTATAAAGTGTAAAGATTCAAAAACTTCCCCTTTTGTGATCCATGGACAAAAATAACAGCATAGGGGGTTGGAATGACAGGAGGGTGAGAAAAATCATGTCAGAATTTTAATTTTTGTATGATCTATTCCTTTAATGCAGAGACTCCTCTAGTCTACCACGGTTAGAATGGTATTAAAGGATGAAATAAGGGGAAGCTCAAGGCTTCTCTTTGTACGACACTTAAAAGTTTGAGCAGAAAAGGCTAAGAACTAATGAAAGTTCTCCTGCCAGTCCATACAGTCCCCCTATTCTTTTTTTAATGATGTGTTCCTATATAGGGCAAAGAAAAAGAAACACTCCAGTGTTTGATGCTGTTCCTCCTATGAATAGAGTATCTAAAAAGTCACTCATTTGGATGCTCTGACTTGGCGTACGTTTGGGAATTGCTCTTTGTTCAGCAGGGGGTCACAGCAAAGGGAATGAAAATAGCCCAAACATATTCACCCCCTCAGACGCATACACAGATCTGTCATCTCTTTCAGTGATGCATTGTTGCATCTGCTTGACGGTGAAAATCTCACTGCTAGTTCAAAACATGATGTAATGAGTTCACAACTGTCATCCAGTGTCATCGATTCATAGTATTATAGATTTTCACCCATGGGGGGTGTTAAAGGGCATTTTCATTTGATGTTCTCCCAAAACACTAAATAGTCAAAAAAAAAAAAGAAGAAGCTTTTTTTAATGCACTGAACAGATTTTTAAAATCTAGTTTTTTTTGTTTTTTTTTAAATAGCCTATATATAGAATTGTGCAATGACCTTAAAGTAGGGGTGTAACTATATTCTAACCGAACTGAAAAACTGCAATACACCACCCACGGTAAGAAAACCGCGATACTCTCATGGCGTACTGAATGCGCCCCACCCCCTGCTGCCCCGCCCAGCCCTGGCCCATTGGATCTACACGCAAGTAGGGCTTGCTGTAGTCTGCGGTGGACATTCTTTTTACTCAGCTACAGTGATAGCTTGATGCCTTTTTCCATATTAGGCATTTCTTGGATCGTCATAAATTATATTACTTCTGTGAAGCATATTTTCTGTTTCTGCTCGAGGGCACCCTCTGGCTTCCAGTATGAATGAAACAGACATATCGTCCCCTTGGAATTATAAGGTTCTATCTGACATTTTTGTCAAAATTGAGTTATTCACATATTCATATTCTGTGACAACTTATTTACATTATGTGATGTTTCTTTTTTTAAGATGTGTACATTTTGGTACTTTTTTTTTAGAAAACAAAAAGGTTTTATCTACAAAGTCGAACTCTAACTTGGCTCTATAAGGTTCTATCTGCGTGAGCCAATCAGCACTTCGAATGCACACATGAGGACCAATCAGGATCAGCGTTCTTTGTCATGTTGCCGCGATAGTGGAAGAGATCGCATAAAAACGCTAAATCAGTGAAGAGAAGACTAAATAATTTCACACAATGCGATGTTTTTTAGAAACCTCATGATGGACTATTTTATTTATGATCTTGTCAATGACAGCAGCCCAAATTCCATGGAATTAGTCTTTTTGTGTGTTTTGTTGTATCTGATTGCTGAGGAGTTATTTTCAGTTAGACATCACGCTAGCCAGCAGCGCTATTAAGAGCATAGGTTCAGTTTTTGTAGTCTATTTTCTTTACTCCAGTCATGTCATTGTCATACGAGGGAAAGTTATGTATATATTAGGTTATGTTTTAACCTTGATCCATCCTGTGTACTTGTACTGAGCTGTATGTACTATGTAGCTATAAAGCTCTACGCTATGGCACACTGGATTAAAGTTAAATTAAAGTTAAGTTAAATTTTACATTGTTGGTAAAAACCAAGTTGTTGCATAGTTGAAGTAATTTAAATATTTTAAATGTGAAATATTTTTAATTACAGTTGCAAGAAAAAGTATATGAACCACTTGCAGAATCTGTGAAAATGTTAATAATTTTAACAAAATAAGGGAGATAATACAAAATGCATGTTATTTTTTGTTTAGTACTGTCCTGAGTAAGATATTTTACATAAAAGATGTTTACATATAATCCACAAGACAAAAAAAACAGCTGAATTTATTAAAATAACCCCATTCATAAGTATGTGAACCATTGATTCTTAATACTGTGTGTGGTTACCTGGATGATCTACGACTGTTTTTTTGTTTTGTGATGGTTGTTCATGAGTCCCTTGTTTGTTCTGAGCAGTTAAACTGAGCTCTGTTCTTCAGAAAAAATCTCCAGGTCCTACAGATTCTTCAGTTTTCCAGCATTTTTTGCATATTTGAACCCTTTACAGCAGTGACTGAATGATTTTGAGGTCCGTCTTTTCACACTGAGGACAACTGAGGGACTCAAACACAACTATTAAAAAAGGTTCAAACATTCACTGATGCTCCAGAAAAAAACATGATGCATTAATAGATGGGGGGTGAAAACTTTTTGAATTTAAAGATCAAGGTAAATTGTATTTCTTCCGGGAAACATGCAAGTATTTTCTGTTGCTTCCGAAGGGCAGTACTAAATGAAAAAAAATGATATTCAAGCGAAATAAGAAAAATTTGGACCTCTTCATCCTGTTCAAAAGTTTTCACCCCCCGACTCTTAATGCATCGTGTTTCCTTCTGGAGCATCAGTGAATGTTTGAACCTTTTTTAATAGTTGTGTTTGAGTCCCTCAGTTGTCCTCCATGTGAAAAGATGGATCTCAAAATCATTCAGTCACTGCTGGAAAGGGTTCAAATATGCAAAAGATGGTGGAAAACTGAAGAATGTTTGGGACTTGGAGATTTTTTCTGAAGAACAGAGCTCAGTTTAACTGCTCAGAATAAACAAGGGACTCATGAACAACCATCACACAACAAAAAAAAACAGTCGTAGATCATCCAGGTAATGACACGCAGTATTAAGAATCAATGGTTCACAAACTTTTGAACTGGGTCATTTTAATAAATTCAGCTATTTTTTACTATTTTTTACTAATTTACTGTATGTAAACATCTTTTATGTAAAATATCTTACTCAGGACAGTACTAAATAAAAAATAACATGCATTTTGTATGATCTCTCTTATTTTGTTAAAATTTTGCACATTTTCACAGATTCTGCAAGTGGTTCACATACTTTTTCTTGCAACTGTATATATATAGTCAGTGAAACATTTTTTAACGTTTATTAAACTTTGTTAAACACCTTTGCTGAAGCATTTTCTGTTTTCTTGCAGTTTTTTAGTCTTAAAATGTCTTAAATTTTACATTATTAAGGCTTATAGGTTAAATACTCAACAATTTAATTGATGGGGTCTTAATTACAACAATAAATGTTAGCATGTTATTTCAGCCATACTGATGTCTAGAGAGAAAGCCATTGTACCTGTCCTTCTTTCTGTGGAATAAAGTCCTGCTCAGATGTATTACAGTAGCTACTTTCTGTCTAAACAAAAGGAAACTTAAATGGTTCCTGCAATAATATGTTAAATTACCCATCATATTCCTACTTAAATTTAACATCTGCACTGGACAAAATATTTAGCACTGCCTTTTATGCTTAACTTGAACAAGAAAAAAATATTCATTTAAAATATGAAATAAATGTCATAAAAACCATTAAATTTAACTTTCTCATGCATGTCAACACATTGTTACAACACTAATTTTGTGTTTTAAAACAAATTATAAATAAACTGTTTGTGTTTCTTGAAAATTATTGCTTAAATTAATTTTTTGGCAGATAGAACCTTATAATTCCAAGTGAAAAGTGTTTTTTTAGAATTAGAAAGTTTTATCCGCGTTTGACCCGTTCCAAAAATCCCCATTTACAAATTTGAGAGGATTTTGATATTGTACATTTAGAATACATTTAGGGTCTCTGTCATTTTCATGTTTGAAAGAAACTTGTTCCCCATATAATTTTTGCTATATGGAATGCAAAAACTTTGAAGCTCAATATCTCAAAACTGCTCAGAACGCAGATAGAACCTTATAATTCCAAGGGGACGATACGTTTAGCACTCAGTAATGCTCACTCCATCCTATTTTGGGTAAAATAGGAAAAATGATACTTTTTGAATTTGAAGTAAAAATGATAATCCATATGTTTTTCTCCAGTGTACAGGAGTGTTTTTTTCAGTGGATGCATAAGAGGCTCATATTTCATATTAAAGACATGGACTCCGTTTTGATTTTGCATACCTCTCGAAAAAAATTAAGAAATTATTGTCACAGATTTCTATCATGATAATATAATATTTTATAATAAATCCTTAGACCTGTCTAATGATTTATAGTCATAGGCTGCCTGCATGTTAACAGTTAACCCCGCAGTTTTTTATAAAATAAGTTTTCTGTAAAATGAAAATATTATTATTATTATTATTATTATTATTATTATTATTATTATTTTCTAATTATTATATTGTTATATTTATTCTTAAATACTCTTTTTATTTTTAATAATGAAAGTGTTATTGCAATAGTAGTATTTCTTATTTTGTTTAATATTTTTATTTAGCAATAATAATCTTAATAATTATTATTAGTCATATTAATATAAAAGCACAAATTTTGGGCCAAATTGTTCGGCCCTACAAACAAGCACAACAAACCTGGTGTACTTAAAAAAAAATTTTTTTGTTCATTTGTTATAAAAGTATGCATTTTAAATCACAAATCGCAATTTTAACTAGAAAAATCACAGGTAACACTTTACAATAAGGTTCATTAGTTAAACATTAGTTAATGTATTCACTAACATGAACTAACCATAAGTAATACATTTGTTACTGTGTTTACTAATCTTCGTTAACGTTAGTTAATGAAAATACAGTTGTTCATTGTTTGTTCATGTTAGTTCACAGTGCATTAACTAATGTTAACAAGATTTTAATAATGTATTACTAAATGTTGAAATTAACATTAACAAAGATTAATAAATGCTGTTTAAGTGCAGTTCATTATTACTTCATGTTAAATAATGTACTTAACTAATGTTAACTAATGAACCTTATTGTAAAGTGTTACCAAATCGCAATTAGATTTTTTTCCCCCTAAATCGTGCGGCCCTAGTTTTTAGTTTAGTTTAGTGTTGGGTGTAAAAAGCCTCCTTTAACAAGGGGCTAAAAGCCACCCAAGCCAAAGACCAAGGCAAAAAATGCCACTGAAAACACTGGGGTGGCACAAATTATTTTCCATAATTGGAGGGAATAGATGTGTTGTGAAGGATGTGCAAAATGGGCCATATTTGGCTTTGCATTTGCGAAATATGCCTATACTGAATGTATCAGACCGTACTAAAACCAAAATAATAATAGAGAAGATCTTCTTAAATGAAAATACTTAAGTGGTTATGAAATGCCAAGTGACTAAATAAACAGGTTGGTTCAGAACAAGCGGTTATTTTTGCATTTAGAGGTTCCTCAAAAATATCTTGCTGTATCAAAAGTATTTGCATGGTTTTGTTGAACCATTTCTTTTCACAGCTCTGTCAGTACCAGTATTTGTTTGTTAATCATCATGCACTTTTGGACCTGGAAAAATTACATATACAATTTATCCAAAACAATGCTTTTCAGCATGCTTTTTGTCATCAAATTGCAGTATTCTATCAATCAATCAAGTTTATTTCAGGAATACATGGCCTCTCGGCCCATAGTTCCACAGAATCACAATAACATAACAGATACTCTTTTCTTCATTCCATGATATATAAACAATGCCAATCTCCATGCATACTCAGAATTACATACATGTGACACATCAATACAAACATCACCAACAAGAGCAAGATCACCCAAATATTTCTTACGCAGTTCCACATACAAAGAACAATCATACAGGAAATGTTTCTCATCTTCTATCACCGAAGAATTCGAAGTTAACTTACAGTAATTGCAAATTCTCTCTGCCACAGGTGTGTTACTCCATCTGCCTGTTTCTATAGCCAAATGATCACCTGAGCATCTAAACAATAACAATGATCGTACCAGCTGTGTATTATACACAGATGCAGTGTAGCTCTCTTATACCATCAAGGACTTGCATTGTGAATATACTCAATTTCTTATTTTCTAGAACTGATGTGTACCATGCATCATGTGCTTTTTCTCTCAATCGCTGATTCAAAATAGATATAAATGTTCTTATATCACCTACACTTTGAGCCTCCCAGACACTAGAAAAACCGTAGAAATACAACAAAACTCTAATGCAGGAGACCCATGTTTTTCTACCTACTTCATCTAAATGAAAAAACATATTATAACATTTTCTTGGATAACGATGATTAGACATAGACAGTAATTTTATCCAATACATGATACATCTTTTCATATAAGTAATGGACAATACAAATCTACTCAGATCTCCCAAGACAGCTACATTGCTCGCACTTGTGCTGATATTGAAGAGTTTTTTTACAAAAGATAACTGAACATTTTCAATACACTCTACTGGTTCAAAGCCCCATATCTCAGCTCCATAATATAATATGGGTGCTACCATGTGGTCGAACAAATAAAAGGCTTGGTTACATCTAACTTTCTGCTTACGAACAAACCTTAGTAAAGAAAGCATTGCCTTCTTACCTTGGCTTGCTAAGTGTTGTCGGGCTTTCCACCATGACAGTTTGGGTGTAAACCACATACCCAAATATTTGTAACAATTAACCACTTCAATCTGTTGACCAGCGAAATACCACTTTTCATCCTTATTTAAAGAGCCCCCTCTTCTAAATACCATAACTTTTGTTTTACTCAGATTCACTCTCAGGCTACAAAATATTTCCAGCTGTTCAGCTTCTTTCTGTAACCCTCCAACTGTATCTGATATATTAGCCATATCATCAGCGTATAACAAGGTCTGTACTTCTGTGATACTTTCAATCTGAATACCATTACCTTTACAATTTTCCTTTAACATTGTTATACATTCATTTAGGAAAAGAATAAACAAAAGTGGACTCACCATGCAGCCCTGTCGCACACCAATGCTACAGCCAAAATAATTTGTTAAACCATCAGTCCCTTTCACACATGATTTAAGTTTAGAATACATAGATTTCAGTACACTAAAAACCTTTCCACCAATACCAGAGTTATTATTGCATTATTATTGAGATGCTGAAAGCAGCGTCACATATGTTATGCCCTTTTATGCTTTCTTTATATAACAAAATATTGGACACCGGTGACTTCCCTGAGGCTTGGTGTGAGGCTGTGATTTGCCCGTTATATAAGAGTGGTGATAGAAATAATGTCGAAAATTATAGGGGAATTTCTTTGCTTAATGTACTTGGTAAAATTTTTACAAAGATTTTGAACAGGAGATTGGTATCTTACGTAGAGGCAAACAAGATGTTAGGTTATAAGTTAGGTTATTCCACAATGGATAATATTTTTATTTTACAGTCATTTGTTCAGAAATATATTACGAAGCGAAAAGGAAGGATGTACTGTATATTTATTGATTTTTTTCCAAAGCTTTTGATAGTATCCAGCATAGTCTCTTGTATTTTTTGCATTATTCCACCTAAGCAGTGATTAGTAAAAGGTAGCGCAGGTATAATGTGCCATGGTGTACTGAATAAATGAGATTTACTTCAGAAGCAAAAGAGAATTGCTAATGCATGACTGCAGTCTGGTTTAAATCCAGAGACGGCTAACTGATGGTGCATAAAGCTTATGCCTAATCCTCCACAAGGGGAGTATCGGTTGATGTACACAGAAAACCTATAGCACTCACTGTGTGTTTATGGGTCATTACAGGGCAATATGTGTTTCTTGATGTGAAGGATTACATATATTAAGGATTTGTCTCATGCTGTATGATGACATGCATCCCTGTTTACTTCTGTCTGCAGATTTGCATATGTTCAATGCTGCTTCCAATACTAATGTTCTGGCCAGCTGGGCCGAAAATCAGATACGATCCGAAATGAAAGATCAAAAGATATCAAGTAACTTCTCCGTGCCAGGATGCCACATCTCAAAGACAGCTGCGTTTTTCGTGTTATTTGTATAGCCAAAATTGGCTGAACTCTGACATTCGGCAAAAGGATCAGTTAGTCTTGCAATCTGCATGCAAAACTGAAGATGATTGTAATCACATTACATTTTGTTGCTCCTCTCTCTCTTTTCTCACTTTTTCTTTTTTTTTTATTTGTCCGTTAAAGACTTAAGCGATACTCGCTGATGGGTTTGTCCATCTGGAGGATCGCTCGATCTGCTATGGACTGGGGCGCTCTGGCGCTAGAGACGAGATTAATCTGGCAGCGGTTTGTAGTGACCGGACCAATCCCCATGGATTAGCACATGCAACTATCCCAGCCTGCCCTGCCCCGCAGACAGCTGGTTTAAAGACCACCCACTCGCCAAACGTCAACCAGCGATCACCAGCTCAACGGCGTGGCCTCGGGAACTTTGAAAGAAAAGCACTATTATTAAAATCAACCCTGGAAAGGGGTGATTTGATCTTTTTTGTAAAGGAGTAGGTCAATTTAAAATGAACATTTTGTCATAATCTTTATATCCTTTCAAACTGGTTTGACTTGCATTCTTCTATGGAACACAAAAGGATGTCTTTTTTTTAATTAATTTTAAGAGGATAAAAAATCATACGGGTTTGCAACAACATAAGAGTGTGTAAATCTGTGCCTTTCTTCTGTGGAACATAAAAAGAGAGATTTTTATGAATTTTTTAAGAGGATAAAAAATTGTATGGGTTTGGAACAACATGACAATGTGTAAATAATAACAAAAAATCTTTTTTTTTTTTTTTGATGAACTATCCCTTTAATGAATATTTTGTTGTAATCATTAAGTTGCTCCAAATCTGTGTGCCTTTTTTTCTTCTGTGGAACACAAAAGGAGATATATTTATGAATTTTAAGAGGATAGAAAGTCAAATGGGTTTGGAACAACATGAGAGTGTGTAAACAACAGAGTATATACTGTTATTTGTATTTGTTTTTAATGGGAAAAGCACAAATAACCACCTCCAAGTGGTAACTATAACTGAGAAATGGGACACTCAAGGTCATTCTAATGGGTTCAGACTCAAACTGACAGCAGGGGGTTGATTAGTTTGGACAGATCGATTTTACCTAGAAGCTGTGTTCTTATTTAGGCTTATTTGTTTGAAATGAAAAGCCTTGATGATACATGACAGGGAAATTGACAGGATGGAGTCCAGTGGGTGTTGCATGGCAATAGTTTACTTATGAGGATCTGGATTACATAAGCAAATTTGTAAAAGTCATCTCCACAGTTGGCAGTTATTTATCTACAGGGCTCAAATGCATTTTCTGCAGCATATTAAGCAATGCTTGTGCTTTTCATGAAGGGGTTTTTTTTTTATGAGCGACACATTAAGTGACACATAATGGCAAGTTTCAGTCAGTGTCAGTATCATTTTGAGCATCAAAGTTTAATCCACCATTTACCATCTCCAGTAATCTCGTCGGATTACTAAAACTAGGAGTGGAACACACTGGAAATCTCGTTTCGAATCTGTCCGACGTTCGTGCATCATCCCCTTCCATATGTACCGGCTGCCCCCTGCCCATTTACCTAAATGTCTTACCTTCTGAGTGACAGATAGCCCTATTACACTAATCCTGGGAAAGAGCAAGGGTTTATGTTTGCCACAAAAGACCTTACAAGTGCTGCTCCATGTAGGATATCAAAGCTGCAGTTCCGGTTGAAGGCCTGTCCTTTGAGAACTGGCGTTCCTTACAATCCGTCAGATGTCAAAGCAGCTGCTAAGCCTTTTGTGAACAGATCTGGTGGAAAGCAAACAGATTCAGATCTGGCTGTGAGGACGTATTTAATGATGCGCACAGAAGTCTTAGCGAACACCCTTCTAATTGCAACTGGTATGAAGCTGTCAGACTCCAATAAACAATGAGTATAATGAAAAATGAATGCATGGCGTATGCAAAAGAGGTCATAAAGCAGCGGGATGGAGAAAATGGTGTAAATCAATTGACAAACAGAGTTGCATATGTTGTATAAATGGATAAATGTTTTTTTGTTTTGTTTTTTGCAGGTCCTGCTATTCCAGTGGGAGTTGATGTACAAGTTGAAAGCTTGGACAGTATTTCAGAAGTAGACATGGTAGGTAATCCTAAACATTTGCTTTTCACATGTGTTGTTTTATGTAACATCCTCAACTCTTTGACTCTAAATTCTAGAACATATGAACACACATTAAACAATTCAATTTTAATTTAAGAAAACAAGAAATAATTTTTGCATGAAAAAATAAGCCTGTTTTT
This sequence comes from Mylopharyngodon piceus, assembly GCA_039654765.1. NCBI lineage: Eukaryota > Metazoa > Chordata > Actinopteri > Cypriniformes > Xenocyprididae > Mylopharyngodon > Mylopharyngodon piceus. The sequence continues at coordinate 22,521,401 of CM077449.1, forward strand.
AGAATTTTTTGCATTGTGACATTATTTTCATTCCAATTAAGCACATTTTCTCATCAAATTATTGAGATATGTACAGTTGTCTTTTGAGTTCACTTTCAAAGTGGAACTTTGACACTGCGTCATGGAGTTGACACAATGGGGAACGCCCTCAGTGTGACCAGTGTCTGAACACGTGTACCAAACACGGCAGATATTGGCTGACGGCAGTCTATGACATCACGAGTGAGCACCCGTGCAAGACATGTCATCAGCTTTTTTTGTCTTCAGGAGCCGTATGTTTGTATGTACGTGTAAGACCAGAATCTGTTTGAGCTGGATGCGGTCATTGTGCTGCATTCGCGGCAAGAGCTTCTGTTTTGCTTGATTCTCTCTTGAGGGACATAATCTAGCGTTTGCATGGAGCACGTTCAGCTCTCAAGAGAGTTGGATGCGCTCATTGTGATGCATTCACGGTAAGAGCATTTACTCTTTCTTGATTCTCTCTCTCGGGATAGAATCTTGCATTTGCACGGAGCGTGTTCGGCTCTTTAAGGAGTTGGATGCACTCATAGCGATGCATTTGCAGTAGGAAGCTCTGTTCTTGCTCTTTTTTTCTTAGAGTGATGAGAGTCCAGCGTTTGTACAGAGCGCGTGCTCTCGAGGGAGCTGAATCCATTCACTGTAATGTGTTCACTGTGGCAAGCTCCGCCCATGTTTAACTCACTCTTGAGAGATGAGAGTCGAGCGTCTGCACTTCGTGCTTTGGGTTCCACTGCTGCCGAGGTGGCAGAGCAGAATCGATCGTGAGGATTGTAGGCGGACCTTGGTGAGAAGTCTGATGGGAGTTTTTCCCTTTTTGGGCTTCTCCTGATAGATTCATTCCTCTTAATCCCATTTGGTGAATTTGGAAGCTAAAAAAAGAGAGCAAATTCATCTGATCTGAATGGAGATTCATTAAACACCATTGGTCTCATGTTGATTCAGGAAGCCGCTCTGCTGCCCCTTCTGACCTGACTGAGAGCTTATTAAGAGTGTCTAGTCTAAGAAATAAGATAGTTGGTGTTATTTTTATTCTGCCACCTCTGCCGCCCTGCATATAAGCCTGTGAGCCTTTTATTTTTCCTAGATCTTCACATTGAGAAATCATGGAGGAATCTTTATGCAGCTTGTATAGTGTCTCCCATGTAGTGAATTATTTGTGTGTGGAGGGACTGCGTGAGCAGCAATAGGAGAGGATGCCCTGGTTGATGAGTTGCTTGCGAGCTTGGTGCTGCATCGATTTGGAAAGCTCCTGCCTTGCCAATGGAGAGCGAGTGTGTTCGGCTTTCAAGGGAGCTGAATGCACTCACTGTTGTAAGCGGTGTGAAGGAACTAAAACCCCTCTTGCTTGACTTCTTTTCTTAAAAAGGGGCTGTGGTGAGATGATGCACCCCCTGTCAATCTTTAGCTGCTCTGCGGAGGGACAACCACTTTTCAGAATGCGGCGAGAAGTGTTAAGAGTGGCAACACTGAAGGTTGTAGCCTATAACCTCTCCAATTAAATATTGGGGCTTGAAGTAGGGATATCGTTCCTTTTTGGAAGTGTGCTCTACTATGGTCGACAATTCTAATAAGTAGAGGAAGTTCACCTGTGAGTGGTCCCTCCTTGTTTGCTGTCACATACTATGGTCTGGGGCAAAAAAAAAAAGAAGAGGCGCTAACTGTAGCGGATCTTAGGTAGAATGCTTCAACTTAAGGCAGGGTATAAGCTGCTCTCCCCCAGTTACATTGGGGTCTTTAAGTAGGGCTTAAGCTCCCCTGTGGCTTCCTTGGAGTCTAGAGCCCGGGTAATGAGAAGTAGTGGGCACAGTGCATTATGCCTTGCTTTCATTTTCCTTTCTTCCCTGAATAGGAGTAAGGATTAGGCTTTCCCTTTGTAAATAGTCTGTAAGGACTAATTTCTAAGGGTTTGAGCACTTAAGCCATGCTCCCTTTATTGAGCTGCCCTCAAGATACCCTTGGGGTAGAGCAGGATGGACGGGATTGTGATAGGTATTCACAAAATTCCTCAGTTTCATTTATTCCCTCCCCAACTACGGTTGGGTCTTGAAGTAGGACCCTTTGCTCCCCTATGGCCGGGTATCATGCAAAGTCTCTAGTTGGTCCATGCTTGGGAAAACCTGACAAATAGAGGCAGTCTGCCTGGTGGCCTCTCTTCTTTTTAGGGCAGCACTCTGGTCAGTTGAGTGCACGGAGTCTCCTAGTGGTTCCTGGAGAGGTTCTTTGCTCAAACAGTGTTGAGTGCTCTCACCTACTGTATGACTTCCCTGCGGTTTCCCTAGGGGTTAAGTTGCAATGGCAAGAGTTTTGGCATTTATTCTATGCCACTCTCATGTTTGAATCCCTTGCAAAATTAGTTATATTCTCCCCCTTGGAAGTAGTGGTACATTAAAGGTCGTATTTGATTTACTTCCTTTGATAAGCTACTCCCTAAGGGCTTTGTTTATTAGAGCTTTTGCTCTTGGGGCCGTTTAGGTTTCTTTGCCTGCCCTGCAAGGGAGGCCTCATTGCCATGCATTGGGTTTGCCTGAATGTCTCCTTCAGACAAAAGAGTTGATGACATGTTTTGCAGGCACTGTCTTATACTCATGGGCGCTCCACTCGTGACATCATAGACTGTGGAATAATTGTCTTGAAAATGTATATGCAAAAATGGGCTTTATGCTACATTTAATTTAATTTATATAAATATAAATAATTTATATAAATATAAATAATTTATTTATATATATATATATATATATATATATATATATATATATATATATATATATATATATATATATATATATATATTAAACAAAATTCTTATAGTAAAAATACATTATTTCCTTTGGAAAATGACCTGGACATGTTCTTGACAGATTTTGTAAGATTCACCCTCAATTTCATAATTCTCTTGCTTTTTGCCCATTTATTACTGGCTGTTTTACAGTTACTGTGTCCCAAAGGTACTTCTAAAAAAGAGAGCTTCTGTGTCTCTGATGGCAGAAACTTTGATCATGAATCTTCTTTTTACTTCTGTTATAACAGAATATGACACCCATTCTGTCATTCCGTTCTCATGTTTTGGATTTCCCTCTTGGTAGAAGCCTTTGTGTGATGTAACAAAGAAACTTTGTGGTGCTTTTAATGACCATATATAATTACTGGCCGCTCCAAGTGTTTATGGTTGTATAACCAAAAGATAGAATAGAGAAAGAATGATCTGCTTGAGTGATTTAAAGAGACATAGCCGTTATGTTAAGGATTGAGAGGTACATAGTTAGACTACAAAGAGAGACATGTAAGGAATGTATATGTAAAATTGGCTATGTGCTTGCTTGTCATTATTTATCAAGAAAATAAGTGAATCTCACATAACCTTTGAAGAGCATGTCCAGATCATATTCCACCCCAAAATCAGAAGGAGGAAATTAGAAACATGTTGCTTATAAAATGAAGTCTACTGCATTTAACGGGGCCATTAAGGTTTTTAGTATTGTGACATAAATTTTTATGACAATTAAACATATCCCCTCCTCTCAATTCTCATTGTGGTAACGCAAAGAAAAACCCATTCTAATTACTATAATGCAGAAAATCAATGGTATTTTATCATTTACTCATCATGTTGTTGCAAACACAAATGACTTTCATTGTTCCTTAGATCTCAAAAGGAGAATTTCTGAAGAATGTCGTCTCTCTTTTGAATGAAATTACAAGGAATGGAGCTTTTAAGCTTCAGATAGACACAGAAGTACCATACAAGTGGTTCATATGACTTGTGCGCTATGTTCTTCAGTCTTGAATCAGAAGTCATAAGATTTAGAAGACTTGGAATATTGCACACAAGTCATATATTAACCACTTTTAGGGTACTTCTGTGTCCCTTTTAAGCTCTAGTCCCCATTCTTGAGACATCTACAGTCTCCAAACGTCTCCTTTTGTGTTCCAAAGAAAAAATAAAGTCATAAAGATTTGGAACAACATGAGTAAAATGTTAGTAAACAAATGATCACAGAATTTTCTTTTTTCACCCTTTATATGTTTTTCTTTCACTTTTATATTTATATATCCAAATATATACCACCATTGAAAAGTTTGAGGTTGGTAAGAAGATTTTGAAATGTTTTTGAAAGAAGTCTCTTATGCTCACCAAGGCTGCATTTATTTGATGATAAAAAATACAGTAAAAACAGTAGTACAGTAAAAAAAAAAATATTATTACACTTTAAAATACCTGTTTTCTATTTTAAGAAAATCAAAACTACTTCTTAAAATGTAATTTATTCCTGTGATGCAAAGCTAAATTTTCAGCATTTACTTTATTTTCAGTAACATCGTAAATGATCAATTTAATGTGTCCGTCTTGAATAAAAGTATTAATTTCTTTCAAAATACAAATCTTACTAACCCCAAACTTTTGAACGGTAGCGTATCTCCTTTGTGCTAGTTCAAGGATGATAGAGCCTTCTGTAAAGATTGTTGTGACTGAATATTGTGAAAGCTTCCACAATCTCTTTACCTCCATCTGTGTAGGACTTTACTATGACATTATACCTGAGACACTACTGGAAGGATGAGCGCTTGTCCTTCACCAGCACCACAAATAAAAGCATGACTTTCGACGGCCGCTTGGTGAAGAAGATCTGGGTTCCTGATGTCTTCTTCGTCCACTCTAAAAGATCTTTTATTCATGACACCACCACAGAAAATATCATGCTGAGAGTGTTCCCTGATGGTCACGTTCTCTACAGCCTGAGGTAAAAAAAGCAGATTATCAACACTAGCATTTCTGACTTTTAAGTGAGCCGTTATAATTCCAATTATATGTAAGTTATGTATATATGTATAGAGTTTAAATGTATTTATGTAAATGTACTTATACATATTTATTATTCGTGTTTATTTTGTACAATGTAAGAAAAAGTTAATATTTTTTCAGTTGTTCAGCAGTTACTACATTACACCTCCAAGCAACTCAACTACTGCATGTGGTTTCATTTAAATAAAATGTGGTTTGAAAACAAAAGCACGTCGCTGGGCTTAAGCATTTGCATATTGCTGTGGTGTTAAAATTAGAACGATGCTTCTGGCCTGTGATGTTTTTGCCGTGTCTTTTGTGCTGCAAGTTAAAAATTAGGCCAAGCTACCTGCATGCAGGCTATAATCAAGGGCTAGCGCTGAGTTCAAAGTCAAATTTCAGACACTGTTCTGGCTCCAGGGAAAGTGTCATTATTGATGGGACTGGCCCAGATTATTTCCATTGTCCGACAAATGATGGACACCACTGCAGAGAACAGAGGAGAGAAATACTGAGAGAAAAATGAGATGGCCTTAGTGCCAGTTCAGTAAATGGCGCTAATATTCTGTTCTTGACTAGCATTACTAAGCACATTTGCATCGCATTTACATTTTTATTCTTAGCAGAAGCTTTCTTACTAAAGCCACTGTCATTTCAATCCCATATGACTTTCTGTTTCTGTAGAACACAAAAGGAGATGCTTAGCAGAATGTTCTAGATGCTCTTTTAAGCCCGGGACACACCAAGTTGACGATCGGCCGTCGGGCAACGTCTGACCATTTTTAAGCGTCGGCCGACTAAGTTTTTCTGGTGTGTTCTGCACCGTTGGCTCTAGTCGGACGGCGTCTGGGTTTTTTTGGGGGCCAATTCAGCATGTAGAATCTGCGTCAGGCCGTCGGTAGAGAGAGAACTCTGATTGGCTGTTCAGTTTAGCGAACAAGTCAAAGCGCAAGAGTAATAGCAAAACAGTGACCAAACAAGTCAAGGCTGTTCTAATTTTATGTCATGTACCTGAGTGTTCCTGGGCGAATGTTTAATATTAACATGAGCCGAGTGAAATATAGAAAGTGATCAGCATGAATCATATTCAAAACTGCTTTGTTTACGGTTTGTGTATCTGCAGCCTGCAGTGCCGGTCTCCCTTTCTGAATTATGAATATAGACAAAAAAATATGAAAAAATGTGCTGGCTGAGAGTCGGCTTTAGTTCTCTCGGTGTGTTCACGTGCAGTTTTTTTTGCCCAGACGCAGGTGACGTGAGGCGACAACACAATCAGTGCTAGTTGTTTGGCGTCGGTTTGGTGCGTCCCTACCCTTACACCCATTGTATTGAAAAGAGCAGCTTGGACATTCTGCTAGAAAACTCCTTTTGCATTTCACAAATGCAAGAAAGTCAGGTCACACTTTATATTAGGCGTCTTCAACTAGTACAGTGTACTTATTGTGTTCATGTTGTATTGCAGAATACTTTCGCTTCTAATGAGGTGAGATCGGGTAAGGTTAGAGACAGGTTTGGTGGTATGGTTAGGTTTAAGGGTTGGTTAAGGGCTAGGTGTAGGGTCAACAGTGAAATTATAGCTATAATTACAGAAATTAATAAGATGCAATTATATGCAGGTGTATTATATGTAAAAACATGTACAGTATATGCACAATAAGTGCATTCTATCAAATGATTAATTTAAATCTTAGTACATAGTAGTTATTGACACTTGATATAAAGTGGGACTGAACTCGTACAGGTTTGGGCATGAGAGTGAGTAAATGATGACAGAATTTTCATTTTTGGGTGAATTATCAATACAGATAGCACTTCCCTTATAACTGCAAATGAAAATTCCATGGATTTTGGGTTCGAAAACTGAAGTCTGTGAGAAATATGATGAAATATAAAGATCTAAGACGGTGGGTTTCTGTATTTTCATCCGTGTTATACATGGTTCTTATGCCCAGGGTCACTGTTACAGCAGCCTGCAACATGGACTTCAGCCGTTTCCCACTGGATTCACAGACCTGCACTTTGGAGTTGGAGAGCTGTGAGTGAATGACTAATTTGTGTTATTTTAGTGCGACACATGCTCAATCCACTCTGCCAAGTTAGTTTTTCCTGAATTGGATCCTTTTTTTTCTAGACGCCTACACGGATGAGGATCTGATGCTATACTGGAAAAGTGGAGATGAGTCTTTGAGTATAGATGACAAAATCTCTCTCTCTCAGTTCCTCATACAGAAGTTTCACACTACCTCTCGGCTGGCTTTCTACAGCAGCACAGGTATCTGGGGATTATTTGTCAAGTTGATTTATTTCAAACACTGTGGCCCCAAGACAGATTTGGACACTTAAGTCACACTTAAAAGTGTAGGAATGTTATTACGTTAAATATCAAAGCAAGTGGCATCTGGAAGCAAATAATGCTAGAGCTTTCCTCCGAACTAACTTTACTACACTGGTTTACAGTGACATTTAACCAACTGGTGCCACTGGTTCATCAGATTGTGTTCAACAACCACAATGTGTGCTGATTGTATAAATATTTTTATTCATTACATCTTTTTGTGAAATATTTAGCTTGAAAAGTGTGCTTGCGTGCTGTCTTGCTTTAAAGCGGTGAGAAAATAGCAGTTAAGAAAGCATCTGATCATAGTGACGTGGATATGTTTGCCCAAGCTCTCCAATTCTGCATTCCAGTAAAGTCACATCACGTGACGCTTAGCGCTTTATACAATAGACTGTATAAAAGCAAACAGCTTTACAGTTTTAACCATGAACAAACAGTGTCAGTGTCTCTTTCATTTAGAATTACAACTTCAGTTTTTACTGTAAAGCAGCTCTCCCAGTGTTTTCAAGTTTTACTCACGGACATCTGACCTCGATGGACTGAACAGAAGAAATGAACCGGAAAAGAGTTTCATGTCACCTACCTATTATGTATTTGCCACAGACCAATGGTAGTTTGAAAGTGTTTACTAGTCAGAGTGAACTTTTCAGCAAAGTTTGTTTTGGCAAGCTGTTTCGAACTCCCAAAACGAATGCCAACTTTGATTTGGCCTGATTTTGTTGGAAATGACGTCACATTAGTTCGTACTTCGATTTCGCTTGAAGTATATCAGGGCCTTAAAAGAATTCTTTCAAAAACATGAAAAAATCTTACCAACCCCAAACCTTTGAACAGTAGTGTAAATGTCACTTGTTTTGATTTTTTTTTTTTCATTTAATCTAATGAAAGTTTTATAAGTGTGGCTGAAGTGTTTTGGAGTTAATATTTGACTCAATCATCCATCTGCATTTTTATCTCTCTTTCTCTCTTTAGGATGGTACAACCGCCTGTACATAAATTTTACGCTTCGCCGCCACATCTTCTTTTTCCTGCTGCAGACTTATTTCCCTGCCACTCTTATGGTTATGTTGTCCTGGGTGTCGTTCTGGATTGATCGCAGGGCTGTTCCAGCCAGAGTTTCATTAGGTAAGATTATCACAAATCAGTATTTTGGCCTCAGGCGTCACTGCTGCTTCCTATGTCGTGTCACACACCTGCAGATCTTAACAGGATGTGGTGATTTTATCCAGGTATCACCACGGTGCTTACCATGTCTACCATCATCACTGGGGTGAACGCCTCCATGCCCAGAGTCTCCTACATCAAAGCTGTGGACATTTACCTGTGGGTTAGTTTTGTGTTTGTGTTCCTGTCCGTCTTGGAGTATGCGGCAGTCAACTATCTGACCACGGTCCAGGAGAGAAGAGAGCGTAAACTCAGAGATCGAGCAGCTCGAGAGCAGGTAAAAAAAGAGAACAGTTTATCCCAAAATGAAAATTTATTTTCAATTATGGGTGTGCTATTTTTTTAAAGAACCCATGACATGAAATGTAGAGTGTTGTGGCTCATAGTCCTTGTTTGTTAGTTTTGAGTAGGGTTGGGAATCGAAAATCTTAAGGTCAGGAATCGAATACTTGTTATAAAATTAAAATTTCGATTCCTCTTATCGATTCCTGTGTGTGCAATTTAGTATGACTTTAAACCGTTCAAGAAGACCCGCGCAACGTTTTCTGTGCTGCACACACATCCAAGCACAAGCACAGAAATGATGATTTTAAACCATTCAAGCACAAGAAGAACCACACGCTGTTTTCAGTGCTGCACATACATCCAAAACGCGTGCACAGAAAAAGTGATTTTAATGTGATTTTAAACTATTCAAGCGCGAGAAGACTCGCATGCTGTTTTCTGTGCTGCGTACACATCCAAAACATGCACACAGAAAGCCACCTCTCATACAGTATAGTGCACGATACTGAACTAAGTTTTCTTTCGCATCTTGTTGCACTTGAACGGACAAATACACACAAAAATATGTCAAAATATTCTCGTAAACACAGTCGGTTATGTCTTAAGTGAACGTAAAAAGCATTCGTAACAGTATATTGGATCCGTGCAGCTCTTAAAGTGACAGCAGCCTAAAATTCCTGCTGCCGTCTCTATAATAACGTTAATAAAACAACAAAAGACAAAGAGAAAATTCCCTCGCTGTTCTTGACTGAATAACTTTTGTAACTATATTTGTAAAGTATATTTTGTTTATAAAGTGCAGTGTTATATTTTACATTTGATTACAGTTTTTTTAATTACTGAGTGTTTACTTGTCTTTAATAATGCTTAAATAATGCTTTGTAAGTGTTCTTTAGCCTGTTGATTTTTGGTAATGGTATTCAGCTACAATGAAATGTTTTTCACAAAGACTTAATAAATGTGAATGATATCTAAGTTATTTCGTTTGTTTTTTACCTTATTGGAATCGAAATTAGCAAATTAGCAAATTCAAACAATACCCAACCCTAGTTTTGAGTGGAATCTGTCTGCAAACATACACCTAAAAATGAGTTGATAAATGTGATTAAAATTGTGACATTTTGGGAGGGAAAATTGGACCAAAATATTGCTATAAAAATATAAACATTTCAAGTTATAGAATGCTAGACTGTATTGCATATTTAATTTGGTTTGTGGAGCTTTTTCTTCTCGGAAATAAATATGGTTATTTGCATTTTTAATGTTTATAAAATGTCTTCACTTTTAGCAATCCAATCAAATAATGAGATTTAATAAAGAGATTTTTAAGAGCTGTTGAAAATCACGGCTGATATGACTACCAGTTCATCAAACTGGAAATGAAAGTTGAGCGCAATGCATTGTGGGATACGGTACTGATAACGGCATACACTTTTTATACTCTTGTGTTGCTCTGCGAGTAATTCTGGGTACAGAAAAGTCATAATTTCTTTGCACATTATACATACTATATACTGCAAAAATAATAAAAGTTGTATGGTAGTATGCGACATAGCCACAAGCTATGTTTAGAATTGATATTTGAATACTAGCATAATACTTACTACACAATGGTTACTATTTTAAAACAAAAATGTATTCATTATGCAGTATTTTCCAACTGTAATCCGTTACTTTGTCATAACCTCACGTCATATCCCACATGACCACATTAGGTAAATATAAATAAAACTAAAAGTAATTTTAATCCCATCTTGTGCACAAACATCTTAACTCTAGTTATTCCAATCAAATATCAAAACACAAAAGTTTGTGTGGATATTACTTCCGACTCATCCATGAATGGAAAGTCAGCTCAAGAGCATTGCATTGTGGGATATTGTATTTCACTCAGTGTGCACTGGTTGGATGTTGTATTGTATACTACACTTTTTAAATTTATTTCTATGCATACAGAATATAGTATACATACTACATACTACAAACTTCTCATATTGGCTATTTTTCCCCCCCAAAAATAGGCTCTTCTTTTTTAGTGGCCAACTTTTTCAGTGGCCTTGATTTATTAATGCCAACTGATAATTTGCCCTTGTTAATGATCTCTTCTCTCTCTTTGCTTTCTGTTCTCTCTGGGCGCACAACTCAACATGTTCCAGTCATTACCATGCACCTGCGGTATGTCCCACACCAGGACCATGATGTTGGATGGGACCTATAGTGAGGCTGACACCAACAGCTTGGCTGGCTACACAGAGGCTCCCATGGTTCCAGAAGAAGTGGTGCCGGAGAAACAGGAGCATATGGTGGTTCACATGTCAATGAGCAGCGAGTCCACCGCCACTAAAAAAAAGGGCATCCGGGCATTTAAAAAAGGCATTTACCAGAACACGCATGCCATTGATAAGTACTCCCGCATGATCTTCCCAGGAGCCTATATAATTTTCAACCTTATTTACTGGTCGGTGTACTGCTGATCATTCTCCAGCTACATCCATCTTGCACTCTTTTGGACTTTTGGAGGTTTATACAACCATCCATCTGACTTTTTGATGCACATCAAACATTGGCTCATGTGATACTAAACTGAGGTTACCTTTGTCACTTTCATACGCAAAAAGACTGGCGAAGAGAAAAACGGTTGAGTGCTTCATATAAGCCTTTTCAGGTTTATGACAAATTAACTGTAAAACACTTGGACTTTTGTACAGGCTTATGTGTTTTCTCATGTTTGCATCATTGGACTATTAACTCTTTCCCCACCAGCGTTCTTTTAAAAAGTTGCCAGCAACCACCAGCGTTTTTGATAATTTTCACAAAAATTTCATGGCCCCCAGAATATATTCTTGTATGAATACCTGAACATGATATATATAACAAAAGAAAGAACAGAGCCTCTGCTTTAAAAAAACAGTTTTATTCTAGCTCCATGCATTCTTTTTTTTATCAACACTTGAATGTGGGTAAGTTTCATAAAAAATACAACATATTGAAAAAAAAAAGCTGAGAAAATCGTTTTTTTTTTTTTTTTTTTTTCTCTCTCTCCAAAGACTACAATGTACATAAGCAATACTTTTATTGCTTGTTTCTGCTTCTTTTTGTCTGTGTTTTGATCTGGAGATTCTGTACTCTTTCAGAAGATGTGTAATAGCGCCCCCTACCATACAACAGTGAAAACACGGAAAGCTAGAAATTTCGGTCAAGGGCGGGGAAAGAGTTAATTATATGGTATGTACAGAGCAAGAAAATACTTTTTTTTTTATACCTAAAAAAAAATTAATAGTGCTTTTGACAAATATGTTAGTCACATGAGATCCAGTCATATCATTGGCCTTGAAAATTGTTTTTTTTCTACATAAGGTGGATTGCATCTTCATGGGAGCCGCCATGTTGAGATCATGTGACCATCTGTGTTGTGCAATTTGATATATTTATAAACTTATTATAAATATATAGCAAGTATTTATACATAATTTTTTACAGCGCTCAAGGTGCTTTACAAAAATAAATGAAAAGGATATATAAAACAAACCAAATAAAATATACATATTAAGGGTACAACTCAACAAAAATTGTCATCAGACAAAAAAAAAACTATGAAAACGAACAGAACAAAACAAATAACAAATTAAACATCTTCGAAGTAAAGTGGCAGTTGTTAATAAACAAAATATAATGCAATAACACTAATTAAAAATTATTCAGTGCACCTTTAAGTATGTATTTGCTTAGCTGCACAATGTCCAATTTTATTTCATTTAGGCAAGGTCGTTTGTTTATGCTAAGGCAATCACTCATGTTAATATATCGTAATTACCAGAAATGAGAAAGAATCTCCTTTCAATTTGAGGTTTGTTTGGATGTACGTGTTATGTGGAGTGAGTGTGTATGTTTGTGTATTTGATACTATTATATTTCTCATGCAAAATAAATAAGTATGTCTTTACTGTGGTTCATATGAATGCATGATAGTTTTATTGATTATTTTATATCAGTTATACCCCAACCTGAACTTGCCATGATACCTTACAAGAGTGGAGTACAAAGCTTGTTTATATAGGCAGTCAGGGCAGGCTAAAGGATAGTTTGTGATGAAATGTCTTGAATACAACTTGAAACTGCCTTATGTGTAACGTTAAACACTGAAGGTGATGGTTCATTTTGGTGGGATGATTTTAGAGCCCGTTAGTACACATACAAGCATCACATGCAGAATTTCAAAATACCTGTTACTGTAAATGAAAATACTGTGAACTATATGTGCTTGAAGTTTGTTTATATTTGAAAGGTATAACCAAATCATCAAATCTGGCAGTTCCACTCCATAAGATGTTTTCTGTAATTGTTGAAAAGTAAAGAATGTAATATGTGTTGACCAGAAAAAGGTGCAATGTAATTAAATGTTTGTGTGTGTATGTGTATATATATATATATATATATATATATATATAGCCTATATATAAATATATATATAAATATGTGTATGTATGTATAGACGTAAACATATTTTGTATTTTTTTAAATGCAGTTCAGATTATTGTTAGTTATGTTGCATTACATTATCACTCAGTACCCCTGATCGCCTGTCCTAAGATAATAACTCAGTAAAAAAACAAAACATCACTACTGTGTCCTGACAGAAGGCAGAATTTAATTAAAAATATAGCAAGGTTTCACAGCTGAGTCCCTGCTTTCTGTCAACACTGTGAGATGTTTATGAAAGCACATAAAAAAATCATGTAGTATTAAAGTCAGCCTTTATCCTGAATGTCCTTTTTCTTTGAGTTCAACAAGGTCATATAGGCTCTGGTGAGATTAATTTTTTTTTTTCTTTCATTTTAAGCAGTAGAGCTGTATACAAAAACCTTATTTTATTCATAAAATAAAAAATGCTATACTAATAACCCGTTTGAGGGAATCCATGGTTCAAAGATGCTAATTCTCTTCCAAACTGTGTGGAATTTATAGATTATTTGTCACATTTTCAATGGGTCATAAAAACAAAAAGCTACAACATTTAATTTTTTGGTTATTTTATCATTTTATGTTTAAAAGTGATAATTCAATAGATAGGTTGAAAATTAGTCTGAAGCTACTGATCAGATAGATTTTATAGATCATTGGTTTGAGGTTTGAAACCATCCTGTAGTCTGTTTATTTTATTCATTGAAATTTTTATTAATTATTTACAATTTTATTATACAAATACAAATTTTATATATATATATATATATATATATATATATATATATATATATATATAAAAATTTATTTATTTACTTATTTTCGGCAGCACTGTTAACCTCTAACGGTCAGTAAAGCCCGCTCTATTTTTGAATCGTTTCGGCGCGCAGTGACGTGCGCTCATCAGTTACTCAGCGGATGTACTGCTTCAGCCTGCCTGATCTTCTCCTCGACCAGCCCAAGCAACTGACAGGCCTGCATTGACTTCCTGACGGATCACAGTAACTTTGTAGCTCGAAGAACAACTTAAGGTCATTTCTTATCATAAATACTCGCATCAGATGCGCATATATCCGTAAGTACGACCACTTTATCGATTGTTTAAGATCTGAATACGCAGTCATTTTAGTATAGCTGCATTGCTGTGTCACTTTCTAAACACAAAGTTTACAGCTTATAAAGTGCAGCACTGTGGGATTTAATGCACTTAACCGTGTCTGCATGGTTCATTCGAGGCAGTAATCCTCTATATTTTGTTGTTACACTGAATTATATGTGACTTTAAGGTTGAATTTATGTTATATTCAGACTCAAGCAGAGAATAGACCTTCAAATGCTCCATGTATACAAATGCCTAATGCATGTGTAAAAGAGGGCGTGTGGTTGTTTTGGTTGTGAATTGACATGATTATCTGTGTTTATAATCTTGTTAAAAGTGGACAGATGGTTTCATTTAAGGGGCATTTGTTTCTTAAAATCTGCAATTTGAGCCATTTACCAATATATAATTGGTAAATATTATATATTCTATACATGGTCGATATTTTGTATGTGTATATTTTGTTCACGTACCCACTGCATAACCCTTAAGACCCCTAAAGTTTGAAAACCAAGGCACTAGGGGATTACAGTGTTCTCCAGATGTATTGTTTGTGTATTTTCACATGAAAAAGGTTTTGGGAATGCCAGAGAAGGGAATGCTGTGGGAGATATGACTCATGCAGGAAAGTGGCTTGTAATCCTTTTTTTCAGGGCACCCTCTGTAAAGAAGAAAAAAGGGCACATTTGGCTTTGCTTTTAATTCAATCTCTTGTTTTGAAAGAACATATGTAGCCACAAGGAACTGTGTTTAGTGCCCACTAAGAAAAGTTATGCGGCTTTGCCAATGTACAGTGTTTGGTGGAAACATTGTGCTGTAGGTTGGAGTGGTTTAATGGTTACAAATATTGGCTAGCAACCAAAAGGTGTTTAGTTCAAACCAGCTGCTAGGGGTGATTCATGAACTGTCACTATTTGTGAGCAAAACAAACCCGCCAATCTCCTATAATTACTATGGTATGTTAGTAATGTTACCATTTTAGATTTTTTTTTTAAGAGAAGTTTCTTAAGGGGTACTGTAAGTCAATCCATTTTGTAAAATGGATAATATAAAATATTTATCCATTTGACAAAAACCTTTTATCCAAAGTGACTTACTTGGTGTATGGTCTACAAAGTATACAGTTTTTCAGTATATTTGTTTTCTAGGAATCAAATCCATGACTTGGCATTGCTTTACCAGAGACATTTTAAGGGGTGGAAATGTGTGTGTGTGTGTGTGTGTGTGTGTGTGTGTAATAAATACTATGTGGAATCAAATAAAATATTTCTTTCTAAAGCTACTTTTTGTAATGTCTATTTGACGCTTATCTCATTTAACACAATAATGACTTAAATTATTTGGGTGTATATATACGCACACATAGGGTATGGGGTAAGATAGATGCCCCCTGGGCCCTTCTTTATTTTTTTCTCCTGATCATAGATGGCACAAAATCTCATCTCAGCACTTTTGATGAATGGCTACGCTATTTTTATTTTATCATTTCATCTGAATATCAATATTTATAAGATTTAGTCAGTCGAAACAGTTTTGAGGTTAATCTAATTTTGAGTTTCTGGAAAATAGTGATTTATGACGTATTAAGTTTTTTTGTGTCTATTTGCTAATGAGGGATTAAGACGCAATGTGGTGATGTGAAGCCATTTGCACATTTTGAGAGAGAAACACTCACGCTGTTTGTGAAATTATGCCTCGCAGAAAGTTTTTAACTGATTTGATCTGATAATCTGTGTGGATTAATTTAGGCTTCTCATTTAACCTGCTATAAGGCCTATTGCATAAACGTTTGCGAGAATATCCCGCTTTATAAGCGCGAAACCTGTGGGAATGTGTAAAATGTGTCCACACCGAAATTCAGACCCTGATGTACATATTTACACATTCAAAAGTTAGGGTCAGTAAGATGTGTTAAAGTTTTTGAAAGTCTCTTATGCTGCTCAGCAAGGCTCCATTTATTTGATCGAAAATACAGTAAAACATTATTTATTACAATTTAAAATTACACTTCTCTGTTTTAACATATTATAAAATGTAGTGATGGCAAAGCTGAATTTTCAGCATCATTACTCCAGTCTTCAGTGTCACATAATCCTACAGAAATGATTCTAATATGCTGATTTGGTGCTCAAGAAACATTTCTTCTTATTATCAATTTTAAAAACATTTGTGCTTTGTAAAACATTGTTAATAATAATAATACATTTATTTTGTATAGCGCCTTTAAAAGTTGCTTTCTCAAATCGCTTTTCAACACAAGCAAGCACAACAATATAAAACACAAAGTACAGAGCAACACAGAAAAAGAAACATGAAATAACACTGAATAAATAACAAAATAAAACAAAATTAGTCAATTAAAAGCAATCCTGAAATAAAAAGTTTTAAGACGTGATTTAAAGAGGACTAATGAATTTGCTTCCCTGATGTCAGATGGGAGAGAATTCCACAATTTGGGGGCATAAGATGAGAAAGCCCTGTCACCCCTAGAGCGAAGCTGTGTTTTAGTAACGACTAATAGTATGTTGTATGTATGCCTTGTATGTTAACATAAGGATTTTAAAATCAACATGGAAGCTTACTGGTCGCCAATGCAACGATGCCAAAATAGGGGTTATATGGTCAACAGTCTTAGCCCCAGACAAAAATCTAGCTGCCAAATTTTGCAGATATTGAAGTTGGTTAATGCAGGATTTAGAAACTCCAAGAAGAAGGGCATTACAATAGTCTATCCGTGAGAATACAAATGAATTAATAAACCTTTCAGCAATAGAAAAAGACAGCATAGGTCGTAGACGTGCAATATTTCTGAGATGAAAGAACAAGGTCTTAACAGTGCTCTGCACAAAAGGCTCAAACGAAAGACTAGCATCAAAAATAACTCCAAGATTTTCTAAATTTATCTTTGTAACTCCAAGGCAACACCATCAACAGACAAAGCTAAAGAACCAGCATTACGCAGTTGATGGGGAGAGCCAAGAAGCATGACTTCAGTTTTGGAACTATTCAAGCACAGGAAGTTCTTAGACATCCATATCTTAATCTCCGAAATACAGTTTGAAAGATGTCCACGTCTTGACCCGGTTTTGAGTGGAAGTAAATCTGGGTATCGTCCGCATAAAAATGATAGTTAAGGTCGAGAGATCTCAATAATTGACTGAGTGGGAAAACATAAATACTAAAAAGCAAAGGACCAAGAATAGAGCCCTGGGGGACACCCATACTAACAGAACCAACCTCTGATCTGTGCCCATCCATAAAAACAAAGTGACTGCGATCAGAAAAATAGGATCTTAACCAGTCCAGAGCAGTCTCTATTACACCAAAGACTGATTCAAATCGACTAAGTAGTAGTGAGTGATCGACTGTGTCGGATGCTAATAACAGGTCGTTAGCTACTTTAACAAAGGCCGTCTCAGTACTCTGCAATTTCCGAAACCCGGACTGATGGGGCTCAAAAAGGTTATTAACAGTTAAATGATTGTGTAATTAAGAAGCCACAACACCCTCTAAATTTTTTGCCAAGAAAGGAAGATTTGAAAGTTCAGAAAATCATTGCATAACTGAAGTGATGCAGTCAGAGAATTAGCAACATCAACTTTGAGTAGACTATTAATAGTGTGAAAGAGCTGTCTGGGATTATTTTGATTATATTCAATAATCTGTGAAAAGTAGGAAGATCTTGCTTTTTCAATTGTGAAGGCACCTCCTTTGTGTTCAAATTGCAAATGTGTTCAAATTGGCAGTGTGGGCATTATTTAACAGAACAATTTTATCCTCAAGGGGAGCTGAAGACAACCCATCTAACAAAGAGGCAATGGATTCAGCAAAAACAGTATGGTCAATTGATTGCCATTTACGAAATGAAACAGTGTGTAGTTCCTGCCTATTGGAGCTAATACCTCTAAGTTAAAAAAGACAGCAGAATGGTCAGATAGACCACCATCAACAGAGGAAAAGCTTGACACTAAATCATCATTTGCAATAACTTAATCCAGTGTATGGCCTTTGCAGTCAGTAGGGAAATCATTAAACTGTGTAAAATTATAATAGTCCAGCAGAGATAAATAGTCCTTGGCCAGAACATTGGCTTTCTGGTCAACATGAATGTTAAAATCCCCTAGAATCACAACTCTCCTAAATTTAAGACACAAAATAATATATATATTACTATACTAATCACATTGGAACAGAAGTCGCACCTTTCAATTGAAAACCTTTCAATTCCAATTGCCTCTTTTGCCTCTCCTCTTTCCAGAGGTCCATGCACATTAGCTTCTAGCCTGAAAAATGCTGTTTTTTTTTTGTTTGTGTGTGTAATTTAAGCTAAAGAAGCACACTTTGATACCATTGTTTTCAGGTTATATCACAGATGTGAAATATATAGGGACATAATTTTGACCAACAGTTTTCCAGATTTCAGTCTTTCTCCATTCAAGTAGATAAAGCTGCACTTGCGTGACTTGAAATAGCTGTTACCAGTATGATTGCTGAGTGAACAGACTTGCCTTAAAGGGGTCATGAATTGAGAAATCTAATATTCCTTGATCTTTTGACATTGTATTATAAAAGTGTCCTGTCATTTTTAGAACTCAAAACTTCCTCGTTAGTCCACAAACAGCTTTTGAAAGCAAGCTCGGAAAACGACTCTTGAAAACGACTCTCGGATTTTTCACATTATTATGTCATAGTGCAACGAAAAACCACCTCCTCAGAAGAAGAACGACACCTACTTCTACATCATTGCCTCTTTAGCCCCGCCCACCGATTCACATATCATGTAGTATTAAATACGAGACTGACACAAACAAAGGGATTACGCCAGCAACAAAACCTGTGCCAAGTTGTGGAAAAAAAGTCTTTGCATTGACATTTTTGTGATCCTAACTTTTTTATAAAGCATGGATGAACTTTATTTTTAACGAAGTTCCAGTCAGATCATGTCAGTATAACACTGTTCGTTTGTTCACTTAATTTTAATTTTAAACGAGTCACAGTTCGACACAATTCATAATTCTGTTTACACGAAACACCGTAAGTCATTCTTTGTCAATTATAACTGTGGTAACTCCAAGTACTTATTTTAATATGCAAAAACTGTTACCCAATCATAGCAGTGGGCGTTTACTTCCAAGTCCTGAATGTGACACCCATTAAAACGGAGTGTTCAAAAGAGAGGGTCAAAAACAGGATAGAAAATAGCTTACTTCTAAATTAGAATGTTTTATTATGCAAAAATCTTGATAACACTGTAAGTGGACCTCAGAGATCATTAAAAAATGCAGTTCATGACCCCTTTAAAAGGTACTTTGGCTTTGCCAGTTGAGTTGCAGGTAAGGTTTGGGTAAAAGCATCTGCTTTAAGTAATTAAATTGAGTGTGTTGTATGTAATAGGGTTGTCTTTACTAAATTCACAGGTTTTTTGGAATTTAGAAAATGTGACCCCTATGTTTTTGCATTAGGTCAGCCTTAACCTAATGACCCAGCAAGAGCAGCATGAGTTCAGGGAAAGTTTGGAGGAAGCCCTGTCCTGGATGCAGGCCATCCAGGAGAGGCTTAAACAAAATGATAACACCCAAGGGCCCAGATCAGCGCTGGAGGTCAGGCTCCGAGAGACAGAGGTGAGACCTTCCTTGACCTTTAACCTATTGTGGGCATGGTAATGCTGAAATAGAACCATCTCAGTTTCTCAAATGTGTCTCATGTTTGCTAAAGAAGCTGCTGTGATCATTTCACAGTAGAGCTGCATGATTAATCGTTGAAAGGTTGCGATCTCAATTCAAAAACCTATGCGATCTTATTCCTAAATGACAATGATTCGGCTATGTCTATTAAACCTTTGACAAGTAGAATCAATTGTCATGTATAGATATGTATAGCAGTTGTCATGTATAGGTATGAAACAGCTCCACAAACAGTCTTTTTTTTCAACCGCACAGTATCAGTATTTCTGTGTTACAATAATTAAAATCATCACAGAAGTGATGGGATAAAAGTTTATTTGGATATATATATAAAGTTGTGGTCAGAATTATTGGCACCCTTGATAAATATGATCAAAGATGACTGTAAAAATAAATCTGCATTGTTTATCCTTTTGATCTTTAATTCATAAAATTAGCAAAAATCTAACCTTTCATTGAAGGAAAAGAATTGAAAGTGGGGGGGAAAACACATTATGAAATAAATGTTTTTCTCCAAAACACGTTGGCCACAATTATTGGCACCCTTTTATTCAATACTTTTTGCAACCTCCTTTTGGCAAGATAACAGCTCTGTGTCTTCACCTATAATGCCTGATGAGTTTGGAGAACACCTGACAAGAGATCAGAGACCGTTCCTTCATGCAGAATTTCTACAGATCCTTCAGATTCCCAGCTCCATGTTGGTGCTTCTTCTCTCCAGTTCACTCCACTCATTTTCTTTAGTTTTCAGGTCAGGGGACTGGGACGGCCATGGCAGAAGCTTCATTTTGTGCTCAGTGACACATTTTTGTGTTGGTTTTGATGTTTGTTTTGGATCATTGTCGTGATGGAAGATCCAACCACGGCCCATTATTGGATTGCTAGCAGAAGCGGTCAGGTTTTGATTTTTTTTATCTGTTGGTATTTGATAGAATCCATGATAACAAGTATCTGAACAAGATGTCCTGGACCTCCAGCAGAAAAATAGGCCCACAGCATTAAAGATCCAGCAGTATATTTAACCGTGGGCATGGGGTACTTTTTATCCATGTGTGCATCTGGTGGGTTTTCTGCCAAAAACCTCTTTTTTTAGTTTCATCTGACCTTAGAAGCTGGTCCTGTCTTGTCTGACAACTGAATATGCTGAAGATTGTTTCTGGATGAGAGCAAAGGATTTTTCTTGAAACCCTCCCGAACAACTTGTGGGGATGTAGGTGCTGTTCGATAATTTTTTTTAGGCTTTCTGAGACTCAAGACTCAACTAATCTCTGCAATTCTCCAGCTGTGATCCTTGAAGAGTCTTTGGCCACTCAAACTCTCCTCCTCACCGCGCGTTAGGACGATTTAGACACATGTCCTCTTCCAGGCAGATTTGTAACATCTTTAGTTGATTGGAACTTCTTAATTATTGACCTGATAGTGGAAATGGGGATTTTCAATGCTTTAGCTATTTTCTTACAGCCACTTTCTATTTTGTGAAGCTCAACAATCTTTTGCTGCACATCAGAACTATATTCTTTGGTTTTACTCATTGTGATGAATGATTAAGGGAATTTGGCCTTTGTGTTTCCTCATGTTTGTACTCTTGTGGAACAGGAAGTTGTGGCTGGACAATTTCATGTTCATGATCACTCTGGTGTGCTAAAAAAAAAAATGTAAATATGAATGGGAGATATTTTATTCATAAAAAATTCTAGGGATGCCAATAATTGTGTCCAACGTGTTTTGGAGAAAAACATTTATTTCATAATGTGATTTTCCCCCCACTTTCAATTCTTTTCCTTCAATGAAAGGTTATTTTTTTGCTAATTTTATGAATTAAAGATCAAAAGGATAAACAATGCAGATTTATTTTTAAAGTAATCTTTGATCATAGTTATCAAGGGTGCCAATAATTCTGACCACAACTGTGTGTGTGTGTGTGTATATATATATATATATATATAAATTAAATATTTTAAATAGATTACAGCA
The DNA here is from genome assembly GCA_039654765.1 of Mylopharyngodon piceus. NCBI lineage: Eukaryota > Metazoa > Chordata > Actinopteri > Cypriniformes > Xenocyprididae > Mylopharyngodon > Mylopharyngodon piceus. The sequence continues at coordinate 22,543,210 of CM077449.1, forward strand.
AATAACATTTTGTCAGAAGTTCACCTCTAGTAAATTACATGTTATTTTGTTGTATATTCAGAATCGTGGGAATTTTGATCTCTATTTTAATTAAAAAAATCATGATTCTCAGTTTAGCCAGAATCCTGCAGCTCTATTTCACAGAGATAAATTGTATACAATCTCATCAGTTTAAATTTTCCATTAAGCATGACTTTTCTTTGTTGTAAAGAAAATCCATAGCTCAGAGCCTGAAGGCCATGTGAAGATGGACAGGGTGCTTGTGGCTTCTGAAGCTCTGCTTCGAAATGGGGATGAAGAGATGAAGAATCAGACTCATTCCAAACTCAAAGATCTGAAAGTGCTATGGGAGGAGACGTTAACCTACATCATTCACTGTCACAGGTACAGATTTTGTCCACCGGTAGACCAATCATATCACCAATCATATTCGCTTGTACTTAAATGATACTTAAAAGTGTCTTCCTATATTAAAAAAGTATTTTCATACGGTGACATTTGCGATATATGACTTTTGCCACAATATTACTACAGCCATTGGTCATTCCTGGTGGATCTTTTTGGTTCTTTTACCTCAGATGTGGGGACTTTTATGTTTACATGATTTTCAATCAGAACATATTTTACCATTCATTTTTACACAAATTATTTTGCTCCATCAATTTTCAATTAGAAACTATTATATTTATTCTGTTGTCATTTAATTTAAGATCAGGGATAAAAAAAGAACTTTCTTTTTCAACCCCCATTGAAAATCAGGTTAACTGGCAAAATTTACAGACTTTCAGCTGTTTGCAATGAACAAATCAAACAAAAGTAACTGAAATAGCTCAACACAATGCATGTTTTGAGTGGTTTCCCCAAATTCAACTGAAAATACAACTTTTAATGACTTATGCTGTCTCAAAATTATTCAACCACCTGAATAGAATCCCTCACAACAGCACAAATCTGCAAAACAGGTGTTGTCTCAAGCACACACGATACAGCTAATCAAGGGCTTCATTGATTGCACCAGGTGTGCTTGAGCTAGAACACATGAAATACCTGAACTGGCTAGGGGTTTGTTGAGTGTCACGTTTAAAGTCAAAAGAATGGTCCAAAAAGTTAAGAGAAGAGATCATCACCCTTCACAAACATGGAACAGGAAACAAAATGACAGTGAAGGCAACTAAATGTTCCTAGAGACACTGTTGCAAGTTCAAAGTTAAAGGAACAGTGGTTACACTACCTGGACAGGGCAGAAAAAGGAAGTTATCAGTGGCTGCAACCAGATTTCTGAGACGACAGGTTCAGAAAAACCCTAGAGTGACTGCAAAAGACCTGCAGCAAGACTTGGTGGCAACAGGAACTGAGGTTTCAGTTTGGCACGTACTAAACACAAACGGTTTCCATGCCAGAACTCCAAGATGTACACCACTACTGACCCAAAAGCACAAGAAAAGTTGGCTCCAATATGCTCAAAATCATATAAATAAGCCACAGAAGTTTTTGGGTTCTGTTCTGTGGAGCGATGAAACAAAACTGGACCTTTTTGGCCCTATGGATTAGTGGTATGTTGAAAGTTTTAAAAGTCATTTTGTGACAAAAACGGTGTCTTCATTTTAAAGTACACAAAATTAAAGCAGCAATGCCTGTTAACCTGATTAAATTTACAGTATACTGTGGTATAGACTACAGAAATTTGCAAATTGCTGCCAGCAAGTTACTGTGATTAAATTTACAGTAGTAGCATACTGTGACTATTACTGTAAAAAATACAGTATTTTGAAGTTGTTGATTAAATTTACAGTAAACATACTGTGGAACGGACTACAACAACTTACTTGCTAATTGCAGCCAGCAAGTTACCGTACATTTCACAGTGTTCTTTTTACAGTGTGAAAAGAACACTGCCTACAGTTAAGCATGGTGATGCTCTGGGACTGCTTTGCATCTTCTGGCACTAGAAAGCGTTTGGAAGGCAAGATGGATTCATTTGAAGTATCAGGAAATCCTAGGAGAAAATATCATGCCATATGTGTGAAAGCTGAAGCTTGGGCATCATTGGACCTTCCAACAGGAAAATTATCCCAAGCATACCACAAATTCCACCAAAGCTTGGTTGCAGAAGAAGTCCTGGAAGATTCTACAGAGGCCATCCCAGTCACCTGACTTGAACCCCATAGAAAATCTCTGGTGGGATTTGAAGAAGGCTGTTGCAGCACGCAAACCTAAGAATATTACAGAACTGAACTGGAGGCCATTGCTCCTGAGGAATAGGCTACGATTCTTCAGGAAAGCTGCCAGAAGCTGGTGTCTGGCTATGCATCTCGTTCGCAGCAGGTCATAACAGCAAAAAGGGTGCTCTACTAAGTACTAAAGATGCTTGCCATGAAGGAGTTGAATAATTTTTAGACTGCAGAAGTCATTAAAAGTTGTTTTTTCTTTTTGTTGAATTTGGGGAAACTACTTGAAACATTCATTGTGTTGAGCTATTTCAATTACTTTTATTTGATTTGTTCATTGCAAACAGCTGAAAGTATGTAAATTTTGTATTTTGTAAGTATGTAAATCTATCTATCTATCTATCTATTCAGACCTGCAGTTGTCATGTATAGGTATGAAACAGCTTCACAAACTGTCTTTTCAACCACACAGTATCAATATTTCTGTTACAATAATTAAAATCATCAGAGAAGTATTGGGATAAAAGTTCATATTTTGGATATAAACTGATGTCTATGGTATAGTGATCAAAAAGTAAATCACATTTTGAAAATAACTTGATGCTGCAAATAAAGGTTGTATCAATTACATTGTTACACCAGTAGGTGGCGAAAAGTAACTGTTAAAAATGGCTATTTATCATTGAATCATTCATTCAAGAGATTTCTTCAAAAACGCTGATTCATCCAGTAATGAAACAAGTGAAGTCTTTATTAGTGAGTCATTGAATCATTCAATCAAACTGACTTAAAAAAAAAAAGAAAAAGAAAAGAAAAAAAAGAATTCAAATTAATTAAATATTTTTAAATAGACTGCAGCAATTACCATTTGGTTCAGTACTCTAGTAAATTACATGTTGTTTTGTTTGGTTGTCGATTCTGAATTGTGATGTCTCTTTGAAACAAAATAATCATGATTCTCAATTTATCCAGAATCGTGCAGCTCTAATATTATAGCATTATGTGCAGGTACGAGAAACATGTAACTAGCACAGCTATGTAGAAAATATTTATTAATTTTTAAGTCATTATACAATAATATTTGACTACAGAATGCCATGATTGACTAATCAGAATATAAAATGTTTAAGTATTTCTTTCTTTCATGTTTTTGTGCCCCTCTGATAGTCGTATCGAGTGGGTGTGGCTGCACTGGAGTGAATACCTGAAGGCCCATGAGGAGTTTGGGATGTGGCTGGAGAAGATGCACAGGGCTCTGGAGCCTCTGCTTGAGATGCAGCTGGGTCTCCAAGAGAAGCTGTGGCAGGTGGATCATCTGCGGGTCCTTCACAGTGACATCCAAGCCCAGGCTCACTTTCTGGAGAGGCTCCTGGATGAGGCTGCAGCCCTGTTCAACCGGACCGAGGACCCCAGTGTAAATGAGCAGGCTCAGCAAGGTCTTCAAGATGCCTACAACCACATTCGAGACCGAGCACAGGTAAACCTTCATCTGTTCAAGTCAATAATTAAAATCAAAGAGTTTAGTTATCACTGACAACCAGAACAGATGTGTGTGCTGAATCATTGCAGAATGTTTTAGAGTTTTTAGGGAATTAAAGTAATGCCTTTGTTCTACATTAAAATTATGCATTTCAGTGATTTGAAAACCTTTGAAGCTGCATTCTATTGTTAATGTTTTATAAGGTTGTTAAATAAGTTAAAAACAGCCTTTTAATCTTCTATCTTCCATATCTTTTACACCCACTTTTGAAGGTCATTCAAAAGATCTAGTTTCAAGGAACATTGTTCTTCTGTTCTCCACTGCTGTCACTGACTGGTTGTAACTTGTGTTGCTCTTCCATAGTTATTATGAAAGAATGTATGTATTATTAGGGGTCTACATATAGTTTTTGGTCGGTAAGATTTTTTAAATGGTTTTGAAAGAATGTATGCTACCAAGACTGCATTTATTTGATCAAAAATACAGTAAAACATTAACATTGTGATATACATTTACAATTCAAAGGCATTTTTTGCCTTTATTAAGATTAAAGTAAAAGACTGACAGGAAGCGAAGTGAGAACTCAGGACTCAGGACTCGAACTCAGGTCACCCGAAGCACAACCGTGCTACATGTTAGAGCACTGGCCAACTGTTTGTGAAAATATTTTAAAATGTAATTTATCATTGAGGTGGCAAAGCTGAATTTCAGCAGCCATTAGAAAGAATAGAAAGTCAGAAAGAGAAAGAACAGTATTTATTTGAAATAGAAATCTTGCAACAATGTAAAAATATTTACCGTCACTTATTGTAAAAATTGTAAAAATTTGAATGGTAGTGTATAATTTATAATTTAACCTGTATTTATGTTGGCCTTCTTAATGCATCAATTGCATATTTATTGCTGTTACCTGCAGAATTGAGTTTATCAAATTGAAAATAATACTAATGTCATAATAAAGATATGACTTAGTCTTTTAATTGAAATGCATTACTTATTTGCAGGAAAGGTTGGCATTGGCACAGAAGGTAGCAGAGGAGCACCAGCAATACCAAAGTTGCGTTCATAAATTCCAAACCTGGCTGATGTCTAAAACAGGAGAAGTCAGCCGTTTCAGTGACATGGAGGATACGACACAGAATAGGCTGAAAGCCCTGCAGGTACACTGACCTACTTATTTGGGGGAGGGGAGGTCAGAATGGTCAACTGGGAAAATCATCCCTGATTTGGAAGTCAAACTGTGGATAAGTTTGGCTGAGTACTTGCTAATTTGCGTCCTCGTTTTCACTTCGGGCTACTGTATTAAAGGGGTCATGTGAAAAATCTTATTACTATGTCTAATACTATGTAAAATCTAGTACAATGTAAACATGCAGAACCCTAGTTAAGTAAAACATGTATTACAACCTTAGATACAAAAGTGACTCATGAATAAACACAATTTCTGTGTTGAGGAACTTGAAGGAATAATGAGGAAGTAGGATAAGTACTGTTATTTCTAAACACCCAAAGAAAATTATGCTTCACTATAATATACTCCATTTTGTAGTACTTAATGGTCTCATCAGAATAAATAAAACTATGAGCTGACAATTCAGAAATGCCTTTCTGAGCTGTTCACATCCTTGGACTCATTCTTTGTTTCCATAGCAACGTCCAACATGCCAAAATGGATCCATGACTTTGTTGTTGTTGACAGGAAGATACTCCATCATTACATTCATTCATTTCTATATTCCCATGTAAAATATTGAACAATAAAATCAACCATAATCAAATTTGTCAAGGTATCTCCCTGACTGCCTCTATCCTATGCGGCTTCTTTCCTTGCCACAGTTATGTTTGGCTTGCTCACTGGGGGATTAAGTAATGATTTTCAGTAAAGCTGCTTTGAAACAATATGTATTTTGAAAATTGCTATACAAATAAACTTGACCTGACTTTCACTGTTGAGGCCGCTGCTATTTTGCCTATTTTTTTTATATGATGGTGGTTAGAGTTTGACAGATGTGAACAGTGGTGCTTGATGGTGTGAACTGAAAATCTGGGACAAAAATAAAATGATTTTAAAATTATAATAACTATTATTAATTATAGTTATTAATAATTATTGATAAAAAGCAAGTAACAATTATTAATATTAATATATATTATTTAATATAATTGTAGATTATATACAGTGCTAGATTCAGTTTCTATTTTCATATTATTGATATACTATTATAGTATTTAATATTTTGAATTAGCTTTATTTTTACATTTTCAGATTTTATTTTAAATTTAGTTTTAAGTTTTAGTAATTTTTTTTATGTGTTTTTGACATTTTATTATTATTATTATTATTTTATATTTCTATATAGCTTTAATTATTTTTTGTTTTAGTAAGTTTAGTAATTCAGTTAGTTGCCAAGGCAGCATTTCTAATTTTCATTTAATTGTTTATCTAATATTTGTTTTATTTTGTCAACTTTATTTCAATTACTGAAAACAATTTTTTATTAGATTTAGTTGTAGCTTTAGTTAACAATAACAACAATGATTGTATGTGGAGTGTTAGTAATCATTGTATATTCAATCTGCAGTATTTCTTAATTACTGGTTTGTGTACACATCGAGATGGAATTTTTTGGCTATTGTATTACATTCCACTTCTCATGCCACGTCTAGAAGGCTTTGTTGCAAACATATTATGAAGAATATGTGAAATGAATCATAAATAATTCAATATTTTCCACCCCTCCAATCTCTATCAGGAGCTCAATGCGAGTATAGCCAAAGAAGAACTCACTCTCCAGCACATTGAAAAGTTGTCTGAAGTGGTGAAGGCCAACACGTCTCCAGCAGGTGCGGAGAAGATCACAAAAGAGATGGAGGAGTTGAGGCTGGCCTGGCAGAGGTTACGCCAAGCGCTGGTGGAGATTCAAGAAGAGCTCCAGAGCTCACTGGACTCTGAGAGCGAGTATTCAAACCGCTGTAAGGAGCTGTGGGCGGACCTGGCGCAGATCCGATCCCTGGTCCAGAACCTCAGCAGTGAGCTGGAGAGCAGGGATGGAGAGAGGACTGAGGAACACTTGGTAGCTCAATGGAAGACGCACACGGTTAGCGCTATGTTCATCTCTCTCACCACTCCCAAATACTTTTGATGTCTTCTTGTAGGACACAGATGGAGACTCAACATATTTTTGTGACAGCACATGGTACCTACGGTGATTTAGGGAATGCCTTAGGTAAATTCCTATAGGTGGTGTGACAGTAATTTGAGCCAACAATTAGTGTGACAGTGGAAGATCTCTGTGGTGTGGAATACCTCCTAAACGATGGACACACAAGGGTAACACTTTGTAATTAGTATTTCAGTGCAAACATCTTGTGTCTTATTCACTAACTGCATAGGGCTTCACCACTCACAATCACCATCTAAATTCGACTTATTAGACATTGGATGATTTAATAATGTTTTCTTATTTAAACTTAGCAAAAATAGTGTCAGAAGTTGTATGTTCAATACATTTTTCTAAATCTGATTTACACTGATTCACAATCAGAACTCTCCACTATCACTCAACAGTGTTCACAGAAGTGACTGCATGGCATAATATATGATAAAACAGCATTATTTTAGTTTTTTTTTTTTTTTTTTTTTTTTTTTTTTGATATTGTAGGTAATATTGTTGTTCAAGAGCAACAATATATGCATTATATATTTTTTTATTATTACATGACATTTATTATGAATTTTTTTTTTTTTCATTTAGTAAAACTTTTAAACCATTTCAGAGCAATTATCTATTTATTTAGTAGTAATATTAAGATATATATCGAATATCACTAAACTTTTTTCAACATTGATAATAAGTCGACATGTGTATGTATGTGTGTATATATATATACTCAAAAAAAAAATCAATTGTTGGATTTACTTAAAAAAAAGCAGTGTCAAATGGGTTCCACGCAACTATATTGAGTAATTTGTACAAAGAACAATTTAGTTGTATGAACAAAAGAAATTCAAGTAAAGCTCACAAAATTTCTTTGAGTAAATTCAAATCATTTGAATTTGTCACTGTTACATAATACACTGCCCGGCTAAAAAAAAAAAAAATTGCTGTTTGGATTTTAAATTGGCAAATACTTAAGAATCTATGAATGGATCATTATTACAGTGCACTGTAAAACCTAACAGTGATATGTACTAAATAAAATTTAGTTAATTGCACTCAAATATTACCAAAAGTTATGTGGACACAATAACTGAAACAGAACTGAAACTGAATGAGTTATAGAAAATTATAATTCCCAGCATGATAATTGGATAATAATTGTATAATTAAGTGATTAATTAAGTGATGATTGAGCATTAGTAATGAACAAGCAGTTAACAAGCAGAATCACTGAAGAATAGAGAATCACAAACTAAAACTGACTTCCAGCCACAGCATTGGATGAAATCAACTGAAGATAAAAGAAGACATTAAATCTCTCAAGAGATCTGTTCGATTTCTCTCCTCAGCAGAGGAGTATTAAACAACTGCACAAACAGCATTATGTTATTACTAACCAGATTAATTTTATTTCTGTCATACATCTACAGAAGTTCTTATGAGAATTAACAGAGGTTTAGAAGTTGATGATTTACTGTTTTGTTTAAAGTCACAATGATTGAGATTAGCGGTTGCTTTATTTGGGCTCTTGACCCTTCACTTTTCCACATTAGTTTTTTTTCTGGCTGTTGTAATTGAGTGTTTATAAAACTCATTTGTTATGGCACAAAAGCCTAGAAAATATATGATCAGGTGTTGATGGATAAGTGGTGATGTTCATCATTTAGTGTCCTGATTCACTGTTCTCATTCAGAGTCTAATCTCTGATTAAATGGATGATGTATAATTAGTTTTCTTAATTATAGTGAAACTGTGATTCTACAGCTTAAGGGACAGCAGTGTTGTGGCAATCAGATAAAGACTTTACAGACAGTTTTGATCTATGGCATCACTCAGACTCATACAAACATCAAGAATCAGCATATGAATCTCAACAATGGTGACCATTAAAAAATGATTCATGCTGCAATGCATGCTGGGTACTAGCATAGTACAAAACTCATCCATTGGCTCCCAGCATGCATTGCATCATGAATAAATAATACAGGTGAATTGTCTACTTTATTCTTACTATTTGCTTTTACTTTTGCTGTTTTTGTTATGACTTTAATTGCTTGTTTTGTGATGTTCAGAGGTTTATCTGAATAATTTGTTAATTGTCACCATTGTTGAGGTTCATATGCTGATTCTTGATATCTGTGTGAGTCAGTATGGTTAGGCCTGTCACGATAACTACTTTTTGTTGTGCGATATATTGCCCCAGAAATAATTGCGATATGCGATATTATTGTCATTTTAAGACCATTTTATGCCACTGAATATATAATCATAATATAACAGCATAATAATGAAAGTAGGCCTACACACTTTCAAATGACAATGAACTTAACTCTTAAGAATATTTAGATACTGGAACTGAAGCGTCAAAAAAATAATAATGTTGAATAAATAATAAATAAACCTTTGCTAACAAAAACTGCAAAATAACAAGTAGAAAAAAAACACTTGCAAGTGCACAAAAGGCACTTATATGGAGATTTTCTATCTACAGGTTTTTCCCTGACCTTATTTTCTCCGTAAAGTAATGGTGCACGCTATTGTCAGATGTCCATATGAACAAAGACACAGATTTAGCAGTCAGGTATGGCCTGTTGAGGTATCTGTTTTTCTAGAGGCGTGTCTGAAAAACTTCTTTTAACTTGAGCGCTGCATTTTAGCACCGCGTCATGCACGAGATGCTGTGAAAGACGCGAGTGCAACAGTCAAACAAACGCGTTTCCATAGAAAAACGGCGCAGTGGAATGCAAAAACGCATTCTCTATGAAAACGAACTAGACGCGTGACTGCCGCGTCCTGTGTGAAACTAGCTGTGAGCGTGCACCATTTCGCACTGTCATGTTTATATTTGCACCAGTAGATTGCAGAAACTGAGTGCATTTGCACTTATTCTTCCAAACTGTCTGTAGTTGTCAGGAAAACACTATAACGACTCAAATGGCGCATTTTTCCACCTGTCGATGTCAGCTCTGTGTATGAAGGAGCTGAGCCCCGCTTTCGCCTCGGAGAGCTGACGAGATGACAGAGGCAGCACGATCGGCAAAATGTCGGTGACATTTATTTTTGTGTAAACATAATGGGCAATATACCGCGTCACCAAAAATTATCAAGGTCATGTCCATATATCGTGCAATAAGTCGATATATCGACTATCGCGACAGGCCTAAGTATGGTACCATAGAGGTTTTTAAACTCTAATTCTCACAACAAAGACACTATAATGAATCATTCAAAATTTTTACATCACCTGTTTAATCAGAGATTATGCAGTGGAAAAGATCAGCAAATCAAACCACTAAACAATGATTTTCATCATCAATACATAACCATCTACACCTGATCTTAGTTTCTTTTGGCTTTTGTGCCATAACAAATGTGTTTTATAAACACATGGTTACAGCAGTCAAAAAAAAAAAAAAAAAAAAAAACTTATGTTATTAAGTTAAGGGTCAAGAGCCCAATAAAGCAACTGCTGATCTCTGTCATGGTGATAAAACTCAATCATCAACTTCTAAACCTCTTTTAATTCTCAATAACATAAGTAATAAGTGAAGCTGGTAATGATGTTTGTGGAGTTGTTTAATCCTCTGCTGAGATCTTGGGGGATTTAATGTCTTCTTTTTTCTTCAGTTGATTTAAACTAAGGCTGTGCTGAAGTCAGTTGTCTTCTTGTTTCTCTTTTCTTCAGTGAATCTGCTTGTTAACAGCAGGTGTTCATCACTAATGCTCAATCATCACTTAATTAATCACTTAATTACTTAACAGCAATGCATATCTTTTTTAGTGAACTCAATTGAATTAAGTTCAGAGTACTCATAACTATTTTTTTTTTTTTTTTACTTTAATTAACATAATCGGTTTCATCAAATGTAATGAGTTACCTTAACTTATTGGATTTTACTTTGTTTGTGCTATTGTGAGCTGGCACTAACTGCAAGCACTCTGAGTTCATTTAAAATTTGTAATTTCACTGGTTTTACTCAATATAGTGAAGTTTCAGTTATATAAAGTCTTTAAATGCAGTGTAAAGTTTAATTGTATATTAAGAAATATCCTTGTTTTAGTGGAATCAATTAAAGTAAGTTCAGAGTACTCATAACTATTGGGGTTTTTTAAATTAACTGAATTGAGGTAATCCGTTTCATCAAATGAAATGAGTTATCTTAACTTGTTGGGCTTTACAGTGTGATTATTACGTTTCTAGCATGTTATATGTTTGGCAACGGTTCTTTTAACCCTAAAAGATGGAGTGTGTAGCTTTTCATTTCTTAAAAAAAACATGTAGGAAGACACATCATGGCCATATTCAAGGATGACAATGTCAAGATTCACCAGGGATAAAATTGTGAAAGAATGGTTCAGATGGAAATAACATCACAACATTTATTTCCATCGAGAGGTGCATCATTTTTTGGTCAAGATCTTGTATTGACAGTGCAAGAGGGGAGTACTCTGTAAAGTCTCCTCCAGCACATCCCAAAGACTTTCAATGAAATTAAGGTCAGGACTCAGAGGTGCCAATTCATGTGTGAAAATGATTCTTCATGCTCCCTCCCAACCATTCTTTCACAATTTGAGCCTGATGAATCTTGACATTGTCATCCTGGAATGCAGCCATGATGTGTCTTCCTACATGATTGTTTAAGAAATGAAAAGCTACACACTCCATCTTTAAGGGTTAAAAGAACCATTTCCTAACATATAACATGCTAAAAAAATAATAATCACTGTAATAATGATCCATTCATAGATTCTTAAGTATTTGCCTATTAAAATCCAAACAGCGACTTTTTTTTTGGCCGGGCAGTGTATTATGTAACAGTGACAATGTGACGTGCAGTTTACTTAATAATGTTATGTTAAATTTATTGGTGTTAATACGCAAAGTGAACACATTTATTGACTTAATTTACCTTATTAAATGAACTATTTGCTCTATAAAATGTCCTCAAAAAAATAACTAAGTGAACAAACTCAATTTAATTGCAAGCAGGAATTCCATAAAAACATGCGTAATATGAGTGCTCACAGCCTAAACACGGCCGCCACCCTTCTGCATAATGGTAACCACAAAATTCAAAAACATTACAGAAATTACTCTAAATGTCCAACATAACTGAACATTAAACACTAACATAAACTAACAACATCTTTCCCTTTACTAAAAAAACACATAAAATGATATTTTAATCCCTAAATTTACTCTCCTAATGCAGTTCCTTGCAAAGCATGATGGGAACTACGGATTCACTGCCCAGTTAGTTATGTCAACATTAATTTGTGTGTTTCACTCAGCAATATTAAGTTGACTGAACAAACACTTATTGAGTAAAGCTGACAATACACATTTTTAGTAGAAACAACTCTGTTAAATTAAGTTCATGTAGTTACATGAGTTTTTAAGTAATGTGAACAAGGATGGTTTGAGTGAAACTAACAACAGTGAAAGTTCATTTTTTGATTTTGTGTATAGATAGATAGATAGATCGATCGATAGATCTATCGATCTATCTATACACACAATCAAAAAAATGAACTTTCACTGTTGTTAGTTTCACTCAAACCATCCTTGTTCGATCTTAGCACTATTAGTACCCATATGCTGTTTGCACACAGTTGAACTTTTACTGAAAAACACCCAATCAATTGTAGATGATCATAATGGTATTTGAAAACTGATGTTTTTATTTCATTTTGACAAAGTTACTAATTGGACCAAGTTTACTGTTAGCAGTAGGGAGAAACCAACAAGGATGAAAACCTTTTTTAGATCAGTGAAAGCTGTCTGGACCCCATGTGGAGAAATTCTGCATTAATGACCTGCTTGAATGAGCTCCCTTCAAACTCACGATGTGTGTACTAATTTCATTGATTTGTTCTCTACATCCACACTTCAGGGGGTGCGCAACAAGCTCATCGCAGAGGAGCCCAGGGTGGAACAGCTAAAATCCCGGTTGAAAGAGCTATTCCGATTCCCACAAGATTCTAAAAACTTGTCTGATGAGGTGCTAGCAGTGGTGAAAGAGTACCAGAGGTGAGCAGCAACCTTACATGCACACCCAAAGAGCCTCCGGCAAAGGAGGAACGAGGCAAGGAGAAATACTTTGATGGATATTTTATTAATCATTAGCTATTGATACTGACGTTGGTAAACATTCTGTCATGCAGACACAGTGGGAGGCTCGTCACATGTAGGTTTTCATCCCCATTGTGTTACTGTCAGTGGGATGTCACTCACATAGGTCTAGTCAGCCGTAAACAACGTGTATCCAGCAATAAAAGAGTGCTAATGTAAGCACTTCAGACAATTAGTGCATTACACACAGGGTTTACTGCATTTATTTATTCATTTGTTTTGTGGAAGCCATCTGTTGAAAGCCCTATAAGCTCGTACTGTAAAGGACTACTCTGTAGAGTTGTTTTGTGTTTCCTGTGACAGTGTGAAAGGCAGATCTTTCAGGCTGTCCTCTGAAAGCGAGACAGCTCTCCGGCAGATACTGCAGGACCCTCTGTATGACTTCAGCCAGTGGAGTCAGGTGGTTTCTCAGGTACTGGAGGCTTCCGCCGAGGTGACGGAGTTCTCCCATATCGCTCTGCTCGTGCAAAATATAGAGGTAAATTATTTATAGCCACAGTTTTCTTGAAAAAGAATGTGAGCTTTCAACAAGACTTTTTTTCTTGTGCAAGTTGGTATAAAATGTGTCCCTCCAGATACACTACTGTTTAAATGTTTGGGGGTCAATAAGATTTGTTTTTCTCGAGAAATTAATCATTTTATTCAGCAAGGATGTATTCAATTGATCAAAAAAGACAGGTAAAACATTTATAATGTTATAAAAGATTTCTATTTCAAATAAATGCTGTTCTATTCATCAAAAAAAAGAGAGAGAATGTATCACAGTTTTCAGAAACATATTAAGCAGCACAACTGTTTTCAACACTGATAATAAGAAAGATAATAACGCTAGTCTGGCCCCTTCCAAAAATGTAAAATAAATTAATTAAAAATAAATAAATATTTAACAAATAATGTATTATGTTTTTTTTAATTTGCAGTAATAGCTGGAAACTATATAGTTATGTAACGCGATAGCTATAAATTCATAAACATGCTTACGGCACAAAATGCTTTATAATTTATTTATAATTTTAGAATTACTTAAGGTTATCCTAAGTAATTCTTGCAATTTAGACAAAATCATTTATGTTAGCCAGTTAAATAAGATTACTGTGTCATACTGTGGTTTGAATCTGTCTCATATTGGGTTTTTGTTGAGCCTTGAAGAGATGCAGAGATTTGAGCTGTATTGAAGGTCAGCCTCTTTCTTTCTTTTCTTTTCTTTTTTTTTTTTTTTTTTTACTCTGAATGTTGCAATGTTTTCCCATTAGGTTCTTTTGACACCTGATTTACACTTCTTTTTTTGAGAAAATAAAGGTTACAAATCCAGTTTATGCTACAATCTGTTGTGGATATGATCATATTGTATTTTAAGCATTTGCAGTGATTTTTGCCTTTGTCTTGGCACCTTAATTTGGTGTTAGTGCTTTGTTCTCTTTGAAGTTATTGAGTGTGCTCTTTCTTCTTTTGTTTTGTTCTTTGTAGAAGTTACTTAAAAACAGCGTGCAGCTCCAGGAGCGCTTGAGTTTGCTCCAGGTGAAGAGTGATCTGTTCAGCTCTGTTTTTGTCCAAGAGAAAGCTGACGATCTGTTGGAAGAGCTCAGCGGGGATATGAGGAAGAGAGAGTTACTCCACAGCCAGCTCCTACAGCGCAAGAACCGCCTGCAGGTACCCTACCAGCCACAGCTCAAAATTTTACTGCTGTATATAGACTGTAGATGCCTGAGCTACATCAACAGTCTCTACCCCCGCCATTAGCCATAACATGCATAGTCTTACATAACAGAAAATGTGGTCAAAGTCAAAGCTTATCATGTCCGGCTGAAAAATGAGAAGCCTTGTTTGTTGGTGTAAATGTATGCAGGCAGATAAAGTTGTAAAACTTACAATTTATTCCTAATTTTTGATAGGGTTAGAGGATTTTTTTTAATTGGTATTTTAACAATGTCTACAGCAAAGAACAATTGTGATACTGAATAAAAAAAAAACTGCATTTTTTTTAAAGAGAAAAACATATGTGCAATATGTTAATTATAACACTAAGACAAATGTCTAATATATATCTAAATACATATATGTATATGGCTATAAGAATATTCATATAAGATAAGATAAAAGGGGTATGTAAAAGAGGATTTATTTTATTTAATTATTCAAAATCACTTTCTTTTTTATTTTCTTTTATTAAATTATTATGATATAAAGATTAATATATATATTATTATAATATTATATTATGTCTGCATCCTTTTTGACATGTAGCGGCATTTTCAGATTTCTGTCAGTGGGTGTGTGTGTATATATATATATATATATATATATATATATATATATATGTCTATACACACACACACACACATATATATATATATATATATATATATATGAAAATGGCGCTTTATGTCAAATATCCCTGAATAAATATGCAGATCCCTGTCTTATATCTTAAATGTTGTCTATGTATGCCGTTAGGGTTTGATATCAAAGACGAAGGACTTTTCCGATGCCTATGACTCCATACACAAAAAACTGACCTCCATAAAGGAACGGTTCGTCAAGATGGATGGACTTCAACCTGACATTCTAGCCAAGAAGAGCCAGGCCGATCAACTCCGGGTGAGCAGCAGAGAAAACAGAAGCATATAGCTGTTTCCGACTTCAAAAAGTTTTGCTTTGCACGCTTTTTAAACAGCTGTTTTGGTTTTAATCTCTGCATGTGGTAAGCTGTAGACGTACAGTGACTTTTGATTAGATCGTCTTTCGGCACACACTAAAAGAGTTATGTGAATAATTTAAGGAGCTAGGAGTTATGTCACGCTGAGCTCAATGTGTTTGCACTGGTTGATCAGAGTGGCTTGTCCAGGTGGGAGTGGGAAAGACTCGCTAGTGGCAGACTGAATGTAAAATGAATGTGCATCTCTCTGCAGGTCATTAGAAAGGACTTGGAAGATTGTGAAGCCCATATCATAGCTCTGGAGACGCTGGTTTCATCCAACCCTGCAAACAGGACAAAGTTTGAGCGTCTGTATGCGGACTGGAAATTGCTTTATAAGGCAGTTCGGGTAAGATCTGTTCTGCTCAAGGTTTTTTTAATTTCTTATATATGGTTTTAAATTTAAAGGGTTAGTTCACCCAAGAATTAAAATTCTGTCAATTACTCACCTTCATGACGTTCTACATCCGTAACACTTTCGTTCATCTTCAGAACACAAATGAAGATATTTTAATGTAATCTGAGAGATTTCTGTCCTTCCATTGACAGTCCACGCAACTACCACATTGACACTTCAAAAAGTTAATAAAGAGATCGTAAAACTAACCCATATGAATAAAGCGTTTTAGTCCAAATTTTCTGAAGAGATGCGATCGCTTTATATGATGAACAGATTTAATTTAGGCTTTTATTCACATATTAACATTAATCATCTCACACATCAGTTACGGTAAACAGAAGCTCAGGCTTGATTGCTTGACCAATGAGGTTCATTCTTGTGTGTTCAGCAAGTACAGTTAAGCTTCTGTTTATGTTCGCTGAACAATGTTTATATGTGAAAGCCTAAATTCAATCTGTTTATCATATAAAGCGATCGTGTCTCTTTGAACTAAATTTGGATTAATACATATGGATTAGTTTTATGATCTCTTTATTATCTTTTTGAAGTGTCAAAGTGGTAGTTGCGTAGACTGTCAATGGAGGGACAGAAATCTCTCAGATTTCATTAAAAAGATCTTAATTTGTGTTTAGAAGATGAATGAAAGTCTTACGGGTTTGGAACGACATGAGGGTGAGTAATTGATGACAGAAATTTAATTTTTGGGTGAACTAACCCTTTAATTCAAGTTGTAGTTGACCTAAAAAAAAAAAAAAATCTTTTATTGTTTTTGTTTTTTTCATGAAACACAAAATTAGATCATTTGAAGTGTGTTTGTGGGGCTTTTTTCTGTACAACAAAAGCAGACTACAGTAAAGTAGTTTCTTATGCTATATTCCAATTTATTTGAAGCCATACACTAGCTTTGTGTGGAGTATTTGTGAGCTGAGTGGAAATTTTCAGCAGCCATTACAGTCTTCAGTGTCACATGATTCTTCAGAAATCATTTTATGATGCTGATTGGAGGCTCAAGAATGCTTAATATTTTTGTGAAAACCACAATGCACGGGTTCTTTGGTAAATAGAAAGTTCAAAAGAACAGCATTTATTTTAAATATATATATTTTTTGTAACTTTTTTTGTGTAATGATTCTTTGGGCCAAACAATGATTTGTTGTGGAAGTTACAAAAACAATGTCTAAAGATCCTCTCAGACTTGCAGCCTATTGAAAATTTTATTCAATCATATTATCATACTTGTACATTGCACTCGCAACTGTACAGAAATTGTTGAATGCGATTTCACCTATTACATCATGTCCCCAGACATCCGTAATACAAAACAAAACCTGTAGAAAGAATTTTACAGTAATCGTGACTAATTTAGCTATTGAGTTATGAATATGCATAAGCACAAATGAGATTTTAGAGCCGTTGCAAAAGGAATATTTTCATAGAGTAAATTAATTTTTTTTCTTGGTGAACTATTTCTTTTATTCCTAATATTTTTTTGCATCGTTAATTGATAGAAATATGAAATTCTGAATAATGAGGGGAGGATACATATGTTTTTACTAGCCTCTTCAAAAATGCCCAACTTCACAAGTGATTCTGATTTAACCCTGAAGATCTGTGGAAACCGCTGAGATCACACCCCGGTTTCCATACCTCCCGCTGTGTGTTGATCATGATGGTGATGAAGAAGATGACTATGAAGGCCTTGATCAAACCTCCTTACTTCAGTTTTAATGCGCACTTGTGGCCCGAAGAGATTTTTTTTTTTAATTTTCTGAACAGATACCAGAATTTTATCGCACTAAAATCCTTCTCACGTACGTTTCAAGTTCATAATGTATGTGTGTATTCATATCTATATGTGTTGTTGTTCATACCAGATGAAGGTGAATGAAAGTGAGGAGAACATTGCAGAACATGAGAGATTACATGAAAATATTCTGAATTTGGAGAAGTGGTTAATGATCATGAGACAGAAGCTGGAGTCGTTTCATGGATCAGATGGGGAATGGAGCACTGATAACCGCCAGCATGAGGCTGAGGTACGCCCATGAGCGACACTTATGGCTTAGTTACTACAGTTAGTTGCTTTTAATAAGAAAAGTACATTTAAATAAAAATAACAAAGCTTCTGAAAGCTTTTTACAATGCTTGAAGGATCCTATTTTAATCTATTGTGGTATTATTATTATGGATTTATTTTATTTGAATATTTTTACTTTATAAAGCACGGTATTCCACAACAACATTCGAACAATGTGCAAACTGAAGGCTTCAAAAGACAATGTATATATATATATATACTAATATTGTGTGCTAAAAAGGTTTTAAAATGTTTATGATTGATGCAATATAAATTATGTTATGGAAAACTGGGAAATATCAGGCAATTAAAAATTATTTTCATGGAAATTTAGAAAAACTTACGAAAAGTCATGGAAATTGGTTAAAAAAAAAGTGGAATGCCTGCATATACGATTACAGAAAAAAACTAAATAATAACATTTGTTGTCAGCTATTTAAATTATCACATTTTGTCACTTAATACAATTGCACCTGCATTTTGGCTGAAATCATGAATGCCATAGTATTTTTGTAAGAGATAAAAATTCTGCACTTTAACTAATTTCATAAATATCTTTAAACCATTCATAAAGGTATTTAATATGATTCAAATCCTTGATGTGTTACTGTCAATTTAAGTCACTTGAGTCATATCACAAAAGCACTGTATGTGCAAATGAATGCGTGCATGTGCATGCATGTTTTTGTAGTACTTTAGACTCAATCTTATATCACTGTTGTTGTCCTCTAGAGGGCGCTGGGAGAGTTTCCAGAGAAGGAACTTCAGCTTCATCAGACGGAGGCTCAGGGTCAGACTGTGCTGGCCAGAACCTCTGAGAAAGGAAAAGTTCACATCCTGCAAGACCTTAAACGTCTCCGAGAGTCCTGGACGTTCCTCCACACACTTAGTCTCAATCTTTACAGGTTAGAAGAAGTAATGCTTGCAGTTATAGAGGGTGTTGATGGTATTATATGGACAGAAACTATGACTCAAGAAGCATAATTGTGATATAATTTTTTCAGACCTGTTTAAAAACATAATAGGAATTCCAAAAGGCATATTTCACATTCTGTTTAAATTGCAACCGGTTCACCTGGTCATGTTGATTTCAATTATTGTTGACTTCTATGTGAATCAGGTCTGTGTTTATTAGTCAGGAGTTGAGGGAAAAAGATCTAGAATGTGCCATTTCCTATTGAACAATGTATTTTAAAGGGATAGTTCACCCAAAAATGAAAATTACCCCATGATTTACTCACCCTTAAGTGTATATGACTTTCTTCTTTCAGCCGAACACAATTGGAGTTGTATTAAAAAATGTTCTGGCTCTTCCAAGCTTTATAATGAGATTGAATGCCGCTCCTGATTTTGGAGTCCAAAAAAGCGCATCCATCCATCATAAAAGTAATCCACACGGTTCCAGTGGGTTAATAAAGGCCTTCTGAAGTAAAGCAATGGGTTTTTGTAAGAAAAATATCCATATTTAAATATTTATAAACTAAAATAACTAGCTTCCAGCAGACAGCCGCAAATCGACTTACGCCAAAAGAGTAATCTCTGACCTGTCTCATGACGTATTGACAGACGTGGAAGCGCAGAGGATAGAGCAAAACACAACACCAGTTACGAATTAGAAGTATAAAATGAGAATTTTTAAAGAGAAATATTGGAGGATTTTGATATAAGAGAAGAGGAGCTTGAGTTTGTTGCCCAGCCCTATTTGTTTGAACTGCAAGAGATGTCTCTAAGCCAGTGGTTCCCAGTCCTGGTCCTGGAGGCACCCCAACACTGCACATTTTGCATGTCTCCTTAATCAAACACACCTGATCCAGGTCATCAGCTCATTAGTAGAGATTCCAAAACCTGAAAAGGGTGTGTCAGAGAAAGGAGACATGCAAAATGTGCAGTGTTGGGGTGCCTCCAGGACCAGGATTGGGTCAGGGGTTACTCTTTTGGCGCAAGTCGACTTGCGTAGGCCATCTGCCAGAAGCTAGTTATTTTAGTTTATAAAGTTTTAAATATGGATATTTTTCTTACAAAAACGCATCGCTTCACTTCAGAAGGCCTTTATTAACCCCCTGGAGCTGTGTGGTTATCTTTTATGATGGATGGATGCATTTTTTGGACTTCAAAATCAGGAGCGCCATTCGCTACCATTATAAAGCTTGGAAGAGCCAGGATATTTTTTATATAACTCCGATTGTGTTCTTCTGAAAGAAGAAAGTCATATACACCTAGGATGGCTTGAGGGTGAATAAATCATGAGATAATTTTTCATTTTTGGGTGAACTATCCCTTTAAAGGTGATATTTGTAGTTTTTCATTGTTAAAATACTTTGCCAATTTAAAATGGACAAGTGTTGGCCAACAATAATTGCCATCATGGCTAATGTATTTCTCTTTATCACTAATGAATATAATATAAAATAAAATTCAAAAGGGAATTTTTGACAACATAATTATTAATTTCACCGTAACTTGTTAGGCTTCTAAATGGACATGCTGCCACAGGCGACCAAGATTCTCTATTACAGAGAACTGAGTTCCTGGACAGATGGGCAGAAGGGCATCATCAGGAAACGGCTTCAGACTTTGAAGTGGGACTTGCCACAGGTGACAAAGAATCGGACCAGCATCAGAGATTTCTGCACAGATCAGAATCAACAGATCACCCAGAGCTGGAGAGGAACATTGAAGCAAATCAGGATCGAATTCGAATTTTGGTCCCCGAGGGCATCGCAAGACCTGGGCGTTCAGAGGTCAGGAGAAGAGAGAGGACTTACCAAGACCGGTCCACGGATGATGAGGTGGATGCAGTCATGTCTGGAAGTGACCGTATTGTGAACAGGAAGCAGATAGGGATGGAAGGCTCTTACGGAGGTGACTTGCTCAGGAGCGTTGGTCGGACTGGTGAATGGGTTGAAGAACACATGGCTAGTTCTGGGATTGAAGACCTGGATATGCAAGGCAGATACGGCTTTTTGAGTGGGGTTGACTCTGATGATGCACAGAAAGGGGCACGGCTGTCACAGACCAGTGCAACTATTGGCTCAACTGATGACAATCAGGTTAGGATTGTTAAAATATCATTCTTGTTATTCTGACTGTCAACACTAGGGCTGGCATTATATCAAAAACTTGCAATATATTTGTAGCGATTTTGTATGCAATATAATTAAATTACATAGTGAATATTGCAATGATTTTATGCTGTTTTTAAGCTTTAAAAAGACTTTTTTTGTAAAAAAACAAAAACATTTTGAGTCATACTCTGGCACCAGTGGCTGTTTGGTCAAAATGTTACTTTGAAGGGAAAAAAAACCTAATTATTTCAGAGCAAATGCAGATATATTAAGAGATGTATCATCAAAAGAACTGAAATTTTTTTTTTTTTTAGCTAGATCACTCAGCCCTAAAGCCACCATTAAGCAAGCGATACCTAGGCTATAATAATAAACGGACAGAGGGATGTCTCTTTCCATTTCTCCTGTAGATGGGCTCTCAGGGGCCCCAGCATCATGCTGATATGGAGGCCCAGAGGAGGGAGTTTGAAGTGTGGCTTCACAAGGAAAATGACAAACTCACAGGAATTCTGAACAACCAAAGATCCCTGAGCGCTAAAGAACTGAGGATAAGACAGAATACACTCAAGGTTGGTGGTGTTTGTTAAAATTTTTTGCTTTCTTTTTATCTGTTTTTGATTAAAGTTTCATGAAGAGTCCAAAATATCAAAAAGTGTTAGAGTAAAAACAATCTTTGATAGCTTTGATATCTTATTCAACAAAGCGCAGTGTGATGTTTTACTTTGGTCACACAGAACATGCTGGATAATGTTCAGTATGTGAAGCTACATATCTGTGAGAGTAGTGTGCCGTACGTACATTTCCATCAGTATGATTGTAGCTGCAGATCTGTGAAGCTTTGAAAGACTTGTGCTCAGGTTTTACCTCAGGCTTGGAAAAATTCAAACTTCACAAGTACCTGGAAGCTGTCATATCTGATAACATTTGAGCTGACAGCCACTGTGTGTCACATTGACTTTTTTTGTTCAGTCACAGCTTCACCGCTCAGATTTGGAAAAGCTCTTAAACGGCAATTCATAGGTGGTCTTCCTGTTGAATATACCATGAAACAACATCAAACATTTTTGCAGATTGTGCTATGTGAAAAAGCCACATTGAGATTGTTTTCAGTTATTTAAATCACCCCTATAGCTGATAAAGTGCCCAGATGCTTCATTGCTTAGACTTGACTTTATGACAGTAGAAACCACTTCCTCCTCCATAAGGCCCTGTTTCACCTGGTATCAAGATTCGTTTTGGTCGATCGGATCACAAGTGGACGACACTAAATACAGGTGTAAACGGGGTCTAAAATGTTTTGAGCTTGTCCACTTGCGACCACTTCCAGAGGTAGTCGAAAATGCATTAGAACGGATTGCTTTCTTAGTGTAAATGCTCATGTGGTCAAATGAGTTCGAACAGCCACAAAAGACCGCCCTTCTCTCCGCCTACTGACTTAATGAGTAAACATTATGGGAAGCACGCTAGCCTGTCGGGATTTAAACTTTGTCAGCTGAAGACCCAAGTTTGGTTTAAAGACGAAAAACGAACCAAGCACAATGTTTTCTTACCATTCCTGATTTCTAACACACTCACCGCGTTCAGCTGGTCTTGCGACTGTCAGAGCAGAAACGACAGCTGATGCTCTCCGTGTGTTTTTCCATCGTCTCCTTTTGCGTTCATATGTAAATTGCTTGAGCTTATTTCGTTCATTAGATCGAAAGATCTAAAAAAAACCCATACATTTATCCATCTTAATACCAGGTGTAAACAAGGCCTAAGTTACTGTTTGCTAATGCAGTCACACAGAACATCTTATAGGAATAACTTGGAGATTTTCAGGATAACGTGCTCATAAAGTGTTTAAAAAATGATTGGATATTATTCCAATGTGGGCTGAAATGAATTGAGACATTTTTATCTGCCATTTTTTCAATAAATAAGTTTTTAAGTTACTCCACAACGTAATTAAAAACTGATGACTGTGAATCAGATTTGCTTATCAGTCAAATGGAATAAGATAACTCATGTGAACGCTATTACAACGACTGATAACAGAACTGTTCCTGGAGTTTCAGCATACTCAGTATGGTACTGTGAACTCTTTAGTAACTACCTCTTCTATGGGCTGAATTGGTATGTAAATTAATTAACATTAAGTTTTTGACATTAGTTTACCTTAGAGCAAATGTTCTTATTGATGTTCGGCATTTGTGAATGTGGGCTGAGAGTTTAATTCACACCATGCGCATCTCAAGATGTATTTAAAGTTTTGGAAAAGGGGAAAACACTGCATGTTCTCTGGGTACCTTTTCCTTGTCACTTGTTTTCTTGTTATTAAGTGCCCCAGTTAGATGCTTTACTGTATTTTTGGATAATTTTCATAAAATTCACTGTAATATTACTGTAAAATTCCATACAAATGCATAGGACTTCCATGTACAATACCATTCAAATGTTTGGGGTCAGTATGATTTTATTTTTTAAGAAAATAATACTTTTATTATAAAGTATACATTAAAGTAATCAAGTGACAGTAAAGACTTGTACATTTCAAATGTAAAAAGATTTCTATTTCAAATGAATGCTGTTCTTTCTATTCATCAAAAAACCCCTGAAATGTATGACAGTTACCAAAAAATATTAAGCAGCACAACTGTTTTCAACATTGATAATAATATGAAATGTTTCTTGAGCAGCAAATCAACATATTAGAAAGGATCATGTGACACTGGAGACTGAATGATGCTAAAAATTCAGCTTTGCATCACAGGAATTAATTGCATTTTAAAATATATTAAAATAGAAAACAGGTATTTTAAATTGTAAAAAAAAAAAAAAAAAAAATCAAAATATTACTGTTTTAACTGTATTTTTATCAAATACAAGCAGCCATAAGACACTTTACAAAATCTAACTGACCCCTAACTTTTGACTGGTAAGCTTGCATCAAAAAAAAAAAAAAAAACATAACTTGTTTGGTTATAGATGGCAAGATGCTAAGGCAGAATTGGTAACATTTTTTAAACAAAAGGTCAATTTTGGATTTTTCAAATGAATTATGATCCAATTATGAGCACACATCTTTAACAACCACACCCACACAAACCCTTAATAGTAACTCTGTCTTGATGTCTGTATAGTGTTTACATGCCGGTTTGGCCTGGGGTCAGAGTCAGTTCCAGAAACTGATGGCTGGTCAGCAGAGTAAGGCGGCGGAGGAGGACATGGAACTAGAAGAGCTGCGTTATCGCTGGATGTTATACAAATCCAAACTTCAAGAGGCTGGTGACCTCAGAGGACTGCTGAAACACAAGGTACAAAGAAAAAGAAATATTTTCCTTTTATATTAAATTATATGTATATTTTTTTAATTTAAATTTTTGTATTTAGATTTTTGTAATAATTATTATTCAATTTTTCCTCAAAAACCTGTCTGTACATATTTTTCTTTACATTTTTTTTTTTTTTACATTACATTTATTTGCTTGTGCCATGAAAATAAATGTTTTTAACCTGAAGCCATCATTTTGAAAAATGGTGAACAAAATTGTTATATGATGAATACTAGGAAAGAGTCATATATTAAGCAGTGAAGATGTTGGTGTAGTATCATGTGTCCACCAGAAGGGGGCAGCAGCTTGTAGCCGGATCTGACTAACTAAAGCAAATGTTTCTTTTTGTTTCAGGGTGTCAGTGGACAAGAACAGGAGCTTGTCCGAGCTGGAAAGGTAGGTTTTATTCATTGAACATAGGCCTTGATGCTGTGAGTGGGCTTGTGTTTAAAGTGGGTTTCAAAAATCTTTCTGATCTGACAGTGAAGTATGTTTGAACACTCTTTGAAAAGTAAGTATTCCCTCTTCAGGGTGAGAACAGAATTGAATGCAGTATTTATTTGTTGACACACAACTGGGGCTGTTGGAGTGCAGTGCAGTGCAATGTCACTGTGTGATGGCGTCATGCGATTAATAGTTGCGAACTGATTTAATGTAATATATTGGAGGAGGGTATGTGGATTTTTATTAGCATTTTGTATTAAACATAAAATAAATTGCAGCTCATTTAGCAGTTCAAATCAACTGCTTACTGTTTTTGTTGAATACTGCGTTTCATATGTCACATTACGGAATACGGAAGTTAAATGGGATGTAAATGGCGTTTCATGTTGACTTAAAGATTTTGTAAGCACTCTCAAGTGAAGTGGGACACTGTTCAGATGGATTAGTAAGAGGACTTTGAAATAGAGGCACATGAATAGCATTTTGAAAGCCTGAACCAACGCACTGTCTTAGCCCCCAAAAACAAATGATATTTTTTGGCTCTGTGGCCAGCTTGGAAACATCAAGGCAGTTGCTCCACTGCGTCTCTCTGGGGAGCGTGTTAATCTTTTGGAGTAATTTCTCAAATTTCTCATGTTCACACCTTTTTTAGCACCTCTCTTCTCACTCCTTCACTCTCTGGCCATCTGTTCATGAGCGGTCACGTCTGCTTGAGAAGAGACGCAGGTGCCCTGCTGACTGCATATGAAAGGCTGTTCTGATAGGCCTGCTTTATTTACATTATCAGATATTAGTGGATGGAGATAGAAATGTTGTTTTGCACATGCAGCATTACCTTCCAGTTATCAAAGCTATTCACAGACGCTTTGGTTGAACTAGTTCTGCAAAATATGCACAAAAACCTTTTTTTAAAGGGTTAGTTCACCCAAAAATGAAAATTCTGTCATTTAATTACTTTGTTCATCCTCGGAACACAAATTAAGATATTTTTGATAAAATCAGATGGCTCAGTGAGGCCTCCATTGAAAGCAAGTTAATTTACACTTTCAAATGCCCAGAAAGGTACTAAAGTTATATTTAAAACAGTTCATGTTTCGAATCAGTGGTTCGGAGCACGTATCAAACTGCCAAAGTCATGTGAAACATGAAATTTCGAAACACTTATGACGTAACGAAGCCTCGTTTACTAAAATCATGTGACTTTGGTGCTCTGAACCACTGATTTGAAACAAAAGATTCGTAAAGCATGGTTTTTCGTAAAGTATTCTTGTCGCTTTATAACATTAAGGTTGAACCACTGTAGTCACATGAACTGTTTTAAATATTTATTTCTGGATGTTTCATTATCATTCACTGATTGTTATGAGTGATGTGGTGTGGAACTTTATATTTATTAGGCTATATACTGTATTTGTTTTAATTATATATATTATATAATGTGTGTATATGTCTAAAAGTGAAAGCTTTGTACAACGCATATTGATCACCACGTCTTTAAGATTTAAATTATATCTATATATTAAGACTTATTTATGTCCAATTAGTTGACTAATCGTTCAAGCAACAAATTTAAACTATTTAATTTTATAAATAAGTGGTTTTTCACACCCCTACTGTAATTGCATTTTTTAGCATCTGCTATATGTATACTATTTTTAACCAAACATTCCACAACATATTTTTGTTTTGGTTGTATTTTGCCATTGAAAACACGTTTAAAGCTGCTCATTAATGCATCATAAAGGGTTAGTTCACCCCAAAATGAAATTTCTGTCATTAATTACTCACCCTCATGTCCTTCCAAACCTGCAAGATCTTATTTCATCTTCGGAACACAAATGAAGATATTTTTGATGAAATCCAAGAGCTTTCTGACCTCCAATAGACTGCAACATTGACTATGTGATGTGACTACAGTGGTTCAACCTTAATGTTATGAAGTGATGAGAATACTTTTTGTGCGCAAAAAAACAAAGACGAGAAACACGGAAGCGCTGCACTGTGTTTACTACGTAAACAGCATAGGAGAATGATGAGGAAAAGAAGAAATTGTTGAATAAAGTCGTTATTTTTGTGCACAAAATGTATTCTCGTCGCTTCATAACATTTAAGGTTGAACCACTGCAGTCACGTTGACTATTTTAACAATGTCTTTAATACCTTTCTGGACCTTGAATGTGGTACTTACATTGTTTTCTATGGAGGATTAAAAAGATCTCGTATTTCATTAAAAATATCTTATTTGTGTTCTGAAGATGAACAAAGGTCTTATGGGTGTGGAACGACATGAGGGTGAGTAATTAATGACAGAACGTTCATTTTTGGGTGAACTAACCCTTTAAGACTGCACAAGTAAATGTTGCTCACCTGAACCACAGCGTCTGACTCTGTTGTGGAAACTGTCATCAGCCTCTGCTGTCTTGGTGGCCTGTCATTATCATGCAGGGTAAATACACCCTCTGCACACACTATGATTGTCTCCGTCATTGACCAAATACAATCATCTAATTGTGAAGATGACACTTCAGTTGTCAATGAGGTAATCTTTCTGCAACTGTAATTACAGGCTCCTCACATAGAATATATATTTATTTGTTGTGATAAAGTGTATTTTCCTATTGTATAATTATCAGGTCAGAAAAATATGGTTGAAAGATGTGTATCTGTAAGGACAGTCTATCGTTTTATACATTACGCCAGGCCTGAGCACCGCTGTAATTACCTTTCAGTGTAATTAGGTTTTCCTGAATAGAGACTGACAAAAGAAAAGAGTGGAAAGAGATTTCTGCTTTTCATCCACCCACATTTCCTCCTCCTCACTTTCTCGTACTTCTACACTCTCTCTCAAACAGAAAGTAAAAGTTCCCATGTTCCTCAGCTTTGCTACAGAGGCGTTAAATAGAAAAGGGTCATACTAAGTTCAGATATCTGACAGTCCGGCGCTCAGAGTGATGGCGGTTGTTGAGCAGCTGTGGGTGGACATTCACTCCCACAATTCCACAGGTGCTTGAAAAACTTCCCTGTGATTTCATCAGGTATACATTTGTTGTTTTTCGGCACCCAGTGAGTCATCTAGGCAAAATGACGCAATCATTGTGATGTTTTTATCAGATGTATACTGAATGAGAGATGGGTGCTGTCACTGTGTTGGTGCATCAAGTCACAAGCCAAGATCTATTTTTACCAGTTTTCTTTTTTGTAATCTGCTGACTTTATTGAGGAATTATAAGAGATTTATATGGGATTTTCCTTCCCTTTTATCATCCACCTGGAGAAAAGTATAAGTCCAATAGCTTAGAAAAGTGATAGCACATTTTTTTTTTTTTTTTTTGTTTTATATATTCTTGCTGGATATTTAAAATGACTTCTAAAACTCAGAGAAGTACCTTTACACAATTTGAGCTCATCGTGTGTACACATTTCTGTAATAAACCCTAGTGAGTCACCTACCTTGGCAACATTTTTAGGTATCATAAGGGATTAAAGGCTATATATACCAAGACGGTTTCCATTATATTACTATGAATGGGAAAAACTGCAACACGCAATATGTCGTAATAAGCCCCGCCTTCTAAATAAAAGAGCCAGTCGCCAGTTGGCAAATTCATCACGTCACTGCAGCTGCTGTTAGAAGCTCCAGTTCCCACAGAAACAGTCAAAGTACAGACTCACACTTGGGACTGCACATGCATATTGGCTGGACCAAACTGAAATATATGATTTTTACTGCTATTTGAGGATATGAAACAACATTAATAGGACAGTTAGTGTCAGATTTTATTGCCGGTTTGAAAAATGTTATTTAAATGTGAGTTTGGCCAGCAGGTTTTGAGATTTTAGAATTTCCCTATTCAAGTAGATAGGAGTTGGCCTTGCATGCACAAAATGCAATAAATAAATAGTTTTAAAGTAACGTTTCAAAAATCCTTCTTCAATAATGCAACCCTAGAATGCACTGCAACCTGTTTAGGTGAGGTTTTTGTACAAAAGGAAAGGAAAAAGTTGATTTTAATGAGCTGCTTTTTTTTTTTTAAACTGAAATGCATCAGTTGAAAATTCTTGCATGTAATAAAAAATTAATTATATTTGTGTTATGTCAAAGACTATAGAATAACACAAGACACCCGTATTGTTTTGAATGGGAGAAAGTGCAACGCGCAATATGGCGGAATAAGTCCCACCTTCTAAATAAGAGCCAATCGCCGATTGGTACTGCAGCAGCCGTTAGAAGCTCCGGTTCCTATAGAAACAGTCAGACGTGCGCTTCCTATAGAGACGCGTACTTAGGACTGCGCATGCACATTAGCTTGATCCAGCCTGAAAAATACAGTTTTTTTTGTCATGATCAAGCGTTTAGAAACAAAATTCATGAGACAGTTGTTGTCAGATTTCATTGGTGATTTCAAATATGAAATTTAATTGAAAGCTTGGCAAACAGCTTTGGAGAATTTGACGTTTCCCCTTTCAAAGAGATAGGAGCTGCACTTGCTTGCTGAGAGGCGTTTCAAAGATGGCCGCCGAGTGAAATGACTTGTCTTAAAGGGACTTTGGTTATGTATTTTTTGTGTTATGGGAGCAGTGATTCCCAAACTTATTTCTCAGCTGAACCCCTTTTGTCCTATAATATTTTCTTGAAGTACCCCCTTAGATTTTAAATAATTCATTAATTTAACAACATATTCACTGTTCTATGATGTTGGTTAAACAAATATTAAAGAAAAAAATCCCTTTTGTATTGTTTTATTTTGATTTGATTTTAAAATTATGTATTCATTTTAATTTTACATTATATATAATTTTAATTTATATTATATAATTATAAGCTTTTCATCAATCAGTTGTTTGAAATCAGTCACAAATTTTGATACAAGTTAGGATGTTGCCTTATGGGTAATTCACACTGACAGTAATGAGCAGTGACTGCAAGTCATTCGTTTTCAATGAGAGTTTGCAATTTGCTACAGGAAAGAAGCAGTAACTACAGTGAAACTAGTGTGTTTCAAACAGTTGGACACTGTGGTCATTTGAACGCACCTATAGAAACTCACTAGATTTTGTAATCGAGCCATTCAGCATGTAACGGCATCTGTGGATGTGTGTTTTGCAGGCGAACAGCAGTCTGGGATTCTTGTACCGTGTGTGTCGCGTGGCTCTTCCTCTCCAGCTCCTCCTCTTGGCTCTTCTGCTGCTGGCCTTCCTGCTTCCCATGATGGACGAGGGCACCAGCTGTTCACTGTCAAACAACTTCGCCCGCTCCTTCAACATCATGCTCCGCTACAACGGACCTCCGCCCACTTAAGCGCCAACAGTCGAAAGCAGCTTTTTTAAATATGCCAATCTGCTCTTGTGTTTATATAACAAATACTTATATTTTTTATCATTGTTCCGTTAACGTTAAGTCATATTATTTTTGGTTCTCAGCTGCTCCACCATACACCCACCAGTGGACCCTGCAGATCAGAAACTGTGTTTGTGTGTGAGAGAGTGAAAGAGTGAGTGGGTGGATGGCATAGATGCTCACAACCTGCTCAACATGATTCAAGCTGTTCATTTCTCTACAGGCTTTAGAGAAACCAATGCAGCCTTTACAAAGAGCAAAATTCCCTTAAAGACATCTTCTCAGGAGCCATTGCAAATTCCTTGCGTTTTTATGTTCGTTCTATGTTATTACTAGTCACTAAATGTTAAAAGATTAGTTCCCTTCAGAATTAAAATTTCCTGATAATTTACTCACCCCCATGTCATCCAAGATGTTTGTCTTTCTTTCTTCAGTTGAAAAGAAATTAAGGTTTTTGAGGAAAACTTTCCAGGATTTTTCTCCATATAGTGGACTTCAACAGTTAACAACGGGTTGAAGGTCCAAATTGCAGTTTAAATGCAGCTTCAAAGGGCTCTACACGATCCCAGCCAAGGAATAAGGGTCTTATCTAGTGAAATGATCGGTCATTTTTATAAAATAAAAATTATACTTTTTAACCACAAATGCTCCTCTTGCACTAGGTCTGCGATGCGCCACGCATTACATAGTCACGTTGGAAAGGTCACTCGTGACGTAGGCCGAAGTACCAATTCCAGTGTCTACAAAGTGAACAAAAAAAGGTACAAAAAAAGGTAAAACAATGATGTCAGATGATTTTGAAGATTTTGAGTATTTCACCCTACCGCAGTACTTCCGCCTGCATCATGCATGACCTTTCCAACGTGATTACGTAATGCGTGGCGGATCGCAGAGCAGTGCAAGACAAGCATTTGTGGTTAAAAAGTATATAATTTTTATTTTATTTTTAAAAATGACTGATTGTTTCGCTAGATAAGACCCTTATTCCTCGTCTGGGATTGTGTAGAGCCCTTTGAAGCTGCATTTAAACTGCAATTTGGACCTTCAACCTGTTGGTAACCAGTGAAGTCCACTATATGGAGAAAAATCCTGGAATGTTTTCCTCAAAAACCTTAATTTCTTTTCAACTGAAGAAAGAAAGAAATAAACATCTTAGATGACATGGGGGGGGGGGGGGGAAGTAAATTATCAGGAAATTTGAATTCTGAAGTGAACTAATCCTTTAAAGGGATAGTTTGCACAAAACCATGAAAATTCTGTCATCATTTACTCAGCCTCATGTCATTCCAAACCTGTTTGACTTTCTTTTGTGAGATTTTGTTTGTCATTACAATTAAAGTCAGTAGGGTCCAATCATTGGCATTCATTGTATGTATAAAAACAGTTCTTTAAAAAAAAAATCTTATTTTGAAAACATGAGAGTGAGTAAATGATGTCAGAATTCTCATTTTTGGGTGAGCTATCCCTTTCAATAATTTAACTGTGGTATGTCTTATATTTAAACAGAGTTGTGCATGTTTTTATTCATACCACTTGTTTAAAATCTGCTATTTTACTCAGGCCACTCAAAAACTAAACTGTGTTTAATAATAGGATTTAACTTATCACTGTGTTGCGGGTATTGATTCTGATCTCATTGAGTCATGATAGACAAGACTACCCTGTAAATATAAGCTCAGTTTAAAGTGTTCTTTGTATATCGGTGAGCTTTACAAGAGGAACTGGTCAAAATCAACACAGACATTCCTGTGTCACTCCATAACAAAGGTGCTCTGCACATGCGTTCATAGACAGTTTTCCTTCAACAGTTTTTGGAAATTAAGATCGCAGAATCACATGGTTGGGCTTTAGTTTTGGCATTGGCTGGCCTCTGATTGTTGTTATAGGTTATTGTAAGCGTGTTTTGCAGGCATAGATTATGGAGTAAAAATAGCTCTGTTTGGGGAAAATGTCCTTTTTTGAACATAATTTTGGAACTCTGTGACCTTCTTGGTCTGTTTTTCTTTCCTTTCCTTTTTTTTTACAAGCAGTGTCTCAGCTGGGATTTCGAATAGCCCAAAACCATCAGAGGTTGAGTTCAGTTATTCTTTCAGGACGGCTTCTTTAAGGTCATGGTTTGATGAAAGGAATGCTTTGACTTATTTTTTGGTTCAGAACGAAGGTCTTTGTCTTTCAAAACTGGCAAAAGTCAAAACTCTTTTTGCAGTGTGAGACACATTATTTAGAGGCTAATTGCATGGCTTTTCAGCTTTAAGTAGTATTAAACAAACGCACAATGCACTGAGCTGCTTTTATCCTGTAGCAAAATGCCATTTTAAAAATCATATTCAGACCTCTCTGCATATCTCTGCTATGCTAAAACTGTAATATCCGTTAATATGTGATGCACTATGTAATGTTAAGTGCATAGTCTGAAAGAGACTTAACAGAAAATATGCTGCATTTTCTAAAAAGAAACTAATATTGAAGCTCGGCTCTTCAATTTATTGCACTGCTTTATTGCTTGAATTTAATCTCATTTTATGTCAATGCAAACCCTTTAATGATCTATTGAGGTTTCATCAATGATACTGTGTGTTTCATTTGGGTGCAAGTGCTAAACTGTACAAAATTCTGTTAAATGGTTCAAGATCATTAAACGTATGCTAATAGAGCTAGTTTACAGCACTGTGTGCATGGGAGGGTTTTCTCATTGGAGAAATCTTTCATTTGGAAAGAAAATACTGGAAATTATTTTCGAAGACAGCTAACAAAATTGAGAGCATGTAGAAATTATTGAGATAACATTTAGACTTCAAATGCATGAAGGGTTGTAAGACAATGTATTAACAAAAAAGGTTAAACATTTATTTTATTACCATATTTTGAATGAAACTTGTATGATGTATCTTTAAACTGATAAGTATATACAGTAAAAAACATATATAACCAGTATTTTTGTATTTTACTCCAGGCAATAAACATGCAGTGCATTTTCAGTGCTGTTTGTGTTTCTTTTGTTGCTATGGACTTGAGATTGAATAGATAAATGTGTGACTCAATATCAAGATTCCCATTCAGAAATCCTCTTTTAGCAGGAAACGTATCTGTTTGCCTGCATTCGGAGTTAAACCAAAGCATTAAAACTGGTCTGACGAGATGTGCAATGATAACGAAACACAAAACCAGCATGCAGGTGTGAATAAACCATGCAATAGCGCACATCTAGGTTTTGCCTGGCTAGATAGGGGCCACGTAAGGTCCTGAGGTCAGCCCGAGGTTACTTGACGATCTACGAATGATCTGATTTGCTTCAAATAGGCTATAGTAAGGTTTTACGTTTTAGTACCAGAAAAGCTATGGTTAAGGTAATACGCATTTGTTTGTTTATTTGCATAGATTTGTCATTTCTTGGTTGCCTAAGTAACCATGTGTGTGTGTCTATGCCTGTTCCATTTCCATTTAATTAGGTCACCAGCCAAAGGGAAACTAGTTTTAATTGAAGAATATTGCACAGCACTGTCAGAAAAACAATGTAAAACATTTAAAGTCACTATCTGACTGCACTGATAGATGTTAGTTAAACATTGGTCATAGCGGAGTCCGTTTATTGACATATTCACTGTGTAGTCAGGTGGATGTTTGTCTTCGAGGTGTGTTTGTGAACTCTAGGCTATTTGGCATAAAGATACGCTATGACTGTATCTATGATTTTATGGTAAAGCCCACTCGCTGAAAGCACACTCGCATGGCCTAATTAATTCAAATGCGATTCCTGTGAGTGGGAAAGAGTTGGATCTATCCTACACACTCACCCACGTGCGCAACCAACAGATTTCACACTGCCATTTCCTTCCTGCTTAACATTGAGCAGATATTTCTCTAGTGTGGAAATGTCATCTCAGTGCAGTCCAAATCAGGTTTGTTTGCAGATGCCCAAATATTTATGGAGCAAGGAACCAGATGGAGGGTTGAAGTACATTAGAAATTAATTAGCCATTCAGGTGAAAGTAATGGGGTTTGAATAATACAGTGATCCTTTACCCAGATTCATTTGCAGCACGACTACGAAACATATCGGTTTTTGCAGCTCTCCACCCTTTAAACACTGAAACATTAACCAAAAACCAATGCAAAAGTTCCCTTTATCTGCAAAACAAGAGGTGACTTTTGCAGTTCTTACCTGGTATGAAACTTTGTAAAGGTATGGCTTTACACCAGTGTTGTTTTTGTTAATTTGAACTAGAAAACTATTGAAAATCATGAAGTTATATTAAAATAAGATGGAAAAACTAAAACTTAAAGGGTTAGTTCACCCAAAAATGAAATTTCTGTCTTTAATTACTCACCCTCATGTCGTTCTACACCCGTAAGACCTTTGTTCATCTTCAGAACACAAATTAAGACATTGTTGATGAGTTTTTTTTTTTTATCCCCCATAGAAAGCAACGTAATTACCACATTCAAGGCCCAGAAAAGTAGTAAAGACATTGTTAAATTAGTCAATGTGACTACAGTGGTTCAACCTTAATGTTATGAAGCGACGAGAATACTTTTTGTGCGCAAAAAAAACAAACAAAAATAACGACTTTATTCAACAATTTCGTCTCTCCCTGTCAATTTCCTACGCAGTTTACGTTGTAAACACAGTGCAGTGCTTCCAGGTTCTACGTCAGAACGCTGACTCATTATTGGCCGGCTCCTGAGTCAACATCACATGCATGCGTCGTGCTGCTCACGTGAACAGAGTCGGCCAATAATTGTAATAATTACAGTCCATAACTGTTTATTTTACACACTGTAAAAAAAATTCTGTTAAATTTAGAGTAAAAAAAACTGTATTTCATTAACTGATATGTTAATTTACCAACCTATTGAAGTACTAGTATCAGTTTTGTACCTTTGTAATACACTGACAACCACCAATAACACAGTGGTGATGAGAGTCACATGATGAATCAGAGTTCATCACAAGCAGCTTTTCCACCACCTGAGAAGGACAATACTAATATATAGAAGGTGCACACAGTGTCATTCACACAAACACTAGAAACCATCATGGTAACACACATGAAATTTTAAAAATGCAATAAACATTAATTTAACAACATTAGATGTAACATAAAACCCTAATGTACATGAATGATTAGAAAAAAACTAAGAAGAAACAGTTATTTCAACAAAAATACATCAAATGTGAAGTGTCACGCAGGGAATTGTGGGAATGTCAATTTACAGTTTTTCACTGTAAATTATACAATGACTTATTATTTTTCACTTCCAAAAACTGTAAATTTAATGGTATTTTACCATAAAATACATAAATGTACCATTAGATCTATTACAATTATTCACCGTATATAGTACAGAAAGTTTCTGTAAACCAATTAACTGTTTTTCACTGTAGCATTTTTACAGTCTTTTACCGTTAAAATCACGGTCATTTTTTACAGTGAACGTATACAGCGTAGGAGACTGACAGGGGAGAGATGAAACTGTTGTATAAAGTCATTATTTTTGTTTTGTTTGGTTTTGTTTTTGCGCACAAAAAGTATTCTTGTCACTTCATAACATTAAGGTTACCACTGTAGTCACATGGACTATTTTAACGATGTCTTTACTACTTTTCTGGACCTTGAATGTGGTAATTTTGTTGCTTTCTATGGGGGATAAAAAATTTAAAAAAAACTCGGATTTCATCAAAAATATCTTAATTTGTGCGACTCACCCTGAGTAATTAATGACAAAATTTCATTTTTGGGTGAACTAACCCTTTAAAAAAAACTTAAAAGAAAAATTTTAATTAAAAAGTTGTAGCACTAAGATTATTAAAACTGAAATAAAATACATTTAAAGCTATATAGAATTTTTTTTTTTTTTTTTTTTTTTTAAAGCAAACCAATAAAAATGACAAGCACAAAATCAAATTACCAAACCTTAAACTAAAATGAAAACTGAAAATTTAAAATAAAATCTAATTCAAACTATTAATAAATACTATACTAGTAAATAAATAATACTAAAATAACACATAAAAACTCTGACCCACCTTTATTTATAACTTTGTTCACCCTGTTTTATTGGCATAGTCCTTCCACATTCACTGAATAAATAAAGATGGACCACATTAACCTAATGTGTACGGAAATCTGCACTGTAATAGTAATAGAATTATCTTGACAGAAGACATTTAAGAGATGAAGCTCTAGTCACACTAGCCGGATGTGCTCTTGCATGTGGCGTAATCAGATTTAGCCACTTACAGTATCTCACAGAAGTGAGTACACCCCTCACATTTTTGTAAATATTTTATATCTTTTCATGTGACAACACTGAAGAAATGACACTTTGCTACAATGTAAAGTAGTGAGTGTACAGCTTGTATAACAGTGTAAATTTGCTGTCCCCTCAAAATAACTCAACACACAGCCATTAATGTCTAAACCGCTGGCCACAAAAGTGAGTACACCCCTAAGTGAAAATGTCCAAATTGGGCCCAATTAGCCATTTTCTCTCCCCGGTGTCATGTGACTCGTTAGTGTTACAAGGTCTCAGGTGTGAATGGGAAGCAGGTGTGTTAAATTTGGTGTTACCGCTCTCACTCTCTCATACTGGTCACTGGAAGTTCAACATGGCACCTTACGGCAAAGAACTCTCTGAGGATCTGAAAAAAAGAATTGTTGCTCTACATAAAGATGGCGTAGGCTATAAGAAGATTGCCAAGACCCTGAAACTGAGCTGCAGCACGGTGGCCAAGACCATACAGCGGTTTAACAGGACAGGTTCCACTCAGAACAGGCCTCGCCATGGTCGACCAAAGAAGTTGAGTGCACGTGCTCAGCGTCATATCCAGAGGTTGTGTTTGGGAAATAGACGTATGAGTGCTGCCAGCATTGCTGCAGAGGTTGAAGGGGTGGGGGTCAGCCTGTCAGTGCTCAGACCATACGCCGCACACTGCATCAAATTGGTCTGCATGGCTGTCGTCCCAGAAGGAAGCCTCTTCTAAAGATGATGCACAAGAAAGCCCACAAACAGTTTGCTGAAGACAAGCAGACTAAGGACATGGATTACTGGAACCATGTCCTGTGGTCTGATGAGACCAAGATAAACTTATTTGGTTCAGATGGTGTCAAGCGTGTGTGGCGGCAACCAGGTGAGGAGTACAAAGACAAGTGTGTCTTGCCTACAGTCAAGCATGGTGGTGGGAGTGTCATGGTCTGGGGCTGCATGAGTGCTGCCGGCACTGGGGAGCTACAGTTCATTGAGGGAACCATGAATGCCAACATGTACTGTGACATACTGAAGCAGAGCATGATCCCCTCCCTTCGGAGACTGGGCCGCAGGGCAGTATTCCAACATGATAACGACCCCAAACACACCTCCAAGACGACCACTGCCTTGCTAAAGAATGTCTCCAGACCTAAACCCTATTGAGCATCTGTGGGGCATCCTCAAATGGAAGGTGGAGGAGCGCAAGGTCTCTAACATCCTCCAGCTCCGTGATGTCGTCATGGAGGAGTGGAAGAGGACTCCAGTGGCAACCTGTGAAGCTCTGGTGAACTCCATACCCAAGAGGGTTAAGGCAGTGCTGGAAAATAATGGTGGCCACACAAAATATTGGCACTTTGGGCCCAATTTGGACATTTTCACTTAGGGGTGTACTCACTTTTGTGGCCAGCGGTTTAGACATTAATGGCTGTGTGTTGAGTTATTTTGAGGGGACAGCAAATTTACACTGTTATACAAGCTGTACACTCACTACTTTACATTGTAGCAAAGTGTCATTTCTTCAGTGTTGTCACATGAAAAGATATAATAAAATATTTACAAAAATGTGAGGGGTGTACTCACTTCTGTGAGATACTGTAACTTTTGACTTGAGTACAAGTTACACATTTGCTGGCTTAAATGGGATATGAAAAACACACCAAGAGCTCCCGGTCACATGATGAACTTCTGTTGTTAATGTGCCGGACATGACTCACATTGCTAAAGACTGGGATTTTCTTGTTGCCTTAATACTGTGCCAAAGTCTGGAACATTTTTTAGCTTTGTGTGACTATAAATGTCAAACAGCAATATCACTTGAGCAAACTGGATGACTATTAGCTCTGTTGTTGTTAATTAATCAGTAAGCATAACAAAAGGTTAGTGTTGTTGTGCACCTGGTCTGTTAAAGTTGAGGCTAAAGGAATCTAGTTTATTACACTGGTTGTCCAGTACCTCTGTAGTAAATATTTAATTCTGTGGCATGTTGCCATGGCAGCCAAGATTTCCATGTCAGAGGTGCTTTCCACTGGGAAAGTCTTGTAAAGGCAAATTGACAGCTCCTGAAAAAAAAAAGCTTCATTTGAAGAACTGCCCTGTCTGGCTGTTGAATTATAGAGAGGTCTACGAATGCAAATTATCTATGAAGGTTGGGTGTGTGTGTATGTGTATATATTTCTGTTATGACAGCTTGCTGAGTTTTTGGCATGGTAATATACATGACAATGTTGATATGTTTGATCTTGGCGGAACAGATCTGCTGCTGTTGGTTATTGCTGCTGCAGAGCAAGTACGGGACTTGCTACTGCCAATACACACATGACACGCTGCTGTGAGCAAGTAAGACATGCTGCTGCTGTACAATATATCATACATGAATTACTGATAACGGATTTATACAGGTGGAGCTGGGGAAGATGGAGGGTTTCTGAAAGTTCACTGCAACTGCTACAGCAAATGCTGACCGAATATTTGAAGGTTGAGCAACAATCTCATTGGTACTGATACAGCAGGACCCAATCAGTGGGGCCCTGTTGAGATGATATGATGGCAAGCAGATTGACTGCGCCATCTAGAGTTTCATGACAGAACTGTGTTTGTATATACACACACATGTATATACACTATATTGCCAAAAGTATTGTGACACTCCTCCAGATCATTGAATTCAGGTGTTCCAATCACTTCCATGGCCACAGGTATATAAAATCAAGCACCTAGGCATGCAGACTGCTTCTACAAACATTTGTGAAAGAATGGGTCGCTCTCAGGAGCTCAGTGAATTCAAGCGTGGTACCGTGATAGGTTGCCACCTGTGCAATAAGTCCATTCATGAAATTTCCTCACTACTAAATATTCCACGGTCAACTGTTAGTGGTATCATAACAAAGTGGAAGCAATTGGGAACAAGAGCAACTCAGCCATGAAGTGGTAGGCCACGTAAAATCACAGAGTAGGGTCAGCGCATGCTGAGGCGCACAGTGTGCAGAAGTCGCCAACTTTCTGCAGAGTCAATAGCTACAGACCTCCAAACTTCGTGTGGCCTTCAGATTAGCTCAAGAACAGTGCGTAGAGAGCTTCATGGAATGGGTTTCCATGGCCGAGCAGCTGCATCCAAGCCTTACATCACCAAGTGCAATGCAAAGCGTCGGATGCAGTGGTGTAAAGCACGCTGCCACTGGACTCTAGAGCAATGGAGACGTGTTCTCTGGAGTGACGAATCATGCTTCTCTGTCTGGCAATCCGATGGACGAGTCTGGGTTTGGCGGTTGCCAGGAGATTGGTACTTGCCTGACTGCATTGTGCAAAGTGTAAAGTTTGGTGGAGGGGGGATTATGGCGTGGGGTTGTTTTTCAGGGGTTGGGCTTGGCCCCTTAGTTCCAGTGAAAGCAACTCTTAATGCTTCAGCATACCAAGACATTTTGAACAATTTCATGCTCCCAAATTTGTGGGAACAGTTTGGGGATGGCCCCTTCCTGTTCCAACATGACTGTGCACCAGTGCACAAAGCAAGGTCCATAAAGACATGGATGAGTGAGTTTGGTGTGGAGGAACTTGACTGGCCTGCACAGAGTCCTGACCTCAAC
The DNA here is from genome assembly GCA_039654765.1 of Mylopharyngodon piceus. NCBI lineage: Eukaryota > Metazoa > Chordata > Actinopteri > Cypriniformes > Xenocyprididae > Mylopharyngodon > Mylopharyngodon piceus. The sequence goes on from CM077449.1 coordinate 22,583,318, forward strand.
CCGATAGAACACCTTTGGGATGAATTAGAGCGGAGACTGCGAGCCAGGCCTTCTCGTCCAACATCAGTGCCTGACCTCACAAATGCGCTTCTAGAAGAAGGGTCAAAAATTCCCATAAACACACTCCTAAACCTTGTGGAAAGTCTTCCCAGACGAGGTGAAGCTGTTATAGCTGCAAAGGGTGGGCCAACTCCATATTAAACCCTACGGATTAAGAATGGGATGTCATTAAAGTTCATGTGCATGTAAAGGCAGACGTCCCAAAACTTTTGGCAATATAGTGTATATTAGGATTGTCAAAAGTACCGACTTCAGTACCAAGTCGGTCCTGAAATTTTAAAAATGTGACAATACCAGCATTTCCCCCTAGCATTTTGAGCGCTGTTGAACGGATTCTTAAACACCTCTGATTGGCCTTTGTGTTAATGCGCTCAACAGATACAGAATGTCTGTGATTGGCTACAAATGATCAATGCTTCAAAAACATGTTGTAAATAGACATCTTTGACACTCTTCACAGAGCGCTTACACAGATACACACGGGAGCATTTGAAAGCAGGCGTCTATCAGCGGATCCTTAATATATCCACTGATAGACTGATCCACTGATTTCAAATGCTCCCGTGTGTATCTGTGTAAGCGCCCCGTGAAGAACGTCAAAGATGTCTATTTACAACATGTTTTTGAAGCGTTGATCATTGTAGCCAATCACAGACACATCTGTTGAGCATGTGAACACAATGACCAATCAGAGGTGTTTAAGAATCTGCTCAACAGAGCTCAAAATCCTAGGGGGAAAAGCTGGTATCGTCACATTTTTAAAATTAACATTAAGATTAATAAATGCTTTAGAACAGTGGTTCCCAACCTTTTTACGCCAAGGCCCCCTCCTCTCTGAATCAATACTGCATGGCCCACCTCCCACAACCCCCCTTTTTTAATTAAAAAACCATTTCTATTGTAGTGTTATTACTTTTCAACCCCATGTTATTATTTATAGAAACTCAAGATAGATTTAAACCTTCAGAGTTCTTTTTTGCAAACATACTTTGCAGACATTCTTTACAACTTAAAAGTACTTAATCTGCTCAGTTATACAGTAACTTAAACAAATAAGCACAAGTCAACCTGCCATACAAAACAAGACCACAGGGAGATACCAAAGGACTGAATTTAAATACTATGCGGATCCATTCAAAATTATTAAACACATATAACACCACAGATCCTCTCAAACTTCTCCAAAAACATGCTTGTTCGGCGAGGATCCATTATAAAACACTCACAGTACATTAATTTGGACAACTACGCGAATATATTGAACTGTGTTCATGCAGAAATACGATATTATAGCGATCAGTGAGTCCAGAGCGCACGTGCGGTTTGTTTGCGCGCATAATAACGGACTCGCGCATGCCTTATGTACGACTCCTGTATGTCAACTGTAATCGTATTTACCTTCATTACAACCGTCATCCATCAAAACCTTTTTAGTGACACTGGTTTTCTTTTTCCAAATGAGAGAGTTTGCGTTTTGAGCCACCGTTCAGTCTGTATTTCACAGCAGCATGATGAGAAACTGCCAAGGCTGAACCGAAACAATCACAGAATACGTACGAGAGAGGTTGTGCCTTATTTTAAATGTATTTTTTTAATTAATTTAATTCATCTTTTTTAATTTAACGCATATTTGTATTGTTAGTTCATGCTTAGTTAATAGCCGCGTTTCCACCGCAGGAACTTTCCCCAGGAACTAGGAACTTTGGGGTGGTACTCGGTGTGTTTTGACCGCAGGGTCTAAGTGAAGTTACGGGTAAAAAAATTTCCCCTCAGAAAGTACCTGCTCGCTAGGTAGTACTTTTTCAAAGTTCCGGAACTTTCGGGGGTGGGACTTGGTCGCTGAACATGCTGATTGGTTGAGTTCACGCAGCATTTTATTTCAACCATTGTTTTTTAAAGTCTGTTGCTGTGTGTGCAGTATGAGTTGTTTGCAATTCGAATCAACAATGGAGTTTAAAAAATACGACCGATGGACCGACAATGAGGTTCAGGCTTTATTAAGCTTATATGCGGAGGACAAAATCCAGCGGGAACTGGAAAGCCGTGCGCAGTCCTACGTCACTAGACTATCTTCACGGTACTTTAGACCGCTATGGAAACGCAGCTAGCAATAGGTCTGCGGGGGAAAAAATTTCCTGGGACAAATTGTTCCGGGTAATTTCAGTGGAAACATGGCTCATGTTAATGTTAACAAATGGAACCTTATTTTAAAGTGTTCTCTTACACTAACCAAAGCTGTATTTATTTAATTACAAATAGAGTAAAAACAGTAAAATTTAAATTTAAAATATCTGTTTTATATTTTAAAATGTAATTTATTCCTGTGATGACAAAGCTAAATTTTCAGCATCATTACTTCAGTCTTCAGTGATCCTTCAGAAATCATTCTAATATACTGATTTGCTGCTCAACAAACATTTATTATTGTTATCAATGTTGAAAACAGTCGTTTAAATTGTTAAAATTGTTAAAATTATTATTATTATTATTATTATTCAATATTTAAAAAAGTATTTTAATATTAAACATGTTAAACATGAGACTTGCCAACACTAAATCTTTCAATTTCCAGTCACAACCATTTAAAGCCAGTAAACATGGTAACTAGCAATATATGCATGAGCACTTTAGAAATGGTGTACATGACGTAATAATCCACAAAGTATTGTTTACACAGAGCAAACACCACCCAAAAGAATTACACCTGTAGAACATTAAACTGTCATCCGCCTAGAACACTAAAACAATGCTGTAGACAAATGTTGTAGGGTTTTTCTTTTCACACATTCTTGTATGGTAGAGGTAATATAAATGCTCTAATAAAAATATACCTTTCATTTGTTTATAAAGCCTTCCAATAAGTCCATCATTGGAAACATGATTTTTATTTGCTTTTACAAACTGAGAGATGAATCTGAATGATTTTCTTTCACAAACGACAGCATGTCATGGATTTGGTTGATAATGTCTAGTTTAGTTCATAATTTTTAGGTTATTATCTACTAGCTAAGCACCCAGACAGGATATAAAATACCAGTTTTGTGTATGTTATGAACGGCTGTAAAACTGAACAGTGTCTTCACTGTAGTAGTTAGACAAGTGCATATTATTTAGACATAATTCACCAAGGGAAGAGCATGTGATAACATCTATCATAAGCTCTTTATTGCAGCTACTGTAGTTGAATATTTTGTATGCCAGCAATTATGTTCTTCAGAGCAGCACAGGCTGTGTTCAGCTGCAGTGACTGCAAACAGCTCAGGCTGACTGACCTGATATATGAAATGACCCTTTTAATTAAAGCTGGCTAAACCCAGCTTAATGATGCCTTTGTAGTGGTCTGTGTTTAGAAGAGAGATAAGTTGGGGTTGTGGGACACGCCCCTTTATGGTGTACCACAAAACCCAGTTAAAATTTCCCACTGACCTTCAGCTTTGGATCAGGTGCCAGATGGGGTGATGTGATGTCACAGAATGATAATACCATCAGAGAGTTACAATGAATAGATTAAGTATTGTGCTCCATTAGTGTTCATTTACCCACCCCTCTTCAACTGTGACATCACTGTTGCCTACTCCTCCATGTTTCACAGAGGACAGATGGTCGACACCAGTGTGCTGGCAGCATTAGCAGGGCACTTGTTCTGTAAAGCAGAAAAAATAAATCCAATCAGTGCTACTGCAGCAACTAGTGGCATCACATCAGAGCCTTGGGTCAATGCACAAGATACACAAAACAGCTGTGGCCCACATTAAAATAAGGTGAGTGTCAAGTCCAGCTGCAGAATCTCTGCCTAAATTAAATATAGATTCATTTGGTGTCAGTATTAATCAAAATTCAAAGCTCAGTGACTTTCCTCCCCTTGAGGTTTTAAAATAATTGTTTCCAATACTGGTCAATAATGGAAACATTAATCCTACAATACTGGCTCTGGAAATTGTAAACCTAAGGGCCGAAACAACACACTCCCAACAAATTCCCCGCATCGCATTCAAGTGCTTTGTTGTCGGAAAGAACAGGAATCATGGAGGTTTATTCTTGCCTATTTATTGGGAGAATCTTATTAAAACCAAAATGATATTAGCGTCCCATTTATTGACAACAATAAACATTCACCGTGAGATCAGATAGTCAGCTTGATGACGATTCTGGAATTTCGGTTAAGTACAGGTTATTTTCGCTGTACAATACACTTCAAATTCATATATGTAAATATGCATTACTTTAATGACAAGACAAGGCAATGTAGCTGTTGTGAAAAAAAAAAAAAAAAATACTAGTAAAGAATATACCATCACAGCATCAATCCCCTCCGCCATGTTTAAAGCAAATGGCCTGCCCAACTCGGGAAATCGGGTATCAAAATTATCCCCGAGATTCCCAATGGAAATACGACTTAAGAGGGCATTCATCCAATTTTTAACTAGAAAACTCTTATTTACTATAATCAAAGAATATACACTGACAAGAAGCGAAACTCAATAGAACGTTCCATTGCAGCAGCCCTGCGTTTCCGCCATTTTGGGGTGAAAGCGACTCGGCAGTCCACTAGTTTCTATGGCAATATCAGCTGCTTTGTTAAAAAAAACGTACATTAAAGCTAAAATCCAAACTGAATGATGACAACACAGAATAAAATACTATCGCTAGTGATCATCAAATCCTTTTAACAGTTTATTTTAGAGACTTTGTGTTTAAGTCTTCCACTTTTTTCACAAAACCTTTGCTCTCTAGAAACCCAGTCAGTTTGGGTTAAAATTCTTTGAAGTTCCTTAAAGTATTAGCATTATAAACACTGAATTAATACCAACATATGAAATTAAATTAAGGACATGCATCAGGAAAATTGGGAATGTTGGACAATATAACAGAATATAACAGCTTGACAGAAACTGTTTTTGCAGTGTTGTCTTATATTAATGTCCGTTAAAGCAAGACTATGTAAACAAAAAAACACAGTCACTGTGTCCAAAAGTGGCAATTATGGGATAACAGACACAGCAATGAATCATGTTCTATAAGATCATTATGTTTGTAGTGTGATTAAAACGTATTTCAGACATAGTGGAGTAATTTACTATTTCTATATTACTCCACTAGGTCTGCCTATAGGTATACGTTTTAATCCCCTGGATCACGCTACAAACATGATGATCTTAACTTTATTAATTATTAATTTATTAATTTACTATTAATAGTAAATATGTAAAGTTGCATAAAATGGAAATACTCAATAAAGTAGGCTAACTACGTTACCTCAGATGTGTAATGGTTGGATTCCACAACTGATCACATAAAACATATATAGGTTAAGACAATACAACATTTACTGTAGGTGTCAGAAAATTTACTGAGTTTGAGAAATTTTCTATTGCGTTTCTGATTTGGCTGTGAGATTCGCCGATTTTGGGTGCGTAAGATGTGATGGATTCTATAGAGTACCTCAGGGATGACGTGTTTTTGTAGGCCAACCTGGAAGTTAGCGGCGCACGGGTTCCCTCGATCGAAAGCCTATGCATTTTTCCCATAGACTTTTGGAAAATCTCAAAAAATAAGCTCTGTGTTTAACAAAGGGTTATGACACTTACACGTTTTGTCTATCTAGATAATCTTTACAAGTTAACACAACATTTATACATTTTGAAGCCTAAATAAAGTCGTCAGATATAAAAAGCTAACAGTAGGCTATAAACGGACTACAGCACACCATGGTCGCGGATCAACGTCACCACCACCAAGCTTCCTCAAACTTTATTTAGAAAACAACTTTATTTAAAAACATGCTCGCTGATTATGATCTGCGCTGTGTATGAATACTTATCCACTTTTTCATGAGAAATGCTGTCCAAATGTCCTGTTTGTCATGATGACGTCTAAAGTCGCCGCCAAAGGAAGTAGTCCCTTTTAGCAACTTGTTAGCAACCGCCGTTTTTAAGACACAATAAAGGTTTAAAAAAATCATAAGCGGGTTATAACTGGTGTGTTTTATGTCATAGATCAAAACGTGAAAATATTTAGAGGCTTTGTTAACCACAGACCTTATTTCAGGCGATTTAGCAAAAACCCATTGACTTTGGGGCGATGGAACCGGAAGTCCTAAAATGCTAACTTACTTCCGGTTTTTGCCTACAAAAACACATCATCCTTGATGTACTCTATTGTCCAGTTGGCATTTTCACCCCAAAATGGCTGCCACGCTACCGAAGCGCCACCTAGTGGCTGTTACCCTCATCTTACATTCTTCAAAATATCTCTTTTGTGTTCAACAGAAGAAACTCATACAGGCTTGGAACAACTTGATGGTGAGTAAATGATGACAGAATTTTCGTTTTTGTGTGAACTATGCCTTTACAGACGATGGAACCAGAAGTGCTAACTCTAAAGTGCTAAATCGTTTCCGGGTTTTGGCCTTCAAAAATACGTCATCCCTGCACCACATTGATTTTAGTGAAACTGCACAAGATTCTTTTCAAATTGTTGCTTCATCATCCCTGAAAGAAAAAACCGACCGAAAACTATAAAACAAGAAGAAGAAAAAACTAAATTCCCACTATAGTGTCTCTTACGGCAACATTTAGATGACTAGCATTGGGTTATCAGTTGCACTCATGACTGTCACATTTCTGAACAGTCGAGTTTGTGTAGAGTTCATTTTGGACACATATACGAATACTTACATAAATAGACCAGTTAGATAAAATGACATTTAAGAAAATCCACCAACACTCTCACTGTAAATCAAAGGCTTGTTTAATGATCTCACATGTAGTTGGTTTTATAACCTGATAAGCTTCATTGAGTTCCAGTGGTGCATTAAAAAGTTAAGTCACCAAAGCCCCTATCTTCAGTTCATATCCCCTATTTTAATCTGCCATTGTTTTCCAAGAGATTGTCTGCACCAGCATCATACCTACCGTGAAGCCCTCGGGCTGCTGTAACTGAACCTGAGTCTCAACATGGCTTGTGGTGAATTGCACAGCATTCTTGAGTGGTTATTACAAGGTGAGATATATTTGAAACACAAAAGAGTAATTATCTCAAGGTCCTCAAACAATTTAATTTAATTTCCAGGAAACAGTCTTGTAGCCTACTCTTAAAGTAACAGTCTAACAAATCAAATGCCTATTATAGTGAGCATTGCATTATAAGAGTAGAATGCTATAAAGACAAAGATCTTTGGATGAAATATTTTGTTCCAGCTTCTGTTTGTGGGCGGTTTTTACTTCTCATCTTCTTCCCTGTTACACAACAGCCGCCTCTGCCTGGAACAGAGGGTGGGTGAATGCTGCTGCCCATCGATCTTTATGAATATTCTGCATAACTGACCCTCGCAGACATGTCTCATCATAATCACTGCAATGCAAAAACAACAGAGCTGTTATACCTCCTGCTCTCTATCTCTCTTACGCACATGGTAGTTAGCAGCACTCCATTGCTCTTCAACAGGAAATCCATGTTAATATAGTGGCTTGCTTTGAGCCCAAGTATCAGGATGTTATAGCCAGCTGACTGTACACCTTACTACTACAATACATTTTCTCTCTAAACTAAACACTCAATATGGCCTCATTTAGAGACTTAAGACACAAGCTTTACTATTGAACTAAAGAAGCATTCATTGTGAAATATCAATCTTTATGTAGCCTATGTATAATCATTAATGTGTTTTTGCAAACAGTAATTTTATAAACTAAACAGTAAAGAGCTAAATTAATGTGATATGTTTTCCATAAACAGTGTGACGACTTGTAGGCTACCAAGTTTGGAGTTGAGGCTCTTGAGACTTAAAGGGGACCTATTATGCCTCCTTTTACAAGATGTAAAATTAGTCTCTGATGTCCCCAGAGTGTGTATGTGAAGTTTTAGCTCAAAATACCCCACAGATAATTTTTTATAGCATGTTAAAATTGCCACTTTTTGGGGTTGAGCAAAAACGCGCCGTTTCAGTGTGGGCCCTTTAAATGCAAATGAGCTGCTGCGCTCGGCCTAAGAGGGCGGAGCTTCAAGAGCTGATTCTCTGGTGTCAGGATCAGTCAGGACGCACAATAATGTCAGAAACTGCGAATATATGCTGCATGGAGATAGAACAGGTATAGTTTAGTTTAATTACGGTTATAACTTATATTGTCTTCTTGTTTTTATCCACTATATTAGTACAAGTCAGTTTACAGATGAGTTTTATAACGTTTATTGTACTTCACACAAAATATGAAGCGTCTGTTTTCACTCTAGAAAATCACTGTAAGAGCTTAATAAAACAGTGCAAGTGTGCATTAAAATATAATCCATAAACTCTCTCTCCCTTGCATTATCATCAACATACATAGCGAAGTACACAGAAACACTCGTTACAACTAACAGTAAACAAATATATAAAGACCTTATGCCTTTTCAGGTGGTGCTTAATAAACTGGTAAACTTTATATCCGTAAATCAACTCCGATGAACTGTTATAAAGTGCTCTCACCTTCATTACTGCCGTATCCAGTATCACTCTGGAGACTGTAAGCTGGATCACGAACAGTTTAGTGATCTATCCTTGAGTAACAAATTTTTAGCACAACCTCTGTTTTGTATTGTCCCTTTGTATTGACATTTGTTCACAGTCCAGTGTGAAATGATTCACGCAGACATAAACAAATTTCGGTAGAGTTGAGGGAGCATTTTCTTCGAAAACAAAATTAATCCACCTCGTCTTCAGCAGCTCAGATTTAGGGAGTAAATGGAGAGAACTATGTGGATTAATCCATCTAGCTACAGAACACCTAAAACGCTTGGGAGACATTCTCGTCAGTGCAGTAATGGCGGACTGTACAACTCGCTGTGAACTCGCTCAGGGCGGTTCTATGTTAAAACGGCAGTGTCTGTCGACATTCGTGAGCGGGGCCTGTGGCTAATGTGACGTCACATTGCCAGGGATCTGGAAACGGCTTGTTCTGAGACACCGCTTATGATTTATGGGGATTAAAAAAAAAGGAGTGGTTGGATTTTTATCATTATAGGGTGGTTGTGTACACACACTGCCAACACACATTTATGTACAAACACCATGCAAAAGTGAATTTTGCATAATAGGTCCCCTTTAAAGAAAACGTTGCTGATTAAGACTCTGATTTAGCTTCACTAGTGAGGATATATCAGTAATCTCAAGTTCACTTGTGTTTGTGAATGATTACATTCCATCAAAAACAGGACAGATAAAGATAAAACCTATAGTTCTATGGAGGACCACATGTGTCACGGAAATAGTAATAAAGCATATCATTAATTAATAACTAATTGTACAATAAAAATGTGCATTAATAAATGTGTTTACAAATTAATTAATTAATCTAAAAATAAATAGATTAAATTGCAAAGTAATTCATTATTTTAGTAATGGGCAGTAATTATAAAAATAATTTATAAATGAAATATTAATCCATCAATAAATGGTTCAAATTAAAAAGGGATTTACTAAAAACAACATAAAACACTCAATAAATACATCATTTAAAAATACATTTATGAATTCATCAATAAATAGTGGAATTTCAAATTGTATTTGAAAATACAATTTAAAAAGAGAAATAATTAATTGGATTCAGAAATTGAATTACAAATATAGGTTTTAATCATTAAAAAGGGCAATTCAATTAACCATTTGCATTTGCATTTCCCCGCTGTTTTTCCTTTTTCTATTAGCTATTCAATTTGCTTAACCATTTAGCTTCTCTTTTTAGCCTATCTGTTTAGCATTTCAGTGACACTTTGGGCCTTGCACACTGGGGAAACGAGGTAAACGTGGGATGGGTGTAACAAGCTCTCTGTTTGGCTATTACCTGGCAAGTCATGTGCAGACATATGTCATTGATGTGGAAAGGAGAAGGTGATTGATAGAGAACCTAAAATGGAAGAAACAATTTCCCACACACGGGATAACACAATAAATGATAATAAGTCAGCCATAATTTCTTTGGCTGACTATATCGATAGTAATGTGCCAGTTGACTATGACTATGCTCTGACGACGTTGCTTCATCTTAGGGAAAACTTGGAAGCATCCAGTCGGTATTTGGAGGACACCGTTTGGGCCAAGTTTGATGAGGTAGAGCATATAGTTCACCAAATGGGAAACATCTCAGAGTTTCGGCCCTGTCTTCTTGACATACAAAGAGACAAGGTACAGCAGCAAATCTCCCTTGGAATCTGGCACAGGGAGATAGCAAAACGATTTGGTGTTCTTGTCTTGTCTATTGTTTTAGCTATGGCTAACGACATGTAGCGTCATCATCCAATGCAGGCTGTCCTTAAAGTCCCTGACTCCCCGTGAACCGGAAGTTGCAAACGACTTTTCTCCAGTGTTGTGAACGCTACGTCGTTAGCCATAGCTAAAGCAATACAGCAATGTTTCTTACCTTATTCCCCAACGTGCAATCCTGCGATGGAGAGTTTTCAAAGACACACCAAATCGTTTTGCTAATTGAATAGCTAATAGAAAAAGGAAAAACAGCGGGGAAATGCAAATGCAAATGGTTAATTGAATTGCCCTTTTTAATGGATGATTAAAACCTATATTTGTAATTCAATTTCTGAATCCAATTAATTATTTCTCTTTTTAAATTGCATTTTCAAATACAATTTGAAATTCCACTATTTATTTATGAATTCATAAATATATTTTTAAATGATGTATTTATTGAGTGTTTTATGTTGTTTTTAGTAAATCCCTTTTTAATTTGAACCATTTATTGATGGATTAATATTTCATTTATAAATTATTTTTATAATTACTACTTTTATTGCCCATTAAAAAATAAAATAATTAATTACTTTGCAATTTAATCTATTTATTTTTAGAATAATTAATTAATTTGTATACACATTTACTAATGCACATTTTTATTGTACAATTAGTTATTAATTAATGATATGCTTTATTACTATTTCCGTGACACTTGTGGTCCGCCATATAGTTCAAGCTACTGTGCTTTTTGCAGCAGTAACCAGTTTACTATGGCTTAATCGATAATCTTTACCTTGACTATTCTTCTTTCTCATCAGATTGACTTGTGCAGTATTTGTTGGTGTCATTACAAAAGCACTGCAGGAGTGGTCACGAACGATAATAGATGGTTGTCCATTACAGCTCACTTTAAACGGTCAGTCGGATACGTGCTCGCGAGATGGGGGTGGGTAGGTGATTTGCACATCACATGAAGCAGATTTAGCTCGGTCATTGTGTAAAACATGTGCAGCGAAGCCACGTACGAATGACTGCTGTGTCCTTCACATTTACACGACCCACATGCCGCACAACGCTGCATACAGGCACGATTCCTCCAAGACGTCTTTCGTCAGTGATAAAGAGCGAGCGAGAGAGAGAGAGAGAGCAGCCAGCTCTGGGAAGTCCAATTCATTTTAGTGAACTGATTCATTCTGACGGCCCGTTCAAAGGAATCGAATCGCATGACTGATTCACCTGTTATTTTGAGTCTTATTTCAAAAGTAGCCCCAGCGGTATTCGCGCGTCATTTCATAAGGAAAGTTTGATTGAAACACAATAATAAGATATCATTAAACTATTATTATGAGTTATCGATTCTCATAATGGCTCTCATAATAAGATGAAATGTTTTTACACACCTGTTTCTGCAAACGTATAGCATCATATGGGAACTTTGATTCATTTATGCATTTTACTTGCTTAAAAGTGAATGTGTATCAATAGTTCCAAAATGTTTTTTGTTTTTTTTCTAGAAATTGAGTCACTTAATGCTTGTTATTAACAAAAATAAACAAATAAACAAACAAACAAACGAGAATAGGGCCTAAATTTAAAAGAGATATTATTGTAGGCCTAATGTCTACACTCCTAAATATTATGGAACTTGAATTTGCTTCTTGGAAAAGGTAAGATAGCCTAATTATTCTTTCTTTCTTTCTTTCTTTCTTTCTTTCTTTCTTTTCATAATATTTATTTTGTATGTTAATATTGTAGCCTATTTTGAAGTAATCTTTTCTTGTTTATTGTCAACCGTCTGTTGCAATCTGATGTAACTTTCAATTGATTCCTTAATTAAAATAAAATATGAAATCTAAAAGTTGGGAATAAATAAAAGTTGGAAATCCATTAAAAGGTTCAAATATTATAAGACATAAAACATCATTAGATGTATATCATTATAGATCCAGAGTCATTATTATGAGACAATTTCTCAATATCATAAATCTTAAGTCATGATTATGAGAATTATTTATAAATGTTTTTTTTTTCTAAGGCATGTTTATAAAAACTACTTAAATGTCCTAATTGAACTAAGACCTAATGCTGGCTTAATCTAAACCCTGTCTGTGAAACCAACTGACTTCAACCGGTTTCCATATTTCGCACCTCAGTTTTGTCTTCGCTTCGTCAATCGGTTCGACTGAAAAGAATCAGTTCAAAACAACGATTCGTTCATGAATCAAACATGAGAGAGAGAGAGAGAGAGAGAGAGAGAGAGCACCGTCCTCATAGTATCAGAGGTAGTGTGGGCGTGCACAGAGAGAGAATCCTGCAAACATTAACCAGGTGGTTTTTCCTCGCACATTTCCCTCTCATTTTCATCCTCCAAGCTGCGCTGGAGAGACTTTCCTGTGCGTCACGAGGAATTAAAGTAACTTTACTGGAGCAATGCGGGAGCCGAAAACCAACATCTCCTCGGATATAGACCCCTGAAACCCCCACAAACTCCACTCATGGCCACCGCCTGGCCACCCGCCACACAGAGCACTTTATAAGAAAGAAATCTACCGAAATCACGGGACGAGAGCTTCATAAAACGATCGACTCGCTGTTTGATCCAGATGGCGGGACACGAATGGCATGATTGGTTTGAACGGGAGGAATTGATCGGGCAGATCAGCGACATCCGAGTGCAGAATCTGCAAGGTAAGAGTGCTGGAGGCATGGGATGGGTAGAAGAGTATGATCACGAACATTGGTATAGAAGTAACTGGAGTTGATCCAATCTCTCCATTCACCTTTCGCTTTGAAAAAGATAGATACGTTTACATGTAACAATATACCGGCGAGATATAACAGCGTTGCGCTTTAGTGTTCCATTATGGCAAGCCATTTTAACATGCATTCCGTAAAACATACTGTACCTATTTTATGTTACTCATACCTGTTTTCTAAGTATTAGCTAATAATTATTTCAATAGTGACTATTACATTTTTCAGTCTCACTAGTAACAATTCAGTAATTGTCACTGAATATTGAAATAGTGAGTTCAACTAGCTTATCTAAATTTAGTTTAGATATATTTAGCAGGTACTTCAATTAGCACTGTACTTTAGCTGTTAAGGGGCTGCTTTACATTGTCAGCAGTTTGGAGTGACATAAACCAGACATTCATTTTCAACGATTGCCGGTGATTTCCAGTGACACTAGCAACAGAGGCCATTGCCAATGCAACAGAGTTGACAGATTGAGATTTTTTTTTTTTTTTGCATCTTGCCATAGGCCTAAGTATTGAGATGACGTGTCAATATTTTAATTTGCCAAAACCTGTTTGACTTGGAATTAAAACAGATTTCCTTGGCCTTCTAAAGCCCAAAGTATTCTTCAGTTTTTATGCGTACACGAGGGCCTGCGTACAGTGCCCATGATGCAAATTTTGTCACCAGTATAGTATGCGCGTACTGTATGCGCGCCGCCCGATTTTTGTAACTTTGTATTTGCAGGTCACACATGCGCATTGAATTTGTTTTGCACAAATCAGTTGTTCCACAAGGTGACAACACTGGCCTGGGCTGTTGTTTCACAGTAGAAACAGAAACTAAAGAGACCGAACAACAACAAAATACCGGAGACTGCAACGACAACAGATGCCCCCGTTAACAAGCGCTTGTGTGAAGGCTCCATGATATCGCTGCAACTTTAGATTAAAAGAGTACAGAGACATTTTTATCGGTCATAACTTCTGGAGGAAAATGGCGCAGACACTGGACAAAGTGGACAAACTTTCTAGAATGCATGTGTCGACCACCTGCATTCGCGTATGCTATCAAATGGCATATACTTTGAAAGGCTACACATTCGACTGTATGCAAACGCTAGAAAAAGTATAGTTTGGGCTTAAAAGTTGCAAAATGTAACTTATTTTTTTTTACCAAATTAAGTCATTTAATGCTTATTATTAACAAAAAAAGAAACACTATTAAATATTATGGAGAAATTCTTGTAATGCCCCTACTACACTGTACAATATTATGGCTATTGAATTGACTTTTGGGGAAAAAGGAGGATAATTTTTTTTTTTCTCTTTCTTTTTGAATGTTCTTTTGTATGTTGATATTTTATTTTTGATGTAATCTTTACATGTTTGTTATTAACGGACTTTGAAATAAGACAGATTACAACTTGTTCAGGTAACCCACAAAATAGTCAAAATTTGAAAATATGTACTCAAGCACAAGCATAAAATACTAGTGATGTTAGAAGTAATATGTACTTCATAAAATACTAAAATTGAAAAATATTATATTCACTTTTGGATAATTTCTATTATTAAATAAGTATATAAAATAAGTATGAGTAACAAGTAGTTAGTTTTAAGGAATAAATGTTACATTGGCTTGCCATAGTTCTTATTATTCAGTACTTTGTATGATAAGTAACTTGACAGCTGGTAGAAGACCCCTATAAATTAGAGAAGTTCAGACAACCAATCATCCAGACTAAATTACTAAACCTGTTGAATTTATAGACATGATGCAGAACCAACGGGTCACTGAAAAAGGCTGAATGAATTTCGTTTTTTTTTTTTTAAAGACAACTTTCTAGAGAAGGGAAGCAACAGTTATCTGAATATAGTCTGCATGTGACTGTTCACCTGCAAAGCAGCATTAGGTCCTACTTATTTGACGCATAAACAAGAATAAATCATTGCCCTGGAAAGAATTGATTTAATGAGCAGGAGTTTTACACATCACTGATTGTGCATGTTCTCGGCTTTGCCATCAATTACTTTAATGTGCACCGTTAATCGCTGCTCAGTGTTGGCCGGTGGCATTTCAGGCTGTTATATGTGTTTAGTATTGCAGGTTTCATGACTATGAATGACTAAATACATGTCAAGAAGGGAGAGAATGAACATTAGGGCATGTAAAGTAGCTCTCTGAAAACTTTCAGATTGAATATAAGCCCTCTGGGCTGCTCCTGTGCCCTAGTGCTGTTCATTGCAGTAGGGATTTAGGATGTAATGTGGCTTGTATAGGGCTTAGTGGCAGAGAAATTACTGGAGAATATAAATAAAACATAGCAGAAAACAGATGCTGGAAGCAGATTACATAACATTTTGTCTTCATTGAAAGAGCAATGCCCTCTGCATTGGACCACTGGAATTTCAGTGCAATAGTCTGCAGGCCCTTGAGAGCTTCCCAGATAATTGGGATGCAGACTCATCTCAGTGCATGTCTACTGCTGCAGGTTTGTTTTGAAAAGGAGGCAAAATCCATATCTTTATTAAAAATGCATGTGTACAACAATGCAGTTGCATTTTGAAATGTTTTAACTATTCGGCTGTCACTAATGATTATTTTGCCAATCGAGTAATCAGTCAATTATTTTGACGATTAATCGAGTAATCGGATTTTTTTGTAATAAACATAGACCTAAGTGAACAATAGCCTTTACAATTACTTAAAATACTTATATAATAACAATAAGGCAATAATAATTGGTTCAAATATAGTATCAAAAGCAAGTAATCATTTGGTTTTATTGAATTTTTTTGTGAGCATATTTTGCAAATTAAGAGTTCATCAGATAAAATATATGCATTGTATATATTTGGATATATATCAGGTACAGTATTTTTCTCAAGGAAAAAAAAAACTCAACTAATGCTGTGTAAACATTTAAATTACACACAAGGCAGTTTTTCTTATAATAAATTGATTAAACTCGAAAATTTATATTTTTAACCACACTAGTTGTTGTCGTATCGGCCACAACAACAAACTGTTGATTATCGGTTATCATTATTGGCCCAGAAATTCCATATCACTGCATCCCTCCTAGAAATAATGCTTGAATATTTTAGACTTTTGTGTGTGTTTTCCCCCTTATTCAGACTTAATAAAGCAGGAAGTCTGAAGCGTATGCTACAGGGAAAGCATCTGTTTGTATTCAGGTTTCGAACTTGGTCTGTAAGTGCTTTTTATCATAAAGGTCTAAGAATCTTCTAAAACGGTGATAAAACAAAACCACTTGCCATGAAGCATGCAGAGTGCCACTGATGATAGCAGTCTAAGAGTCCGACATCTGCTGAAGCGTTCTGAAGTGCTGAAACAGAGCCAGTGTGCACTAGGGTAGAAAAAGTGCAATAAAGTAGAGATCAGTGCGACTATACTGGACTCTGTTTGGATGAGTTGTCAAGCAGGACAGATTTTCATATGAAGTGTTGAATGAGAAATTGCTCAAATACCCCCTCCCTCCCTGTTTCACGTGCACGCTTGCATACTTTTTAGGCACTTTTTTTAGGAAGTGCTGGTCTACATTAGAAGGCTTTTCAAAAAGAGTTGACCGTAGGGTAGAAGACTGAGTTTGCAGAAACAACTTGAAATCAGGATAGTATCTCCCTGTCTTTTCCGTTATTCTCTTGTGTTTATCTGTAATTTTCCTCAGGCAACTGAAGCAACTCCGATATCCACTCAGCACAAATTTAGCCTCACTTTAAAGTCTTCCCTTCTGTTCCCTGTTTATGCAGGGAACATGATGAAATGATGAAATCTAAGTAGTTCATTCCTGTCGTGTGGCATGTTGTTTGGTTAAAGGGATCATCATTTACTCACCCTCAAAATTTACTCTTCCAAACTTTTATAAGAATAGATTTTTTTCAGATAAGAAAATATGTTGAAAAAGAAATATCACAGTATTTTTGTCCATATAGTGAAAGTCTTTGGGGTACAATATTTGTAACATTCTTCAAATGATCTACTTTTTGTGTTCCACAGAAGAAAGAAAGTCATACAGGTTTGGAAAAACATTAAAGGGGTCATGAATTGAGAAATCAACTTTTCCTTGAGCTTTTGATATATAAGAAGTCATTGTACTATAAGAATATCCTGTAAGTTTCAGAACTGAAAACTTCCTTGTTCCTATCGCCGCCTCTGCAGAAGAAATGAACGCCGACTTCATCGTTGCAACGTTAGTCCCACCCACTGGCGTGTTAGTGAGATGACGAGGAGAGGAGAGCGATACAGGACTAAAAATAACATTAACTTTCAAAGGATCCTAATGCTAGGAATATGGTTGTTTATTTTCAACAATGTGAATATCTCAGTTGAGCTTTATTTGTATTCGGTACATTTGATAAATAAATCGCATTTCGGCGCAGGCTTTGCAAACAGACTTTTACGATATGGACTCGACAGTAATGCAACAACATGTAAGTAACTGTTAATTCTAATGCTTGATCTGATATGTAATGATTCATGTACTGTCAGATGTTCTTTGTCTATGTGTCAGTAAATCAAACCAGTGACTAAACGGTCAACTTCACGTTGTTTCTCTTGGTAGGATGAAAATAATCTGTTATTTAAACTGTGATTAAATTATATATAGAAAGCAATCAAAGAACGCTTCCTTTACAATCGCTAGAGCTGTCAATCAAACAGCTTGAGTTTATCAGTGATTGAGGTCTGGATACGTGCCAAAACTCCCGTTTTATTCAACGAATCTCTTAGTTACATCGTGTTTGCACTGTTAGTTAAGATGAAAGCATTCGTTAGTGTCCAGAAATTGAGTTGCAATGGCGAGATCCCTGCATTCATGTGCTCAACAACATGTCTGTGATCGGCTACATGCTCATCACTGCAACCTTTTATGCCATGATCTAAATATAATGCTATAGATCTAAACGTAATGCTATAATCAACACTTTTCACGATTAGTAAACCTTGAGAACTGTAATAGTAAAAACGTGCTAAAAGTTTCGAGAGTTCCACAGTAATACTTAGGTATTTCATAGGCAAAGATGTTAGCCAATCACAGCAGTGGGAATTTAATCAGTTTAATCAGCAGTGGGCATTTAATCAGTTGTTGTTATAGTGCAGAAAGGAACTTGGAAACCTTGGAATGTTGCTGGTATTTCCCTTGATCTTCTTTTTAGATTTGAGGGATTCTGTTTGGCTCTGGAACATCTAGAGCCACATCATCGGTGGAGGAGAGCCGTACTGTAGGTGTACCATTATCTATATTTAGCCGGCACTTTCTCCAGCACGCATGAGCGACTTGCCTGCCTGACATAGGCTGCATGTAAGGAGGATGCAGCTGAGTGCTAGAAACCTCTGCAGCTGAGAAATTATGTAAGCTTGGTTAACTCTATAGTTTCCAGGCCAGTTACTGGTGAATCTGAAAATTAGGGATTACTTTAATCACGCTTTGCTTATGGGATGTTTATAGTGTGCTGTTCGTAAATATGTATATGCAGCGTGAGTTTAGATTTTCATATTGATTATATCATGGGGACAGCGGTCATTTTATTAGTGATGGTTGCCAATAAAATCATCGCTATATTGTTCACGTCTGATTTTCTTGAGTCATGGTACAAAACTTGCTTTTAACTTTTCTAAAACATTGCCAATTGACTTCCATTATACGGACAAAAAAAATGATAAAAAAAAAAAGAAGTGGGAAAAAATGATCCTTGTGCCTTTTGTGATGGTTGCTGAACTATTTTTTTTTTTTTAGGTAATGAGAACATCAAGAAAGCTGTTTTATTAGTTGCAGGTGTTTCTGACGGCAGTGGTGATGAATAGTATCAGTGTTCTTCTGTCAGTTTTATAAATAGTCTCATTGTCTAAAACCTAGCTTTCCTGATTAGCCAGTCATCTTGATAGAAAGATGATAAAAGTCTTATTTAAAAGCAAATGGTGTAATGACTTGGACTTAAATGAATGGAATTGTTCATCATAACAACACATCCATCCTTTGTCTGTCAAACTCTATGGTTTTGTTCTCGTGAAACACAAACCGTCAAGAGTCAAAGGGGTTTTTTCCATAGCAGTTTTGCAAAATTGTCAGTTTTACATTGTTGACTGCAACTTGCTTAGAGAGAGAAACAAGCTCTAATTGCTCTTGCATAAGAGTATCTTGGTGTCAAGTAGAGTTTGGCTTTTGTGAAGGGATTAATTAAACTCTTTCGGCTGACAGATAATAGCCATTGTCCAACAAAAACACCCCTTCTGCTGATATTCAGAGCTAAATGCTCCAGGGTTACAAAACTGAGATAGTACAACTTTTTGTCACATGTCTGTCTGTTTTGCACCATGTTCATTTAGTCACATTTTCTCCTTTGTTCCTTGTTTACCGCCACTTGTTTGTATCCTAGGTTACTCATTTGATTAGTGTCCTCAGTTCAGCTGTTTCTTGTTAATTATTCTTGTTTGCTCCTGTTTCCTTTTGTAAAAGCACTCAGTTTCAGTTCAGTCTTCGTCCTGTATTTATTATGTTATGTGGTGTTTTGTAGTGTGATTTCCTAGTGATTTTCCTGTTCCTTGTTCCTGGTGTTCCATTAAATATTATTGAAGCTATCTCCTTCGTCGTGCATTGAATACTACAACCACCTAATCGTGACAGAATACAGGACCAGTTGAAAGATGGATCTAGCAGCAGTGAGTCTGGATTTGGCTGGCCGGGACTTGACTGACTACCTCATGGAGTTTCTGTCTGAGAGAGGCTACATTTTCACCATCACGGTAGCATGTGAATTTCCTGAACCTGTTTCCGTGAGTGAATTACCTGATCCTGTTCCCGTGAGAGAATGTCCTAAGCCTGTTGCCCTGAGAGATTTCCATGAGCCTCGTCCCAAGATGGCCGCCAGTCCATAGCCTCGTCGCAAGATGGCCGCCATCCCAGAGCCTCGTCGCAAGATGGCCGCCATTCCTGAGCCTCGTCCTTGGATGGTCGCCGCTCCTGAGCCTCGACCCAAGATGGTCACCACGCCTGAGCCCTCGGTCAAGATGGCCGCCGCCACGCCTGAGCCCTCAGTCAAGATGGCCGTCACCATGCCTGAGCCCTCAGTCAAGATGGCCGCCGCCACGCATGAGCCCTCAGTCAAGATGGCTGCCGCCATGCCTGAGCCCTCGGTCAAGATGGCCGCCGCCACGCTTGAGCCCTCGGTCAAGATGGCCGCCGCCACGCCTGAGCCCTCGGTCAAGATGGCCACCGCCACGCCTGAACCCTCAGCCAAGTTGGCCACCTCACTTGTGCCTTTAGGCCTTTTAGTGGAGTATGAGGGGATGTCCTGGAGCCCAGAGATGGTTCCAGCCCCTGAGTTCGCTCCACTGTCTTTGCCAGCCCCTGAACCTGCTCCAGTGTCTGCTGCAGCCCGTGACCAGAGTCCAATGATGGCTTCAGCCCGTGACCAGAGTTCTATGATGGCTTCAGCCCGTGACCAGAGTCCAGTGATGGCTTCAGTCCCCGAGTCAGCTCCAGACTCCGCTCCAGTCCCCGAGTCAGCTCCAGACTCCGCTCCAGTCCCCGAGCCCACTCCAGCCCGCGAACCCGCTCCAGCCCAGAAACCCATAGCTCCTCCCAAGAAAACTGCCCGATCCGCCATGGCGCCCTGAACTACCTGCACCGCCCTGGTCACCTGCACGGCTGGTACCACCCTGGAGGCATCCTACCTGTCTGTACCTGCCCACAACCTCCAGGGTGCCCGCCCCCCCTCCCTGGTTGGACTTTCTCTGGCGCGAGGTCGTGCCTTCCGGGAGGGGGGAGTAATGTCACATGTCTGTCTGTTTTGCACCATGTTCATTTAGTCACATGTTCTCCTTTGTTCCTTGTTTCCCGCCACTTGTTTGTATCCTAGGTTACTCATTTGATTAGTGTCCTTAGTTCAGCTGTTTCTTGTTAATTAGTCTTGTTTGCTCCTGTTTCCTTTTGTATAAGCACTCAGTTTCAGTTCAGTCTTTGTCCTGTATTTATTATGTTATGCGGTGTTTTGTAGTGTGATTTCCTAGTGATTTTCCTGTTCCTTGTTCCTGGTGTTCCATTAAATATTATTGAAGCTATCTCCTTCGTCGTGCATTGAATACTACAACTACCTAATCGTGACACTTTTTTGATTGTATACATATGTGCCATTAAAGGGGTCCTATTATTCTTTTTTACTTTTTCAATTTTCCTTAGTGTGTTTTGTTGCTGTTTGAGTATAAAAAATATCTGCAAGGTTACAAAGCTCAAAGTCCACTCCAAAGGGAGATATTCTCTTTAAGAAAACACTTTTCAAGAACTACAACAAACAGCTCGTTGGGACTACAACACACTTCTTCCAGATCTTGTGAAGTCACAGTGTCACCCATTTAAATAACCCTCACCCACGGAATATATCCTTAGGAACGTACCACTCTGTAAAATCTGTACTTGCAAAAGTTCTGCATTATCCTCTTGTTCGTAAACAGGGGCTTTCGCACCGAATAGTTCTAGGAACTCAGTTATAGGAACTAGCCACTAGGATAGTTCCTCGGGAACTAATTTCTCCCCCAGGCCATGTTCCTGGTTGCATTCGCACTGGGAATAGGAACTCTGAATCGGCTGACAGCGGCGTTTTTAAGCGCGGCATTTACAAACTCGTGAATGGAGGATGCCGTGATCGGAGCTGTGTTTGTTGTGTGTCGTGGGTTTAGTGATAACAGCGATGGAATGAAAACACATAATTTACGTGACTGAAAGAGCAAAAAGTGGGGCTAAGAGATTAAATCTCATATGACAACTTTCAGTATTGCATATCATCAAGGCGGAGAAAAGAACAGCAGGTAAATGCCGTTATCACTGTTTTCCATGTTCGTGAAGTAAATATGTTTACACGGCTTTTTAAAAATGCTAGGTGCCCATGGTTGACATGCGTTACACTTACGTCACTGATAGTTCCTATAGTGCTGGTTTAGACCCTACTCTGAAGTAGGAGTTAATTTAGTTCCCCCAAAAGGAGTTCCTAGAACTTAAATCGTTCCTAGTTCCTGCAGTGCGAACACGGCAAAATCCGAGTACTTCAGCCAATACTTCTAGGAACTATGAAAAGGTTCCTCCGGGCTGAAAGCCCCTATTCTAAGGGTCTGTGTTGGGCTCGAATTGGAATGGCAAAATGGATGCCATTATTAATATTTACACCTGATCAGATGCAACTCGCAGTTATGGTAATGGACATGACATTTCCAGAACACGCTCTAAGCAGTTTGCCAATCACAACACATTGGGCCAGCTAACCAATCACAGCATATTTGGCATTTCGGAAGGAGGGGCTTCATCGAAGCAGGAACCAAATGGGCCATTTGAGACAGACTGGGAAGAGAGGAGCTGCAATAATGTAAAATATGTGAAAAATAATGAATTTTTTGAACAATCAAGCATGAAAACCTATTCTAGCACACCCAAAACAAAATCAAGACTTTGAAAAAGGGCATAATAGGACCCCTTTAAAATATGTTTTATAAGTAATATTTTTTGTACTGTTCTTCATTCACCCAACCACTTCATTTCTTTCTTTTCATCTCTTTATACATTCTGCACATCTGTGATCGGAAGTGAGCTCTTTTCTCTTGACATTGCACAGCCTGACTAGTTACCTCATTCCCACTCCGGGGACATGCGTATGATTCGTTTGATGTTTGAAAAGTGCTGTTCACATTGTGAAGTCCTTAAGCCTCTAAACAAATATAATTGTGACATTTAATCCCTTTTTAAGCATGTAAACGCTTTTCACTTCTTTTATCCGGGAGTATAAGTGCTGCTGAGAGTATAAACGCTTCATTTTCATTAGCTTTGGAAATATTTTTATGGGTGAATATCACAAAATCTAAAGGAAGAAATACGAAAATATTTTTGCACAAAGAAAATAAAGCCTATTTTTAGGACCATAAAGAGGTTTTGCATTGTGACATAATTTTCATGACAATTAAGGACATATTAGTTAGTCATTACTGCAATACAAAAAAAACCTTTTCTCTCGCATTTTTATTTATAGACCTTATTACAGACCTTAAAATATAAAACACTTGAATGCGTTCCGGTAATGATAATTTGGAAGTAAATCCTGTTTAATAAGCATGGGAATAATGTTACAATGCAAAAACGGTTCTGAAAGTAAACTTTTTTTTTTTCCTTTATGCAAAATGTCTTATTGGGATGAAATGTGACCTGAACATATAGTGCTTTATAATAAAGTAGCATTCTCCGTCTAAAGTACACAGGCAGTGGGTCTCAGTGTAGTACGTGTAGCCCACTCGATCAGGATTGAGAAGCGTATCTAAATGTATTTATTTAGACCAGGGAAAACATTGACATGCTCACAATGGCTGCTTTCAGAGTTTTAGAAAAACTGAAGCATGACTTGGTAACATTATCCTGTGTGCCATCTTTTAAATGAATACAGTAGAGTTTTTGACCATTTAACTTGTGTGTGGAAACCCCCAAATACATTTCACAAGACCTTCTTTTGTGTAGTATAGTGTTTGATAAATGTACACTAGAAAGAATGGACAGCAAAATGCTCATAAGTTCACGACCACCAAAATCACAGTGCCATTACATTTGGTACAATTTGAAATATTACAAAGGAGCCAATATAGGGACAATACTGATCCAGCCAGTGCATTTACATTTTATGTTTTTGCAAAAATGAAAATCGCAATTGGCATCATTAATTTTAAATATGCGTTTAAGCTCACCTTTAATTTGGTAGCCTACCCAAATAAGCGAATTCAAGCAAATTCTACCTACATTGCTGATAGTATTTGAAACCGTTGTTTGGATTGTTTTTCTCACAGTGCTTCAATGTTACCCAACATATGCCGGATATTCCACTATGACTCTTCAACAACTATTTATAGAACAGATTTCAAATTCTGATCCTGCACCAGCCGATCAACTTCCATTGAGATGAATGGGAAGGGGAACACAGTTTATAGACCTCCTTGGTTGCACTATAAATCAAACTCTTATGTTGTGCTTTTGGAAGCCCTTTTCATGAGATGACTACATAATCAACTAGTGGTTTGTATTTTATGCCCCTCTCCAACCATAAATGGAAAACTCTCCTGTTTGAAATTCACAATGTCGCCTGATGATAAGAACGGTTGGTTTCCTGCTGGATATCATCTCACTTGGCAAACCCATTCTTTGCATGTTAAGCAAATAAGAGTCACATGATTCAGAGTCTCTGTGTGTTTATTTCAGGTGACTGAAAGTAAAGAGTCCTGAACAATAATAAATCTGGTAACTGTGACTTAAGTGATTCTGTTGGTTCTAAATTGTTTGCATTTGATTGTGAATTTGATAACATTTGGCAAATCTGAGCATTTTAAGAGATGATTATATATCAGATAAAAGGTTCTTTCACAGGATTTGCATTTCACCAGAAGAATTATGTCATTCTGTTTGATAGAACATGAACACATGCTTTCATTGACGCATGCACATATCGGAAGGAATTTAGTTTTTAGCTTTGTTGTTTCTTGATTGATTTACTATGAATTATTATTTTGAAGAGCACGTACAGTCATCATAGCATAAAGCCACTTGTCTGAAGTGAACTTCTGTGGACCTCGCAATGTAGACGTTGGACAAAATGAAAATGTGTCAGTGTCATGTAATATTAAGTTATATGTGGAGCCTGGGAACTGAAAATAGAGCAGAGTTTGCTTTGTTAGGCAAAATTATTGCAAATCAGCTAATACTTAGCATATGGAAAAAGCATAAGAATATTTCTAAAGCCGTCATGTTATAAATTCATTCAGCACTTGATATTATACAATAACATTAATGAGGGCTGCAACCACTAAACGTTTATAAAATACAGTAATGAAAACGACTGCTTCATTATTGATTAGTCACTTTTATTCATTAACGATTTTATTATTGATTAGCTGAGTCGTCGCACAGAGAACCTCCATCAGTGAAGAAGTGTTGAAAAATCCATTTCTATTTTAAAAAAAAATATTTTTTTTTTTTTTTAAATTATATAATCAAATAATAGCACACCCACAGAGGAGGAAAGCACAGTCATTTTGTTGAAAGTAACGATTTGTTGTTAAACATTAAGGTTAAGTTATAAATTAACCTTAAATGGATCTTAAATGCAACACAGATGCTTATATTTTTATATGAATGATAACTTCAAAAGGTGTAAGTGCTGTAAATGCTTGATTTTTTTTTTTTTTCTCTCTCATGATTTTTGTGTGTGAATCTCTACCTTTCACACATAAGAAAACCTTTCAAAAAATATTTGGTGCGTAGTTCTCACCTGTCAGGGACACCGACGGAGGCAGGCAGGTAAGTGTTAAACAGGTAGTTTTATTGAGACAGAGGCACGGATACTGGCAGATGGAGAATGCAGGTGAGTGAGTGAACAAGCACTTTGGAACAGTCACTTAGCTGGAGTGTAACAGATGATGGAAGAGGATACGGGAATCTCAGGTGAGTAACAGGTAAGGAGTCCAGGCATGAGAGACGTAGTGCTTACCATTGACGAGACCAGACACCGTGGTGGAGTGAACATAGGGCTTATGTAGTAGTGTGCAGGTGATTGGTGACTGAGTGCAGGTGAGGAACCAGAGGGATGCTGGGAAGTGGAGTCCGGGGAAGGTGAGACAGACGGTGACTGTACTCCCCCTTCCCGGTAGGTGCGTCCTCGCGCCGTAGATGGAACAACCAGGGAAGGAGGGAGGGAGTCTTGACAGGAGAGTGACGGTGCAGGTAGATATGAAGACTCCAGGATGGAGCCATGGCGGGCCAGGGGCTTCAGGGCGCCATGGCAGGTCAGGCTCTTCGGGAAGCCACAGCAGTGCCGGCCGTTCGGGAGGTGGCGGGGCATGCCCTTTGGGTTCCGTGGCCTTGGCCCAGACCCCAGGCTCGGGGACGGATGAAAAAAAAACAAAAAAAAAAAAAACAAACACACAACACACACCACACTTGGGCGAGACTCTGGGTGTTTGGGCTAGAAAAGACTCTTGAACGGGCTCAGGGACTGGAGCCAATGTGTGTTGCCCAGACACACATAAATGCTAACGCCATGATAGGTACAATAAAGTCCTCTGGGCTAGGAGCTGGAGCCGGCATGGGACGAGGACGGGAGTCTCTTCTGGACTCAGGGCGAGGACGGGAGTCGCCTCTGGACTCGGGACGAAGGAGGGGGACTGTGGTAAGGGACTGGAATCATCACTGGACTGAGGTCAGGGACCGGATCCTGGATGAGGAAGAGATTCATAGCTGTGGCGGCGGCCATCTTGACCGAGGGCTCAGGCGTGGCAGCGGCCATCTTAAGAAGGGACTCTGGACTGGCTGCCATCTTAGGAAGGGACTCTGGAGATGGGGACTGGCGAACAGGGAACTTCCTTAAGGTAGTTCGAACAGAAAGGAAAGGGTCCCTTACTTTCGTTATCAGGTCAGTATCTCGAGGGAAGATGGGAGGTTCAGATGTGGAGATCATGGTGACAGGCGTGGATGAGGGTGACTGTGGTTCAGTGGCGGTGATGTCTTCATCCATCTCACCGACTGTGAGGGAAGAACCACCCAACCACAGCACATAATCAACATACTGTGCCAGGGAACATGTTGTTGCTGCCGCTGGGACCTACTGGTACAGATGGTCATCTAACCCACCCCAGAAGACGGTCTTCAGGGTGTCATCGTTCCAGGACACCAAATGAGAAAGTTTGAGGAACTCCTTAACATAGTCCTCAATCGGGCGGTCATCCTGGAACAGGGTGAGCAGACGGTTAGCTGGCACAGTATGTGAAGTGGCAGATGGATCATATGGTCGATCCCCGCCAGAATCCGTTGGGCTCTGCATAAGGTCTGGTCTTCTGTCAGGGACACAGACGGAGGCAGGCAGGTAAGTGTTAAACAGGTAGTTTTATTGAGACAGAGGCACGGACACTGGCAGATGGAGAATGCAGGTGAGTGAATGAACAAGCACTTTGGAACAGTCACTTAGCTGGAGTGTAACAGATGATGTCTTTGTAGGTGAAGGATCCATGGGGAACAGAGAACAGACGATGGAAGACGAATGGAAGAGGATACAAGAATCTCAGGTGAGTAACAGGTAATGAGTCCAGGCATGTGAGACATAGTGCTTACCATTGACGAGACCAGACACCATGGTGGAGTGAACATAGGGCTTATGTAGTGGTGTGCTGATGAGTGTTAACAATGGTGATGGCTTGCAGGTGCAGATGATTGGTGACTGAGTGCAGGTGAGGAACCAGAGGGATGCTGGGAAGTGGAGTCCGGGGAAGGTGAGACAGACGGTGACTGTGACATCACCAAAAACTACAGGAAATATAGAATTATTTTTGCACAAAGAAAATGAAGCTATTTTTAAGACCATTCATTGTTTTTGCATTGTGACATTATTTTCATGACAATTAAGGAAATATTAGTAGTCATTACCCTAAATGCAAAAAATGGAAAATTCGATTAATCAATGAAAAAATCTTCAGATTAATCAGTTTATATGCAGTATTTACAACCCGAATTCCGGAAATGTTGGGACATTTTTTAAATTTGAATAAAATGAAAACTAAAAGACTTTCAAATCACATGAGCCAATATTTTATTCACAATAGAACATAGATAACGTAACAAATGTTTAAACTGAGAAATTTTACAATTTTATGCACACAATGAGCTCATTTCAAATTTGATGCCTGCTACAGGTCTCAAAATAGTTGGGACGGGGGCATGTTTACCATGGTGTAGCATCTCTTCTTCTTTTCAAAACAATGTGAAGACGTCTGGGCATCGAGGTTATGAGTTTCTGGAGTGTTGGTGTTGAAATTTGGTCCCATTCTTGCCTGATATAGGTTTCCAGCTGCTGAAGAGTTTGTGGTCGTCTTTGACGTATTGTTCTCTTTCTCTTTATTTTCTTTATTTAGTTGGCATCTGCAGATGGCACGGCAGATTGTGTTTACAGACAGTGGTTTCTGGAAGTATTCCTGGGCCCATTTAGTAATGTCATTGACACAATCTTGCCGATAAGTGATGCAGTTTCGTCTGAGGGCCCGAAGACCATGGGCATCCAATAAAGGTCTTCGGCCTTGTCCCTTACACACAGAGATTTCTCCAGTTTCTCTGAATCTTTGGATGATGTTATGCACTGTAGATGATGAGATTTGCAAAGACTTTGCAATTTGACGTTGAGGAACATTGTTTTTAAAATATTCCACAATCTTTTTACGCACTCTTTGCCCATCTTTACTTCTGAGAGACTCTGCCTCTCTAAGACATCCCTTTTATAGCTAATCATGTTACAAACCTGATATCAATTAACTTAATTAGTTGCTAGATGTTCTCCCAGCTGAATCTTTTCAAAATTTCTTGCTTTTTCAGCCATTTGTTGCCCCTGTGCTTTTTTGAGACCTGTACCAGGCATCACATTTGAAATGAGCTCATTTAATGGATAAAAGTGTAAAATTTCTCCGTTTAAACATTTTTTAAGTTATCTATGTTCTATTGTGAATAAAATATTGGCTCATGTGATTTGAAAGTCTTTTAGTTTTCATTTTATTCAAATTTAAACACGTCCCAACATTTCCGGAATTCGGGTTGCATGAAATTTGGTGAACAGAAACACAAACAGAACTGCTGACCACAGCAAAATGAACTAACAGTCCTAACAAAGACATTCTCATGAAGGGTTCCAGCTCTACTCATGTTGAACCTTCAGACAAACAGAGTTCAGGCCCGTCTGTCACACTTGAGAGCTCAAAGCTGTCCTGCACAGCCAGGCAGTGGCCTTTTGTGTTTGAGCGCTGGCTCTTTGGAGCTGGAAGACGGCCCCCTCATTAAACAGACATGGTCTGTGTAGAAAGATGGAAATGACTGTGTTCTTGGCTGGGGCCCCTGGCCTGAAATGCTTTATAGCTCCTTTGGCAGGAAAAAAAGAAATGGAGGCTGGCGTGTTAATGTTCTTTGTGATTTCTACAAAGGGATTACTTTTGTAGTACTGTAAAATTGATATTGCTTCACTAAAGATCAAAGTTATTATCTTGTTTCATATCTTATATGATTTTATATAGTACACAAACGTGTATCAACTTCTAATAATGTAGGAACCGTTCACACAGAACGTGTTCAGAACCTGCTCAGAACCTGCTAGATGGGAAAACTAAGGTATATTGGTATCATATCATGTTTTGGCTGATACTAGAGTTTTTTTTATGTCAATATTGTGTATATGTGCATTTTTCTTCTATTTTTACCTTTAGATTAATTTTGCCATTATCAAACACTCACTTAAGGTTAATTTAATAGCACTGTTTAATGTAATATTTAGTTAATTTCAAAATGAATATCCATTTTTCATTCTGTCCATGATAATATTATCATGCCTATATTCATTTGCATGAGTGTTTGATTTTTTTTTTTAGTCAAAATAGTACAGGATTTAAATATCAGCCATTTATTAATAATTGTCTCATCATGTTGTGCTTAAACTAAATTAAATATAAATTAAAAGATAATTGGATGATGCATATGTACACAGACCAACAATTAAAAATAACATATTCTAGTGTGAACAGAACATTTATCTTTGGGCTTGACAAAACAGCTAAATTCCTGTAGGTGATCGAAACTTTACCAACCCCCAGCATGCCATACTGGGCTTGGTAATGCAAGAGCAGCCATTAGTAACCAGAATCCTTTGCAAGGATTAACTGTTTATTAGGGCCGACCAGAAACAGCTAGTTCTTGAAAGCCAGGAAACACTGTGTTGTTTCATTAAACTTTTACATATTTGAACATGGGGTTGTTTTTAGTTAATATGTATTTGAATTAAAGAATATGAAGTCACATGGAAAACGTAGATAAACATGTAAAATAAAGTGTTTTAGTTGACGTAATTTAGCACTAGCTGAATTCAAGGAGACATTTAAGAGCGGTCACATTACCCAAACATTGGCCTTGTATTCTGAATGATGAATTATCTGCCAAAATAATTTTTATTAAAAAGAGCTTTATTGTGAAGCATTTATGGTCTTATTAAATGTGTTGTCACAAAAATGGTTTTAACTTGGCCACTCTCTGAATGTGCACTATTGTGCTGTTGAGTTCTGTGTATGTGGCGACATGCCTAGACTTCCTGTTAGACTGTTGGGTCATTATTCCATCACGGCATTTGGACCACAGTTATTGATTCCAGCAAATGGAGCCTCTTTATGTTGTGGCACTAAATATGAATGAGGAAAGCCATGCCTCCAGAGATATCCCCATCAGGATCTTCCCGTGTGTGTACTGTACACCTATAAAATCCAAATGAGCCACCGGCAGAGGAAAAGAAAACTTGAGAAGAAACCATTCATCATGAGGTAGACTGTGTAGACGCTCTGCCTAACGGATCATGTAATCAGGCACAGTCTCATGGGAGTCTCCCCAACCGCCACCATCTCTCTAGGCCAGATGTCTTGTATTTCAAAGCATGTACACAAGGTCCAAATAACATCTGACCTTTCCTCCCAAACATAAAGCAATAGAGTCACCACTTAGTATCTACCTTTTTCACAGTAGAAGCAAATTGTTATTACTCATACTGTAAATCAGACGTGATTTATTTTTAACATGTTTTTTGTACTGTTGATGAAGAATAATGATAAAGCTTAACAGAAAATGCTACTCAGCTGGTTTATGTGGCTTGTATGACAAACTACATTCCCCACCATTCTCTGTGGCAACATAAGAAGGATAAAATACAGATAAAGCATCAGTTACAGAACTAATTTTTTGCTTTTCATTTTGTTTTGTAAATGCTAAAAAGCTTCCAATATTTGTTGGAAAGTGCAAGAGCAACAAATTAAAGGGCTAGTTCACCCAGAAATGAAAAAAACTGTCAATCAATTACTCAGCCTCATGTCATTCCAAACCCGTAAGACTTTCGTTCATCTTTGAAACACAAATGAAGATATTTTAAATTAAATCTGAGAGATTTCTGTCCCTCCATTGACAGTCCACGCAACTACAACATTGTTGCTTCAAAAAGTTCATAATGACATCGTAAAACTAATACATATGAATTGAGCAGTTTAGTCCAAATTTTATAAAGAAACTGCTCAAATTTCATAAAGCAAAGCTCAAACGTGCTGCATAACACGAGAATGAACCTCACTGGTTCCTGCAAAGCTCAAACGTGCTGTGTAACACGAGAATGAACCTCACTGGTTCTTGTGGAAACTCAAACATGCTGCGTAACGAGAATGAATCTCATTGGTTCTTGCAAAGCTCAAACGTGCTGCGTAACATACAAGAATGAACCTCATTGGTTCTTGCGAAGCTCAAACGTGCTGTGTAACACAAGAATGAACCTCACTGGTTCTTGCAGAAGCTCAAACGTGCTGAGTAACACGAGAATGAACCTCACTGGTTCTTGCGGAAGCTCAAACGTGCTGCGTAACACACAAAAGGATGAACCTCATTGGTGACATGAGGGTGAGTAAATGATGACAGAATTTAAATTTTTGGGTGAACTAACCCTTTAAAATATATACCCCACCTCCCTTAAAGGAGACATCGGATGCCAATTTTCCACAAGTTAGTATTACTCTTTAGGGTCTTCATGAAAAGTCAATAACATACTTTGATTAAAATTTCTTAATGGTTGTGTAAAAAAACACCCTTTTTACCTTGTCAAAAACAGCTCTATTCACAGTGAGCCGTTTCGGTGCATGTACCTTTAAATGATAATGAGCTACTGTTTACCCCACCCCTATCTTCTGTGAGCGGGCCGTAAACACTATTTGGCAGGTATTGCATTGAACTCACCATTCATTCAGACAATCGCCTTAATGCATTGTTCATTATAAACGTGCAGTTATGAATTACAGTGAGAAGTTTCTAAATAGAAATGACGACACATGTTTGTTCGACTGTATTATTTTGATAATGAACAAGCTGCGATGTCACGTTTGCAGTGCTTTGTTGTGTGCGCGAGGCGCCGGCGCGATCAAACAACAGTCTTTGCAAGGGACTTGCCTCATCGTCATGGCAACGGTTCGTGGCCAGGTCAGATTACGTCAGAGTTTGTTGTCGTTTGTTAGAAAATCATACCACACTGCTCAGACATTCCCCGACCCAACAAACGCCGATTAAACATGTTCAGTCGGGTGAAAACAAACTCTGACCAACGGCAACAGACGCCGACAGGGGTATCACACTAGCTGCGTCTCATTTCGGAGGCAGCGTCCTGATCCAACAAACTCCAACAGACGTGTTTGTTGGCGTTTATCTGTGCGGTGTGAACTGACCTTTAACTTTAGCTGCATTCGTCGTGGAACTTGCTAACTAGCACATTATTAGGAAAGGCGATTTGCAAAGATTCATAAAAAAAAATCTATAACGTTACTCACCTCTTCTGGGGGTACTGATCCATCCTTCAGGAACTTTTTAGCAAAACATAAACTTTTTAGCGCAGACAAAAACGCATATAGGTAGATCCGGGGGCGCATTCCCTTCAAAAACAAAATTAATCCACTGTGTCTTCAGCGGCTCAAATATAGAGAGTAAAGGACGACTTCTATGTTTATTCTTATATCAAATAACAAAACACCTCAGTTGCTTTGGAGACATTCTTGTCTACACCTGCGCGGCGTCGAAACAATGGCGGACTGTTACAGCTCACTCAGGGCGGGTCTATGCTAAAACAGCAGTGTCCGTCAAGACTCCTGGGCGGGGCCTGTGACTAATGTGACATCACATTGCCAGGGATCTGGAAACGGCTTGTTCTGAGACACTGCTTATGATTTGTGGGGATTAAAAAAAAAGCACTGGGTGGATTTTTATCATTATAGGGTGGTTGTGTAGACACACTGCCAACACACATTTATGTCCAAACACCATGCAAAAGTGAATTTTGCATCCGATGTCCCCTTTAAAAAAAAGGCCTTAAAAAAGCCAGGTCTTAAAAATCCTCAAATTTGATTTTAAAAACCTGCAGATACCCTGAATAAAGCAGTTTACATGCAAAGTGTAATTGGGGTGAAAGGCAAAGATGTAGGTGTGTCAGTCTGGATTTTGCATAAACAGTTTATGGTCTTTATCACAAAAAGAAAAAGAAAAACCGTTTAAGGAAACTGCATACGAAAACACCCTGATTGCATTGATTTGCAAAGCCATTTATAATATATTTGATAAAGAGAACAGCCTTACGTAAAGTGCGTTGCTCAGGAGCACAATGATGGTAGTTTTTTACTAGCCCGGACCCTTTCAAAAGCATAGTTTTGCTTTGCTCATTTTTTGTAATGTTTATTCTTCATGTCAGCACTACACAGCAAAGTGTAAAACATTTGGGTTTTAATGATGTTTCTACAAGTGTATGTGCATTCTTAGCGTAATAATGCAAAGACAAGCAAAGTTGCCATTGGCTGCTCATTAAATAAAACAGCTCAGTGGAGGTTTGCCGTTTATAGGCACCGGTCATTCCACATTGACTATAATGATTCTGTGCTGTTTGTCTTTGTTGCCATGGTGTGCTCACAAGTGAGCCATTGCTTCAGGCTACATGTGATTAATAACATGGAGCTGCTGTTTTAGATGAAGCAACTTCTTGCCGTTGCCGTTTCATCTCCGTGCATCATTTACCTCCGCTGACGTGACACTGTTGTTTTTGTTTCTCTTCCAGTTGAGAGGGAGGTGGTGCAGAAAAGGACATTCACCAGATGGATGAATCTACATCTAGAAAAGGTCAGTAGGAATTTATTTGGATCCTATGAACCCAGTAGATGGAGTTTATAGACTTCAGATGTTCAGATTATCCTCCTTGTGCACACATCGAGGCGTCTTTGTGGTGGTAACATGTAGCCTACTACAAACAGGAAATGTATATCTCCTTCTCTCTGCTGAATTATTAATGAAGGAAATTGAAATTGTAATTTCTTAGCATTAATTATGCATGAGGTAGAAACATTAACCTAAATTGTAGGAAGAATATCAGGTCTGAGGAAATGTTTTGGGGAGGTAGTGGTATAATTTTACTGTTGTACAATATTTCCCACATGTGCCAATGGCAGTCAAGAAGCTGCATTTTGCTCACATTTTATTTAAAAAATAATTTACTTAGTTGTGTCACAGAAAATGAAGACAGGTTTTGATCTTTCTTATATATACATATAAACTTAAAACACCTAATTTTTTTTCACAAGTTAATGTAGGATTAACTTTTGACTTAAAATGATGACTATTATTATTTTAATTTTTTTGTCAAATGTTTTGATTTTTTTCTCTCTGATGCTCCCTTCTCTCACTTTCACTCTCATATCTTCCTTACCAGAAATGGCGAGACGGACACAAAACACACACACACGTATTTGCATGAAGCATTAGTCATTGAACACAACAGTAGGGCGACTCGTTTAAGCCTGCTCTTTTGTTTTCTCTGGCAGTCCTCCACTGCTCTTCTTGTGTTGTAGACAGCTTATAGATTGTAACGCTGCCATTCTTCAGGCCTCATAATACTGACTGAAAACACTCAGTGATGAATCCTTTGTGTTCATACACAATGTCGCTCTATTCTGTGACCCTGAGTTTGGCTTCTTCTCAAAACTTTGACCCACCATTGGACAATTACACTTTGTCTGTTCTGTTTTGGTGGAAAATTTCACCTTTAACCCTCAAGTTTCCACTGTTGTCCCATCATATCCTTTTTATTCTTCTGAGAAATGTTATTGTTGAAGGTGCGTGGATTAAATTAACCAAGTTAATCAGTGAAATTAACAAAGAGTAAACTTTAAAGGTTAGTTTACCCAAAAATTTTAATTCTGTCATCATTTACTCACTCTCATGTCATTCCTAACCCATAAGACTTTCGTTTACTACCACTTTGACACATCAAAATGTTCATAAACTATGAATTGAGCGGTTTAGTCCAAAGTTTCTGAAGAGACTCGATCACTTTATATGATGAACAGATTTAATTTAGGCTTTTATTCACATAAACATTCATCAAAGCACACATCAGATATGGTCAACGGAAGCTCAAACTTGCTTGCTTGACGTGCGAGAACCAGTGAGGTTATTTGCCGTGTTACGCAACACATTTGAGCTTCCGCAAGAACCAATGAGGTTCATCCTTGTGTTACGCAGCACGTTTGAGCTTCTGCAAGAACCAACAAGGTTTGTTCTGGCATGTCAAGCAAGTACGGTTGAGTTTCTGTTTATGTTCGTTGATCAGTGTCTATTTATAAATAAAATCTAAATTCAGTCTGTTCATCATATAATGTGAAGTTTCTTTAGAAAATTTGAATTAAACAACTCATTTGGATTAGTTTTACGATCTCTTCATAAAGTTTTTTAAGCGACAATGTGGTAGTTGTATGGACTGCCAATGGAAGGAAAGAAAGCTCTCAGATTTCATTTAAAATATCTTCATTTGTGTTCCGAAGATGAACAAAAGTCTTACGGGTTTTGGAATGACATGAGGGTGGGTAAATGATGACTATTTTTTTCATTTTTGGGATAACTAACCCTTTAACTGTTTATTTATAACTTTCTCAGTTATGTTTTAAGTATCAAAAATATAAAAACAAAGAAATAAAATGAGAAATTTTTGACAAAGTAAGAATATAAAACTATAAAAACAATGTGGATTATGATAGGCATGTAATTTAGTTTAAAAAATGGATGAGTATTTTGCAAACTTGGGTATCTTTGGAAATCTGAGTGCAGTTTGAGATTACAGGGGCCTTTTTCTCTTTAACTTTAACAGTAGTCAACATTTGAATTTGTTTTTTGGATGACAAATTTATTTTGATTATATTGTTGTTTGACATTTGAATTTGTTTTCATATTATTTCATTTTTAAAAATACCCTTTTCTCTGCACTTTTTCCTCTTATGAGATCTGTATTTTATTCATAGGTTCAAAAGACTTTATTGTCATTGTACTGCTGTGTAAAACAACAAGATTGTTGGTATCCTGCGTTCTCAAACATTCACATAAGACAACAGTATAAAAAAGACAACAAAATATAGACACAACAACAAATATGAAAATGTAAATGTAGATTAAATGTTTTAAAAAAAGATCCATAAAATAAAACAATATGACAGAAATCTAATATTTTGTACGAGTTCAAATACTGAACTGCGTGTTTTTTTGCTGTGCAGTGCAGCCCTCGAATGGAGGTGCGGGATCTGTTTCGTGACATCCAGGATGGGAAGATTCTGATGGCTCTACTTGAAGAACTCTCTGGATGCAAATTGGTGAGAATCATTTCAGTAGATTTTCTGAAACATTTTACTTCATCTGTTCCCATGAATGACTAAGAAAACTCTGACCTTTAATCTTTCAGCTGCATGGGTTTAAGCCATCCTCACATCGTATTTTTAGACTCAATAACATCGCCAAGGTATTGACATTTCTGGAAGAAAGAAATGTAAGTATCGTTGAGGTCACACACCCTCAAAAATAGCAAATAAAAACCCCTGAATGCCTTTCCTGAATGTGTGATAAATCTGTGTCTGGCTTTAGGTGAAATTAGTCAGCATCGATGCAGCGGATATCGCAGATGGCAATCCATCCATAGTGCTTGGGCTTATTTGGAATATCATACTGTTTTTCCAGGTACCATAATCTTGTTTTCTCCCTTTGTGTTTGTTTATTTTTACATCTTTATGCTTTTACATTTGGATTAGTCCACATTTGATTGGATTTAGTTAGGGAAAATAATTAATCAGTGGATTATTTGTGACTCAAATTGTGAATAAAAAAGGAATGCAATAATTTACAAATCTCATAAACTTATATTTTATTCACAATAGAATATAGATAACATATCAAATGTTGAAAGTGAGACATTTTGAAATGTCATGCCAAATATTGGCTCATTTTGGATTTCATGAGAGCTACACATTCCAAAAAAGTTGAGACAGGTAGCAATAAGAGGCCGGAAAAGTTAAATGTACATATAAAGAACAGCTGGAGGACCAATTTGCAACTTATTAGGTCAATTGGCAACATGATTGGGTATAAAAAGAGCCTCTCAGAGTGGCAGTGTCTCTCAGAAGTCAAGATGGGCAGAGGATCACCAATTCCCCCAATGCTGCGGCGAAAAATAGCGGAGCAATATCAGAAAGGAGTTTCTCAGAGAAAAATTGCAAAGAATTGAAGTTATCATCATCTACAGTGCATAATATCATCCAAAGATTCAGAGAATCTGGAACAATCTCTGTGCGTAAGGGTCAAGGCCGGAAAACCATACTGGATGCCCGTGATCTTCGGGCCCTTAGACGGCACTGCATCACATACAGGAATGCTACTGTAATGGAAATCACAACATGGGCTCAGGAATACTTCCAGAAAACATTGTCGGTGAACACAATCCACCGTGCCATTCGCCGTTGCCGGCTAAAACTCTATAGGTCAAAAAAGAAGCCATATCTAAACATGATCCAGAAGCGCAGGCGTTTTCTCTGGGCCAAGGCTCATTTAAAATGGACTGTGGCAAAGTGGAAAACTGTTCTGTGGTCAGACGAATCAAAATTTGAAGTTCTTTTTGGAAAACTGGGACGCCATGTCATCCGGACTAAAGAGGACAAGGACAACCCAAGTTGTTATCAGCGCTCAGTTCAGAAGCCTGCATCTCTGATGGTATGGGGTTGCATGAGTGCGTGTGGCATGGGCAGCTTACACATCTGGAAAGGCACCATCAATGCTGAAAGGTATATCCAAGTTCTAGAACAACATATGCTCCCATCCAGACGTCGTCTCTTTCAGGGAAGACCTTGCATTTTCCAACATGACAATGCCAGACCACATACTGCATCAATTACAACATCATGGCTGCGTAGAAGAAGGATCCGGGTACTGAAATGGCCAGCCTGCAGTCCAGATCTTTCACCCATAGAAAACATTTGGCGCATCATAAAGAGGAAGATGCGACAAAGACAGTTGAGCAACTAGAAGCCTGTATTAGACAAGAATGGGACAACATTCCTATTCCTAAACTTGAGCAACTTGTCTCCTCAGTCCCCAGACGTTTGCAGACTGTTATAAAAAGAAGAGGGGATGCCACACAGTGGTAAACATGGCCTTGTCCCAACTTTTTTGAGATGTGTTGATGCCATGAAATTTAATCAACTTATTTTTCCCTTAAAATGATACATTTTCTCAGTTTAAACATTTGATATGTCATCTATGTTGTATTCTGAATAAAATATTGAAATTTGAAACTTCCACATCATTGCATTCCTTTTTTATTCACAATTTGTACAGTGTCCCAACTTTTTTGGAATCGGGTTTGTATCTTTTCTATGTGGCTTTAAGTGGCTGTGAGAAACGATGATTTCAATTATTTCAACGATTGCATATGCAGCAACTTTTGATTCTTGTTGGATTAGGGTCCAAATTTGCTCTAATCTTATCTTGTCTTTGAGACAGGACAACTCTATTATGACTTATGTGTAGTCATTGTTTAGATAGGACTGAACAGTTTACTGAGCAGCATGATAGGAAATGCCACCACGCTGAGCAAATGGTTGTCATCTACTCGTTCAGTAATGACCTGTTTGTATTACAGATCAAGGAACTCACAGGGAACATTAAGAGCCAATTCCCCTCCTCCTCCAGCCTGTCCTCCATACCCACCAGCTCTGATTCAGACACTTCCCACTCCAGCACACCCTCAGATGAGAGAAAACCCACCATTGCTCAAAGAGGTCATGGGAAGGCAATCAAGACCCTCTTGCAGTGGGTCCAGAGACGCACTAGAAAGTAAGAGAGATTTAAGTGACCACTGAGAATATTTTTTAAGTAGTTGTGCCATATTTTGTACCAGCTGTTGGTTCAAAGCATTGCTTGCTACTTTGTTCTTCCAGATATGGAGTTGCTGTACAGGACTTTGGAAAGAGCTGGACAAGTGGTCTGGCTTTCCTTGCTGTGATAAAGTCCATTGACCCTAGTCTGGTGGATATGAGGAGGGCTCTGCTCCGAACGCCCAGAGAGAACATTGAGGAAGCATTTAGAACAGCACACTACAGTCTTGGCATCCCAAGACTCCTAGAACCTGAGGGTAAATATTAAAGAGATATACAGTGAGATACAGTGAGAGAGTTATACAGAGTTTATATACAGTGGCCCCAAAAATGTACAATACTGTTCAAAAGTTGCAAAAGCATCTGCTAAATGAATAAATGTAAATGTAAAATATATGGCACTTGGTTTGACATAATGCAAAGACATTCATATATTAAGCGAGGCTGAAGTGTCCAAGCACTGTATTACTAATGTAACACAATATATCTCAGCTACCTTTCAGATGTCTTGAGGACATTTGTCATAGCTTTGATTTGTTTTATATAGCTATTGAAATACATTAGCACAGTTGAACTAAAAATGTCTTTCCTCAGATGTGATGTTGAATCCTCCTGATGATCAGTCCATAATGACCTATGTGTCCCAGTTTTTAGAGCACTTTCCTGGAATTGAGGAGGTAGGAGCTTTTCAATGAATTATAGCATCAATATACAACAAGTCTCATACATCTCAACAAAATGTGCTTTGTTTTATTGTTTTCTCCAGGATGAAACGTCAGATATTTTGGAAAGAAATAAAGCCAGTGCTCGTATGAATGAACCTCCTGTTCGGAATGGAGTTCAGAGAAAACGGGAGTCTTTTATGGTCAAGAGAGACTTGGTTCAGCCACCACCCAAGATCTTCATCTCCTCTGTGTCTGAAGATCGTGAGCAGATCACCTCTCCAGTCCTATCACAGACCCCTGAGGACAGACCATGGACCAGTGAAGGGTCATCAGTGGGTTCAAGTCCTAGTCCTGCAAACGACAAGCCCCTTTATCACCCCTTGGACTTAAACAAAGACGTGTCCTCCACAAACTCTCCCCAACCTTCGTTCTCGGATTCTGCTGTCAACTCGCCCGACTCGTGGAGCGAAGTACTTAGCGAGACTACTAACTCTCACCGGATCAATGAGGATCCTATAATTGAGAGCAGTATGGCTGGTACTGTTGAAGTGACCTCAGATTTAGGGTCACCATTTTCTCCGGAGAGCATGCCAGAGAATCATTTGGAACGTGAGCTTTTCATAGATGAGGGCAACTATTCCCTCGGCTCCATGGATAGTTTACATGCCAAATCCACTGTGCCATCTGAGGAGGACGATGCTTACAAATACATCTTAGATCTGAAAGAAGAACAATCTGCTGATCATTCACCCAGCGACAACATGAAGAATAAATCAGATGCAGGATGTTTAGAACAAACTGAAACCAATCCTTTGGAACACCAGGAACCAGTCAAGCCATCTTCTGATGATCCTTCATGTTTGGAAAGTGACTCAGGATACTTTCAGGAAAGCAAGGAAGCCATGCCAGCTCAACCTGAGGATGAGAGTCCACTTACTTCCACCGTTGATGAAGAAGTGAGTGGAAATCTGGAATCTGAATCTTTTCAGGACAATGTAGAGTCTTCCAATACAGAAGCCATGCAGAGGAACGCTCTGGAATTAACAGATGGACCTGAGGTGAAGCCTTTCATGATTGAGTATGACAGTGAGCCCGAATGTCCAGTTTTGCAGTTTGAGAGGGTTTCTATATCAGGAAGTGAGGAGGATATTAAACTGTGCACTGATCTGACCGAAGAACCGACAGAGGAACCAGGTAAAAATGATCTTGAAAATGGTCATTCTGAAACCAGCAAGGATAGCAGTGACCTCCATGATGGGGAACAAGTAGGTGTTTTGGAAATTGAGGTGAAGGATGTGAAATTTGATGACCTGGAAGAACCTATCTCAGACCAGAGACAAACAGAAGTCGAAGTTCCTGATGAAGATCAGGTGTGTTATATGTGTGGAGGTCCAGTCGCGAAGAGCTCGGCTGAATCAAGCGAACAGGGTGACGATTGTGTGTCCCATTTAAACTCAACTGAGAGGGACTGTAATTCAGACTCACGACATTTCAGTGAATCAGAAGCAGGTGGAAACTTTGAGGACAATCCAAGGGAGCAGAACAATGAATTAAATGGAACTGTAAGTGATCTCGAGAATGAGCCAAGTGAGAGTAAAGGTATTCATGAAGATCTGCTTATTATAGGTAAGAGCAACATGGAAAGTGGGTCAGACGGCATAAGGAGG
This sequence comes from Mylopharyngodon piceus, assembly GCA_039654765.1. Lineage (NCBI taxonomy): Eukaryota > Metazoa > Chordata > Actinopteri > Cypriniformes > Xenocyprididae > Mylopharyngodon > Mylopharyngodon piceus. The sequence continues at coordinate 22,624,483 of CM077449.1, forward strand.
ACTGAGTTTTCCCACAATACAAATGGTGAAAGCCAAGCTCAGGTTTCAGACAATACGGAGCCTGGAGGGGCCAAGGATAACAGGCCTGTATCAGTAGTGGACTCTCACTATGGCGTTCTGAAATCTGTCACTGAAGCCTTTGTGGAGCCTCTTTCTGACGCCACCAACCATGATGGAGAAAACGACTCTACATCAACCCAGCGACAGCATCCAGAAGTTTCCAGCTTTGAGTCACCAATTGAAGCTGAAACCACCTGTAAGGATTCAGAGCCCATAATTGGTGTCCGTGGGTACATTGAAAGACGCCCTGCGGAGCTACGTCTGTCTCTCAGCATGACTCCGCTTCAGCCGGCCCCACCTAAACGTTCACTTACTGAATCGGATACGGACACCGAAGACACTTCCGAGGACCACAGCAAGGGATATAAGTCGAGAAAGGTTATTTTTCATTCTCACTTTCCTTTAGCCTAGAAAACAAGGCTCAGTTTAATGCACAGACTGACCTACAAACTGAAGCAGTGGTATCAGCATATGAGCTGTTTTAGGGTCATGGCCTCTTTTTCCAAATGTAGTTCACTTGAGCGCTTTACTCAAAATGATCTCTAGCTTTAATGATCTGTTACAGCTGCAATCGAGTCCTGTGAGTATAGCCCAAGTATTCAGAGCCAGAAGAAATAATACTGTATTAACTCTCTTCTCTAGAACGCTTTCCATCCGCAAATTAAAGATTGATAGTTGAGATGAACTATGAAAGACAAGTTTAGTTCCCTCACATAACCAGTATGTGGATCAGCTCTCTTTAGAGCTGGGTTCAGTAGCATTGTCATCCACTCTCCGTAAACCATTAGATAAGGGATAAAAGTATTTTGGCTTACTTGGAGCTGCACATGCTTTTACATATTGAGGCAGTGTGAGTTTCAGTCAGGTTCATGTCATTTCCCTATTCTCTCTCCTTTTTTCATTTGACCTTTTAATAAGAGTGTTAAAAAGGCCAAAAGGGAAAACAATAGAAGTTGAGATTCTGTCATAAAATGTAATTTATTCCTCTGATGGCAAAGCTGAATTTTCAGCATCATTACTCCAGTCTTCAGTGTCACATGATCCTTCAGAAATCATTCTAATATACTGATTTGGTGCTCAAGAAGAAACATTTATTATTATTATCAATGTTGAAAACAGTAGTGCTGCTTAATATTTTTTAACAGTGATAGATTTTTATGCTTTAATGAATAGGAAGTTCAAAAGAACAGCATTTATTTGAAATGCAAATCTTTTGTGACATTATAAATGTCTTTACTGTCACTTTTGATCATTTTAATGTATCCTTGTAAATTATTATTTTTATGGCCTTTAGTATACTTGAAGGCAAGGATGGTCATTATAGTGATAATATTACCAGAGTGGATATTAAATAGCTTGAGTATGTATTCTGGATATTGAACCTCAATCTTGCATAATAGATCACTCCATTCTGCATGTATCCATCTAGGATAGAGCGGGATCTTTGCATCTCCAGGAGCAAAGCCCGTTTGACAGGCACCCAGGAGAATGGGGTGCGGTGGAGCCTGATTCACCAGCTGAGCATTGTGAGCTCATTAAGATGGATGAGGACCTGACCAGCGCCGGTGCCAGAGAAAACACTGAGGCTCTGAGGTACAGCTCTATTAATAGAGTCTGCTACAGATACACAGTCTATGCCACAGGGGAGCGTTCTGTTTTCTGAAGGACGTGACCTCATAAGCCTCTTAGATCCTTTGCAAATTACCTTAAATGTACTTAATGTTTAGTTTTGAAAACTTTGGTTGACTTTTGGTGAACACGTCATATCCATTTCAGATTAATGATGCAAACATTGTGATCTCATAGCATGTTGTGTTACTGTAAAGTGCAAAAAAAGTGCATTTTCCATTACAGCTGATTGAAGTCATGAAATTCACTCTCTTGTTTTTGGCTGGGATTCAGTCTGTCATGAATAAATTAGCTTAATTGTAACTTAGGTCCATATAAGGTTTCTTAGAGTTCAGTGAGGCATATGAAACGTGTGTTTTATCAACCATTACAAATTTGTCATTCTTTTAAAAGGGAAGGAGTGGTGACGGATGCAAGCCAACCTTTGACTACTGTACACTTGAGAAGGGTCGTTGACACCAGTGAATCAAAGGTTTGTTAATGTTCATGATTGTGCCTCCCAATAAGCTCTGTTAAAATGTACTTATATCTTATGATATACACTACCATTCAAAAGTTTGAGGTCAGAAGATTTCTATTTTTTTTTGAAGGAAATTAATACTTTTACACAGCAAGGATGCATTAAATTGATCAAAAATGACAGTAAAGACATTTATAATATTACAAAATATTTCTATTTCAAATAAATGCATTCTTTTGAACTTTCTATTCATCCAATAATCCTGAAAAATATTTCACAGATTCCACAAAAATATTCAGCATCACAACTGTTTATAACATGATAATAATTAGAAAAGTTTCTTGAGCAGCAAATCAGCATATTAGAATGATTTCTGAAGGATCATGTGACACTGAAGACTGGAGAAATGATGCTGAAAATTCAGCTTTGCATCACAGGAATAAATTACTTTTTAAAATAGAAAACTTTTCAACATTTAAATTGTAATAAAATTTCACAATATTACTGTTCTTACTGAAATTTTTAATCAAATATATGCAGCCTTGGTGACGTCTTTCAAAAACTTTAAAACATCTTACCGACCCCAAACTTTGGAACAATAGTACATGTAATTATGTCATCTTGCAGTGTAGGTGTCCACATTGTTAACTTTTTCTCTGGTATTAAATATATTGACATCTACTTCTTTAATTTCACCAATCTGTTGTTTTCTTTTTAATAGGGACAAAATGGGAAGACCTTAGACTGCAGCAAAGTGGACAGTACCATCATAAATAAAAGGTAAATGAAATCATATATTCGTATTGAATATATCCAAGACTGGTTAGATGTACACTATATTGCCAAAAGTATTGTGACACTCCTCCAAATCATTGAATTCAGGTGTTCCAATCACTTCCATGGCCACAGGTGTATAAAATCAAGCACCTAGGCATGCAGACTGCTTCTACAAACATTTGTGAAAGAATGGGTCGCTCTCAGGAGCTCAGTGAATTCAAGCGTGGTACCGTGATAGGTTGCCACCTGTGCAGTAAGTCCATTCGTGAAATTTCCTCACTACTAAATATTCCATGGTCAACTGTTAGTGGTATCATAACAAAGTGGAAGCATTTGGGAACAACAGCAACTCAGCCACGAAATGGTAGGCCACGTAAAATCACAGAGCTGGGTCAGTGCATGCTGAGGCGCACAGTGCGCAGAAGTCGCCAACTTTCTGCAGAGTCAGTAGCTACAGACCTCCAAACTTCATGTGGCCTTTAGATTAGCTCAAGAACAGTGCGTAGAGAGCTTCATGGAATGGGTTTCCATGGCCGAGCAGCTGCATCCAAGCCTTACATCACCAAGTGCAATGCAAAGCGTTGGATGCAGTGGTGAAAAGCACGCCGCCACTGGACTCTAGAGCAGTGGAGACGTGTTCTCTGACAAATCACGCTTCTCTGTCTGGCAATCCGATGGACGAGTCTGGGTTTGTCGGTTGCCAGGAGAACGGTACTTGCCTGACTGCATTGTGCCAAGTGTAAAGTTTGGTGTAGGGGGGATTATGGTGTGGGGTTGTTTTTCAGGGGTTGGGCTTGGCCCCATAGTTCCAGTGAAAGCAACTCTTAATGCTTCAGCATACCAAGACATTTTGGACAATTTCATGCTCCCAAATTTGTGGGAACAGTTTGGGGATGGCCCCTTCCTGTTCCAACATGACTGCGCACCAGTGCACAAAGCAAGGTCCATAAAGACATGGATGAGTGAGTTTGGTGTAGAGGAACTTGACTGGCCTGCACAGAGTCCTGACCTCAACCCGATAGAACACCTCTGGGATGAATTAGAGTGGAGACTGCGAGCCAGGCCTTCTCGTCCAACATCACTGCCTGACCTCACAAATGCGCTTCTAGAAGAATGGTCAAAAATTTCCCATAAACACACTCCTAAACCTTGTGGAAAGTCTTCCCAGAAGAGTTGAAGCTGTTATAGCTGCAGAGGGTGGGCCAACTCCATATTAATCCCTACGGATTAAGAATGGGATGTCATTAAAGTTCATGTGCACGTAAAGGCAGGCAAAACTTTTGGCAATATAGTGTACCTAATCCTTGGCTAAATTTTATTTTTATTGGTCATTATCAAAATGAAATGTTATAATAATACAAAGACTCAGTGAATCAGCATGTGGTGTGATATAGTACAATTATTATGTTATCTTACAGAAACAATCAATCCCAATTTTCACCCTTACCTCATGCAATATAGCAATTGTAGTGTTGGGTTTGGATCTAGTATGACACTTAAAGGCTTAAAACCTGCTCGGGCAAACACTTCCATCACTGTTTTATTAGACTTTGTGCCTCATCCACAAAACGGGAGTGTTCGTATTGTTCAGACTGGGCGTCGTCTTTGTACCTGGAGTGTAGGGGGGTGTGGCATGAGTTGTGTTTACCCCTCTAAGGTATTTTTATTTTATATTGTCAATGGCAGTCCTGCGGTGAGTAATTAAGTAAACCGTTTGCGACAACAGTCATCTAGGAAAGGTGGAAGCACAGTTTTGAGACACCCATGCATGCCTAACACTTTATTTTTTTGCACAGGAAAGCACTGTAATTTTACATGACAAGATGCTTTCTTGACTTTTACTTGACTTAAAGAGGTCATGACATTTTTATTTTAATATGAGGTTCCCTTATAATATAAACAAAGATTTTTTTTTTTTTTTGCCCCTTCACTATTGCATGCAATAAGTGCTTTGAAAACATTATCTATATATAAGTGTCATTTACAGACATATCATTATGAAATCATTTACTTTGGGTTTACAGCTGCTGTCAGATCCAATTCAGCTGAATGCTTCATCTGTCAACAAGTTTCTTTGTGAACTCTCCATTACACTGTGCCTCGTTTACAAAACAATCTGCGGTCAAATTCTCTGAACAAACAGGCAAGTGTCAAGCCATAAAGCAACTGAACGCCTGTGGGCGGGGCCTATGGTGCGTAATTATTCGCCGATGTCTTGCTCTGGAGGCAGTCATATGCAAATACAATTACCTGTGTGACGCCACAAGTCCCCCAATATCCAAAAGAGCTGTTTTTGGAGCTTAATTAAATAAATGCTTTGTTTATAATAAGGAGGATGTTTTAAGCTATGAAACTTGCAGGATGTTGTAATGGTACAAAGACATCTTATATGTCAAAAGACCAAGGCAAATTTCATGTCATGACCCCTTTAAGTTTAATTTTCAACACCCCATGAAGTCACTTGACAATCATTTGTTTCCATTGTTGATATGTTTCCTATTTAAACTACAGTGCAGGATGATTCATTAATATTTTTGGTTCGTTTTCTTGAAAAAGAAAGACTGTACATTTTAAATGTGTATATCTGCAAAAGGTTAATTTAGTCAACTTTTAGGAGTACTTCAGCATATACGTAGATTAGCATCAAAGCTAACAGAAACAGACTAAACAAAACTGATGTCATAGGGTATTTAAAGTGCCCCTATTATGCTATTTTAAAGGTTCCTATTTTTTCGGAGGTCTCCTACAATAGGTTTACATGCATCCAAGGTCAAAAAACACTTTAATTTTCTCATTATATACATTGCAGCATCACCTCTTTTCTCACAGTTTCTGAAACGTTTTGATAAAGGGTTCAGTCTCTCTAAGCCCCTCCTTTCCGAGAGCCTACTCTGCTCTGATTGGTCAGACGGCCCAGTCTGTTGTGATTGGTCTGCTGCTTACAGCGCATGTCAGAATCGACATCACAAGCCAAACTCTTCTAGGCCTCAGCTGCAACTACAGTGTTTGAGGACGGGTCAAAGTAGACATTGTTCGTGGGCAGCCAATGAAAACCATATGCTGGCATTATGCAAATGGATTACTAGCCTACATAGGATGTGCATTAAGTAAATTGCTGGAATTAACCTAGGGCTCGTTTCAGGCAGTTCAGTATCAGTTCTTTTGGGACTCAATTTATCGTGCACTTTGATTTTTTTTTTAAACTTTGCAGACCTTTTACATTCACAAACAGCTATATTACACACTATATAAAAATAATATCTGAAAAAGCATAATATGGGCACTTTAAAGCAATGGGCTGAAATTCTAATACTAATGTGTGCACTTTTGTTTCATTACAGCTTGGAGAGCAAGACTGCTATGAGTCCAGAAAGCACATATGACACAACCCTGTCCGACCTTGTCTACATCCTCTTGGCTGCTTGGCTCTTCGTCTACTGCCTTCTTGTCCTGCCTCAGATTGACTCAAGGACGCTTCCTAAACTCCTCTTCAACTTAGATGAATGACTGCAATATTAATATACAAGAAAATGAATGCTTACACCTACAACTCTGATCATGCTCTTATAGATCAGCTTCTTGACATAAAGGTATAGTTCACCAAAAATGAAAGTAGTGACATTCTGATAAACGTTTCCTTTTGTGCTGTATGGAACATGAGGGTGAGTAAATTATGGCAGTTTTTTTAGTGAACTATCCCTTTAACATGAACCAGGACTCAAATGTTTAAGGCGTAAATAAAACAGATTGGAAAATTGGCCATATCAATCAGCTTTGTTGCCTTTCATATTTTCATTCACATCTGCTGCACACAAAGAAAAAGTGGAAAAGTGTTCTTCTTCTTTTGAATGGAGGGTTTTTGTAATCAGTCTCAACTTTTACAGGTCCACACGCAACACAATAGATTATTTATAATGCTTTAGAAGAACATGCTTTTTGGCCTTTTATGTTGTTTGTACGTATACTATATGAAGAAAAAGCATCTTTAAGACTGCAACTGTTTGTATAAAATAAGCGAAGGTTTTTGGTATGCTTTAAAGCTGTTATGCTATGAGGTTTTTGAATGTATCTTTTAAAAAAAAAGTGATCACATTACATACACCCCTTTATTTTTTTGACATATTTTTAGTAAAAATGAAGGCTTTCAGTACAAATAAATGCTTAGATTATATTCCACCAACATTTATTTTATATATATCTCACATAGGGCTCTCTAAGTTAAGAGACACTTGTATGGTGTCAAAAGCACTTTTTAAAACTCAAGACATGAACTGCCAAAGATTCAGTTAAACATACTGAAACCTCCCAACATAGTGAACAAATCATGAATTTGCCTATTCTTTGAATAATAAATCCTGCGCTTACAGTGTATATTTTATGCATTTTACAAAATGCAAGAGCACACAAAAATCTTTAACTCATGTATTAGTCATTTTACACATTTATAAATACATTGTAATGACTGAATTTGTAATATTGACACTGAAGTTGTTAGTGGTGGTTTTAGGTCTGATATCAATCCCTAAACAGAAAGATTTAATGTGAGCCTGTGGGGCTTGTAATATGTTGTAAAAATGTTGCTTTTTTCTTATATTTCCTACATTTTAAGCTGAAATGTACACTTCCACAATATAGAACAAGCACACTGGCTGCTGAGTGCTAGTCGCATGATCATAGCAAATTAAAGTGAGCTCTGGACAAACCCAGAATGTTAATGCATTCATTTACACGCTTACAAAATATGTCCAAAATTGTGAACAAGCCAAACTTTCTGCATGAGAATGTGTATGGGAAATAACTTTTGTCTTTAACATTTTTTAAAAGTCACCAGGTGAATCTATGTCCTGCTTTTGTAATGAAAATTGTTACATTTTCATGTTAAAATGCACTGGAGTGCAATAAATGATACATCTTTTGGTTGCCATGTCTGTTGTGTGCTTTATTGTGTCGTAATTTTATACCTTTATTATTTAGTCTAGCCTTTTAGCCTTAAAATTCATATTTAAACTACTTTAGGTTCACTGTCTATGGTTTTGCACAAAAACAAGTCAACAAAAGCCACAAAATCCTCGTCCTTGTGGGGACATTTTTGGTCCTCATGAGGAAAACGGCTTATAAATCATACTAAGTGATGTTTTTCGAAAATGTCAAAATGCAGAACGTTTTCTGTGATGGGTAGGTTTAGGCTTAAGGTATAGAATATACATTTTCTACAGTATAAAATCATGATGTCTATATGTCCCCATAAACATGAAAACCCAACGTGTGTGTGTAAGCTATGCCCTATTGTAAAAAGAAAATATCGTTAGGCGTGACTAATCATATTAATACACATACTGCTTTTTAATAGGAAATACTGGAAATTGGATGCAGATATATGAAATAACTTCAGCAGCAGAGTGAGAGAATCTTGCTCTAGTCACCGGACATACTGAAAATCTTAATTTATTTGCTTGTAGCGTCACCTGCTGGTCGACTCAAACATCTACGTTTGTTTATATCTGTCCACGTCGAGCTAATCAAGCTGTCGAAACACCTCAGATTAATATAGCTGTAAATAAACAAATAAAACTACTGGCTAAGCACAAAGCGATATAATTTGCATACTTCATATTCTGCTTAAACTAGTGTGAGATGATATATGATAGAGGTAACAGTTGGTCGACTCACTGACAGTCAAGCAGCAACTGTGGACAGGTGATCCAATTAGCCTAAATTTAGAAAATTCCACTGTTGTCTTCAAAGAACGACGCCATTGTGTCATCTAACGCGGTTTTACTCGGATGATCCAACCAAATGTTGTTCAAACTCACTTTAATCCCACAAAATCTGGTAAGTGCTGCAAAATTCAATCCCCCGAGGTTTAGTGTCTGTTATGGTTGCATATGTGGCACTTTCCAGGAATAGGGTACAATTTGTTGCCCCATTTAGTTTTTTTTAAGCATTAGAGGCACAAATCTCATGTTTTTGAACGATTAGATATGTTAGATAAACTATTATCTAACATGAAATCAACTTATGACAAGTAGCTACTTTTAAATGGAGCATTTTTTTAGATTTAGAAGTCTTTTCATTATACAACAGTGTGACATTTTGGGCATAATCTGTTGAATTCAATTGTAGTAAAATATTTTTATTAATATTTAAAATATATTACAAAGAAATGTAACAGTGCTTAAAATTGAAAAACATTATTGAAATATTATTTTATATTTTACCTTTTTATTTAAAATAAAAATAATACAAATATTAAAACATTTACTATAATATTTTTTAAATATTTTCATGTTTATTTAATATTTATTCTTAGACAACCAGCATCACACCAAAATGTTCTTCATAATTTCCTGTCATTTTTAGTTCTCATAAGCTTGATTTGTATTTATGATTATGTATTTGTAACACAAATTTAGTCAATGTAAGCACTTGTAAAAACCTCTGAAAAAATTATTTATAAAGCTAAAATATTGTTGTACTGTATATCTTGCTTTAGTTCGCCAGGATTCTTCTCATCTGAGGTTTCTGTTACCATTTTCGAAACTGGCAGCCCACTTACCAAACATATAACACTATTTTTGGGCTACAAGAACATTAAGCCCCCCCTCCAATGATTTCAGGTAATGCAAAACATATCCAATGGTTACTCTTTTTAATTATGTTTTTGTAGACTGTGGTCAAAAAACACACCAACAACCAGTCTGTTTTTTGAAGCTTATTTACTTACACCAATAAAAAAAGGAATTAAACTGTTCACATCTTTACACCTTATTTGCATAAGCCTCTATCATTGCACAAGGTACCGGCAAACTATATTAATGTTCATAAGGCAGACGAGCACTTAATAATCACAAATTTTGATTTAAGAAAAAGGGCTGAGGGAATGTTCTTATTTGGAAAAGCTAAATAGCAGCAGTGCAAAACCAGCTAAGAAACTGTGAAAATATTCATGAGCTCACCTGTCTGGCATAATACTGTGATGCAAAAGCACTATTCAGCAATAAGGACAGATGGAAAATGACCTCTGTATACGCTTGTACCCTCATGAGTCAAAACAGCAGCATTGCAAAGAGATGCTTAATTACATGAGTACACAGATATCTGGTTATAAATAAATACTGTACACATACACTAACATTTAAAAGTTTGGGGCTAGTAAGATTTTTGTTCTAATGCTCACCAAGGCTGCATTTACTTGATAAAAAGCAGTAATATTGACAAATTTGATTGCAATTTAAAACGACTGTTTTCTGTTTTAAAATATTTTATTTTTGTATTTTGTTTCTGATGGCATTTTCAGCATCATTACTCTAGTCTTCAGTGTCACATGATCCTTCAGAAATCATTCTAATATGCTGATTTGCTGCTCAAGAAACATTTCTTATTATTATCAATGTTAAAAACAGTTGTGCTGCTTAATATTTTGTGGAAAACATGATAGATTTTTTTTCATCTATCATTTATTTGAAATATATATATTTTTTAAAAAACAAATCTTAAGTCTTCACTGTCACTTTAATGCATCCTTGCTGAATAAAAGTATTAATTATTTAAAAAAAAAAAAATCATACTGACCCCAAACTTTTAAATGGTAGTGTACGGTATGCATTCGTGCAGGTGAATTGCTGTTTATATACCTGATAAGACTAATAAATCCATAAGACTATTACATCACTGCTCAGAGATTCAAGGAGAAATCATTTCTCTTCATAACACCATAAATGTACTGACTAAAATATAAAATATGACTAAATTAAAGCTAAAATATGAAGCATTCAAGTTTTATTTGGTGGGTAATGTACCTTTAAGTCATTATTATTATTATTATTATTATTATTATTATTATTAAGTGAATCTTACCACATACCCAAAGTTATTTGGCTACTCAGCGATGCATGATTTCACTTTAGCAAATCAAGCAGTAATTACTGTAGGCGTTTTAATTGGGCTGTAAGATAAAGAATTGTATTCTTTATAAGGAATTGTGACTTATTACCTACAGGTTTTTTAAAGTGCAGGGAAATCATGTGCATATGTTGTTTTTGTGTTTTTCAGAAAGACAAGCTTGCTGAATTTGCTCTGACGGTCTTGGCATCACATGACAGGTCCGTGGGTTAAATAACCTCTGAAGCATGGGGGAGAAAAAAATATTTGTATACCAGCTGTATGACAACTTTCACATATGTTTTTTTTTTTTTTTTTTAAATCTATATTATAATATAAAAACATGCATTAAATAGTATACTATACCAAGTAATGATTTTATAACTCCATGAACAAATGTTTATGCTTCAGATATGTTTAAATTATATTTAAATAAATGACTTTTTAATAACCTAATATTTAATCTAATCCTTGAATAATCAAATTTAATCTTGAGTTACAGAATATTAAATTGGTATATTTAGTTATGTTAGATTTAAATGAAGATATCCAGAGATGAATGTATTCACATACCGGTTTGCTGATGGGCTTGTATCTCATCCAGGCCAGAAAGACTGCGGAAGGATCGGCGCTCCTTGAAGGCCACAGTAGGAAGCATATCCTCCTCGTCCCTCAGCTCCAGCTTTGGCGTTTTTCCTGGACCTGGTAGCCTGATTACAGGATTCATATTCTCACAAGGCAAGTTGTCCGATGCAGTTTTCTAATGGGGACAAAAAATTAGTAGGGCCTCTAGATGGGGCATAAACAAAGCGCCTGCCAATGATAGTCTTACCTTTTCTTCAGAGTCTGTCTTTCTTGTTCTTTTCATGATTTGTTCCAGGCGCTGATTTGGGGAAAATTGAAAGCACAATATATATATGTATAATATTCTAAATTTTGGAGTCAGTAAGTAAGTCTCTTATTCTCGCTAAGGCTGCATTTATTTGATCAAAAGTACAGTAAAAAGAGTTATATTGTGAAATATTATGCAATTTAAAATAACTGGTTTCTATTTTAATATATTTTAAAATGTAATTTATTGCTATGATGAGGCAGCTGCATTTTCAGCATCATTACTCCAGTGTTCAGTGTCACATGATCCTTCAGAAATCATTCTAATTTGCTGCTTAAGAAAACAGTTGTGCTGCTTGATATTTTTGTGGAAACAGTGATACATTTTTGAATAGAATGTTCAAAAGAACAGCATTTTTCTTTTGAAATGGAAATCTTTTTTAACGTATAAATGTCTTTACTGTGGCTTTTGATGAATTCAATGCATTCTTGTTGTATAAAAGTATCCTAAGACATACCTTTTTCCGTTCTTGGCGTTCGGCCTCCTCTCTCTGGAAATGACTCTCTCTTTCCAGTCTCTGCTGCTCTGCCAGCACCCTTTGACGAGCCTCTTCCTCTCTCTGAGAACACATTATGGAGCATTATAGGAATTTTTATTCTTTCTGCCAATGATCCATCTAATATAATATGATCCTAGCTTTATTTTGGGAGTGAATGGTGTCCTAGATTTTGAAGTTTAAAAAAGCGCATCCATCCATCCTAAAAGTAATCCATACGGCTCCAGGGGGTTAATAAAGGCCTTCTGAAGCAAAGCGCTGTTTTTTTTGTAAGAAAAATATCCATATTTATAACTTTATAAACTAGAATCACTGGCTTTTGGTAACGGCCATATGCAAGTCGAGTTCCGGCGGAAGAGTGACCTCTGACCCGAAGTATGACGCAGGATGTAGGAGTAGCATAAGCTAAGGTGAGAGTAGACTCCTCAAGCTCCTCTTCTCTTATATCGAAATCCTCCGACATTTCTCATTAAAAATTCTCGTTTTAGACTTCTAATCCGTGACCGGTGTTTTGTTTTGCTCTGTCCTCTGTGCTTCCGCGGTCATCAATACATCATGAGTCAGGTCAGAGGTCACTCTTCCACCGGAACTCGACTTGCATACGGCCGTTACCGGAAGCCAGTGATTATAGTTTATAAAGTTATATGGATATTTTTCTTACAAAAACCCATCTCTTTGCTTCAGAAGGCCTTTATTAACCCCCTGGAGCCGTATAGATTACTTTTATGATGGATGGATGTGCTTTTTTGGGCTTCAAAATCTAGGATGCTATTCACTCCTATTATAAAGCTTGAAAGAGCCTGGATATTTTTTTAATATATAACTCCGATTGTGTTTGGCTGAAAGAAGAAAGTCAAATACACCCAGGATGGCTTGAGTGTGAGTAAATTATGGGATAATGTTCATTTTTGGGTGAACTAACCCCTTGAAGCTAAAGTTTGTATTTTGGCAAATAGTCTTGAACAATGATTGTTTTCAAACATGTTTCCCAAGCACTTCTCTATCTGTCACTGGCTGGACAAATAGACAGTCCCGCCTCCAAATCAAGCCAGTGATGCTGAGTCGGGCTAGTTGGGATGCTGAACACTTTTCAAATGGCCTTCCTATAATTGTTTTTGTGTGTGGGGAAAAAGCTTTAAACATCCAAAAGCTTTAATACCTGCTGTTGAAGCCTTTTTTCCTCCTCTCTCTGTCTGTGAGCATCTTCCTCCTCAGCCTGAAGTCGCTCTTCTTCCTCTTTCTTCCTCTTTTCCTCCTCCAGTCTCAGGGCTTCTGCCTCCTGTCTGGCTCGTTCTTCAGCTCTCCGACGGGCCAGTTCCTCTCTGCTCTTTCTACCAAGATGAGCCACACAAGTTCATTTAGATACCTAAACCACTACATGAAGTTCAAACTTCATGATTTCATGTACTGCATTTTAACTCTAGCATGTAACTCTCAGCAAAGACCTAGCTTAAGTTGTGGCCCTTTTTACAATTTAGCATTGATAATAATCAAAAGTTAAGCTATAAAATACTAAGACACAAAAGATATTTTTCACTGGTAGAGGAAAGGTAAGAATACTAAAGTATACCTCTCTGTCTCCTCTTTCTGTCTGCGTTCCTCTTCCTCTCTCTCTCTCTGGAGTCGGGCTTGCCTCCTTTTCTCTGCCAGTAAGCGAGTGGCCTGCTCAGGGTCTGTAGTCCAAGAAGAAGGTCTGACTTGAGCGCCGTCACCAATCTGACTTGGTCCTGAAAGTGAATAAGAGAAGAGAGACATATTTCACTAGGATATTCACAATACCTTCACAATATTCACAATCACATAGGACTCTCTAAGTTAAAGGGATAGTTCACCCAAAAATGAAAATTTTGTCATCACTTACTCACCCTTAAGTTGTTCCAAACCTGTATGAATTTCTTTCTTCTGTTGAACACAGAAGATATTTTAAAGACTGTTGGTAACCAGACAGTTGACGGCACCCATTGACTTCCATAGTAGGGAAAAAAATACTATGAAGTCAGTGGGTGTTGTCAACCGTCTGGTTACCAACATTCTTTAAAATATCATCTTTTGTGTTCAGGATGCGTTTCCCCAAAGGATTGCCAACTATGGTCGTAAGTTCCATTGAACTCTATTGATAACGCCCATAGTTGGCTTTGGGAAACGCAGCCCAGGTTTGGAACGACATGAGGGTGAGTAAATGATGACAACATTTTCATTTTTGGGTTAACTATCCCTTTAAGAGACACTTTTTATGGTGTCAACAGCACTTTTTAAAACTCAAGACAAGAACTGCCAAAGATTCAGCTAAAGATACTGAAACCTCCCAATACAGTGAACGAATCATGAATTTGCCTATTCTTTTAATAATAAATCCTGCACTTGCAGTATATATATTTTATGCATTTTACAAAATGCATTTATTTTCATTTCAGCAGTTAAATTTTTTTTTTTTTTTTTTTAATAAAAATATTTTCACTCATTCAAAATGGATGTATTTTTTTGGGGGGGAAATTTTTTTTATAGTTTTGTTGACAATTATTCAATAATGAAAAACTATAACATGCACAAACTTTTGCACTGGTTGCATATATGAAGTTTTTAACATTTTTCTCATGACCTTAACTTTTTTTATTCTAAAAGTGTTTTTTTTTTTTTGTTTTTAATTAATATTGTAGGTGAATTTATTTTTTATTTTTTTCAGGTTCCAAAGTATAAGAACCTAATGCAGGAATAATAACTTAAATACAAACACAAAGAACTGAGTTATTAATATCATTAAAATTTGTGAATCTTTGGAAAATGTGTCAGTCTTTCACTAACCATTAGGAGTCTGAGAGCCTGCCGGTGGATTCAGAGGCCCGTTAGTAGCTGGACGTTGAGGAAGTGTTTCGTCAGGCTGACCAGAGGAGAGTTCATACTCTGGATCTAGATCCTCCTCTTCTGGCAACGGAGGTAAACTATCTTGTTTAAGTGTGGCATGTCTGACATGTGATCTGTTCTGCAGCCTTGGAAATAGGGTATATAAAGAGAGAATGGGTCAAAATGACCCACAGTATAATTTTGTGATTTTTCTGAGAGTGAGGAAACTTTAGTTTTACTCATTCCTGTAGGAAAGTAAAATCACAAGTCAGATCTTTTTAAAGCTGTACTACACAACTTTAGCCTCTCTGTCGCCATCTGTGGTTGAAATGTGAAGTAGCAAGTTACTGCTGGAGTTGTTTGTGTACAGTACCATGATGGTGGGAGGACAGTATTCTCTGGTGGGTTTATGTCCTTTTTGGGCTGGATTTCAGTTGTTGTTTGTAGTTGTGGCTTTTTCAAGTCTTGTCCCTCAAAATCACCTTTTTCCACCTGAAATAATATATGTAAAAAAAAAAGAAAAACATTTACATGCAGCAAAGTAACATTTTTTTGGGGTTTTATTTAAATTAATGGTTTAACTCCCACCAGCTCTCTGTTGGTTGTTCTGCGGATGGTGACGTTTGGACTTGAGCTTGCAGGCCTGTTTGGCACTTTCCCACAATGCACCTTTGGCTTTCGTGTGGTGCTGGAGTGCATGGTATGACATGAGGCTGAACGACGACAAACATGAACAACTGAAAATAAATGGTGTGGTTTTTTTTTGTTTTTTTTTAAAAGATGATGAATGAGTACAGAGAAATAGGGTGAAGCAATGAGCAGGGAAAGAAAGCAGAAAGCCTATGTTTATTACACCCAGCTGTAGACTTGTGGTTTTCCCTTTAAATAGGAATAAAAGATACAATTTGTCACTCTAAAGTGATACCTGTGTCTCGTGACAGACACACAGCACTCTTGCTTCTGGCTAGATAAGAGACGGTAGGGGTCTGAAGGCGACAGACAAGGTCAATCTCCCACTGACTAAGAGAGCGGTGTTTAGCTGGAGAAGAGCAGAAAGCAGATTGACTAACAGGAAATGGTCAGAAAGGGAGTTGGGAAAATAGATGCGAGGCTAGAAGACCGTATTAGTGCCAGTTACTGCATTTTAAATCATGCATTGAGATATTCACCATTTTTGTTTTCGTTCTTGGTGACCCTTCGTGAGCAGTGGCCAGGTTTCTGTTTGGCCTTCTGACTTTTTTCCATCGTCTTCCGCACCACAGACTCATAACGCTCCTAAAACATGGGATGAGAACACTCCCATGATCCCATGCTCCATATGTTTTTAATCATGGTTGCAAAATCACAAGAGCAATTTTTCATCTTCGTTGTTGAAATCAGTGCTAGTGTTTGTGAAACTGATGATATACACTACCAATAAAAAATTTGGATGCTCTTAACTCAACTTGTGAGCTTAAAAACCTTTTGATCTAATTTATTAATTTATTTATTCATTTAGCAGACGCTTTTATCTGTATAAATCTATATTATAAAATAACAATAACTCTTTTCATCTGAGGGAAACCGTTTGTCTTAAATTGGTCAATTGCCATTTAATATTTATACTGTGTTTGTAATGTCAACTTATTCCACTAAAAAAAAGAATAAAAACATCGATTTAACTCAAACCTCTTGCAGAGTTGACAACAGCACAAATATTATTCATTCATTAATTTCCCCCAAATGGAGGATGTGTCCAAATTTTTCACTGGTAGCATATAAAAGCTATACGAACAAAATCTCTCCAAACCAAGCATCAGTCACAATTTATCTCAAGCACAAACTCACTCTTTCTTCTTTGACCCTCTGTCTGCGTTTCTCCTCGACCGCCATTCTCCTCCTTTCCTCTCTTTGTCGCTGCTCCTCCAACTTCTTCCGTCGCTCCTCCAGGTGTTTCTCGTAGAACTGCTTGGCCCGCTCCTCCCTCGCCAGCCAGCCACGCTCGCGCAGTGCTACAGTTCAGGTACACCAATAAAAACTTCAGTAATAAAGCTTTGTTTGTTCTTCAGTTGGTAATGATGTTATATGTTGAGAGTAAGGAAAATACCCAGCTGTTTTTGGTACGCCTCTCTCCGTTCCCGGGCCAGTCGCAGTCTCTCGTCCACTTTTAGAGCGTTTGACTCTGAATTACAAAATCAGTCCGAAATGTTTAATGCCGCATATAATAAATTCAACTATGTTGGTATAAATGAGAAAAATGAGCAGCTGGGAAGAGCTCAGCAAAGATCCAGCTCCAAAGATTTGAATCCAAAGTACTGAATCTTTATTTACTTTGTATCCATGGCAGCAGTATCAGGAAATGGAAGGGTTTGAGAAAGGAAAATGCAAATTGAATTGATAAGTAAATATTAGTTATTTCAGACCTGCATTATTTCCATTTCGTTTGTTGATATTAATCTGGGCTGATTTAATGTGCGGTGGAGCACATGCTTTTCTTTTCTGCTCCAGGGCTGTGGGTTTCACATCAGAGCTGGGATCTGGGAGGGACAAAAACAGACTACTTGCTTAGTAATTAGAAAAATAGATGTATGTAAACACCAAAGCTCTCTAAAAATTCTACTGAAATTTACCAGACTCTCCAACCCAGTTTGAAAAGCAGACTGGCAGGTTAGAAGGTGAAGTGTGTTGATGATTTACAACATTACAACAAGAATGAGGAATGTTTGTCATAGTGCAGTGGTTCCCAAACTTTTTAAAGTGTCGTACCCGTGCCCCCTGAGGCATTTAACATCCTTTTGTGTACCCCCTCTCTTCCACTTAGAATGCAGTCACTCCTTTTCCATTAAGGGACAATATTTGCCCCCTTAAATTGATTTTCTAGTGCATTTTTTACCTTTATAAAATAAATAATGCTTTTAAATAAAAATAAAAAAGTTCAATAGAGAAATATGCAATGATGGTAAAAAACGAAATGATACTTTCAAAAATTAAACTAAAACCACCAATAAGGGGCATTAAGTCACTGTCTTATTGAGTGAGTCATTAAAACATTCATTCAGTAACGAAGCAAGTGGCTGTATTTATGAATGGGTCATTGAATCATTGACTCTCCCTATTTTTTTTCAAAGCCATAGATTCATTCACTAATGAAACCTTGCTATGTTCTGCTGTGGCTTTCGTTGGAACTATTATTTCGTTGCAAAATAAAGCAAACAATACTGACATGTGCACCTGTTGTATAAAATCAATGTCACATTTGCAATCGTGTGAATATTTTGGAAAAATTGCATTCTTGCTCATATAACAAGACCTCACACAGGGTGTTTAATCGATCTCTATGCACAGTCTGTGTCTATATTTGTTATTCATGCCAGTAAGTGCTAAATCCCCACTTTTACAAAGGTACATTGTTGATGCAAACATCATAAGCACACCGCTTGTGTGGATGCTGTCAGTTTTGACCGCAAAATATGAGGTAATTTGATTGGATGTTATGTGTTTGACCTTTTACAGCACTATTTTGCCTGTTAAACATGCATGCTCAGTTTTAATGTTATTTTAAGGTGAAGTAGAAGTAAATGAATGGCAAAACTCAACATTTTGTTCACGTAACCCCTCTGTCACCTCAACGTACCCTAGTTTGGGAACCACTGGCATAGTAAAAGCCTCCATGATTGATTTCTTTCTCTTTAAAAATTATTGAAACAAGCACACAGTTAAGTTAATTCAATGTAGGCCTATCGGTTTCATTTTTATTCAGATTAGCACCAAACCTCATGAGTGTTTCCCACTAAGTTTATGGTCTTTTTTTTTTTTTTTTTTTTTAAGAAATCAATACTTCAGCAAAGATGCATTAAATTGATCAAAAGTGGCAGTAAAAACATTTATAATGTTACAAAAGACTTCAAATTTCACTTAAGTCTTTCAAGACTTCAAATTTCAACTTCGAATTTCAAATAAATGCTGTTGTTTTGAATTTTCTATTCATCAAAGATTCCTGAAAAAATGTCACTTTTTTTCACAAATATATTACGCAGCACAAATGTTTTCAACATTGATAATAATAAGAAATGTTTCTTGAGCACCAAATCAGCATATTAGAATGATTTCTGAAGGATCATGTGACTCTGAAGACTGAAGTAATTGCCATCACAGGAATAAATTTCATTTTAAAATGCATTAAAATAGAAAACAAATCAAATAAATGCATCCTTGATGAGCATAAGAGACTTCTTTCAAAAACATTAAATCTTACCGAACCACAAACTAATGAAAAAACAAAACATGGCGTTGGCTAATAAATACATCTTGAACCATTTTAGCCACATACAAAAAAGGCTTTTTAACACAGTTATATTGTTCAGCATTTCATACTGTATACCTTTGGCATCCGATCTCAAAACCGTGTCAACCCCAGGGTTAAAAGCGGTGCTTTAGTGTGAAACATTACTTTAGCCAGAATTAAGTGTCCTTACCCTGGGGTTAAAAAAGATAATTTAGTGTTAAGTGTAATGTGATAAGCCTATTAACTTAACTGATTAGTGTATTCCAGCAAATACATGCTTGACCCGCCATACTAAACAGACCTCTCTATCATAGCAGTGCCTTTTAAAAACAAATCCATAAACAAAACTTGAGGGCCAAAAGGCAGATATAAAGATGAACATGAGCCCTGTCTCATGCCAGTTTTGACTTTGTCCTCTGAATCAAGACAGCCCAAGGCCTGTACACCATTACAAAGGCAACATTTGTTTTACTGTTGCTGTGTAGAACAACAAAATCAGCGCCTGACTGAACAGTACGTGTTGGCGGTGAACTCTTGAGGTGAACTTGACACTCCAGAGCACCACGACAGTGATATCGAGGGGTGAAGAGTGGAGCATGATGCATTCAGAACTGCTGAATTTGCATGCATGAATATTTCAGTCAGTTGCTCTAAGAAAATTAAATCAGACGTGCTTGTCATCAGGGTACGTTACATAACAGTCGTCTACCATGTGATGCAAACACCTTTAGCTCAGCTAGCCTCATCACACACACACACACACACACAACCCATTCTTAATACGTCACTATCTGAGCTAACCATGAAGAAATGCGTTGTAATTTAGCACATACACTCAGATGAGTAATGGTTTATGGCTCCTAAGAGAATCAGTATTTTAGGATACATATGCCCAGTCAAAGTTGTACGCAGTTTATTTCGGACCCTGAATTAGCAGATGCGATAAATGTGAACAGAATAGCAGTTTTTGATGGGAGTGAATGTCATATTTATCGTCTGCTTCTCACCAACCTCTCTGTTTCCTCGCAGTGTCGTACATCTTCAGCTGTCCTTTCTCTGCGATCGCAGCGAGACCCAGCTTTGCCGTTTTGCCCGTCTTCCTCCACTCCCGTTCCTGCTCTGCCAGGCTCAGATGAGCTGGCATCTTACTGTTTCAAGGCTCTTGTGAGTGTGTGTGTGTATGTGTGTGTCCGTCTAGTACATGCAGAGCATCTGTGTTCCCTGTGCAGAAATCTTCCACTCCGGCTAACAGCTTATCAGTGCATCTCTAACCGGGAATAGACTGGTTGAGAGAGAGAGAGTATGAGACAGAAATTCTTCCTGAGGGAAATTGTGTGAGCAGCTGATTTGCTCCTGTCTGGGGTGCGTCCAGCACACGTGCACGGCAAGCGAACTCAGCGAGCATCCGTATGTACAGAGTGCACATGTGCCATTCTCTCACAAAAGAAACCCACCCTGGGATTATTGGAGGTGTTTCTCTTTAAAAATCTATAGAGCCCCTTGCATTGCATTGTCCGGTCACATTGACGGCATGCAAGCAGCTGCAGCAAGGATGATGTATTCACAACACAACAAAAAAGAAGTGGTTGCCTGGGTGACCGTGATATGCAAAATTGTGACACTGAATGGAGGCATGACATTGCACGCTAGTGTCCAGAAATAGCAGCAGTCTGTGCACCCTGCAAAGAAAACACGATTAGTAACTTGTAACAAAATGTACAACCAATCACAATCAGATTAATGGGGAAAGTTCTAGTATCTTAGACGCGTTTTTCACATCCCATAATGCTTGTCTTCAGATTGGTTGCTGGCGCATTAGGATCTGCTCTCAGAAAGATGACGTTATGCCTCCACTATTAGTAACAACTGTGGATTCATATTGGTGGTTTTTTGTACAGAAATAGCCCACTGTATTGCATTGCATTAGTCATCTTTTAGCAAATACTTTCTCTCCAATGCAACTTGCAGTACATGTTTAGGGACAATTGCCCTTGAGCAATGGGTTGGGTGAACTCATAAATCACCCTTTCAGCACTCAAGTTTGAACCTTTAGACTGTAAACCACTAAGCCACACACCACTCATGCATGTAGAGGAGGCAAGAGGTTATAGTAGGTTGTCACACATTTCCACACGGTTTACCCCATATAAATTCAGTTTCTGTACAAAACACCGTTGTTTGGCTACAAAAAAGCTATTGAAAATTCCTAACATTATTGCATAGAAAAAAAAGTACAGTTCATTGAACGTAAATTGGTTCTGGGGCAGGGCATTTTATCACAATATAAACTTGCCATTAAACAGCCTATTATAGGCGTTTCCGCAAACTTTAAACTGTAAAACAATTTATGAAACTGCAAAAATGTTAAAGATACATTTGAAGACATTAATGCCTGGTTTCACAGACAAGGCTTAAGTCTAGTCCCAAACTAAAATGGATGTTTGAGCTGTCTTAACTGAAAGCACCTTGCACTGACATATCTTAACATATGTCAGTGCCATTTGTTCTTTCTAAGGCACATTTAAAAAAGCTACTTAAATGTCCTAATTTAACTAAGGCCTAATCCTGGCTTAATCTAAGCCCTGTCTGTGAAACCAGGGGCCGTATGTATAAAGCCGCTCAGAGTAAAATTTTAGTCTTAAGTGTGTCAAAATTCTAAGAAGGATGTAATTTTACTCTTATTCCTAGACTTATGAATAAGTGTGATTCATAAAGGTTCATAAGTGTTAAGACTATAGGTCTTAGCTCCTAAATTATTTAGGAGAGCTGGAGAGGTCTCCTAACCTAGTTAGGAGTAACAAGATGGCAGCAAAGAAGACGCTTTCCAATAAATATGATGTATTGAAGTTATGTGATGACATGAAGTTGATAAAACGATATAAACTTGATTGACAATTCTTTTTGTAACTGACCTAATAATATTACTATAATTAATACATTTTAAACTACAGCTACAGGTTTCAGAAAAACAGAAAAGATCAGAAAAAGCACACATTGACTACAACATAATCAGTTTTTAATATTTCATTGGTCCTCTTTGTTTTTGCATGTGTTCATAATTTCTTTGTATGACAGCCTGGCCAAAATAATGTCTGCACAATTTGATGTTTCATTTCATTATCACACATGAAACAATTGACTCCAAGCACAGCTACGTGATATGCTTGCATCTTTTAACACATTTTTAAAAATATTTGAATTAAGGTTGAAGATGTCAAATTTCCTAGGCTGGGCATCACATTTGGCCACTACTCTATGGCAATTCATTGACTTTCCAACTGACCGTCAAACCATGCTGCAAAAGCAAGCCACTTTTATGTTGATGGTGGACTTCCCTGGAGTTGTTGGAGCCGTTGATGGAACTCATGACACATCATTGCTCCAATTGTAGATGAGGAGACATATATCGATACTAATTCATGATAATTTTGCACAATGCAAAGCTGTTTTTAAAAATAAATTTAAATATTAAAACATTTCAGTGTCTTTTTAAATGATTTTTATTTTATTTTTTTTATAATAACATTAATTGATTGGTGGTGTGCTGCTGTGACTTCACCCTTGCAGGCTCGCTATTGGCTGATTCAGAGGTTGAGGGCGGCCATTTTGAGTTGACATTATTGTAGTCCTTAGTTCACAACACTTAAGTCAGCACTTAAGAGCTCTTAGACTTAACTAAAAGTTGCTTTTAGCTTCTTTATAAAAGTCTCATACTCCTAGAAAAGTCCTACTTTTTACTAAAAAAAATTTGACATTTAAAGGGTTAGTTCACCCAAAAATGAAAATTTCATTTATTACTCACCCTCATGTCGTTCTACACCTGTAAGGCCTTCATTCATCTTCGGAGCACAAATTAAGATATTTTTGATTAAATCCGATGGCTCAGTGAGGCCTGCATTCAAAGCAATGACATTTCCTCTCTCAAGATCCATAAAGGTACTAAAAACCTATTTAAAACAGTTCATGCGAGTTCAGTAGTTCTACCTTAATATTATAAAGTGACGAGAATACTTTTTGCGCGCCCTTTCTCTTAGCTTAAGACTTCTCTCTATTCCTTAGTAAAAGTTTGTCTCAGTTCTTGGCTAAGAGTTTTCTCTTAACCTATTCACAAAGCTGCTTTTACTGCTATTTAGGAGAACTCTAAGTGGTAAGATTAAAATGTTTTGTGAATACGGCCCCTGGCCTAAGTGGTTTTTTTTGTTGTTGTTTTTTTTAATATACATGTTTCAAATTAGCTTTTATTGTTATATTTTTAGTTATTTTAATTTAGGTTTAGGTAATTTTTGTGCTTTTGTCATTTTCATTAGTTTCAGCTTTTTTAAAATTGTAGCTTTTGATTCATTTTTCAGTTTTATTAATTTTATTACTTCAAATTAAAATTATTTAACTTAGTTTTGTTTTTAGTTTTTTAAAGTTTACATTTTCATCTAATATTTATATTTTATATTATTTTCAGCTTTATTTCAATTACCGAAAACTATTAAATATAATAAAAATGAGATATTTTAGATACTAGATATTTTAATGAAAATTACATTTAAGTGTTGTAATTTTATAAAACTTTATATTTTACAGTTGTTTTTTTTTTGTTGTTGTTGTTGTTTGTTTTTTTTTGTTTTGTTTTTTAGGGTTACTGAGATATAGCCATTGTGACATCTAGCCTCGGTCTCATCTATACATAACATTACATCATATGCAAATTAGATTTATCTGGAACATGCGTCAGAGTCAAAAGAATTCTTTAAAACTGTTCCCAGGGTTCAAAGTACACATCTTTAATTTGTGTAAATGCAAATATCTTGTTAGTTGCATTAACAGCATACCCACAGAGACACTAGTTAGTGATTATAATCAGGTTAGGTGAGCCCTTCCAGGGTGGCGGCACTTCCAGGTTTAGTCAGATTCTCAGGACATCTGAAAGAGAAGTAGCTAGCTGGAATGGTAAGATTTCTGATGACAGATGTTCACACAGATGTTTACAGTAATATTATCTATAGATCGTATTTCATTTGTGTTTAATAAACAGACATATTTTTTGAGGTTACGATATGAGTTTTGTAGTGAGACACTGAATTTTTTTATTTTTATTTTTTTTGGGGGGGGGGGGCTTGATTTGCTTCTGTAACTATATATCAGTAAGTATATCTGAAAATGGGTGTGAGAGGGAGGAGTCTGCACGAGGAGTCAATGAATGAGTGATTGGCAGTCTGTCTGATATGATGACAACTCCAGTGAAAGAATGAGGAAATGGAGCTTGTCAAAGCTTTTTTTTTTTTTTCCCTTCCTGTCAGAAAGGTAGAGTCAGTGTTATGCTGACAGGAGCTGGCTGACAGGTGTCTGTTGTCTGCACCGATATGTAGGGTTCAAGAGCAGAGGAGAGACTGCCCAAGGACTGCATCTGAACACTTTCAACAACAGTTCACTGACTGAAGGAGGTCACTGAATTATCATCTATACAGGTACTTCATCTTTTCCCACAATATTTTTCTCGGATTTTTCACGTTATGTTGTATTAAAGTCCAGACTTATTCATTATTGAGATTTAAAAAAATAATAATAATTATATAGTTAATTATTTAGTTTCTGTCTCTTTAAGGAAGTTTCTTTAGTCTTACATTCTTATTATTCATTGAGCATAATAATTGAACAGTGAAACTGGGAGAGGCGCAATTCTCATCATTCGTAAATGACTAAGAGCAGGTGGATCTCTAAGTTTCGTTCTGGAACCTGTTCCATGTGTTTTTTTGTTTTTTGTTTTTGTTTTTTTTTTTCTTTTTTTTTCTTTGGGTGAGGTTTAGGTATACCTTACCTTGAGTACTGTTGGAATTACATATATATGGTAAAGATGTCACTACAGTATACCCACCAAGAAAGATGGTTTACTGTCTCATTAATAAGTCTTTATTCTGGTTTTTGATTTGTTGTTCTGGTAAAATTACGACAACGGTCCGAGTTACAGTTTTATATGAATCTTAAACAAGCAATATTAAATCCGTAGAATGTGGCTGTGCCTTCCATATTCGGTATAATAGTTCACCCAAAAATGAAAATTGTCATCATTTACTCCCCCTTAAGTTGTTTCAGATCTCTATACATTTCTTTGTTCTGCTGAACACAAAGGAAGATATTTGGAAGAATGTTTGTAACCAAGCAGATCTCATCCCCCCCACTGACTGACTGTATTTTTCTTTGACTACTATGGTAGTCAGTGGGGGGCGAGATCTGCTTGGTTACAAACATTCTTCCAAATATCTTCCTTTGTGTTCTTCCTTCCAAAGAAATTCATACAGATTTGGAACAACTTGAGGGTGAGTAAATGATGACAGAAGTTTCATTTTTGGGTGAACTATCCCTTTAAGTCATTACAAACCTATATTATTAACTTTCTTCTATGGAACAAAGAAATGTAGTTCTGGTTATTCAGAGAAAAACACCAATTACGATAAAAAGGCATGGAGACTTTCAAGCTTCGAAAAGGAAACAAAAACATCATAAAATAGTCCATACCACTCTTATGCTATATTCCAAGTCTTCTGAAGCCATAAAATAGGTTTGCGTGAGAAACGGACTGAAATTTACATTGCATTTTGATGAAAATATTCTTCCACAATGAGCTGTTAACCACTGTGTGCGGGTAATTGAGTCAACTCTAGAACCAGCTCAGTCAGATCCAGTTTCAGGGATTTTTTTTTTTTTTTTTTTTTTTTCTGAACTGGACCAACCAATTTATTAAAAAGGCCTAACTCAAACGAATGATTCATTCACAAATAAGGCATCGCTACTTGGTCCAAAGGCATGTAACAATTGGTGTGTTCATTTCTTGGGAGTTTCTGAATTTAGTGGAAAGTATGTGACCTGTCCAGATTCTGAACCTATTTTTAATTGATTTATTTTTATTATTATTATTATTATTATTATTATTATTAATATTATTATTATTAGAGGCCAAGCACCAAAGGTGCGTAGGCACCTATTGAAATCATTAGTTTTCTTATTATCATTACGTTTCCGCCATTGAAGTCTATGGCAGCCCATAGAACCGTATGCTAAAAAGTTGTGAAATTTGGCACACTGATAGAGGACAGTCTCAACTGTGTCCATAGCAAATTTGGAGTCTCTAACTCAATCCCTCTAGTGCCACCACCTGTCCAAATTTTCACTCATGTTTATGCTAATAACTTTTAAACCATAAGGGCTAGAAACAAAATTTTGCCTCTGATTCCTTGGCTCAAGACGATTCAATTGCACCATATGACGTCATTTTCCATCATGAAAATTTTCCCACCATTTAGATTTTTCCGAAAAACCTACTTTTTCAAACTCCTCCTAGGCCGTTACTCCGATTATTACGAAAATTGAACCAGATCATCTTCAGACCATGCTTGTAAAAGTTTGTCAAAACTTTTTGATAGAACCATCCGTTCTCGAAAACTGCACAAATGAATTCGACGAAAAGCTCACAAAATCAGACTTGAGGCTATATCTCCACAACGCTTTATCATATTCAGACCAAACTTGGTACATGTTATCACAAGCATGACCAGAGGCAACATGCAGCGTTTCGGCGCAGCGCTACCTACTGGTCTGGAGATGCAAAAAATGGCTATTTTTGTTTATAACTTATAGGTTTGTCCAAAAATCATAAATGTGGTCTCGTTAGATTCGGGGCGCCATGCCGAGTCAAAATTTTCCATATTGGCCATTTTGAATTTTGTACAAAAATGCTGTATTTTATGAACGCTTTAGCATATCATTATGAAACTCGGTTTGGGTCATCATCACGATGCCCTGAAGGAGCCTGAGAAGTTTTGGACCGGCGCCACCTAGTGCAGAAAAACATTATTTATATGCTTATAACTTTGGATGTGGTTGACTTATTTTCATATCCTTAGACTACTGAATCCTTGCCGAGTCCAACGATACCAAACATGCTAGGTTTCGCCTTATGGTTTGTGCGACGTGGTGATTTAGCGCTTAAAAAACAATTGCGAATATCTTCAAAACCGTTAGTCCGAT
Source organism: Mylopharyngodon piceus (assembly GCA_039654765.1). Taxonomy (NCBI): domain Eukaryota; kingdom Metazoa; phylum Chordata; class Actinopteri; order Cypriniformes; family Xenocyprididae; genus Mylopharyngodon; species Mylopharyngodon piceus. The sequence continues at coordinate 22,651,799 of CM077449.1, forward strand.
CGAGACGAAACCAGCGTAGGAAACACGGAACCTTAGTTGATTAACTAGGAGTTTTATCCCAAATGACACAATTTTGATAGGAAGTGGCAAAAAAATCAAAACAAAGTTATCCATGGGTCATTTTTTTATGTTCTGATAAATATAAATGTCTATACCTCCGAAACAAAATGAGATATTTTCACCAAATTTGACATGTATGGGCTCACTCTGAGGACACATAAAAAAAGCAGTGGGATTGTGCCTCTTGGTGGTGCTATAATTGAACAAAACATGAAATTGCCATTAACTACAATACAGTATAATGATATAAAATGCTATATTTTATGAATGCGTTGATGTACCATTACGAAACTCAGTATGTGCCATCGGCACCATGCTCTGAAGGTACTCAAAAGGTTTTGAGACAGTGCCTCGTTGTGGTCAAATGTTAGAATGAAATAATAAAAAAAAATGCTAATAGCTTTATATAAATGTGGCCTATTGTAATGAGACTGGTCTTAATAGATTCTGTGGGTCATGCTGAGCACACTGATGCCAGTTTTGCCAAAGTCAGCAAAACTTCCTCTCCACCACTTTGATTTTCTTTAAAATCATACTTTTTCAATCTCCTCCTAGACTGTTTGTCCAATTTTCACCAAAATCGAATCGTATCATCTTTAGACCATGCCGGCAAAAAGCTATGGATTCTGTATTGATAAACAAAACCGCTTTCGTATACTGCAGCAATGAATTAGAGGCTTGATGCCAAAATGACTGTTGAGTCTGTATCTCTGCAATGCTTTGACATATTGACACCAAACTTTGCGAGTGTCATTGTCACCTCACTCTGACCATCCCACATGAATTAGGTCACAGTGACACCTATTGTTCGAAAGTGATAAACCAGTAAATCTTTATTATATACTGTGTTTATGATTTTTCAGCTCTTTTTCCTAAAATGATCTTAATAGATCTTTAATTGCTCACTGTTGCAGTTGGTCTGATGCTCCCAGCCATGTTAGCATGACTTGTTGTGCTGCTTTTGTGCTTGGCCCTGTAATTGCTGCTTGCAGCTATATTTTTTTATTATTATTATTATGTGTTATTAAAACATTATTAAAATTATTAATTATTAAAAGCACTGTTCAGGCACAATTGAAAATGGTATGAGGTCCACAGTGACTATATACGTAAAATAATGTATTCAACTGACAATTGATCTGTCTTCCTGTAGGTTCCACAATCATGGCACCAATCAGCACAGATCTGTTGGGCTGGGCGATCTCAGAGCAACCAGAGGCTGCTTTTCTCTCCTTAATCATCCTCTTCATCGCTAGCATCACACTCCTCACCCTCTGTGCAAGCTGTAAAAAGTAAGTGGTGACCTTTAAGTGATTTTGCTTGTTTTTGGTTAAAAAAAACATGGCTCAAAAGATGAAGTCAACTGAAAACAGGCAACAATACATGTCCTGTAGGCATGTAGCAGAAAGTCACCGGTGCTATTTCTGTAAGCTACATTCCTAGACATCACTGTCAAGATTTTCTACTACGGAAATTTGTAAGGAATGAGGCAGGAATGTGGCCCTGTCACAAAACACAGAGAACTGCATCTTACGCATACTTGCTCATGCTTAACATAAGATAACATGAAAAAGAGTCCAAGCAAATAAGCAATGTATTGTGGGGTTGAAATTTCTGAAATTTCTTTGCAGACTGTCTGCATAGTGATGATACATAAACCAGTGAGTCAAATGCCAGTTAACATTTCAGCCTCATCCACATTGTTTAAAAAATAAAATAATATTATAATAAAAAGATCTATTCATTTATTTAAAGCTGTACCTGTAGTTGCAGTTTTAATCTCAACCACTAGAGGCCAGCCAAGAACTCTAGTGCATGATAAGTGTTGGAAAAACTTCAGGCAGTTTTGCACTGACAGTACTTCTTGTTTAGTATCATCAGTGTTGGGTAAAGTTGCTCTAAAACCGTAATTAATTACTAGCTATTAATTACATCTTCAACAGTGTCATTAATGCACTAATTGCTTTAAAAAGAATTTCATTACTTAATTCTTATTACTTTCCAAATATCAAACTGCTCTTTTAATTCTTTCAAATAAATAAAAAATTGCATAAATTATTCTTGAACTGAATAGAAAGTATTTAAAGGGAGAAGGTTACATTTACAACATACATTTTAACATTAGATGTTAAATTTTCACTGTTTTATATAGAATTGTTCTATACAGTATTTAATGCAATTACATCAGAAGTAACTAATTAAATTACAGAAATCAAGAGTAATCTCTTTACTTTTTCAAGGAAAAAGTCATTAAATTACAGTAATTACTTAATGCATTACACCCAAAACATACATTGAGTTAATGTAAGCAATTAAATCATGTTTGTGTTAAAATAACCTAATTGTTAATTCAGTAATGATTTGAAGATTAATGACTTTTTTGGCGAATTTTGCAGTTTCGATCCAGCCAATAACTCAAGTGCATGTGGTATAAACTTGAGGCTTTAAATTTTATTGCACTGGCAATAAATCTTTACTTTCCTAAATGGGATTGAATAAGCAATAAAGTCACTTATTTGTTTTAAACAAAAGATTACACTCATTAAGTGCAAAAATCATTAAGTTTACCAGAAGCATGGCCACACTTTAAATCACAAATGTCTTCAATTTATTTTATTACTCAACAGACATTCATTTGAGTTAGAGAGCAGCAGTGCACCAGAGCAGAAATCATCAACACTTGTGAGCGTGGTGAGTGACAAATGAAAGAGCATAAACCTAAAAGAAAATTGACAGTGTTTGAGATTATATATATATTTAGTATATATAATATATATATTTAGATATATAATATAAAATGTGTGTGTGTATATGTATGTATATGTGACAACACTGAAGAAATGACACTTTGCTACAATGTAAAGTAGTGAGTGTACAGCTTGTATAACAGTGTAAATTTGCTGTCCCCTCAAAATAACTCAACACACAGCCATTAATGTCTAAACCGCTGGCCACAAAAGTGAGTACACCCCTAAGTGAAAATGTCCAAATTGGGCCCAAAGTGTCAATATTTTGTGTGGCCACCATTATTTTCCAGCACTGCCTTAACCCTCTTGGGCATGGAGTTCACCAGAGCTTCACAGGTTGCCACTGGAGTCCTCTTCCACTCCTCCATGACGACATCACGGAGCTGGTGGATGTTAGAGACCTTGCGCTCCTCCACCTTCTGTTTGAGGATGCCCCACAGATGCTCAATAGGGTTTAGGTCTGGAGACATGCTTGGCCAGTCCATCACCTTTACCCTCAGCTTCTTTAGCAAGGCAGTGGTCGTCTTGGAGGTGTGTTTGGGGTCGTTATCATGTTGAAATACTGCCCTGCGGCCCAGTCTCCAAAGGGAGGGGATCATGCTCTGCTCATTCATGGTTCCCTCAATGAACTGTAGCTCCCCAGTGCCGGCAGCACTCATGCAGCCCCAGACCATGACACTCCCACCACCATGCTTGACTGTAGGCAAGACGCACTTGTCTTTGTACTCCTCACCTGGTTGCCGCCACATACGCTTGACACCATCTGAACCAAATATGTTTATCTTGGTCTCATCAGACCACAGGACATGGTTCCAGTAATCCATGTCCTTAGTCTGCTTGTCTTCAGCAAACTGTTTGTGGGCTTTCTTGTGCATCATCTTTAGAAGAGGCTTCCTTCTGGGACGACAGCCATGCAGACCAATTTGATGCAGTGTACGGCGTATGGTCTGAGCACTGACAGGCTGACCCCCCACCCCTTCAACCTCTGCAGCAATGCTGGCAGCACTCGTACGTCTATTTCCCAAACACAACCTCTGGATATGACGCTGAGCACGTGCACTCAACGTCTTTGGACGACCATGGCGAGGCCTGTTCTGAGTGGAACATGTCCTGTTAAACCGCTGTATGGTCTTGGCCACCGTGCTGCAGCTCAGTTTCAGGGTCTTGGCAATCTTCTTATAGCCTACGCCATCTTTATGTAGAGCAACAATTCTTTTTTTCAGATCCTCAGAGAGTTCTTTGCCATGAGGTGCCATGTTGAACTTCCAGTGACCAGTATGAGAGAGTGAGAGCGATAACACCAAATTTAACACACCTGCTCCCCATTCACACCTGAGACCTTGTAACACTAACGAGTCACATGACACCGGGGAGAGAAAATGGCTAATTGGGGCCCAATTTGGACATTTTTACTTACTTTTGTGGCCAGTGGTTTAGACATTAATTTTGAGGGGACAGCAAATTTACACTGTTATACAAGCTGTACACTCACTACTTTACATTGTAGCAAAGTGTCATTTCTTCAGTGTTGTCACATGAAAAGATATAATAAAATATTTACAAAAATGTGAAGGGTGTACTCACTTCTGTGAGATACTCTGTGTGTGTGTGTGTGTGTGTGTGTGAGATAGATTTTTTTATATATATATATATAATATATATATATATATATATAAATAAAACAGTGTTGGGTAAGTTACTCTAAAAAAGTAATTAATTACTGGCTACTTTACTATTACTGGCTGCTTTACTTATTAATTACTTTCTAAATCCCGTATTAAAGGGATAGTTCACCCAAAAATGGAAAATTATCCCATAATTTACTCACCCTCAAGCCATCCTAGGTGTGTATGACTTTCTTCTTTCAGCCAAACACAGAGTTATATTAAAAAAATTCCTGGCTTTTCCAAGCTTTATAATGGCAGTGAATGGTGCCATTTTTTTGAAGCCCAAAAAAGCACATCCATCCATCATAAAAGTAATCCATACGGCTTCAGGGGGAAAATAAAGGCCTTCTGAAGTGAAGAGATGTGTTTTTGTAAGAAAAATATCCATAATAACTTTATAAACTGGCACTGGCTTCCAGTAACGATCGTACGCAAGTCTAGTTCCGGTGGAAGAGTGACCTCTGACCCGACGTATTGACGAACACGGAAGTGCAGTCACGAATTAGAAGTCTAAAACGAGAATTTTTAAAGAGAAATGTTGGAGGAGCTTGAGTCAGCCCTATTTGTTTGAACCACGAGAGGCGTTGATGGATGGATGTGCTTTTTTGGGCTTTAAAAAATGGCATTCTCTCCCATTATAAAGCTTTGAGCCAGGATATTTTTTAATATAACTCTGATCGTGTTTGGCTGAAAGAAGAAGAAAGTCATATACACCTAGGATGGCTTATGGGTGAGTAAATTCTGGGACAATTTTCATTTTTGGGTGAACTATTCCTTTAACTTCAACCAGTTAAAATGTTGATGTTAAATCCACTATTGTTTCATATAAAATTGTTCTATAGTTTATACAGTATTTAATGCAGTTACATCAGAACTGTAAATAAATGACAGAAAAATGAGTAGTAACCCCTTATTTTACTTTTTCATGGGAAAATTAAATTACAGTAATTAATTACTTAGTAATGCATTACACCAACACTGTATATAAAACTGTTTTATATTTAGTATATTACAATGTTTCTTTATCATAAATTGTTAGAAAAAAAGGTTCTGTGGGGTTCTGTATAGAACCCTAGAGTTCTTGACCCAATTTTAAAGAATATTTTATGCCAAAAAGTTTCTGCATAAGGAGAAATGTCTTAAATGATTGCATAATACTTTCGTTTAACATGTTATTTCATTTATTTGTTTCATTTATTTCATTCTAGTAATAAAGTATGTTTACAAGCTGCTTAAATTGCCCCTATTATTTTATTTTAAAGGTTCCTAATTTTCTTTTGAAGGTCTCCTACTTTAGGTTTACATGAAGCTTCTGTTTTACCTGTGTTCTTCTTTCCTTTGTCCCTGTTCATTAGTTGTCTTGGTTTCTTGATATGTTCCCATTTGTTTCCATGGTTACTCATTTGTTAATTGATTAACCCCACCTGTTCCTTGTTTTCTCCCTTCAACTAAAAACGGAAAACTTTTTATGTGTTTTGGCCGTTCATTTACACAACAACGGCGTTTTGGGGGCCTGAAAAAGGAAACTTTTGAAAACGGGTTTCAAAGTGCAAGTTATTGAAAACGATACCATTGTTATCTCCGTGTAAACTGCAAAAACGAATCTGAGAAAACGGTGACGTCGTGCACATGCGTATTACGTGTTTAGTCTATCCACCTTATTTTTCAACGCGCAGATAAGGTGTTTTCTGTGAATGTGCGAGACTTCTGATTTATTACCTGCTATAGGGAAATAAAGAGAAGAATATTGAAGTGCAGTAAACTGTAAAAAATAAATAAGTAAGGTGGATAGGCATGCGCGTTTGGCACGAGTGCTCTATATAAGAATGCGTATGCGTAGGTGCGTAATCTTTCTTCACAAAGTGACATCGCCAACTACTTGTCTGGCATGCGTAATTTTTAGTCATTTTCGCGGATCCGTGTGAACGGGGATAGTTTTGATAACGTTGTCATCTGTACAAAGAAAAAATGTTTCCATTTTTAGTACATCATTGTCATGTAAACGTTCCTGAGTCTGTATTTAAGCCCTCATTTTCAGTTGTTTCTTCGTCCTTTCTAGTGATGAAGTCCGATTCTTTTCCACTAACTGGTCCTTTCGGACAGTTCATTTCAATGAACCAGTTCAAAAGCCGATTCACCAGTTCATTTACATAACCAAGCAATGACGTCATGTATACGCTATTCTACTGAGAGGGGATTAAAGCACCCATTAATGATGTGAAACGTGGATTTTTCACATGTGTAAAGCGTATAAAGTGAGTAAACTAGTCTTAACTCAAAATTTTACATAAACCATGAGAAACTATTTAAAAAAAAAAAAAAAAAAAACTTTCATTTTGCCCCCTCATTCAAGCCAACTGTGCATTCAGGCTCGTATCAGCAGCTCATCAGTTCTTTGTGGACATGTCCGAGTCCGAACTGTTTCCTCAGGTGATTCGAGATCTGTTGTAACCATTAACTGACTCTTGACTTGAGACAGAACTGCTATCAGTGTACTGCTGTTGACACTGTTATATATTTCCAATGTGTTGTTATTCTTTGTTTTTTAGCAAAAGCCAGAAAACATACAGTATGTTTTGCCGTTTTGCATATCAGATATATCTTAAAGACTGTTCTCAGTTCAGTCAGTGTACTGTTGGACTAACTGGAGTGCTGAATGAGTTTGCAGAAAAAGGCATTTATAGGATCATATACTCCTGGGTATTAGCTCATTTCGAGATGAAGTGACTGTCAGGCACGACCAAAAGTGAGATTTGATTGTGTAACTTGTAGATCTTTATTGACTCGAGCCACAAACTGTTTTAGACTGTTCAGTCCGATTTGGTGAACTGGTTCAACCAGTTCACTAAAAAGAACCGGCTCAAAAGAACGATTCATTCCCAAACCGGAAAACACTAGTCCTTTCTTGTCCATGTTAAAGGGTTAGTTCACCCAAAAATGAAATTTGTCATTTAATTACTCGCCCTCATGTCGTTCCAAACGCGTAAGACCTTCATTCATCTTCAGAACACAAATTAAGATATTTTGATGAAATTTGAGAGTTTTTTTTTTTTTTTTTTTTTTTTAATCCTCCAAAGTAGACGTTCTCGGGCAGCCAATGAAGACTATAGGCTAGGGGTCGTGCACTTTGATCTTTAAAACTTTGTAGACATTTTACATTCACAAACAGCTATATTACGAAAAAGCATAAATGGGGAACTTTAATTCATAAAACTTAATTAAAATATAAAAAATGAATTGAAACACAATTCATTAACTAAATTCGTAAAATGATCCCATGATGGGAACACCTAAAAGGTTTTATACATGAAACGCCTGACAGAACCCTTTTCTTCTAAGAGTGTATAAATGGTCAAATGTGATGTAAATCTTGTGCTCAACTCTAATTGTCAATTGAGCAGGCAAGAAAGGACGATTCAACAGGAGCCAGACACAACCCTGCTGCTAATGAAATCACGGGTGATGAAATCGGTAAACTGAGTTGTCAATGACACTGAATATCTTTTGAATCTGAATAGCTGTTTATCTCTTTGCAGTGCTATCAAACTCACTCATCAGATGCACTTTAATCTTGTCTTTGAAGGTTTAGAGTCTGAAGATGTAACAATCTCTCAAGAAGGAATCGTGTACAAACCCTGGAGAAGTCACACTCTCACTCACGGTATGTCTCTCCAGGTCAAAAAAGATAATTGCAAGGAATTCAAACCACAAAAGTAATTTAATACCTGTGAAATTGCTTTACTTCTCACCACACATTTTGATCCCAGAAATGAGAAATGCACAGAAAAGTCTAACACATGACAATGTATGTGCTTTCTGCAGGTTCAAACCCACCAACTCAAATAAATGGCAGTGTTGGGACAACGAATGAGGGTTCAGTAACGCTTCATGCTATTTGAGAAAGTGTAAGCACTTCGGATGATTCTATTCTACTTTTAAAATACTCTTAAAGGGATAGTTTACCCAAAAATGAAAATTATCCCATAATTTACTCATCCTCAAGCCATCCTGGGTGTATATGACTTTCTTCCTTCAGCCAAACACAGTCAGAGTTATATTAAATAATATCCTGTTCACGAGAGAGTCGAGTTCCAGCGAAACGGTGACCTCTGACCTGACTTATGACGTAGGTATAAAACGAAAAGTCTAAAACAAGAAGTTTTAAATAAAAATGTTAGAGAATTTGCAATATAAAAGAAGAGGAGCTACGTCCTGCGTTGGGTCAGAGGTCACTCTTCCACCAGGACTCAACACTTTCTTGAACGTGCATATGGCTGTTGCCGGAAGCCAGTGATTGTTTATAAAGTTTTAAATATGGATCTTTTTCTTACAAAAACCCATCGCTTCGCTTCAGAAGGCCTTTATTAACCCCCTGGAGTTGTATGGATTACTTTTATGATGGATGGATGCACTTTTTGGAGCTTCAAAAACTATTCAATACCATTACAAAGCTTGGAAGAACCAGGATATTATTTAATGTAACTCCGATTGTGTTCGGCTGAAAGAAGTCATTTACACCTATGGCTTGAAGGTGAGTAAATTATGGGTTAATTTTCATTTTTGAGTGAGCTATTCCTTTAAGTTGCATTTGAGTGAGATTTCAAATGACAATACAAACAAATGTGTGCCTCTCATTTTTTTTTTTTTTTTTTTTTTTAAATTCAGATAATAAAAATGGCATCGATGATATACACCTAACACCAGACTTTGTGGTGGAAACAAGCCTGTAGAGAGTTCCACCATCTTTATTATGCAACCTGAAATGCTTATACTAAACAAAACCCCAAATTATTTGGAGATACTTTCTGTATTTTTCTGGAGCCAGGCTGAAATCCTGCTTTGTGATATTGACTCCAATAAAGTGTCCATCAAACTTTATAGGAAATATTGTATCCCCTTTCCCTCAGCATTGACCGGACTGATTCAAAGCTGAATCCTTATGCATCGGTTCAGACAGTGTCCCTCAGGGCAAGGAGCCTGATCTTCTGGCCACACCTGTTCTGACAAATAGGAGTCTCTTTGCGGGTGGTCACCAATTAAATGCGACATAGGCAAGAAAAACAAGTCACATTTCCATCTGAAGATGAGGTGGAAGTGTTGTCACCAACACTACCAGAGAGACCTGAAGAAATGAAGATTTTTCCTGTTTCGTTTTCTGATGAATTCCAGTATTGTGAAACTATTCTGTATTCTTAGTAGGGGTGATGTATAGACTTTATCTCTCAGATCGACTGATCTGGATATGTTTAACTTTATGGATTTAAATGGCAGCACACTGGTGAATATTTTTAGGTTTTGAACAAATGTACGAATTCCAGTGGGTATGCATACATCTGATTAAAAACTTTGAAAATGTAATTAAAGTAACAGACTCTTTAGAATTATCCCTCCTGTTCTGGTGAGATTGACCTTATTTAGCAGAAATATTTGCTCTGTAGAATTGGGCCTTTTTTTTTTTTTCTTTTGAGGGCATTTGTGGGTCAATGACAAGATAGTGTAATTTAAAGGCTAAAATTCTTAATCTTAGAAATAATGTTTAAAATGATATTTTATTTCTTAAAAAAAAAAAGCAGTGAAACAATTGTAGACTATTAATAATTGTGTAAACAACATGCAAGAAACCATTTAAAAATCATAAAAGCATGATTTTTGTAAAATATCTGTGACTGCAGAAAATAGAAAATAATTCCGTTTTTATTTCAGTGGTATGAAACCAACATAATTACATTTCTGAGAACTTAGCACATGGGTTTTAAACATTTTCTTGAAAAAGAAGACTCCTTTTTGTAACTTCATTTCATGTCATTGACCCTTATATACAATAGACACTGTACTGACCCTAACTCGGCTAAATCTGAAGTAAAATACTGTGTAATATATCATATATTAGATAACAGCTATAAAAGGTGGCATTCACTAGGGGCACTAACCACAGAGTCTTACATTGTGATAATGTATTTGCAGTTGCATTTATTCATGGTTTATATTGTATTTCTGTATCACCAAACATGTAACATTTTTCACTGAGGGTGTTTTCATTCATGTTCAAATTGACATTTTGATTGGAACCAGTTCTTTTAAGATTAGGAGTTTGCAATAAAAACAGACCATAAGGGTTAATTTGCATGCCCTATCTAATAAATTCTTAATGTGTGTAAATGCTTTTATTTTTGCTTGCACATTATACATATTCAGAATCACAAATAATACATTGTGAAAATATAAAAAAGCCTGCTGCAGAAAAAAGGTTGCATCATGCGTTTATCAATCATTATCAATACTATTCATTAGATCGCACGTACTGTCAAAACATGGAGGTGACAACATCCTTTAAAAGTCTATTAAAATATCTTTGAACATTTTGTTGACTTGCGATCTTTGTCCTACTTTCTGTAACGCGTAATACTCACGTTCAACGGTAATGCGTAAACAAGAAAAAAAAAACACTATGTTTAAACCGTTCTTCACGTGACGCCTGTTCTTGCAGTATTTGGGAAACGCACACGGAGCTGTGGCCGACGTGCAGAATGAGCGTTCTCTATGTTCTGGCACGAGGATGTGCGCTCTCTCACGTACGCGTTTATTGGCCTCAACTGGTTCACGAGCGCAGCGCGTGGGGAGGTGAGTCACAGCGATCGACCAATGGCGTGCGGCGGTGATGACACCGGACTGGGAAAGCTCGTATTATGTAACCCTTTCGCACCCTCCCCCTTTAGAACACAGCAACTAAAAAGGAAAAGAAAACAGCTACTGAACTTAAGATGTTTTTTGTTGATTTAAATACAACACGCCTGCTTTTAGTTAAACATATAGATTGACACCCTATTAACCCTCTCATTGTAAACCATTAAAATTCATTGACTCGTTTAGGGTACAAGACCAACCATAAGACGAATGTGCTTTTCTGGTTCCAAAGCGTATTGTGATAAAAAAGTGAACAATTATGGAAAACATTTTAAAATAAAACAATGTGTGTGAGATGTTAAAGAACATGAAGACAACTCTTTGAATTTGAATCAATTGTCAATATTGCATATTTTATAGACCATATATTTATAACATATTCTTTACTGAAAACAAGTCAAAGATGCCCCAAAGGCATTAGAGGGGTTAATCCTATAAGGGAAATTCATACAGTGCATTGTCAGTCAGCCACAAGTCACAAGGTACATGATGTACACATATGCAAAGAGACATATGCTGCAATATGCAGACGCATATATGATAGTTTAATGAGTGTCATTTTAATGCACACTTCGTGTTATGCAATAAAAAGCATAAACTTATGTAAAACGTGCTGGAAACCACGTTTCAAATCATTATTTGCACAGTGAAAAACAATGCATCCATTTTGCACGTTGTTTCTCTGCATTGCTGTTCAAATGTATTTTCAGGAGTAATGCAAAAACACAGAGATTTAATAAAAGTGATGTAGGAGTGCATGAAATACAGTGTCCTATGTGTGTCCATTGTGTTTCTCGACCCTTCCTCAACTTCTGCGTAAACAAGTTGGAATTGTAGGGCGTGTGTCTTGGAAAGCGCTGCTTAGCCAATGAGCGTCGACATCCCCACCACATGGTCAGGTTGTTTACTACAAAAGCAGAAGCCCGCTAGAAGGCGCTTGGATGAAAACCCGGAACTGGATTACGCTGGAACGGCTCGCCCCGGTGAAGACGGAAGCAATACGGATTAAAACTAAATCAAACAGAAGCTCGCCTCATCTTCGGCATGTAAAGCGAACACTGTAGATGTGAATATACTGCTTTAATAGTAGTGTTCCTACGGTCTTGGTGCTTTATCAAACAGAAACAGCGACTGTTACTGTTAAAGATCCAGGCCGGGATTTTGAATACCTGAACACCAGCCGTTCTGGGCTATGAAAAAGGACATTTTCAAGTTACAGCCGGTCAGAGCGAGCCTTGTGGAAAGGGGGTGTGTTGAAATTTGGCAAAGGTACGTGCGCAGCGTTCATTGAAAGTTTTTCTCTCTGTTTAATTGTATTTGTGTCTTATCTGCGTTGTTTGGTGCTATTAAGGTTAGTAGATTATTTCAGTGAATTAATGCGAAAAGCTCATAGATGTTCATGTTTGATACTTATGGCTTGTTTGTGCGATGATGTGCTTCCTTTTAGCAGAAATATTGATTTAGTTCTGTACGGATTCAATATCTACACAACTGTTAACTTTTGCATTCGATATAAAAACATTTTCCGAGCACAATGAAAAAGAAAAAAAAAACAGTTCATTAATTCCGGTTTATAATCTTCAAAAACGAACTTTTTCGCATCGGAAGAGATTAAGTGTCCAGCTGCTATGCTGAACAGTTTTGCAAAAACTGCATTTTAACGCTTTGAATGAGTGCTGGATAATCTGCTCCTGCTGCGCGTTCTAGTCGAGTCGCTTCTGCTACACGGCTGCGAGCATGTGGGCAGCCACTCACGCGTTGTTATTAATGTTCTGAATAAGCTGTTCGATTCCTGAATGAACGGTTCTTTTGAGTTTGATCTCTTCAATGAATTGGTTGAGCCGGTTCACAAAACTGGCCTGAACGTTAATGAATCAGACTGAATGTCGTGTCCGGTGAGTTATTTAAATGGCCGAACAGCAGAAATAAATGAAACGTTCATGACTTGATGATGTGACAGTTAATACGAGACCGAGCTGGTTTAACCATCTGGTGCTGTTCGATCATTTTTGAAAGAAAAAACGTTTTTTTACTTCATCTGAGTGGTACGAAAGTTGGTAAATATTTTAGAACTTGCTATGTAAACACAAACAAACAAACAACAACAAAATCATGGACATGATTCGAAAAGGTTAAATGGTCCTGGAAAAATAGTCACACTTGTAGGCTCCTCTCAGTCAAAACTGACCGCATTGGAAACGAATGGGAAGTGAATTTCATCTAGTGGAAACGTTTGGTACTGCGCCCAAACTAAATCTTACCGAAAGCTCATTTTTTTGAGATATCAACCTCAAATTTGGACCACAACTTGTTTTGATTCATTGCTGTTTTTTTATTTTATTTTTTACCGTTTTAGAGTAAAACATATTTTGGAAAATATATATTTCATATAAAAATTAAAAATGCATTTTTCATAATAATAAACTTAAATGTCTAACTTTTTTTTTAGTTTCACTTTTTAAACTTTTTTTCACTTCAGCAAAAAAAGCCAAGTGTCATCTTTTAAAAGAGACCAAATTTAAGTCTGTGCTCCAACTCATTCAAGATTTATGACCGTTTAAGTTGGAAATTTCATTTTCAGGTCTATGCTCAAAAAGTGATTAACAGGTAATAGATTGATCATAACTGTTCTATAAATATAATTTAATAACATAAAATCCCCTAAAAATACAAAATATTAAAAAAAAACATTATCGAACTAAAATATAGTACATTCATTTCATTGAAATAAAAAAGGTCATTTTTGACCACCACACGAGCAACACCAGAGGGTTAATAAATATTTTATTAAAACGTGTAAAAACTTAATGAGCCTGGGATTGTTTCAAAGCAAAGTTAGTTTTAAATAACTTTGTTTTTATGAGTTGAATCATGGCTGCAACAAAATTAACTTGAATACATTAACAGTAAGCACCTAGGTATAATAATATAAAACTGTAATAAACGTGTAGACGCCTATATGGAATGTTTTGTAAACATGAAATATACCACGCCGGTGTGTCAGGAACACGCGACGGTATAATTACAATACAATGTAATAGAATATCCGAATCGTTCTTTCAACCAGTTCTTTGCAAGAAAGTGATCGGTCTTGCCATCACTAGTTCTGAATGTACCGAACATTCATCTACCAAAACCATTACGTAATACACCTCCAATATTATCCAACTTTTATAATCACCTAGTTATAATTAGAATGTTTTTTTTTTTTTTTTTTTTTTAACAGATTCTAGAAAGGCAAACCAATTTTGTTGCAGGTTGGATGTAAATAAAAAGCACTTGCCTCAACCTCCAGTTCATTTTGTTTTTCAAAATTTTAGTATAAATAAGTTCCCATTAGACTCAAAAAACAAGCAGTAACATTTTTTAATCATCTGTTGTTGCATACTGTACATTCTATCTAACCGCTGCATACTGTGCAACACTGACATGTCAAGTAGAGGTCAAAACACAATGCAAACTACAGGAGCTCATGCAGTAATATCATGTGATTTTAATGGTTTGCACAGTATTTTCTGCTCTGTTGTTAATAATTTGCTACTGCAGATAAATTAATGTATTTAGGAAGTAAAATATATTAAATATAGTTTATATCTAATATAGTTTATATAGTATCAATCAATTATTCATAATACAAATAATTTGCTTTTAGAAATCAGATGTTGATTTGGTGCCAAAGAAACATTTCTCATTACTATTAAAGACAGTTCTTTTTGTGGAAGCTGACACTTTTTTTCTGATTATCTGATGAATAGAAAGTTCAAAAGAACATTTATTTGAAATATATATATTTATATATAATATTTTAGCATCTAGCTAGAACATGTTGGACGCTCATCCCCTGGTTTACAGGGGATTTACATTTTTGATGAAGCACATCTTCTCATTTACATCTATTATTCTGCTTGTAAGAATAATACAAGCAGTACACTGCCATGCTGCCAAATATGTGGTATTTGGCAACCAAAGGAAATTTTTGGTTCAATCAGTTGCAATTACTCTGAATCACCTTTTACTGGAACAGAGGAAACTTAATACCTCGCTGCAGCTGGTAATAAGCATCATCTAGTAATTACCAATTCCTCTGTGTCTTGGGTGAACATTGTGAGGTTACAGTTTTAATGTCTTGCATTAGTTAAAGTAGTTTTTGCATGGTTTATTCTGTGCTGACACAATGACTCACAGTCATTCTGCAGAATCTGCACAGTTGCACGTAAACTTCAAATTTTGCATCATTCGTCCTGTGACGTCTTAATAGTTTGACACTTAGCTAGTTGCCGGATGTTTCACAAAAGGATGGTTGGTGACTCACGCTGATTTCACTGATCAGAATCAACAGGTGACAGCATTGTAGAGACTAATGTTAATATTTTGTACATACACCAGTGACTTGTCTTTTTGTTTATTCCCTGAATTTTAAATGGCAAGGTTAATATATCTAGTTATACACATTTAGATAACTGAATCATGTTTATGATTTTATGTCATAAATATTTTATTTTGTTTGGTTAGAACTAGTGGTCGACCGTTATGGGTTTTTCCAGTTTCAATGATACTGATATCTAGAGAGCAGTGTGTCTAAACTGAGATAATTTTTTTGGCCTAATCCTGATATATACACACTAAAATGAGATATACATAAAATTGCTATCTCTAAAACATCAGGCTCTCTTTCTGGCAATAAAATGTGACCCGAACTACATTAATCATTTGTTTGTTTCCTCTTATCAGCTTCCTGTTCGTCGTTCGAATAGCGCTGCTGAATCTCCATCAGGAGTTCTTCAAAGCAGTCGAGAAGATACAAGGTGCTAGGAACGGAAAATGGTACCGAAGACCAGGCTTGGGAAGCGTTCCCCGCTGGGCACCCTGGTGTGTGGATCCTCAGCGGATGGCCTGACAGAAACGGGGCCCCATGGATGCCCGGAAAGTGGGCTTCACAGAAGCAAGCTTTACCCAGGACAGAAGGTAAGCATGAATGTCTTTGTTGTTGTAGAGTAAATCAAAATATGACAGGTATTCTCAATGCACAGTGGCGCTTCATGGTGTTTTTCCTGATACGTTTCAGGTGTATGTGCACTGCGGAGGACAAGAATGTGGAGGTGTGGTCGAACAGCATAACCACGTGGACAATGAGGTTTCTATCTTCCTGCCCCAGCTCAACCAGCACGTTCATCGCAAGCTGGAAGACGTGTGGACAAGCCCCACGTCCAATTCTACCTCCTTAGTCTCCTCGTCCATTGATGTGCCAAGAAGGTATGGCTTGTTGTAGATGTCAAAATGATGAATGCTGACTTTTTGAGTGAGAAGCACTCCCTTATAACTCTACTTCAACACTGCAGGAGTCCAGAGACAGTGGACATGGATGAGATTATGGCTGCAATGGTGCTTACAAGTCTTTCGTGCAGTCCAGTCATCCAACACACAGCTCCGGGGAGCGCAACTCCAGGTTAGTTGAACCTTATACATTCATAAATGCTTTACCAAAGCGACAAATCTGGCATAAACCAGTTGAGATTACTCAGCGCTTGCTGAGATAGGCGTTAGTCACCAAGAAGAAATTCTGAACAACTGCACGTACAGTTTTCACTATTTAAGCAATCCTGTACTAGTTCCAGTAAGATTTTGTTTATCATCATAATTTTTAATCACTCCTGAAGGATTAAATAAGACCCTACTACCTAAACTGAGTCTTCATGTCATATATATATATATGAAGACTTCAGATGCAAAAGCCTCTAAGTGCATCTGAAATTTACTTCTAAAATGAGCATTTTTATCAAGCTCGTATATTTATGTTCAGTTATTTGACCTTAATGGCAATGCAAAGGACCTATTAATTGCCATTAAACTGAAGTTACTGAACCAAAACATACAAGCTTAATAAAAATGCTCATTTTAGAAGAAACTTTTAGATGGCACTTAAAAGGCTTTTGCTTCATATATATATATATATATATATATATATATATATATATATATATATATATATATATATATATATATATATATATATATATATATATATATATATAATATACACAGTCAAACCAAAAATTATTCAGATATGTTTTATATATTTTACTAGTGGGTGCAGGACACTATAGTTCATTTATGTAAGTGAGGATAGCAAAATAAAGTAAACTGTGACATATTATACGCAAAAAAATTTCATACTGTGGACTACCAGTAAAATTGATAAAAATTTGGAACCAAAAATTATTCAGACACTTTGACCTGACCAAGTGTTATCTGACATAATTAAGATTATTTTTTTTCTGGCACAGTTTAACTCTGAGATCTTGTCGTATTTTATTACCATTTTTTTAAACTATAGTGAATAAACTGTATTAATGAATGAAATGTTCAAGGTGTCTGAATAAATTTTGGTTTGACTGTATATATCTATCAGCATCATTACTCCAGTCTTCAGTGTCACATGATCTTTCAGAAATTATTCTAATATGCTGATTTGTTGCTCATGAAACATTTCTTATTATTAACAATGTTGTAAACAGTTGTGCTGCTTAATTATTTTGTGGAAACTGTATTTTTTTCAGGATTATTTAATGAATAGACAGTTAAAAAGAACAGCATTTATTGGAAATAAACATCTTTTCTAACATTATAAATGTCTTTACTGTGACTTTTGATCAATTTAATGCATCCTTGCTCAATAAAAGTATTAATTTCTTTTTAAAAAATCGTACTGACCCCAAACTTTTGAACGGTAGTGTATATGTACATTATTTTATATAATACATTCTATTATATTATGCATTACATTATGTAATATTAATTATTTATATAATACTTATCATTTTTCCAACATGTTCTAGCATCTAGAACAGGGTTCACACATGTGCTGGAAATCTTTGAAAATGCCTGAATTTTAATGTAGTGTTTTATGTCGACTCATCCAGGTTATATAGGATGCCAAGTCTACTTACAGACATTTTGAACCATGAAACGTGTTTTACTTTAATTTGTCATCCTTCTGTAGAATACTAAAACAAATGCTATCAAGGTTTTTTTTTTAAAAAAAAACATCTGATTTAATGTGATGATGAAGTACATATATGTATACGTATACTGGGGTAAATTACATGCTTACAATCATGTAATTTACCAGAGTTGTAAGGTGCTTGAAAATGCACCTTGAAAATGCTTGAAAAGTGCTTGAATTTAACTTTGGAAAAGGTGTAAGAACCCCGTAGAACCAAACATTTACGTTTTATGATGAAGCATATTTTCTCATTAACCTGTATTATTCTGTTTGTATTAGCTTTGTGTGGAATGGAAAATGCTGGTGGTGAACTGTCGGATGCTGGATATTGGAGCTGCGACCATGGAAACGGAAGCCCCACCCCATCCCCACCCATCGCAGAGCTGGACAAGAGCGCCCCTCTCGTTGATGAAGGCCTGGACATGGAACTGGACCAAATGTTGTTTAATGAGCCAACGCCAAGAAAACGCAAGGTATTGTAAACTATATTTGTATATAATACATGAGGTGTTGGTTTTTAATGGAGTATGTAGATTATTCATCTTGTTTGTGTTTTTCACCCTGTAGAACTCAGTAAAAGTTGCATATCGGTGCTTGTGGCCAAATTGTGGAAAAATACTGACCACAGTAGTAGGCATCAAACGTCACATCCGAAATTCTCATCTTGGGTAAGCATCACAATCGCCATACATCTCGCCAATGAAAACCGCAATCTGGGACGTTTAGATTGTAAACACACTGTGTGTTATGATTTCTGCAGACAAAGTGATGAACACTCCCAAAGGGAAGAAGACTTCTACTACACTGAAGTCTATCAGGACTTGGAGCAGAACGCTCCCCCTGGTGGCCACCGTCCTTCCTGCGCTTCCCCATCCAGTCCCAGCCGGCACACGCCCCCTTCTCCCTCCACCCCGGAGATGCTCCGGCCCAGCCCGCTCAGCCAGTCAGCCCCAGGCAGCTTCTGGCAGGTCCATTCTGAGCACTCTTACCAGGTCAGATGCTTTACATTGTTGTGATGTAATTAAACACCATGTTTCCCTTGAGGGCTTTTAGTGCCATCAAAGATCTGATTGGTGTCACATGTCACTGTTGTCCTAAATGAACAAACATGGACAATTGTTTAATATGTTGATGTTGATTCTTTAGGCTCCTCCACCCGTTCAGGTTGTGACTCAGTGTAAACCAGTGTCTGTTCCTGTGTCCTGTCATTGGACTCCATCTCTCACAGTTCACCAGAGCAAACAGGTGAGCCTTTTCTTTATTAAAGAGGCCATATTATGCCTTTTACAAAGTCTTGGTTTAGTTTTAGAGGTCTACTAATATAGGTTTTCATGCTTGAATGTTCATAAAACACATTGTTTTTTTTATATATGTTACATTGTTGCAGAACCTTTCTTCCCAGTCTTTCAGTAACGCCCTGTTTAGTTCCGGTCTCTTTGAAGCCCCTCCTTCTGTAAAGTGCAATGTGCTCTGATTGGTCGGCTGGATCAGTGTGTTGTGATTGGTCAACCGCTTCGAGTGTATTTCGGAAATGTCATGCCCCTTACTGTAAACCGTGAGTTTCAACACTACTAATGCAGCTCAACCAGGCCTTGCCCCTATTTTTGTGCATGCCTCAAGCGTATCTAAATGAACTAGGAATTATTTGAATAAATGAGAAATGTCATGACATGTATGTTCCTGGAAGAAAACTCAAAACTACAAAAGAGGTGTTTCAGGGAGTTCAGAAACTGTGCGCACTGATATAGAGAATAACTCCTTTTGGAGTGGACTTTGTGCTTTGTAACATTGCAGACCTTTTTCATGCTCAAACAGAAAAATTACACACTAAATAAGTGTTGAAATTTTAAAAAAAGCATAATAGGTCCTCTTTAACTGATCATCTGCAAGGCTGAAGAAAGCACAGATGTCTATAAAGAGGACTTTTTGCTGTGTGAATATTTATAGGTAATGGATTGGTTATGCAATGTTTTTTCTGAGGCTTTCAGAATTTACAAAGCACCACATGGTCTCAAAGACATTATGTGTTTTAGCACTGGAAATGGGAGTGACATGCCCATGTTGTTTTTGTGTCCTTTGTTGCGTCCACAAGAGATGCTGATGGTATTGCAGTGCCATCTAGTGGAGTTGAGGACACTGTGTTCTCTTTGTCTAAAACGCATGCTTATAAAAATACGCAGATCACAATATTTTTACAACAGGCAAAGTTTTTAACATTATTTCTTTGGAATCAATAAGTTCTATTGTATTTTTTTTTTTTTTTTTCACAGTTTTACCGCACTGATGCATTGTTTGTACCGCAGAGTAGTGTTTGCAGCTGTAATATTACCTGCAGTGCGTCATTCTGTGACTAATGGTGGTCCCTCTCTCTCTCTCTCTCTCTCTCTCTCTCTCTCTCTCTCTCTCTCTCTCTCTCTCTCTCTCTCTCTCTCTCTCTCTCTCTCTTTCTTGTGCGCATGTGCGGAGTGATTGTAAGGAGCGTGTGAACGGGGAGTGTGTGGAGATACTGAGTGAGTTTCAAACTTTTCCTTTTCTAGTTTTATTACTTTGAATATTGCTGTGGATTAGAGGAGAAGGTGTTATAGTGCTGATTTATCAGCATAGCTGATAAAGATAGGCTCAAATTCTGACGGTTTTTCCTGTTTGTCTGCTCGACATGCGTGCAAATGCGTGCAAGTGCATGCCGGCAGATGAGTCAGTATCTATTGAGAGTGTTTTGATCGCTATTGGCAGAGAAATAGGTGCACAAAACATCATGTCCGCTTCAAGGATGAATAAAGCAATAGTAGTATTTCTGAAAGAAGTTGAAATGGTCAATCACTTAGTGGAGTGTGGATTAACTGTTCAGGATGTTTTTGTTCCAGTTTTACCTTTGTCTAATCTTTCGAAAAAAGTGATGTTGTCAAACGTACCTCCGTTTATCTCTGATAAAGCGCTTGAGTCTGTTTTAGCTCGTTATGGAAAATTGGTTGGGTCGATTAAAATGATTCCTCTGGGATTGAAAGCCCCAGAGTTGAAACATGTTATGTCATTCAGACGGCAGGCTTTGATGACACTACAACTCCTGCCAAAAATGATGGAATCACCACACTTAGAGGATGTTCACTCAGATTTTTTACTTTATAGCAAGCAAACAAACAAATCACAGATATGACACAGAAAAGGTTTTGTTCAATAGCTTAACATTCTGGCTTCAGGAAACATACCTCAAACAAATCCACTTACATTTTTTTTTTTATTTTTTTTTTTTTATTAATGGCATGTCTTTTTCCAGAGCAAGTAGAGGAAAAAAGTATGGAATCATCAACAAAAAAACAATTGTTTTCAATTGGATTGAGATCTGGACTGTTTGCTGGCCATGTCTTTGAGTTGATATGCCTTTCCTGAATAAAAGCTTTAACACTCTTTGCTCTGTGGCAAGATGCATTATCATCCTGAAAAATTATTTTATCATCACCAAACCTATTTTCTATCGATGAAATTGTGGACACTTTTCTCATTCCAATGTACACCTGTGCACTGACTGTTGAGGTAATGATTTCCATTTCCCCTGGTCCTTTACCAGACATGCACCCCCATATTATAAATGAGTTTGAAATTTGATTGTTTTCTGCAGGCAGTCATCTTTGTTTCATTAGAACGGCACCTGACAAAAGTTCCAGCGTAATCTCCTTGGCTAATGCAGATTCGCGATTCTTCACTGAATAACACTTTCATCCAATCATCCATAATCCATGATTGCTTCTCTTTAGCCCACTGCAACCTTGTTTTCTTCTGTTTTAGTGTTAGAACTCATTTTAATTTGGCTTTTCTATATGTAAAGCCCATTTCGTTCAGCTGGTTTTTTACAGTTCTGTCACAAAAATTGGCTCCTGATTCTGTCTGTTTTTCTTTTTTGTTGTGCATTTTCTATTGTAAAGGCATATTGCTTTGAGATTTCTATCTTGATGCTTTGACGTCTTCCTTGGTCTGCCTATATGTTTTCCTTTATGACCTTCCCATTTAGTTTATACTTGCACCAAATTTTAGAGACAGCTGACTGGGAGCAACCAACTTCTTTGGCCATACTCCGTATTGAAATTCTTTGTTGAAGGAGTTTTATAATCCTTTCCATTGTTTTAACTGAGAACTCTCTTGTTGGGGCCATATTTCATTTCAGTTAGCCAAGTCCAACAACCCGTTAGGTGTGTAAGCTCTCCCTTTTAACTACTGACTAATTAGCATTTTTAGACTTGTCCCAGTATTTGTTTTAAAATGGAAATTAACAGATGATTCCATACTTTTTTCCTCTACTTGCTCTTGAAGAAAGCCATGCCATTAATAATAATAATAATAATAATAATAATAAAAAAAGTGGATTTGTTTGAGGTATGTTTCATGAAGCCAGAATGTTAAGCTATTGAACAAAACTTTTTTTGGGGTCATATCTATGATTTGTTTATTTGCTATAAAGTAAAAAATCTGAGTGAACATCCGCTAAGTGTGGTGATTTCCATAATTTTTGCCAGGGGTTGTAAGTGCTGAATTCGCAATGCTTGAGGTTTCTGTTAAGTTGACAGTGCTTGGTAAGGATTATACGATCTTAATCAGCACTGAGTCTATGAAATGCTTCGTTTGTGGAAAACATGGTCACATTAAAAAGGCCTGTCCTGTGGTTAGAGAGGCCCAAAATGCAAAGAATGTTTCGGAATTCAATTCAGTGCAGAATTCAAATGCTCCGGAGAATAATGATTCGGTTAAATTGACTAATGAAAACGTAGCAGTTGATTCGAACGCTGAAACTTCCGTGTTTACTGAAATTGAAGAACCGTTGCATCAAGGTTCTAGTGTTGAGATCACAGTTGCGACAATATCTGATATTAGACAGAGTGAAATGAAAGATACTGTGGAGACTGTTGGTGCGTTAGTCTTTAACTCATGTTAAACAGTATACTTGGTTGAAAGTTAATTCAAACAATGTCTCTGCTGCAAGATTGGATCGTTTTTACACTGAGGAATGTAATAAATGAAGATTTTTTTGGTAGCTGTATCTCACCTACATCTATATCAGATCATCATTATATTTCTATGTCTATGTCTGTCTTGTCACCTAAATCCTATCAGTCACACTGGCACTTCAATAACCGATTACTTCAAGATCACTCAAGTCTTGGAGAGAGGAGAGATCTAGTTATACCTCTTTAAGTCAGTGGTGGGATTTGGGAAAAGTCCAGATAAAGGCCTTTTGTCAACAATATACAGCAAATAACACTGAAAACTTGAAAACAAAGATGAAGATAATAGAACAAGAAATTCTTCAGCAAACCATCCATAAAGAGGAAGATGGATTATCATCAGCTGACATCATTAAAGAGAACAAATGCCTTTTGAAGAATTTATTGGCGGAACAAGAAAAAGAAACTCTTGTTAGAACAAGATATTTAAAGTGCAATGAAATGGATGCTCCAACTGCCTTTTTTTTTTGGATGGGAGAAGAAGTCAAAAGAGCAGACATTTTTTCACAAATTAAAACTTCTTAATGGCAATGAAACTACTAATCAACAAGAAACTTTACCAATCAGAACTCTGTGATGAAGCAGCAGCTGAAGAATTTCTTCAAGATCTTCCACAATTGTCTAAGAAAGAGAAGAAAGAACTGAAGGGAGTTTTGCTGTGAAGGAGCTGAACAGTGGCAAATCTCCTGGGTTGGATGGTCTCTCTGCTGATTTTTTTTAAAAGCTTTTGGGATGTGCTTGGGCAGGATTTGTATGAAGTTTTTTTGGAGTCATTTAATCAAGGTATTTTACCCCTAAGTTGTCAAAGAACAGCGCTGACATTAATCCCCAAGAAAGGAGATCTTGGACTCTTAAAGAATTGGCGTCCTGTGTCGTTGCTGTGTACTGATTTTAAAATACTGTCAAAAGCTATAACTAACAAGTTGAAGAAATGTATGGCGACTATAATTCATGAGGATCAGTTGTACTGTATCCCTAAACGGCCAATTTTCAACAACCTGTTTTTATTAAGAGACATTATTGCAGTTGCCAAAAAACACCAAATTGATATCGGACTCTTATCTTTAGATCAAGAGAAAGCTTTTGACAGAGTGGACCATTTATATTTACTAAAGACTCTGAAGGCCTTTGGCTTTGGTCCACAATTTGTCTCTTGTATCAAACTGCTATACAGTGAACATCTAGTATGCTCAGGATTAATGGTTGTTTAACCAGACCTTTCGCAGTAACGAGGTATACGGCAAGGATGCCCTCTTTCTGGACTTTTGTATTCAATTTCTATCGAGCCTTTGCTGTCATAATTAAGGAAACGATTATCTGGATTTGGTGTTCCCGAGTTTTTAGAAATCCCACCTGGTAAACTTACAGCTTATGCTGATGACATAACTGTATTTATTAGAAACACAGAGGATATGGCTGCCTTGACTTCTAGTCTGAAAATTTTTCAAAAAGCCACATCTGCTAAAGTTAACTGGGAGAAGTGTACATCTCTGCTATTAGGCGGGTGGCGAAATATGGACCCTCCTCAACTTCCACAACAATGTAAATGGATTACAAATTGTTTTAAAGTTTTAGGAATATATTTAGGAACTGATATCTATATGAAAAAGAATTGGGAAGGTCTGGTTGACAAAATTGTGGGGAGACTACAGAAGTGGAGATGGATCCTCTCAAAGTTGTCTTATAGAGGCAGATGTTTAATTGTTTATAATTTAGCAGCCTCAATGTTGTGGCACAGATTTACGGTGTTGGATCCTTCTGAAGAACTATTGATTGCAATTCAAAAAGCCTTTGTCAGTTTTTTTTTTTTTGGGATGGCTATCATTGGCTTCCTCCTGGAGTTTTATATCTTTTAGTGATAGAAGGAGGACAAGGACTAATAAATTTGGAAGCAAGGGTTAAAACAATGAGGCTTCAAACACTACAAAAGCTACTGCACTGTTCAGACAAGATACCTTGGATTGCATTAGGTTTGTCTGTTTTACAAAATATTGGGGGAATCAGTTTAGATAAGCAGTTTTTAATTGAGAAATCTTTTGTTTCAAAAGCAAATGTTTTTGTTTTTTTGTTTTTTTTTAATTTTTATGTATCTGTTTTCAAAGCTTGGCAATTGTTAAAGTTTAGAGAGGATGATGTACATTATGGTATTTTAGAACCATTATTCTTTAACCCTTTTTTTAAAACCAACTTTCCAATTTCAAGCTCAGTGATTGATAGGTTTTTTAAAACAGGAATAGTTACTGTAAAAGACCTGATTGATTTTACAAAAGGTCAATGGTATGTGGCTACATCAATAGCTGATAAAGTTGGGTTTAGATCAGTAAGACATGTTGAAGGGGTAATTGAGGATCTTAAAAAATCTTTTCCTCAATCTTTTTATTAAGATCTAAATAATACTTTATTGAAAGGGTTTAATGATGTATTGTTTCACAATGTTGATAAAAAAAATGTTGTATTGTATGTGTGTGAAATCCTTGTTTTATATTCAATTGAAAAAAACGTGTTGATACCAAATGGAGAGAGTATTTATCAGTTTCTTCAGAAAAAAACTCCATCACGGAGGTGTTTGTATAAGCCCCCCATTCCTAAGAGGTCTGGAGATCTCCAGTGGAGAGTACTCCATTGTGCTGTGGCAACAAACAGTTTTGTGTCAAAATTCAGTGGAATGGTTTTATCTGTGTGTCCCTTTTGTGATATTCTTTTTTTTTTCTTTTTTCTTTTTTTTTTTTTGTGATTGTCCTAGATTAGTTCCTTTGTTTGAATTGTTGGATAAAATATTTACTAAGCTTGACTTGTTTACAAAAAAATGTTTATTTTGGGTGTGAAGTATAAGGAATGAAAAGCACAGTGTACACTTGGAAACTTTCTAGTGGGACAGGCAAAGTTGGCTATTTTAAAATTTTTAAAGTAGTTGTTTTGATTAAAGGAGTTTTAAAAGTCAAGTCTCTCTCTCTCTCTCTGTCTCTGCTCGTCCCCCAGGGCTCTCCATTCCGCCGTCGTTCAGTTAGTGTTGGTGAACAGTGGCTCCAGAATAACAACGCCACCTTCAGGCCACATCCTGCCAGTGTTTCACCTCCAAGAAACCATTGCACTTCCAGGTGAGATTGGATTTTTGCAATAATTATTCAGTCTCTTTTAGTCAATCTTCATTTATAAAGTTTATGTTTGATCAAAAAATGTGTTGAGATTGAAATCAGAAACTGATTTAAAAAGAGCTTTATTGCCAAGTATGTTTTCACACAAAGAAAATTTGTTTTGGTGTCAGAAGAAGCTTAAATAATAGTAAAATAAAAACTAAAGTTATATGTGAATAAGACACACACACACACACACACACACACACACACACACACACACACACACACACACACACACACACACACACACACACATACATTGTATATATATATATATATATACAATCTACTAAATTTCTCCACCTGTAATGACTTTTCTGTTGACGTAACCAAGGTTGGGTGGAGAGAGGAAAATTATAGTAACCAATGGCATCTTAGTATTTTAATATAAAACTTTTGTACACTATATTTAAATCCAGATGGAATAAATCTACTCAGTGTTCATTATTTTTCAGCCAAATATTTAATAATCACACGATCGTTCAGTAGTTTGGGGTCAGTAAGATTTTTTTTAATGTTTTTGAAATTCTCTTGTGCTCAATAAAGCTGCATTTATTTGATCAAAAATACTGTAAAAAAAGTAATATTGTGAAATATGATTAATTTTCTGTTTTAATATATTTTAAAAAGTCATTTTTTCCTGTAATGGGAAAGCTGAATTTTCAGCATCATTACTCCAGTCTTCAGTGTCACATGATCCTTCAGAAATCATTCCAATATGCTGATTTGCTGCTCAAGAAACATTTCTTTTTATTATCAATGTTGAAAGCAGTTGTGCTGCTTAATATTTTTGTGATACTGTGATACTTTTTTCAGGATTCTTTGATGACTAGAAAGTTTGAAAGAACAGCATTTATTTGGAATAGAAATCTTTTGTAACAATGTAAAAGTCTTTACTGGAACGTTTTGACAATTTAATGCATCCTTGCTGAAGAAAAAAAAAAAAACCCTGAATTAATTTCTTTAAAGAAAAAAATTTTACTGACCCCAACTACTACTTAAACAGTAGTATAAATTACATAGTTCACCTTCAAATGTGTTGTGAATAACATTTCATTTGTTTTGTTGCATTTAGACGTCAAATTGAACTCTGAATTTATTTTCTACTAACAGGAGGATTCGGGGCGAAGCCAAGAAATGCAGGAAGGTGTACGGCATTGAACACCGAGACCAGTGGTGCACCGCCTGCCGCTGGAAAAAGGCCTGTCAGCGATTCCTTGACTGAATCCTTCTTGAGATCGATGGAAACAGAACACTATCCTTACAGAGACCCACAAGAGAGGAACTTATCTGGAACTATGGTTGGAGGAAACCAAAAGAGCACCTTTGTGACTTAAAACTTTTTCTACTTTTTATCACAATTACGTGTTTTGTTTTTTATTAAACATGCTAAGGAACCATGTTGGTGCTGGAAAAATTAAAAAGCAAAAAGGACAGCCTCTGCCCCACAACTCCTGCAGTCTTCCTGCATCTTATCATATCAAGAACTGATGAAGTGTGACCTTCCTTACATGCAGTAAACAGCCATATACTTAATGTATATGTATATTGTTTAATGTGGTTTAAACATTGTTGTCATCAGATACGGATGGAAAGTTTACTTATCATTCCAACTTAATAGCTGAATTGAGACGGGAGAGCGGTCTTTACTGTGGCCCATTGCTTTCAGGGGCAAAATTGGCAGCTTATGGTTAATTGTAGATTAACAAAAGAAACCAGAGTAAATGTTTCAATATCATATAACGTGTTAATGTATGCCATGTTTACCTGCTGATAAGCAGTTTTTTTTCTTTGATTTCCAGGGCAAAGTTTTGTAAAACAAACTTTTGAAAAGGAAGAAAACAGGATTTTGTATTACAGTTTTGATATCTGTGATGTGTTAAAACCTATGTCATGTTATTATCAGTGTATATGTCACAGGTTATACTTCTGTGGAATAAGATGATTCACTTTTCTGTCATGTCAATATTAAGGAAGTATTTGTGTAAACATGCATGATCTGATACAATTTAT
The DNA here is from genome assembly GCA_039654765.1 of Mylopharyngodon piceus. Taxonomy (NCBI): domain Eukaryota; kingdom Metazoa; phylum Chordata; class Actinopteri; order Cypriniformes; family Xenocyprididae; genus Mylopharyngodon; species Mylopharyngodon piceus. The sequence continues at coordinate 22,680,104 of CM077449.1, forward strand.
TCATTTACTTTTGTGCTTCTTGCCCCAGTCCGCTCACTTGCTTGTTCGTTTGTTTGGTCTGTGTTCTTGCCAAAGAAAATCTCAGCAAGATAATACATCGTATACATCTCTGCAAAATAATGTGAAAAGTATCTGTTGACCATTTATGAGAAAATTGTAACCAACTGTTTGGTTCATATTCTTAATACTGGGTCCAAATATTTTCTTAATATTTCGAATAAGACTTCAATGTGTCATCCGTTTTCATGTGTAGCTCAACTCTAATTATTTTTGCAAAGCTCGATGCTTTGACATCATTAAAACTGAATGTACCTTATCCTGAAGATCTCCGTAAGTCTTTATGCATTTCCAACAGTCATTGTCATAGTTGTGTGAGGACATCCTAGCCTGAGAGACATTCAATGAACCTCATGGAGAACAATCTTTTTGTATATTTTTGTAAAGTACATCCAAAGTATTTCCTTTTATGAAAAGTCATGAACTGTCTGAGATCTGTTCAAGATAAAAGTAGAATTTCCTTTCATGAAACTTATGTTGCTTCATGCCTTTTTTAAATAAACTTTTGTGCAAACAAGTATGACCTACAGCAAGTGTTGCATTTTAATATTTGTCCTTTTGAGAATGAAAAGGTGGGGTGATTTCAGTATACAATAAGGTGAACAGGTAGAAAATATTACATTGTTTTAGACAGATTCAAATTAATGATGAACAAAATACTTCAGGACACAATCATTTGCTGCATGACAAGCCACAGAAAATAGTAAACTATTTTATTGACAGTTCAGTGTTACTATGTACAGATCATTTAGTGAACATCATGATTTTTAGTATTGGAATAAAGGGAAAAGCATGACTCAGTAATGTTTGCATAAATACATCATTTCGTATGCACAAATACAAATAAACTTTGACAGCTTCAAAAAAATTAAAGCTTTTGACTTTCCACTCTTTGATGAGGAAGCAAACTCTGTGCATGTGCATGACAGAATTTGTTATGTTTGTATAGGCATATTACAGTGATGAGTCTTTGCTGGAATGATTTATGTGAAATCTGGCTATTTATTTTGGGGGGGAGACCGTAAACACAGATTAGCTTTCCTTAATCCCCTTAGAGGGATAGTTCATCAAAAAATGAAAAATCTGTCATCAATTAATTGTGCTCATATCGTTCTGACCCCATTTTATATTATTTCTTCATTAAAACCAAAAAGGAGACGTTAAGCAGATTGTTCAAGCTGCTCTTCACCCAATACAATCTCATGGCAATTTGTAACTGTTTTACATTTGGCAAATTGGTGGCTAGTTTGAAATCATTGGTACAATCACATTTGTACTGTTTACGCCCAGTGATGGTTATGTTTAGGAGTGAGCTTTTTTTTTTTAAAAGCATATTTTCATATGATTCACATTGTACGAAATCATACAAAAACGCTACTTCGTAAAATAGTTATGTTTTCCATACAGTGAAAGCAGATTGTTATTTATACAGCCCATAAAGCTCCAAAAATAACAAAATGTGGCATAAAAAGTAGTCCATATGACTATACACCAAGTCTTCTGAAGTCATATAACAGATTTATGAGTAATCTGTCGCTTCCCATTCCCAAACATAATTGGTTCGTCACATGACCAAACTGCAGCGTCACAAATTTGATTCGAGATTTGAAAGCAAAAATGAGGTTTGATGGCACAAGTGACAGTTAAAAACTTACTTAAAAAAAGTCTTGACTTTAGTGGTGATTTACGGTGCGATTGGAGCTCAAAACGACATAATGTTAAGTAAGTCGTGACAATTTTTTCATTTTTTGGTGAACTATTCCTTTAATCATTCTATTTTGTGTAATTACCGTGTAAATGACATCCCGCCTTAGTTTGGAGTTTTCATTATGGGAATTCTCATTGACCAATAGGTGGCAGTGTTGTAGAGGAGATGGATTTGAATCTGGTAAAGTTTTCAAATGGTATTTGTACAATGTATAATTAAACTACTGGGGCCTTCATATACAATATCAATCTATAAATGTCTCGAATCGAATCTGAAGAGTTTTCTTCAAACTTCAAGTTAATATCACTTATTTTTAGCTTTGTTTGACACAGATTAGATGCTTCAGTGAGTAAATGCACATCTAACCCTGTGGCACTATGAAAGCTTTTTTGTGTTTGAGGAGAACGGTGCATGATATCTTTCGAATGAGCATAACAAATGGTTTGCTGGGTAGTTTTATTTGCTTCAAAGGTCAAAGCTTACTCATTCGGTTGGGTGACATCAGCAGACATACTATTGAACTCGCTAGCTCGAGTACTCATGCCCAAATACTGCTTGAGGAACTCGCTAAAACGCTTCTGGTTGTTCCATTTGCGAGCGGATTTGCGGACGCCTATGAAACCCCCATATCTCTTTTGCAAAGGCCTGCCAGGATCCATGAACTTCCTGTAGCCATACTTGTTTTTGAGGAACCCTCCAAAGCGTTTGATTAGGTGGATAGCAGCTTCTTCCTCGTCGCCTTCCATCTCGCTGTCTCCATCGCGCTCTTCCTCAGATTCCTGTGCTGACTGTACTTGCAGGAACTTGTATTTTTTACTGAGTTGCATATCTCGGTCCTGATCATCCATTTCCAAAGCCCGTGTTATGTGGTCAAACCTCTGGAGGGTATCAGAAAACTGCCCATCATCCTGGTCCACAGACAGAGAGGTGTCTGCCTCCTCATCTGCTCTTTTCAGCATGGCACCTCCAACTGATAATGAGGCTTTTGGTTTCTGCTCCACAATGGTCCTGCGACACATCTCCCAGGAGTTTCCTGGTGAAAGTTTACCATGACACTCTACCAGACACACCTGAATAAAGACATACACAAACACACATATTTCAACATTATAACATGCTTTAATAATACAGACACACTCAAAAACATAAAGAGGTGATGATGTCTCGTAACGTTATCTTCAACCAAAGACTATAGATATAGAAAGACGGTTCACTCCTATTAGTTTTGAATGGGAGAAACTGCAACGCGCAATATGGCAGAATAAGTCCCACCTTCTAAGTAAAAGAGCCAATCACTGATTGATAAAGTCATTGAGTCACTGCAGCTGCAGTTAGAAGCTCCGGTTCCCATAGAAACCTGAGACTCGCGCTTAGGACTGCACATGCGCTTTGGCTCGTCTAGCCTGAAAAATACGATTTTTTAACGCTATTTGAACATAAGAAACAACATTTATGGGACAGTTCATGTCAGATTTTGTTGCTGATTTGAAATATGTTATTTAATTGTGAGTTCACCAAGCAGTTTTTGAGATTTCAGGATTCACCCATTCAAATAGACAGGACTTGGTCTTGGATGCCCGAAATAGCTGCCTGAAGGCATTGCAAATATGGCCGCAGAGTGAACAGACTTTCCTTGAAAGGGACTTTGCTTCAACACATTAATTTATCCATTGACTAGTCTTAGCTGATTTAAAGGGATAGTTCACCCAAAAATGAAAATTGACATCATTAAAGCCGAAGATGTAGGTTACTTTTTTTCTTCAGCTGAACAGTAAAGAAGATTTTTAGCTGAAACCATGGTCCTTGGTGATTCGTATAATGCAAGTCAATGGCTACCGTTACTTTGAGGGTCAAAAAAAAAACACATATACAGGCAAAACAAAATGAATACCCGTGGCACCTGATGATATACTGAGGTCTTATGAAGCGAAATGATCAGTCTGTGCAAGAAACTGAACATTATTTACAACATTATTTTCTGTAATTCACAGCCTCAGCCAACGGCATAATGACGTACAGTATAGCCACTGACTTGCATTGTACAAATCACAAAGGACCATGGTTTCAGCTAAAAATCTTCTTAATTGTTCAACTTAAGAAAAAAAAAGTCACCTACATCTTAGATGGCCTGAGGGTCAGAAAATTAACAGCAAATTTTAATTTTTGGGTGAACTATCCCTTTAAGATGGTCTCCCAGTCAGCTAAACGGGTGTTCAGATGGTTTCTGCCAGCTGGTCTCCCAGCCTAACCAGTTTAAAACCAGCCAAGAAAGCTTAGAATGGTTTTAGCTGTGTGTGTGTGTGTGTGTGTGTGTGTGTGAGAGAGAGAGAGACAGAGTGTGTGTTTAGCAGAGTATGCAGCACATCAAAATGAAATAAAAAAATCCTTATTTAATTTTATTTTCCTATTTGCCTATTTTAATGCATGCTCTTGGTCAAATTGACTACAAATCTTTTTTTTTTTATAGAAAGCTGTTTTCATAAAAGTTTTGTCAATGAAATATTTTAAACCCCTCCCCTGCAACTACTGTTTGTTTGTTTGGGTTTTTTGTACATTTTAAACACATCAATAAAGTTGAGCCACGGCCATTTTCTCTGAATATCTTCAATATTTTGTTTCAATATGTCACATTATGGAAGAAAAATGGGATTTGTTAAGTAAAATCTGATTTTATGTTTGATTGTTTTTTTTGTTGTTTTTTTTTAATTAAACAGCAGTAAGTTTAGTCCTTGAAACTGATTGCCAAGCATCTTGCCAAGAGTGCTGACTTTTTGAAGCAACTTTTTCTGGTGGTTGCAAGTGATCTAGTGATTCATTGTATCATCGACTCAACCGATTTGTTCAAAACATTAGAGTTGTGTTCGAAATCACCCCCTATAACCTCATTCATTATTCCCATTGCTCGTCTAATTTAGTCCACTTGAGGGAGTGAATGAAAACCAGTGAGTGAATTCGGAGAGACATGGGAATTCACGACCCTCACAGTGCATTATGGGTATTCTCTAGCTGTTAGGTGTGTTTGACTTAAAGCGGTGGAGCGCAGAACGATCGGTATATGACATCAAAGTACCACATAGTAACAATTACGGAGAAGAATATGGAGGCGTCATACACCGATTGGTCTGCGCAGCACCATTTGAAGTCAAACACACCTGTTGAGTGTACATCAGTTATACACTCTTTATTGCAGTGCATTATGGGATTGAATGAGTTCACTCAATAACTTCCACTATGGTTTCGGACACCATTATAAATGGCTGTCCCCTCAAATAGTGCCCTATTTAAGGGTATAGGGGGCGATTTCGGACACAGCCTAGGTTTGTTCAACTTGATGCGGTGCTGCGCAGCCCGATCGGTGTATGACATCAAAGTACCACGAGAGCGATTTAAAAGCATACTGAACTGTCTACTATCTAATCGCTCTCGCGGTACTTTGATGTCATACACCGATCGGTCTGTACAGCGCCGCTTCACGCTTATGATTTGATCAGGGAGGAAACACAGGTAATGAGAACTTAAAGTAGCAGCGAGGAATTAAAGTCACGAGACATGACCCTCGCACATTAAAGTGTGAGGAGCGTGAGCTCTGTTTAATGTAATCCAGTGCAATCAATTAACCTTTTCGAATTAAAAGTCGGGTTTCGAGGGAGTTTGTTAGTGACCAGAAAGACGGGGAGAAACAGAGGGAAGGATATGGTCATTCATGCTGAAAATTGATAAAACACTTCAGGGAGAGCCTACGTACAGCTATGGAGGGCTACTCAGGCCAATCAGTTTCCATAAGCAGCCTTGCCAAATGATGTTATTGTGTTTCTACTTAATTACACAACAAGATAACTGAATCACCCCAGCTGTTTTGAGTCAAAGGGCCATCTTTAACCAAATTAGCACTTCTGCCCCCACAAATGCGTCTTATTGACATGAATCAGAGAGTATGTCCTCCTCTCCTCGGAGCTATAATCAGCTGCAGTGGCAGTGCACAACCACATTCCGCTGTTATGATCATTATAATTATGTCAACTAATGATGAGTCTCAGGGAAATTCGATACAGTTGAAGCCACAGGTCTTGAACAGTAGCCTACAGAAAATTAAATAAGATGAACAGAATTGTAGAAGATCTGGGTAGAGTAACAAATCAAACTAGACTTCTACATTATCTGAAGAAAAATGCCTCTGACATTTAGGTGGTTCCTAAGGTGCTTGGGTGTTTTGAGTGGTTTCTATGTCGTTGCAATGTCAATAGAGCTAGTCTCTATGACATTCCAGTTTTTTAGATATGGCTTGGATAAATCGTTTAATGTAAGTGTATGGGATTTATTTGAGTATCAACTTTGTACATTTCTCATTTGAAGGAAAAACAAAAATAGAAACAAATGAGACAATTATTGTTGCATAGTAAGAGCATAAAGCTATAAAAATTAATGTTGTCAATGTATTTAGTTTTGGAAGAATTTAATAAGAATACTAAAGAGTACTAAGAATACTAGCTCATATTAGCTAAATCTCTGATTACAGATGTTTTTATGTGAGCACAATCTGTGACATTGAGATCTCTTCTGAAACTCTATCACTGTAAACCCTAATGCTCAAAATAATTAATTGGTTTGAGTACAACAAACTTAAATTAAACAAATTAGTTTAGTCAAATTAACTTTTATGAGTATTTAGCACTTTCTTTTTCTTTCAAGTTCACAGAACTGATATATTTTAAGTAAATTGAACTGTTTCATTGTTTTGAGTATTATGAACTAATTTCTTTTAATTTAGACAAACTTAAGTTTAACTAAAACTGGGCTGGGATTTCTATTTCCCAGCATGCTTTGCCCATGGCACTTGAAAGGGAGAGTAAATGCTAAAATTAAGTGTTATATAATGTTTTTTTGTGTGCAAGATTATTGTTAAGTGGGAGATTTAGTAGTGATTAATGTTTTGTTATGCTAATTTAGAAGAGTTTCTGTTAATGTTGGTTTTTGGAGAGCTACCATCATGGTGACAAGTGGTGAATGTGGCTTGGTTTGAGAGCAAGTATGTTAAATGCTTTATATTGCTGTTATTCAGCAAGCGTTATACCATGCTATTGTTAACATATTAGCAAGTTAGCATTTTCTGAATTAGCTTGTTATAGCTAGCTAAGTTTACACTGATAAAAATGTTCACATTGAGGTAAATTTTAAGTTAAATATATCAATTAGTGTACTCAAACATTTCAAGTTAAGAACAATTAAAATGTATGAGTACAAATTAAAAATCTACCAGTTCTGCTTAGGCCTACTTAAACTTTGAATTTCTTAACTTAAAAATTTTGAGGCAACTGACTGAAGAAGAAAAAAAAAAAAGAAAAAAGAAAAATCTGTGCAAAAGTCTCCATTTGCTTTCCATTTAATCTCATTGCTGTCTATTTAAGAGTTCTCTGTGATATTCTTTCCTACGGGAAGTGATGGCCACAGTAGGGAATTACCAAATTGTTGAAGGCATATTCATTAGGCAGTTTTTGGCTGCAGAAGAGGCAATCCTTCTGGCAGTCACACCATGCTGGGTTACACAGTCCAAGCAACAGTAGCGTCCACAGTGGAGTCTTCATCACGGAGTGTGTTAACAGCTGAAGTGCACTCTGTAGAGAGGATAGAGAAAAGAGATGATGGTGCGAGAGAGAAAAGAGGTTACAGTTCCTGGAAGTAAAACTTAGCACAACAAAATGTGTATACATTAGTTCAACTGATTTAAAATTCTTTCCTGGAATACTTCTGATTGGTCAAGCACAGCATCATTAGCACCATTTTTTGAGATGACTTCAGAATTATGTGTGTGTGTGTGTGTGTATATATATATATATATATATATATATATACTAACTATTAATAAGCAGTAAATAAGGAGTTTATTGAGGCAAAATCATTGCTGCCTAATATTTTTGTGGAAACCATTTTTTTAGGATTCTTTGATAAATAGAAAGTTCAAAAGAACATAATTTATTTAAAAATTAAAATTTCTTGAAAAAATATAAAAGTCTTCACTGTCACTTGAATTTTTCATCATTATGTTATTTTCATGTTTATTATTGAAAATCTGTATAGTATAAAGCACTATATAAATGAAGGTGACTTGACTTGACCAATTTAATGCATTCTTGCTGAACAAAAATGTTAATTTCTAAAAAAAAAAAAAAATACTGACCCTAAACTTTTAAATGATACTGGAGAGCAAAAACCCTTTTGATATTTGGCTAGAAGCTCAGGAGTCCCCAGTTAGAAAATTGTTTAGAAGAACTACACTGTAAAAAAAAATTGGTTTAACTTAAAAAAGTAAGTTACCTGGTTGCCTTAAAATTTTGAGTTCATTGACATAAAAAATTTGAGTTAATACAATGAAGGCGGTTGATTTAATCAACAGAAATTTAAAATATTATGTTATCTGAACTACATTAATTATCTAAGTTGATTTGACAAAAGAAAAAATGTTATAAATCATGAAAATTATTTTTTACAGTATAACAACTGGAATGAGACTCACTTAGCTTAGAGAGAAGAGACGTCACATCAGAGCTAAATATGTTACATAGTCCATATAAAAAGTAACTTGATTGCAGATTAAACATTATTTATTAGATATTAATGTTGTTATATTGTCGCAGTGTTTGGTTGGCTGCTGGGCAACTTGTTTAATAAGTTGTAATGGACTGTTTTTCTTTGTGGGAGCTTTAGATGAATTAATTTAATAAAATAATTTCAACTCACTTCAGTATTTAATGATCAATTTATTTGTTTATTCAGCAAGTAGCCATGTAATGAGCAGAATAATGTACAGTCAGAAGGTCATTACTGCAAAATAAACTCCTTCAGGGTGAGATTATTTTGCGATAATGACTGTCTGAATGCACTTTATCCCTCACATAATCTAAACTAGATTTAGATGTAAAAATGTATCATATCAGTGTGATGTTAACAAACTATATTTAAGGTACTTTTTGATTGTATTTGAGACAGACTTAGCATTTGCAAGTACTTCATTAGCAAAACTCATCATCTGTAGTAATTGAAGCTAGAATTAGTGCTTGTGGCGTAATGGGAGCAGAATGGAGAAGAGGAGGAGGATTTGATGCATGCTGGTTAAGCAGTCTTAGTCACCACATTATTCCAAACAATAGAAAGGACTATAAAGCTTCAGAATTTAAGCGCTTTAAGAATAATAACCTTATTCTGCGGCTTCCTTGTCAAGCAAATAAAGCAAAGATGAGAATGTAGGTTTCAGCATGGACGGCTGGCCTGACATGCTGCCCGCCAAACCATCAGTTGTTTAGTTGCTTCAAAAGCAACTTCAAGATAAATCAATTTCACCTGCATTACACTTGTACTGAAAGTGTCACCAGGAACAAAAGCAAAGGTGTAAGTCACGGAGAATCGATAGGCACCCCTTGAGTGAGTTTTATTGAATTCGGTCACTGTACAAGCAACAGACAGGGAAAGACACATAATTATAAGTGTGTGAGTGAATTACACACAACTTTATGCAGGGGGGAACGAACTAGATATTGATTTTGCCACCCCCTTTAGTTAATTTAGTTTTTTCTTTTCTCAGGAACTACAAGATGACGCACCTAAATGGATTCTGGCCAGGGTGCAGCATTGCTTAGAGGTGATATTTCAAGTGAGGATTGTTTGTTACAACTACAGTTTTTCTCTTCAGCAGCTATTTTTTCCTGTTGAAGTTTCTCATTTGAATTTAGATTACCAGTACAAGATTTCTGAGCACCTCAGGTGCCCCAGAAGTTCTTAATCTCACTGTAGTTTGTACAGACCTATACATACATGTGGGATGCAGAGCTTGGCAGGCCTTCAAAATGTAATTAACTAACTCAATTATGTAATAAAAAAGACTTAACAAAGATAGACACAGTGATTTAACTCCTGACCTTTGGAATTATCTCATATACCCAAAGGAAAGAACAATCTCTCATTGACTAAGTGGGAGGAAATTGGTGCTGTTTGAGAAACTGTGCTTTTTATGTCATAAGAAAGCTTTTCTGTTTTGAAAAGGAAATCCTCAGTGCTCTATTTACAGAATGTCAGCGTTTCATATCTTTACTGTAGTAGCAGTGCATATAGTAATGTGTGACATTGGCTAAAGCCATCTTTACACTGCATCTGAAGTGGCACTTACACCACAATAAGATTCATTTACGCAAACTGTTTAATGTTGCACAGAGGCGGCATAAATGCATTTACCCTAACCCTAATTGTATAAATAAACTTATGAAATTAATGTTTTAAATAGGAAGTTATTGAAACATATGAAAGCCTGTTTCTGCCTCAGAGTAAAAAATAAATAAATACAAATATAATTGCGAATATATCTGACAATTGTGACTTTATTTCTCATAACTGCGACTTTATTTTTTCACAGTTCAGACTTTATATATCTGCAGTCACAATGTCATTTTATATCACAGAATTGCGCCTTTATTTCTTGTAATTGTGACTTGATTTTTCATAATTGCAACTTTTCATATATGGCACAGTGTCACAGCTCACGATTGCAACTTTATTTGTCACATTTTGAGTCTTTATTTCTCGCAATATGACTTTATATCTCACAATGTGATTTTATATATCACAATTATAAAACGGTTAGTTCTTGTCCTTGATTCTGATTGGTCAATAGCTGTTTTTTTTTTTTACATGATAAAACACGGCTATGACCGCTTCACCCAACGGTTCTGTGTATCACTACACAACACCCTTAGCAACCACTCTTAGCAACGTAAACTGTATGTTCTCAATTGATATTGTTCACTGAAGCTTACTGTATTATGTAGAAGAGTATTGTGAGAAAGAGATCGAGTGAGCGAGTTTATTACCTGCATTCAGATTTAGCATTTTCCTTCAGGTCAGTCCTATGTTCATAATAAAAAATCTGTTTAAATGTCCGATGTATTATCTTGTCCTTTTAACAGTTAAGGGGTTTTCCCGTGACTGACAGCGCTAGTCAAAGCATTTGTCAGTTGCGTCTTGTTCCGTGTTCACAACAATTCAGTCTTTTCAATGTAAAAGTCTTCGCTATTGACTGACACACTCATAAAGACAGTCTTTGCCGCCATCTGATGGCGTAATAATGTAACTTCTGTTGCTGTTCACGGTCAGGGACTATTTTTTTTCGGCGGAAGGAAGGCTTTAGTGAAAGTTTACTTCATGAAAGTTGCATTGAAAGTTGCTTTAATATTTGTATTGTGTGGTAACCGTTTTATAAAAGCAATAAGGTACTCAAGGCTAGTGCTGTATCGTCAATAAGTCGAAAAATGTGACTTTATAGCTCAGAATTGAAACTTTATTTCTCACATTTGAGACTTTCTATCTTGCAATATGACTTTGTATCTCAGAGAGTTGCTTCACTCCTTATTTTAAAATTGACCTCAATTGATCTCAATGACAAACTGTTGTATTTTTTGCAGATGGGCTCCGATATGAAATGAATGAAAATATGATATTATAAATAAAAATATGTAATTATAATTTATAAATAATTAAATATATACTCTTTCAGTGTTCTGCTGCTGCATTTGATTTAAATTTTCAGAACAAAAGCAGCATCAGATCTGTCTCTGATTTTAGGGGTTGAGATAGATCAAATCTACATGTTTTAGTATGGCTTTTATGTGGAATCGTGTTTTTACACAGAATCTAGTGCAGGCACACAGCAACTTTACCTTAGCTGCGTAAACAACCCTAAGTTTTCATTTAGCCCATAAGCTTTAATGTGTCCTGTCTTCATATTTTAATACACCTTCCAGCTACTTTTCCATATACTGATCAGATAAAAGGAAGAGGTACACAATGCATTAATGGATTCTAATGTGTACACTGCAACATTTCTGTCATTGATGCTCATAGATATCATGATGAGAAATATCAGACATTGTCCAGTAAACAAATCAAATGGAAAGAATTCCGTGTTTTGCTTCATTTCCCAACTCCATCACCAGTTGCTACTCTCATGGAGATATTGTCCATCATTTCAGACGTGTTACCTCCTGAGATTTTGAATGTATTGTTTAAAGACACTCACAGGCTCAATTAAACTCCAGAAGTAAATGGGGTTCGTTTTGCACAGCCCATTTCTCAATCAAACGCGTCATAATCAAAGCTAAATACCAGAGGGGTTCTCAGTGGCGGAGACGCGAGGATCACTGCTGTGTCTAATTAGACCAGAATTGTGCAAATGCAGATGGAAAGCTGGAAAGAAACTGCTGCGAGGGGTCTGTGAGCTGACAAACACGCAATTATGATCACATATAGAGATACATTATGTATGACACAAAACTAACACTATAATCTAAGGAAATAAATGGTGGTACTGTATATGATCATAATGGGCTGGCCATTGGGGCGGAGATTATATGACGCTAACTGTGGTTTGAATTAATGACGTCAATTTCCTTCAAGCATGACGCGTTAGATCAGTTAAAAAAGAAGAAATCAATGACCATTATTACCAATCCTATATTAACCCAAAGAGCCTTTAGTATCCAATAGTTGATGTGCACAAGTGTCATTATTATTGGCTGTAAAGATAATGAATGTCAATGAAATGACTAATGATGCATCAACACCCCTGAGGAACATTTTTAATTGTTCATTTGTTGCTCTTACATAGCTCAGGAGACTTGTCTCAGTTAGGCTTCCTTAAGGATCATTTATATTTCTCCCTAAATTCCTTAGGAGAAATAAAAAAAGAGACATACAGTACAGTGAGAGTGTAGAGCTATAAAATGAAGGTGGATAACAGATATAATTTGGTTTTAGAAGAATCTGATGAAAAATGTTTTTTTTTTTTGTGATCTCTGATGTTTGATTGCTTTGTATACTTTTGGTATCTTGGCCAATCTGAGCACAGTTTGAGACATTGTTGAGATCTCTTCCTGAAACTCCTCACATCATTGGCAAACACTGACAGACAGGCAGACAAGTAAGACGAAAGGAAATGAGAGGGAAAAGAATAGAGTGTAGCGCACTTTGTTCACCTGCACGTCTCAGCAGGGCCGCTGCAGCCCATGAAGGTCAAAGACAAACATTTGTGCGGACACACACATACACCTACAAACTCACAAGCTCAACGCAGGCACAAATTGAATGCAAAATTGCCCCAATAACCACAACTGTTTTCAAACTATATAAGAAATACTCAGTGGCTGGGATGGAAGGATTCACCACACTTAAACAGCAGTCAGGACGGACCTTTCAACGACACCCATGATATAAAGATAGATTATCTAATCAAAAAAGCTTAAGGCTGTTTTCATGCTTGTGATGCAAAAGTAATTGTTTCATCTGTGGTATTGAATGCAGTTGTTAAACTCAAGTTAACTCCTTTATGAAATATCAAGGATTCAACTCGTCCTGCAGTGCAGTCCCTCACACCAGTGCCTTTCATAGTCCAGCATCAAACAGACATGTTAGTCTAGATGGTAGATAAACTACTTGGAATTTGAAAAAATGTATTTGTGATATTGCTTACAGTTTTGTACTCTAACTATGGCCTTTAACACCCATTTTCATGATTGAATTGTAAGAATGAAGCATAAATCTGTGAGTCACTGCACTGCACATCCATCTTCAAACAAAGCTTTCCTTTTCTCCAGCCAGTGCCTAATATCCTTCATAGCTACTAGTTTGAACTGGCTGACCACTATAATATATATATATATATATATATACATATTTGTTAACATATTATACTGTATATATATAAAACAGAAATGTTCATGATTATTATAAAGATGGATTATCATTTTTATAAATATTCCCAGTCATTAATTGTGATTATGCTTATATCCTTTGCTTTTATGCTTATGATTGTGCTTTTTTTGCATCAGGATAATTAAACCACCACCAGGACCGCTAATCAGGAGTCAATTTCACAGTGGCTAAAATTGTGCCATGAGTTTCGGATGAGCTGATAATTTTGCCTCAGGGCCCTCAGAGGAATAATCTGACTATTCTTAAATTCTACAAATCATCATAGCATCAGCATACTGATATGCATCCTTAAGAGGTAAATAAGGTACAAAGGTGTGCCTTTTGAAAAGGTACCGCCCCAGTGACAGCTTTTGTACCTTTTTTGTGTATCATACGTGTGAAAATTTTCTATTAATCATCATGTGGATTTGTCTTTACATAGTTTTTTTTTTTTTTTTTTTTTTTTTATGAAAGAGGTACTGAGATGATTGGCATTATTATTCTCTTAAAATACAACATACAACATTAAGAATTTGCATAGAAGGAATCAATAGCACTCAATCTTTTCCAAAACTCTTTGAGTTGAAACTCCGCTAGGTTTTTTGTTATAGATAAACAGTATTACCACTTTTTTAAAAAAAAAATCTATGATCATAACCACAGTTCTTGCAAAGAACTCTGCTCTGATATTTTAGTGACACTCTGTGGTTAGGTATGAAATTATCTAGTGCAACATCAGAAAGTTACATTTTGAATCATCCGAGGCAGAATTATATCCAATGCACCCCAATCTTTAAAGGCTAATTCATTATGACCTCATGTGAAATCAACGAACAATTAATGTCTCTCTTCATTTCTGTAACCTGAGCACTAAATCCAAACTAACTCCAGCAGATAAGACATTTATAGGCACTGGCCACAGATAGTAGAAAATTGCATGGTAATGGCCCATGAACGGAGCAGGTGCTGGGCATTGTGCTGCACCAAAAGTCAGCTCGTTTTCACAAATATTTTACAATACTGCCAATATTGCCTCTGACCTGAATCGAACACCTCAGAATACAGTAAATTTCTCCCTAAAGTTAAATGAGGTGTATAGAAGCCAGGATTATGCCCTGTAAAGAGATGCATTGATTTCACCGTATCAATCGATGACACAATTATGAGAGCAAAGTGAAAAATACGTCCCTGTCATTCACAAGACAGAATACAGAAGACAGTAAACCATCATTTGATGCTTTATATCAGAAAATTATTTAAAAGAATTTTACATAAAATATAAAATGTCCGGCACGTGGTTAACTATGATTTTATTTGTATTCTTTGTAAAGTATTGCAGATAAAAGTTGACTAAATAGTTATTTAGATTAAGGTATTCTGCATACACTCGCAATAAACTACCGATCTGATGGGATATATCACCCAGAAATGAAAATATTGTCTGTTACACCCCCATGTTGTTCAAAACCTGTATGACTTTCTTTCATAAGAAGATATTATACTTTGGGGTCCAAATAAAACTGAACACCAAAAGAAAGTGATAGAGGTTTGGAAGTTTAACCACCATTCTTTTTTTAAAACTCGAATTGCACACTCTAAATTACAAATAATCAGCAAATCAGATCCGTGCAAAGTGGCCTGAGTAAATTGATGTGAATCTAAAGTGTTTCTCCCCCTCAGTCAGCCTACCTGAGCTGTGTGCGGTTCAGGCACCTGTCCTGAGCAGATCTGCTGAAACTGAAGGCGGTTATATTCTCCTATTGCCTGCTTCTGTTTGTTTCCTAAGAGGATGCTGTTGCTCGGTCGTCTTATAGAGACACACCCCTCCCTGTGGTCCAACCCCTCACCCCCTGTTTTACAAGTGTGTGTGTGTGAGAGAGAGATAGAGAAAGAGAGAGAGAGAGAGAGAGAGAGAGAGGACACAGGAAAAGACTGTCCTACGTATTGGGATGGGTGGACGTCAAGACTTATCTTCTACGTCAAGGATTGCAGTCTCTCAGAACAAGCTAGAAAACTAAAAATACAAGCAAAACATTTTCCCAGAATACCCGCACACTCATTCACAGCGTGTCCTTTGTCCATTCATCCTCTGTGCTGCTCTGATGAAGTGATGCTCCAAGACAATGATGCTTTGGGAGCTGCGTGCAAAAAAGCGTGACCATTGGCATTGAAATGGATTAAACTTCAATCTGCACAGTTTTCAATATCTCATTTGCAGTCTTAAAAGTTAAAATGAATATTGATCAAGCAATAAACACTTTAAACTATGAATTTTAGGGTAAACTATTAGGGAAATTAGGGAGGTTAAATTAAACAGATTTGTTTTTATAAAATAGAGAGGTCTTAATAGGAATAGAAATAAATTTAATTGAGCGCAATGCATACAATAATAGTCGATAAAGTAGTTCAGATTGTTTGGCCTTCAGGTCACACCCGTAAGACCTTCGTTCATCTTCGGAACACAAATTAAGATATTTTTGATAAAATACGATGGTTCAGCGAGGCCTGCACTGACAGCAAGATAATTAACACTTTCAATGCCCAGAAAGCTACTAAAGACATATTTAAAACAATTCATGTGACTACAGTGGTTCAACCTTAATGTTATGAAGTAACAAGAATACTTTTTGTGCACCAAAAAAAACCCAAAATAACAACTTTGTTCAACAATATCTAGTGATGGGCAATTTCAAAACACTGCTGAAGCTTCGAAGCTTTACGAATCTTTTGTTTCGACTCAGTGGTTCGGAGTGTGTATCAAACTGCCAAAGTCACATGATTTCAGTAAACGAGGCTTCGTTACGTCATAAGTGTTTCGAAATTTCAATGGTTCACCACTGGGGGGGCATGACTTTGGCAGTTTGATTCACGCCTCGAACCACTGATTTGAAACAAAAGATTCGTAAAGCTTCGAAGCTTCATGAAGCAGTGTTTTGAAATCGCCCATCACTAGATATTGTTGAATAAAGTTATTTTGTTTTTTGCCGCACAAAAAGTATTCTCGTCGCTTTATAACATTAAGGTTGAACCACTGTAGTCACATGAACTGTTTTAAATATGTTTTTAGTACCTTTCTGGGCATTGAAAGTGTTAATTATCTTGCTGTCAATGCAGTCCTCACTGAGCCATCGGATTTTATCAAAAATATCTTAATTTGTGTTCTGAAGATGAACGAAGGTCTTACGGGTGTGGAACAACATGAGGGTGATTAATAAATGACAGAATTTTCATTTTTGGGTGAACTAACCCTTTAAGATATTTTTGCTGAATCCAAGAGGTTTTTTTATCTCCCATAGAAAGCAACGTAATTACCGTCATTCAAGGTCCAGAGAAGTAGTAAAAACATCATTAAAATAGTCCATGTGACTACAGTAGTTCAACCTTAATGTTATGAAGCGACAAGAATACTTTTTGTTCACAAAAACAAAACAAAAATAATGACTCTATTCAACAATTTCTTTGGGGGATAAAAAAACCTCTCGGATTTCATCAAAAATATCTTAATTTGTGTTTTGAAGATGAACGAAGGTCTTACGGGTGTGGAACGAGATGAGGGTGAGTAATTAATGACAGAAATTTCATTTTTGGGTGAACTAACCCTTTAATCATATTTCTATATAGGGAAAACAGTTGAGATGTTAGAGAAATCTCATTAATGAGTTTTCTTTGGGGGAAGTTTCTTTTTAATTAGGATTTCGCTTGAGATTGGTAGTTTCTGTAATCTATATTTATCTTATAGACTAAAGAAAAAAATTACCACTGTCACATCACCCAGAATTAATTGACAGAAAGTGAAATAAAATGTAATCTTAGTATTCTTTATATTGTCCAATCATACTAATATTTATTCTCATTTAAGAATAAATGTTTGCAGTCAAACAGGCATCAAGAAAACTATACTATACTAAACACAACGTCCCCTGAACAAGTTTTAAAAAATCAATCCTTGTTTAAGACATCTCCAATAATGAGAACTGACAGTCACACCAGTGAGGTGAGAAATTCACAGCACTCTGAAGACGAGTGTGTTTTACACAAAATAGCCTGTAGATAAATGTGCCTGACGGATAGCGAAAGCTCCTTTGCATAGTCTCACAATGAATGGCAGTTTTAAAATAAAACTATTTCATGGTGATACCACAAAATCCAAAATACAATGTAAGGACCTGAAAGTGTTGAGATTGCTTTTCTAACAGTGAGCCGCTTGTGAATTGAAACCCAGTCTTGTCTGGCAAGTCCAAAACAGCCAAATCAGAACAGGCCAGCACTCTGTCCACAGGTGAAGGGACCAGAAAATTGGCCCTCCCAGCTGTGGCCTCCACAGTTGCTTAAGCCAGATCTTATAAAGTGAGTTTAAGCAGTCATGTGTTTGTCCTTGGGCGGGTATATAGAGAACCTCTGATTATGGTGATGGTAAAAACAGCCTCTCGCTGAGATGACCATCTCGTGATGCTAAGAAGGGCTTCTGGCCCAAATGATGTATCATTGTAGCTCTCAGCTGGATAACATGGAGGGGGGAGATCTGATAAGTGTGTTACAGGATGAGTTGTGTTCGCTGATCTGGCTTCAGCGTGTCACCATGCTGAGGAAATGGAGCCAGAGAAGAAACTCATGCTGAGAGAGCAGAAAGCATTTACGAGATATTCTGGGGATCAGCTCTAGGGTGAGTCTGCGATGGGCAGAACTGTTGGTTTGCATCCGCACTGCTTGCTGATTATTGTGTTCTGGACTCAGGACATGATGCATGGAAGATAAAATGTGCATATTAGAGAAGTCCAAGTCCCACGCAATGCAGTGAAAAACAAAGGAAAGTCTTCAAAAGAAGCCCTCAGCAGAATATCCAACCTGATTTAAGTGTTTTTTTTCCAGTGATCTGATAATCGGTGCCATCACTTGGCACCTTCTATGAATTAGTGCTTTAAAAACTAACGTAAACATAAATGAACTACATAAAACATGCGAGAATGGATAACAGTCTATATCAATTTATCACAGTGGCACTAGCAGTTTGCAAGAAAATATTGAATACAGTCATTTTTATGTAATAATTTGAGTAACCTGGTTGAATGGTTGAGTTTAACAATAGTTAACAATCCCATTTTCTCAATTTTTACAAATATTATTTACTTGTCTTTCTCTCATGTTGCAGAAACAGTCCAAATTATGCTATTTCTTGAGCGGCATGTCACATTTTGAAATGTTACATTTTTTTTGTAATAGGGAAAAATAATGTGGTAATACAGCTGCATGCAAAATGTGAGATACATGAGCTATATCACACGAGCAGCCGTGTGATACGGCTGTATACCAGCACGGCTGTGATTCGGCTGTAGATAATCACAAGTGCTGATATACAGCCATACACTCTAAAAAAAAAATAGTTCCATATAGTACTAAAAGTGGTTCTTTGGCTCGTAATCATAGGGGAACCACTTTAAGTGCTGTATAGCACCAAATCTTGGTGCTTCAGTGGTTCTTCACTGGTTCTTTGGGATGACTGAGGTGCTATATAGCACCGCTACCGTATACAGAACCTGCTAAGCCCCTGTATGGTTCTTTAGCGCTTCTTCAGTGGTTCTTTGGGGTGGTTAAGGTGCTATATAGCACCGCTGCCATACAAAGAACCTGTTATGCCCCTTTAAAGGTTCTTTACGAGCCAAAGAACCACTGTTGGTGCTGTTTAGCACCATTTATGTTGAAGAAATAAAATGCAATATGACACCTCTTATGGGTTCTACTTAGCACCATTTAACAAAGGTGCTGTAGAACACCTTTAAAGATATGGTGCTACATAGCACCAAAAGTGGTTCCCCTATGATTACGAGCCAAGAACCACCTTTAGTGCTATATAGCACTTTTTTTTTATTTAGATATCGCACGGCTACGGGTGTGATATTACATTTATACAACAGTTTGACGGCATGAGTGTGTAAATAAATAACAACAACGGAGTGTCTTTAAAACCCTCTTTTGTGCAGAACTACTTTCCGCCATTGATTCAAATCTCAAGTTGACAGTTTGACCAAGCCTCCATTACTAATTCTAAAATGTCACTTTTCAATCTAAACTAGTAATGAAGGAATGTTGAGTCGCTTCATTGAAACTCATTGTATTTTAATACATTGTATTATTAAGAGAGAGAGAGAGAGAGAGAGAGCGAGCATTACCTGTGTCTGATATAACATTCATTCTTCAGGTCCATGTTCATAATATTATATCCATTATAAAAATCCGTTTGAATCTCCGCTGAGGAAAGCGATCTTTGTATACATAACAGTGCTAAAACAACGTCCTTTGTTTACAAAAGTCCCTTTCAATTTAAAAGTCTCTCATCTCTCATCTAATGGCGTATTAATGTAGCTTTCACTCAATCCATATTACACACTAACAGACCCTTTTTCAATAACAAATACAACATTTTATATATTATATATAATATAAAATAATATTTATTGAACAACAATATTTAAATTAACAACAATAGCCATTATAAATGACAATAGAAAATAAACACAATTGAATTATTCAGTCAAACGTACCAAAGCAGTGCTCTACAGGATGCAAGTTATAGCCTTGATGTTAAATTATTAAATTTAACATAGCACAATTCGATTTGCTCAGGAACAAGTAATAGATTAATAAGACCAAAGATTGCCTGTTTTATGTACCCAAAATGAATTATATCTCATGTTTAACTGCTATAAGAGCCAGCAGCAAAATTCCCAAAGCACTGGCCAAGATGAAGCTGTTCTCGGCGGGTACACGAGCACTGAAAGGCCGCTCACGGCCTGGAGCTTGCATCTCCGAAAACCTCTAAACAAATTGTAAAATAGGTGCTATGGTTAAATGTGAGTCACATATTTCAGGTCTAAACAACTACATTCTCACCTAAAAAAAACTCTTAAAACAACATTCCGTTCCAAAATAACAGTAGTATTTATAAAAATATAGTGGGTTTGCTCGTCCGCCATGACACACGCTGTGAGAATGATTTAAATGGTGAAATGGTTCCTGTGGCGATACTGGTAGAATTTCGCATGGCTGGAAAGACCTCTGAGCCAATCAAATTCAAGAACCAGAAAGAACTGTTGTATAAAGCTAAATATTATGTTTTTTGGTAAATAAAATTAATAGTTATAAATAGTTTTTACTACAGTTGATTTAATATGAGTTCAGTAGATTGTCAAAATGACACTGCATGATTTTATTTGGTTGATACAGGCATAGGCCCAAATTACCAGTTTTAATTGGGGACATTTAATGTGTTTAAAACTAGCTACTTTTCATGCTAGGTTAATTTTAATTTTGTAGACAGTAGTTTATTAAATATATAAATATAATTAAATAGGTCTCACATAAAAAATAAAAAAAATTGTGTTTGTGCCTCTAGTGCTTTAAAAAAGTAATGAGACACTAGAGTGCAACATATTCACGGAACGTGCCACAACGTAACAGGTTCCCTTGTTGATGATGGCGGTGTGCTTTGTTAGATCTGTCAGTTTCATAATGATACTACAAACTTGTGTCTGAAGACTCAATCAGCCATTTTGTTGATTCAACACTGGCAATGTCAGAGTGCAATTTCAGAAACCCTCCCAAAGGTCCTTGTACAGCTGTATTTCCTTCCTGGCATCATCAGCATGATTGTAAAGTAAACATTCCCAAGTTGTTTCAACCAAAATCAGAGTCATTGATAAAAATGCATCACAGCAATGAATGCAATCAATCAAGGACCCAAGAAATCCCCAGTATCATTAAAACATGAGAGAGAACAGAGATGCATCATATGCAATCAGTTTGATTAATAGAGCTACACTGCACTGCTAGAATCCCACAGGATTATTCCTATGTGACGTTAACAGATTACTTTATATTTTTCTACTTCTGAGAAGAGATAAAGATACACTAAACTTTCTTCAAAGCAAATAAAGCAAAGGTAAACCGGAACAGAGCAAGACAAACTTAAGTTACTTGTGCTCAGAATCATGAACACTGTTATCAAATTAGCTTTTCATAATGCCTGAGAAAATGAGTGGGATTTAAATTACATATTTTCTTAACAAGTACTCCACTACTCTGATTTATACGCCTTTGCAGTAATTTATTCCTTTGTTCAGTTCTTTTGTTAATTCATAGAAAAATCATTGTAACTGCAAATGGCATACTTTACAAATAACGGATACAAATTAATCATCTTAAGTTCATTATCAACTTCAGTGTTCTTCAAAGGTTAAACTGTTCCTGTAGCTCAACTATGGTGCTAGCAACACCAATGTCATGAGTTTGATTCCCAGACACACATGAAAGCATGTTACTTTGTATAAAAGTAAATTGCTGAAACATTTAAAAAATTCAGAGTTTTCTTAAAGAAACTGTTCACCCTAAAATTAAAGGGATAGTTCACCCAAAAATGAAAATGATCCCATAATTTACTCACCCTCAAGCCATCCTAGGTGTATATGACTTTCTTCTTTCAGCACATCCATCCATCATAAAAGTAATCCATACGGCTCCAGGGGGTTAATAAAGGCCTTCTGAAGTGAAGCGATGCGTTTTTGTAAGAAAAATATCCATATTTATAACTTTATAAACTAGAATCACTAGCTTCCGGTAACAGCCGTCTTCAGTTAATGTTGAAACAATGTTGAGATTTCAACCACAAATCAATGATAATATCATTGAATCAACATTATGAAATGATGTTGGTTCAATATCATGTTTGCACCGGCATTAAATGTTGAAACAATGGTGAACAAAAAATCAATGGTAATGCTGTTGAATCAACGTTACACTATGATTGATTCTACATCACTGATGCTGAATTCCTGACCATTTCAAAGTTTGGGGAAAACCTTTTAAAATATAAATTACACCTTTCCAGCTGAGTCAATTTATTTTATTTAACAGTTTAACACAATCATTTACAAAAAGATATAAAAGATCAATCAAGGTCTAATCAAGGTCATTAGGATCAATGGAAACTTCCAGGTAGGTGTGTAGGAGCTAAACATGTAGAGCAATAAACACCTCTGAGCTATGACCATTACTATAAATTACAGTATATCTTAGTTCATTTTCCATGAAACTACAAAGCATTTAAGTAACACGTTTATTTTGAAGAATAAAAGAGCTTAGGTTTTTTCAATGAATATTTCTTTAAAGGGATAGTTCACCCCGAAATGAAAATTCTGTCATCATTTATTCACCCTCAAGTTGTTCCAAACCTGAATGAGTTTCTTTCTTCTGTTGATCACAAAAGAAGATATTTCAAAGAATGTTGCTAACCAGACAGTTGACTGTAACCATTGATTTCCATAGTAGGAAAAAATACAATGGAAGTCAATGGGTGCCGTCAGAATTTTTAAAAAATTGCAGTGAATAGCGACCAGCATCAAGATTTTAAAAAAGACGCAAAAGTATCAACGAATGATCCTATGCAACACACATCATATATTCCAAGTGTTCTGGGGTATACGATATGAAATTTAACGTATTATTTAATGAAATTCTTGACCTTGGCCATTGGTCTTCAGTGCACGGCCATGCAACATGCTCATTTGTGTGACTCCTGTTAGCGCCGCAGTTCACTCCGTCTCGCCCAGTAAAAGCACACAAGTTGTCAGAAATCAGGATTCACAAAAACGCGACACAATCGACAATCGACACAAAAACGATACAATCCATGTACCTTCTTCTCTGAATATATCTGTTGTGTTCATCATAACAAGAAGTTATCCCGTTCACATCTTTCAACTGTCATTCTGACTGTCATCAGACAGTTCCAGTCTGGAGATATTTTACTCAGTGAAGAAAGTACACGGATACTTTTTTGTGGATTTTTAGGCATTGTATTTCATGTCACATTTCGTGTCACAAATGCGGTGCTAACGGAGTCACACAAACGCACACATCGAGTAGCCATACACTGAAGACCAACAGCCAAGGTCAGGTTTTAGTTAAATAATACATTAAATTTCATATTGTGCACCCCTAGAAAACTTAGAATATACAACGTGTCACATGGGATCATTTTTTTGTGTCTTTTTTAAAAAGCTTAATGCTGGTTGCTATTCACTGCCATTATATGGACGAGCTCAAGCGGGACATTTTTAAAACATTCTCCTTTTGTGGTCCATATTAGAAAGAAGGGCATATGGCATTAGAACAACACCAAGGTGAGTAGTTTATGACTTAATTTTCATTTTTGGGTGAACTATCTCTTTAAATTCCATGTATATTATGAATGTGATTGTTTCATTTAGATGATGTTATTTGTGGAATCAGACAAGTTTGTCTGTGAGTGTCTAGACCAGCTATTTTTAGGATGCATGAATGTGGAACTATTAGAAAGTTCAAGACAGCTCCAATTTGCCCTTGTCACTTAGCATAGCCGAAGTATAACAACGTCATATCAATTTCTATCGCCAAGGGCGAACTGCAAAAGAGTAAAATGGTTTTGGAGTGGTTGTCAATCAAAGAGTATGAGCTTCATGTTAAAATTTAATTGAAAAAATCATCTCATGATATTTATACAGGGTGCCATTGCCAAAGGGCATTTGCAGCATCTTAAAGAAGCCAACAAATTAAAAACATTGTTTAGGTATTCATTGTCACATAGTTCCTCAATTAAGAAAAATAGTATCTGTTATGCTTTCCACAGCTCAAGTGTATTTGCTATTTCACAAGATGTCAAAAACATGTTTTCCAACATGAGTGTAAATAGCTGGATTATACTGTGGTCAAACATTAAATCCTCTTTCTCATGGTCATATGATGTCCACACATATGGGTTTCTGGACACTGACCAAATCAACCGTTGTACATTTACACAGGAAAGTGACCATGCTGATGTTTAATGACCATGCTTAGTGCTTTAGAAACTGAGAGACAGTGAGAGCTTGAGATCGGGGCAACAGCATGTGCGCTAAAGCCGGCTCCAGACGGAAGGCTAACATTGGTTGACTTACGCTTTGCACTAAACAGGCTGCCACCAGCAGGCATTAGACAGCTACTCACTGTGATTCACCACAGCAAACTTCATCTGAATACATCACCAGCTGATTATTTCATCACTGCTCAATAAACAGATGGGGTTACAGTATATTTGGACTCTGCATTGCCTAAGGATGATTAATCAGATTGACTAACAAGTCCTGATTGTACAGGAGTTTCAGTATATACAAACAGGAATTGTTCAAAGACATTTTAAAATATAAAAATCCAGCATAAAATAGTACAGTATATGAAAGTTGTCAGTTTGCATCTGCTTTGGATGCTGATTATTGTGCAATTATGTTATCCTGCTATGCATTTCGGTGTTCTTGGTGGTTGCTAGGGTGTTACTATGGTGTTCTGGGTGGTTTCTAGGGTATTTGTGGTTGTTAGGGAGTTTCTGTGGTGTAACTTTGGTGTTCTGGGTGGTTGCTTGGTGCTGATTTATTGGCCGAAGTCAAAAGAACCCTCCTCTAAAGCCACTTTTCCACCGTCAGGCTGAACGGTTCTAAGAACGGTAAGGAACGCTTCCAGTTATATTTCCACTTGAGCTTGGTTCGGCGTGGCACGATTACAAACTGTTCTTAGCCTGGAATTCTCAGTTGGCAAAAATGAAAATTATCCCATAATTTACTCCCCCTCAAGCCATCCTAGGTGTATATGACTTTCTTCTTTCAGTCAAACACAATCAGAGTTATATTAAAAAAATATTCTGGCTCTTCCAAGCTTTATAATGGGAGTGAATAGTAACCAATATTTTGAAGCCCAAAAAAGCACATCCATCCATCATAAAAGTAATCCATACTGCTCCAGGGGCTTAATAAAGGCCTTCTGAAGTGACGTGATGCGTTTTTGTAAGAAAAATATCCATATTTATAACTTTATAAACTAGAATCACTAGCTTCCGGTAACGGCTGTATGCTCATTCACGAGAGAGTCGAGTTCTGGTGTAGGACGTAGGCATAGCATAAGCTTAGGTGAGAGTAGACGCCTCTCACGGTTCAAACAAATAGGGCTGGGCAACAAACTCAAGCTCCTCTGACATTTCTCTTTAAAAATTCTCGTTTTAGACTTCTAATTCGTGACCGGTGTTTTGTTTTTCTCTATCCTCTGCGCTTCCGAGTTCGTCAATACGTCATGTGTCAGGTCAAAGTTCACTCTTCCGCCGGAAACGACTCGCTTACGGAAGCCAGTGATTCTAGTTTATAAAGTTATAAATATGGATATTTTTCTTACAAAAACGCATCGCTTCACTTCAGGAGGCCTTTATTAACCCCTTGTAATCGTATAGATTAGTATGGATTACTTTTATAATGGATGCGCTTTCTTGGGATTCAAAATATTGGTTATTATTCACTCCCATTGTAAAGCTTGGAAGAGCCAGAATATTTTTTAATATAAATCTGATTGTGTTTGACTGAAAGAAGAAAGTCATATACACCTTGGACAGTGTTGCCAAGTCTGCGGTTTTCCTGCGGAATTGGGCTACTTTTAAGTTGAGTTAAAAATTTTTTAAGTGGGTTGATTTTCACCCCCGTACATATGATTTTAGTGCTCCAACACCCCCAAAACACCCCCTAGACGTACAAATTCAGTGGAGAACTTGGCTGCTCGATGGAGAAAATAGCATTGGGCTATTTTTGGGGTACTTTTGACTGGCCATTGGGCTACTTTTGTTGGACAGACCTGGCAGCCCTGACCTAGGATGGCTTGAGGGTAAGTAAATTATGGGATAATTTTCATTTTTGGGTGAACTATCCCTTTAACGCAAGTTAATAATAAAATTAAAAGAAATATCTGATCATCCTCCATAATGGTCGCTATTTACATCTCATATCGTCTGTAAACTCTCGCGTTACCAAGGCATCGACTGACGCGTTTGTATTACATTCCAAAGAGCTCTGTTATCAGTCCCACAGTGGAAAATGAATTGGCACAGAATGGAACAGCTAAACAATGAGAACGGTTTGGCCTGACGTTGGAAAAGCAGCTTAAGTCTTTATGATATTCTGGTCTCATTCAATGCAAGTCTACAGGATTTGTTCATCTGTTTTATCATCTACCAGCGAAAATCATGAGTCTGATTTCTTAGAAAAGTAATAACACACCTCTCTTCAACAAGCTGCACGATTTGAGCCCACAAACAGTGCGAGTTGAATTACAATCCAAAGTTTAATACTTGGGGTCAGCGGTTTTGAAAAAATATTGGTGCTTCTTTAGTAACCTCTACTAATAAAATATATAAAATAAAAGGGAATTTGTCACTTTGACAGGTCGTTAATTGACTAAATTGAACAAAATGACATGATCATATAATGAAACTATGTACTAATGTTGTCAAACTAAGCATTTATAACATTACTGCTCACAATAGGGTACTCATTTAATTAATCATTCAACGTCACAGCAGACTGTTGTCACCAATGATACATCACGGAAGGCAGTCACTCATCGAACAAAATCTCCTTGAAAATGAATCACCATTGTGCAACAAAACCACACATTTTAGTCAGAGAGCGTTTCTGCCAAATGAATGTGACTGTCTGTATCAACATTCGGCCTGTAGGAGCCAAAACAGATGCTGCCAGACATGTGAGAAGAACATGATGTTTGGTTAGACCACGTTTTCGGGACTATTGGACCTTTTAATCTGTTTGCATACTGTACATTCATCAGAAAACATTGTAATTGCATTTAATTTTATTATTTATTTAGTATTCTTTTTTTTTTTTTTTTAAACATTTACAAAATGTTCTCAAGACAAAACTTGATCTTGTTCAAATGTTTATGTACTCTCAGTTCTTAATAGTGTGTGGTGTTTGCATGTTTGCAGCCATTTATTCAAGTTGTTCTTGATTAAAAAAATCCTCCAAGTCTTGTAAGTTCTTTGGTTTTCCAGCATTCTCTGCACATTTGAGTTCTGATCCACATGCAGTAGCTATATGTAACAGGATAATTTGGGTAAATTTAGTTAATATGTTGTGTAGAAAATGAATAAATATGCATTTTGTACAGATTACAATGTAGTAAAACATTTGATTTTGATTTTTTTTTTTTTTTTTAAATGCATCTTACAGATTCTGCAAGCGGTATGTAAACTTATAAACACTGTAGATGGTGTAAGTTAATGCATTCATTTGACGATCAAGCTGTGAAAAATTCCTTTCATTATTTCAGTCATTTTAGCCGCTAATTAAATAGTCATTAGGAGTTGCAGCTCATTTATGATTACCCTGAGGAGAAATGACAGAGAGACTTTTCGAAGGGGCACACTTTGCTGCCTCCAGGCTATATTTAAAGAAAACAGCAATAACTAAGCCAGTGATTTTCTTTTTTTCCAGTTTAGTGCACACCAAAACAAACTAATATATATCAACACGAATCTCATCATTGCTTTAGTTGATTTGACCATTTTGATTTGCATTTAATAATGCTGTGACTATAAGAAAACGCTTTGCCAAGCTCTGCGATGCTGTAATTATGACAGTAAACAAGCAATTATATTTTTTATGTGTTTCCCCATAATCCAGTGTGAAAGGATGCGGAAACACCGGGGTTTGGAACATTGCGAAGATAAGTAGCTTATCTCTCTTTCTGCAGGTGTTTGAGACTGCGATCCAATCAGGGAATTTCAGAAGGAATTCATTGACTCTTGAGCTCTTGTGGATCCAGTATGTTTGTGAAAAAATAAAAGGCATTTAATCTTTTTTGGATTCACTAATATGCCAAACTAGGCAGGAAGTCATTTCAGTGTGATTAACAATGTGTAGCATGAGAATATAACTCAGTTCTTCTGAGAGAGGTATTTGTAAAAAGAATGATATGCTTATTTTTGACATGATTGTCTAAATAATTATTATTATAATTAAATAATCATTATTATAGTTACAGTATCTCACAGAAGTGAGTACACCCCTCACATTTTTGTAAATATTTTATTATATCTTTTCATGTGACAACACTGAAGAAATGACACTTTACTACAATGTAAAGTAGCGAGTGTACAGCTTGTATAACAGTGTAAATTTGCTGTCCCCTCAAAATAACTCAACACACAGCCATTAATGTCTAAACCGCTGGCCACAAAAGTGAGTACACCCCTAAGTGAAAATGTCATAGACGTATGAAATAGACAGCAATGACAGCAATGCTGGCAGCACTCATACGTCTATTTCCCAAACACAACCTCTGGATATGACGCTGAGCACGTGCACTCAACTTCTTTGGTCGACCATGGCAAGGCCTGTTCTGAGTGGAACCTGTCCTGTTAAACCGCTGTATGGTCTTGGCCACCGTGCTGCAGCTCAGTTTCAGGGTCTTGGCAATCTTCTTATAGCCTACGCCATCTTTATGTAGAGCAACAATTCTTTTTTTCAGATCCTCAGAGAGTTCTTTGCCGTGAGGTGCCATGTTGAACTTCCAGTGACCAGTATGAGAGAGTGAGAGCGATAACACCAAATTTAACACACCTGCTCCCCTTTCACACCTGAGACCTTGTAACACTAACGAGTCACATGACACCGGGGAGAGAAAATGGCTAATTGGGCCCAATTTGGACATTTTCACTTAGGGGTGTACTCACTTTTGTGGCCAGCAGTTTAGACATTAATGGCTGTGTGTTGAGTTATTTTGAGGGGACAGCAAATTTACACTGTTATACAAGCTGTACACTCACTACTTTACATTGTAGCAAAGTGTCATTTCTTCAGTGTTGTCACATGAAAAGATATAAAATATTTACAAAAATGTGAGGGGTGTACTCACTTCTGTGAGATACTGTATGTGACTATTCTGAATTGAATAGTATCTACTTAATGAATACTGTGCAGTATACACCGTACTCTACTACTATTTTGTTTATAAATTATCAGATGACCTTATCGTATCACATGTTTAATTCAGCAAGTGGTAGTTATCATATCAGAAACAAATATGCTTTTTAGCATTTTAATACTTAAAATTTAAGTAAAAATGCCTTAACTCTTCACTGTGAACCCTAACGCTAAAAATAATTAATTGGTTTGAGTAGGACAAACATAAATTAAACTAATTAATTCAGTCAAATTAACTTTTATGAGTATTTAGCACTTTCTTTTTCTTTCGAGTTCATAGAACTGACATATTTTAAGTAAACTGAACTGTTTCATTGTTTTGAGTTTTATGAACTCATTTCTTTTAATTTAGACTAATTTAAGTTTAACTGAAACTGGGCCAGGGTATTCTATTTCCCAGCATGCTTTGCCCATGGTACGCAAAAGGGAGAGTAAATGCTAAAATTAAGTGTTATATAATGTTTTTTTTTGTGCAAGAGTAATGCTAAGTGGGAGTTTTAGTGATTAATGTTTTGTTATGCTAATTTAGAAGATTTTCTGTTAATGTGGGTTTTTGGAGAGTTACCATCATGGTATCAAGTGGTACATGCCGCTTGGTTTGAGAGGACATATGTTATATTTTTTATATTGCTGTACTCATTCAGCAAGCGTTATACCATGCTAATGTTAACATGTTAGCAAATTAGCAAGTTAACATTTTCTGAATTAGCTTGTTATAGCTAGCTAAATTTACATTAATAAAAATGTTTACTTTGAGAATACATGATAATTTTAAGTTAAATGTATAAATTAGTGTACTCAAATATTTCAAGTTAAGAACAATTAAAATGTAGGAGTACAAAATAAAAACCTGCCAGTTCTGCTTACTTAAACTTTGAATTTCTTAACTTAAAAATTGTGATGTAATTTTTCGGGTTTACAGTGTTGGCAGTCCAATCAAGCAATGAATCAAGAAACTGATTTTAAAAATCGTAAATAGATAGATAGATAAAAAATATCTAATATATATCATTTATTGAAATGAAAAATATATGTAATCATCTTTTTATTGTAATTTAGAATTATCTTTTTACAGAACATCCCCCATCCCAACATTCAAACCCCTTACAACAGAGGGAAAGAAAAGATGGTGTGAAAAAAAAAAAAAAAAAAATATATATATATATAGACCTGTTTCAGTCTCTGAGTCCAAACATTGAACCAAACTTGGAGGGTCTTCTTCCTTCCAATCATTTTTTTCGCTATCAATAACAATATCCGCAGTACGTATCTCTTTTCCTCATTATACATTTTTTTGGACAATGCTCCCAACAAACACACCACTGGATCTAGAGGTATCTCTACCTCTAGTATCTAGTTTATTTCTTTTTTAATACTTTTCCAAAATTCTTGAATTTTTGGGCAATCCCAAAAAATGTGCACATGATCCCCTATTTTACCACATTTTCTCCAACACAGTGCCACAGATGGTTCTTTCACATATGCAGAGATCACATGAGGTGTATATCTCATTTTTACTTTCCAGTCAAATTCTTTCCATAATTGACTATTAATACCTTTATGGGATCCCTTACATAATTCTTCCCTGACATCATCTTCAATAATGGTATTTAGTTCCAATTCCCATTTTCCTTTAATATCTCCTGTGTTTTGTATAATATTAGTTATTAACCTTTTATATAAATGAGAAACATGTCTTTTAGTTGGAAAATGTTTTTCTGCAATATTAATAAAGTATTCTTCTATTTTGTTTTGTTTTCTTTTTCTTTATGACTTGTGATATAATGTTTTATCTGGAAATACCTATACATATCTTTATATGGAATACTAAATTGTTCTTGAAGTTGTGAAAAAGATTTAAGTTCATTTCCACTGAATAATTGGTTTATTGTTCTAAGACCTTTATCAGCCCATGTTCCAAATCCACTGTCCCATACAGAAGGAAGCAATTCAATATTACCTACTATAGGCATGGCCCTAGAAATAGATTCTGGACCTCCAAACATTATTTTAATTTTTGTCCAGATTTTTAGAGTGTTTTATCCATTCATTATCAGTTTTAATTTTAGGGCCTGTTTTTATGTTTATAAAAGGTAGAATGGACAAGGGTGTCCCTTTGACTGAACTTTGTTCTATTTCAACCCAACCTGATTCTTTGTCATATTTAATCCAGGCCACTACTGTAATATTTTAGATTCGGTAAACCTAGACCTCCTTTCTCCTTTGATAAAAGTAGAGTTTTTAATTTTATCCTAGGTTTCTTTTTCTGCCATACGAATTTACTAATTAATCTAGCAAATTAAAAACCGAAATGGGTACATTTACCAGAAGGGATTGGAACAAAAAAAAGAAATCTGGGTAATAGGTTCATTCTTATCACCTCAGTTCTGCCCAGTAATGAGAGAGGGAGAATCTCCCATCTTACTATATCATTTTGTATTTGTTTTATTAGTTTTTTGTAGTTTGCCTCAAAAAGCTGGCTGGAATTGGGCGTAAGAATAATTCCTAAATATCTAAATCCTTGCTTAGACCAATGAAATGAGACCCGTTCATTTAACTGGGATGGCCAAACATCAGAAATCATCATTGCTTCAGATTTATTTTCATTAATTTTATATCCTGAGACTAGTCCATATTCATGCAAACACTGCATGAGTGGAGGGATGGAATGAGATGGATTTTCTATAAAGAGTAATATATTGTCAGTGAAATCACAAATATTTTTATCATGTTTTATCAGTAATTGACTTTTTTTTTTTTTTTTTTTTTTAAAGCAGGGCTCTTTAAAGCATGAAACGGATTTATGTTTTTTCTCTGTCTGTTGTCTTTGATGTATTTATTGTCCAAATGTTTTCCTGCAGCTCCAGAGTGATTAATCAAATGGCTTTTAGAGCTCAGTTGATTAGTTTAAGAAAAGGGCAGTATCAGTAAAAAAGCACTCATAAACATACATAATATTTATAGCAATAATAGTATGAGAAGTGTGCTAGTATGCTATTCCATAAGATTTGAAGATTTCTTACATGCTGTCACGGGTAGTTGTTCTGAACAAAGCGCACAACAGGAATAATCCAGGAAACAATCTTTAATTCAAAAAAAGTCAGGAAACTGGATTTCACAACATCTCAACATTGACTAGACAAGAACAAGGACTGCAAGAACACACTCCTAGAACAAATGAGGGAACTAATAAGCTAATTAATTGGACGACAGGTGTAATGAATCAAACAAGAAACAGACTAGGAACAGGTAAATGGCAGAGCATATATGTTACACATCCATTTTCATAATGTTCTTGGTTATTTAAGAACACTCAAAAGCTTCAGTGTTTCACAAACCTGTCATTTAAACATTAATCATTAGAGAACAAAAGAGCAAGATAAACTGCGATAGATAAACTGTGTATTATTTTTATTATAAAAAATTGTAGTCATTATAAGTAGGGAAGAAATGACATCAGCACTCTTTTAGCACACTTTTGAGCCAGAGAAATTTACCAAGCAATGTATAATATGAAAATCCCCAAAGAGTTATTTTTTATTTTTTAAACTGTGGACCAGGAACTGCTTGTGTGTTTTTATGCTGCCAGGCCAACTGTGAAATTTTCTCTGTACATTCTTGATAAGTCCACTTTAAGACGCCTGTCTTTCTCATTTAAGGTGATTCAAGGAAATCCTCCACGTCGGATATGAGGTCCTTGGGTGTTATCTAGCCGGAAAGCTGAGAGCAATTTGGGTGTAATTTCTAAAACAGCAATCTCTGTAAGAGCAACAGAGCGAGGAATTATGGAAGCATGGCTCGTCTGTATGCTTGGTGCGTGGACATTAAAAATGATTAAATAATTATCTGCTCAGAGACAACTCTTCAAAAAGAACCAATGAACATTAGAATCCTCAAATGGGACAATAACATTGATAAGAATGGTGGTAATTGCGTTTAGAGAATTTTCTATACGAGGCTTGTTGTAATGAAATTGCGTCATTTGGACAATGTCGCTATTCAAAAAAGCCATTGAGTCTTTCTGTGAAACTGAAGCTAACCTTTTAAACAGGAAGTTTCACCAGTGTCGGACTTAAACCCAACATTACAGTTCGATAATGTAGCTGAAAAACTGCATTGATGCCACATTTGGCGGGGGCACAGTGAGACTGGAAGGTTGACTCTGAGGTGTTCAGAGGGAAGAGGCAGTTTTTCATTTTCAGTTGGACCGTGCTTCAAGGAAAAGGGCAACCCTCTCAGCAGAAACCACACTACAGATGCCATTCATTTAAGAGCTGCTCGAGTGTGTCATCTCATTCCAATAAAAAGCCCAAAGGTTACTGTCCCAGCCCCCTCCTGTCTCTTTAACACACTCCCCATCTATTTTTTTCTTTTCACAACCACCCTCTGTCCATTAAGTTAATGGATCCATCGTGATGTAGCACACATTTCCAGTTCCCCAGTGTTGACAGATATTCTGGGTGACGATGGAAGTGTTTGATTGTGCATCTAAAGTGTACAACTCAATACTTTCGCACTCACAGACCCCTTTCAGCGCTCCACTTCTCCTAAAGTAAAGTTCTTAACAAGATAAGCCAGTAAAGAATAATGGAGGAAATCACAATAGGCTTAGATGGGGATTCCCTCCTTAAAGAGAAAAAAGCCTTTTTGAACACGTCTTCTTGATCAATTCGTTCCGCTACTGATACAGAATCTTAAAAGGAAAAGCCTTTCAGGATTGTGACATAATTACTTTTTTTTAATACTCACTTAAAATGCAGATGTTGCCCGCTAAAAATGCTGCAGCATCAGAGACGGAAGAAATCTGTGGTTCATGTGGGAATGAATTCAGATGAGAGGAAAGCTCCATTAGACTTGGGCATAATTGATAATTACCCTGTGTATGCGTAAATACATCTCACGGGCCAGCGTGGCTATAATTTATCTGCCTTTCCATAATGCCTCCCAGAGGAACTATTCCAGGCAAGTTTTTGAAGGGGAAAAAAAGAGAAAATCCAACTCTATATGGGCACACTGAAGCTCAAGATGCCATTGGCTAGTAAAGTTTTTATTTTACCCACCAGGCTTTTTACATGGAATGCAAAAACTATGCAAATGAAAAAGATTCTATATAATATAAATCTAAAATTACAAGCAATAGCACAAATAAACACAATAGAACAGACAAATGAAATAAACAGTGCTTTTCAGGTTGTTCAGGTATCTAATAGTTACAGATTAGGTAGATAAGGTACAGAAATTGAATAATGTATATAAATGTATAGAATAACACTGCATAGTCTTCACTGTATAAATTAAATATAGATACAAAAAAAGTTATTCATTCAAGAGCAGTTCAGTGAGTCTTTTGTTGACTGATTAACATTAAAAACAGACAGCAGCAGGAATATTAGGCTGCTGTCACTTTAAGATATAATGCACGGATCCAATACACTGATACTGTTACACGTGTTGTCTTTCTCGACTGTTTACGATCACTTAAGACAACCGAATGTTAACTAGGGGCCAGATTTACTAAACAGGGCAAATTAGCAATTCCAAAAAAGCGCCGATGGGAGTGGAAAACTCTCTGCACGATCTACTGACGACGCGCACATTAAAGAACACAGACTCAGCCGGATCATTTCCATAATGATCAATGCAATCTGGTGTAAGACGTAAATCTGGCCTTTGGGCATTTTGACATAATTTTGTGTGAAATTGTCCATTCAAGCACAAGAAAACTTGAAAGAGAACTCAATTCAGTATTTGAATGCTGTCAGACGTGGCTTTCTTTTTTCTTTTCCGCGAGTACTGAATTGAATGTTTAAACTGGCAAGGCTTAAAAACACGTGCAAATTATAAACTTTTATGACAATGCAGCACTGGTCTGATCGGGACAGTGACAGTTCTGTCAACTCTTGGCCATCGGACGGTATTGTCGAGCCCTACATTTAGATCTCTAGTACGTCAATTCTCTTTGTGTGGCATGTGTAAGCCTCTCTCTTTCTCTCACGTTGAGTGTGCATATGTAGGAGAAAGCGACAGAAGGCACTCTCAGCTAGAGTTGTCAAAAGTACCGACTTCGGTACCATGTCAGTACTGAAATTTAAAAAATGTGACGCTTTGAGTGCTGTTGAGCGGCTTCGTAAACACCTCTGATTGGCCATTGTGTTGATGCACTCATCGGATATGTCTGTGATTGGCTTCAATGAACAACGCTTTAAAAGCGTTGTAAATAGTCATCACTGACGCTCTTCACTGAGCGTTTACACAGATACACAATTCAAACACTTCTGTGTGCTTTCAAACGCTGCCGTGCATTGATCATTGTAGCCAATCACAGACATATCCGATGAGCTGTGAACACAATGGCCAATCAGAGGTGTTTACAAATCTGCTCAACAGCGCTCAAAGCGTCATATTTTTAAAATTTCAGTACCGATTGGTGGACAACTCTGCTCTCAGCCATGTGACAGTGCGCAAAGCTCATCAGGCAATGAAATAGAGTACCTCAGGGATGACGTGTTTTTGTAGGCCAACCCGGAAGTTAGCGGCGCACGGGTTCCCTTGATCGAAAGCCTATGCATTTTTCCCATAGACTTTTGGAAAATCTCAAAAAATAAGCTCTGTGTTTAACAAAGGGTTATGACACTTACACGTTTTGTCTATCAAGATAATCTTTACAAGTTAACACAACATTTATACATTTTGAAGTCTAAATAAAGTCGTCAGATATAAAAAGCTAACAGTAGGCTATAAACGGACTACAGCACACCATGGTCGCAGATCAACGTCCCCACCACCAAGCTTCCTCAAACTTTATTTAAAAAAACAACTTTATTTAAAAACATGCTCGCTGATTATGATCTGCGCTGTGTATGAATACTTATCCACTTTTTCATGAGAAATGCTGTCCAAATGTCCTGTTTGTCATGATGATGTCTAAAGTCCCCGCCAAAGGAAGTAGTCCCTTTTAGCAATTTGTTAGCAACTGCCGTTTTTAAGACACAATAATGGTTTAAAAAAATCACAAGCGGGTTATAACTGGTGTGTTTTATGTCATAGATCAAAACGTGAAAATATTTAGAGGCTTTGTTAACCACAGACCTTATTTCAGGCGATTTAGCAAAAACCCATTCAAAAAACTCATGGACTTTAGGGCGATGGAACCGGAAGTCCTAAAATGCTAACTCGCTTCCGGGTTTTGCCTACAAAAACACGTCATCCCTGAGGTACTCTATTACATCTGCGCTAAACGTATTTTTTGCCTCTAACCAGAGATTGTCTTATTATTGGGAGATAGGAGGGTCCATGGCTCTACCATTGGAGAAGGCATAATGGCTAACTTGGATCACGTGTGCCTTGATAACCAAT
Organism: Mylopharyngodon piceus; assembly: GCA_039654765.1. Taxonomy (NCBI): domain Eukaryota; kingdom Metazoa; phylum Chordata; class Actinopteri; order Cypriniformes; family Xenocyprididae; genus Mylopharyngodon; species Mylopharyngodon piceus. The sequence continues at coordinate 22,716,779 of CM077449.1, forward strand.
CACATTCCAGCCTTGACGTCATTGAATTTCGCTCAGAGTTGTGAGACAGTCAATCACTGTTTGCGGATACCATAGAAATAAATGAGAAGTGAATCATGTTGCGCAATTGTCTGTGACTTCTTATAAAACAGTATTTATTTATGTGTAAAGTCTAAAAATAAATCACTCCAAAAACGAATGTTTAAGAGCAAACACTTTGAAGATTAGCTGATGGGCTGTTGATCCATTAAATGATAAGTTATTTCCTCACAAGACCAGTTTATTCAGCGTAGTGAACCCTTTCCTCCATTGACATCCGTTAAAGTCCCACTGAAATCAAAATTTAAGTTTTTTAGCTTTTAGTATGAATATGTTAGCCTTAAGGTTATGAATAAGCTGGTGTGTTCCAAAACAATGACAAAATTCGCATTTAGGAGATATAAGCATTCAAAACTTAGTCTCTCACTTCCGCTAAAATGGATCACGGATTTTCAAGACATCACATCAGACTTCAGTTTCTCGTCAAATCTTCGGTCCAATCAAATGCTCTCTAGAATCTGAAGTCCCGCCTCCTCCTACACTCTTACAGACGCTGAAGCCTCGGCTGAAATCGGTCATTTGCTCACACATTTACTAGTTTCTACATGGTGAATGGCACATAGTGCACTATATAGAGAATAGGGAACGATTCAGACAGCGTAAATATGCTTTCCTTTGACGCGAATGAAATCCGTTTTCGCGTTAGTGTCACATGAACCGCTACAACGCGAGCAGTCTGCTCCGGTCCAGAGACACGAGAGCACAGAGCGGATCATATGCGCGAGTCGGCACAGACCACAAAAGGTATCGGACCCATTTGAATTCTGCACAGAATGCTGTATATAAGCGATATAAAGGACATGATGAGGAGTAACGGTTAGAGATTAGAAGGAAACAGAGGTTTTACTGAGTCTAAGGGCTCTGGCGAGCTGTAACATAAACGAAACGGTATTGGCTATTTTAAAAAATGGGCGGGGCTGTTTGATATATCGCCCTGTCTTCCTGTTTCAGTTGAAATTACGTCAACACATTGAATAATGCTGCGCGTTCCAACACTCTTCAGTGGGCCTTTAAAAAAACTTCTCTGCACCGCAGTGTTACACCGTGTCTACACCAATGCGACACGAAAAATCCCCTACAGTAAACTGATGCCTTATTCTACATACTCCAAGCACTCGCAATACTTCTCATAGGAAAGACAAATGGATTTGCAACGGTCGCTTTGTCGCGTCCAGTGTAGACAGCTTCTAGCTGTTGCGGCGCAATGCGTCAACGGTCGCATCCGGGGTAGACATGATGACATGATGTATGCTTTTTTTGGCTAAGTTTGCAGATTTTTCTTCAAGATTTTTCTTTTTTGCTCTAACTCAGTCACAGGTGAGTGAAATCGTACACTTTACTAGCCATTGGCTAACTAAAGACATTTTTTAGTCACCTGAAATTTGATTGCATATGTGAGTGATTTACTCGCATTGTAGAGGCTTGTTGTGAAACCAAAATGAACTGTATTTATATAATCGTGAATGCATAATTGCAAATTGACCCGATATGGTGTTTTTTTCCCCAGTAATATTTTTTTCAGTTAAATAATTTCATTATTCATGTATTCCTCATAAATCTTGTGATCCACGGCAATGTCATTTACATATTTGTTGGTCAAAGGTTCAGAAAAAATATGCTTGTATCACTACCCCAAGTCTTTGTAAAATATGCATTTTGTATGAAATTTTCTCAAAAGTTTTGTTAATAATATTACAGTATATAATTCCTGTAACTAAATTTCTTTTATATCTTTTCACAGTCAATTTATTAAGTCAATTATGTATGTATTTATTTATTTTACAAATATTTTACATTTCTATTTGTAAAAGGGTAATTGAGTTTACTTCTAATTTTATCCTAAATTGTTTCTCTTTGTTAATCATAATTATCATAATTTCTGTCTTCTGTTTAAGTTGAACACAAATAAGAGTGTTTGGACCCCAGTGTTCTTCATAGTATTTTTTTGTGTTCCACTGAAGAAACAGGAGGGTGAGTAAATGATTTCAGAATTTTCATCTTTGGGTGAACTATCCCTTTAAGACATTCCATTTTAGAATGGCTCTGAACACCATTGGCTCGAGAATTTGTATTACCAATAACCTCTGTGACCCAGAGAGATGAATATGAACATGCATTGATCCTTCATCACCATTAGTTTCTGAATGACTGCTGCAGACATATTGAATAGATATTGAAGACTATCTTGGTTTTATTGCAAATCATATTTCAGGTGGTTAATCGTTTATGGCTTTTATCTTCAAGAGCTGTATGTCATATTGTTTGCGACATGTGGTGCCACAAAAGCAGTAATGGAAGCATAATTGGCTATTGAAAACAAAGAAAATATGAGATGAGAAATAACAATGGGAAATGAATCACTGCATGTCTCCTGCCTATAAACAGCTCGAGAGAAATAGCCTTTGGATACTAGAAGGATTTGGGTATTGTTTGAAATGATTACATATAGAATAAAAAGGCGAGCGTTTCTGTGACTTTACAGTTCAAACAACTGGGTATGTGTAACTGCATTGATCAGATGATATCCGTGTTGTGATGAAACTGAACAAAAAGCTTTGTTTTAACTTGTTCCCATTGACTGAATTTTCCATTTGAGATGTAACATGGGCCTTTCTCTCACTGAGGCAATCATCAGCTCACTGAACCGAGTGGACTCACCAGTTCTCTTTCCGTCCTGGCCGGGAGACACGGACGTCTTCCGATGACAGAGCTCTGTGGACGCTTGTCCTGAACACTCTGACGTGTTGAAAGGCTTTCTAAAAATAGAAAGCACCCCCATGATAAATACTCCCAATCGACTGAACTCAGCAGCTGACGGACCTGAAAGCATTTTTATGCATTTTACTGTTATATTACTGCACTGCAGAGGCTAAAAGACGAGGGCTGTGAGGTGAATAAGCCCAAAGAGGAAATAAATGTTCCGTGATGTGTGAGAGAGCGAATAGATTTAAGATAATCAGCAGAAGGTGAAATCAACATCAATTCCTAAAAGAAACCAGCAGATTGACTAAAGGAGTGGTGATGATGACTATTGATTAATTAAGCAACAAAGTGCATTAATTAACTTTTTTTCTTTTTTTTAGATATTCCACATATCAGAAAATACCTGAATAGTTCAATCATGACAACTCTCAAAATAGTTTTATTGAATGTTATTGAATATGGCAATGTTAATATACACAGACACGCTGCTCTGAGCTTGTAAGATGCTGCTGCTGCTGCATCAATAGACATACATGGATCCCATAGCAGATCTAGGCAGGTGGAGGGTTTTAGAGAAACTATGATATTGTGCTGCAGGACTACCATACAGTAAACAATGAACCAGACTATTTAAATGTTAAAGACCCCCTGTGGTGAAAATCTGAAGTTTTGAATGTTGTTTATATGTCTATGGTGTTTTTAATATGCTTTAATAAGTCAAACCATGTGCAAATTCATAAGTCAATACGATTGCTGAGTATTTTCTCCGTAAAACTGCAGTGAAAAAAAAGAAGGGTATTAACCCGTGGTTTGAAATCACTGGTGTCTGTGATGTCACAAACTACCTTGTAACCAATAACGTCAATGTGCTGGCGGGGTTTAGCATATCATTAACAGCGAACTAGCAGGGGAGTCTCCAGAGAAGCCAGGTTATCCCGGTATATTTTTCTGTTGTGAAAATTTTTGTAGATTTAGCAATATGGCGGGTGTATGATGTATATTACGATGTTATGATGAACTATCAGTGAGTTGTTCAAAGCATTTGTAAGGATACTGATTGTTAGAAGGCAGCTGTCTGACTCTGACATGGCAAACGGGAACATGGTTTGCGTAACATTAGCAACACATTATTAGCTGTTTGATAACATAGTCAAGCAGAGGGCTAATCATATTAATTACCGTTATGTGTCCGATGTTGTAAAGAGTGATACCATTGTGCTGCGTTTACCTCAGTAAATTGAGTGAGTTCATCTCTGAGCTGGCGTGAGTGAGTGGAGGCGGGGCTATTTTGCATATTTATTGAGCCGCGTATATTAAATGAGGCAAGGGTGTAGAGTTACATTCAAGCTATTTTAAGGCATGAAGAATTTTTTTCACAGAAAAAAAATGTTTAAATATGTCATTTTGGTGATTAAAGATGAGTTTTAAGGGATAAAATTATTGACTACAGGGGGACTTTAAGGAAACAATCTCATTGGCTGTGGGATCAGCAGAGGCCAATCAGCTTGTGCCATGCGGTAATGATGTCATTGATTTCAGATTGCATGTAAAGGACCTTTCAGCCTGCGCCCTCTAGAGTTTCATGACTAGATATTTCACTAAAAATGAAAAATATTGACTCTCATGTTGTTTAACTTCATTTCTTTCAGTGAAACAGAAATGCATAAAAAAGCAAATGTTTTAGGCACAAGTTGGGTAAACATTGCTGTCAAGCTCCAAAAAAAGGAAAACATACATACAAAATAAATAAACACCATAAAAGCAGTCCATGTGCCAAAAAAGGCTAACTTTAAGGGAGGTTTACATATATTTCAACTGGATTTAACAAGTGAATAAGTCATGCATTTCTGTTTTTTGCTTACTATGTCTGCGTAAGGAATTCCTCTCAGAAACTTGCAAAAAATGTAATGAGACTGTTCAGATAAAATTCATGCGAGTGGCTGACCTGTGATCCGACAGGCAGTCTATTAACTGGCTTACTAAACACAGTAATGATGGACAGCTGGCGAGGGTCAGGGTGCTGCCTTCAAATTTAAAGAGAGCAAGATAGAAAGCAATACAAAAATAACATGCTTATCAGTGTAAAAATAAGTGAAAAGTGTAGTTACTGCATTTTTATCATAATTGAACAGATGTCACTATAAGCAGCATATGGATTTGTGAATGGTCGGCAAGGAGAGTAGGCTACAATGGGCTTTTTTCTGGTTCTAAAATTGGACAATTGAAAAATATTTTTTATTGAATTTTGATTAAACAAAATGATCTATGTAAAACAAATGATAAAAAAAAAGCTTGTTCTGATCAAAAGTCATGTAAATATAAAGGCAGCAATAAGGGGCAAAAGGCCCCCTGGTGGATCATAGTGATGGGAAATTGGCATTATACTTTTACATTTATGAAAATACTTTTTATATATATGTAATAATCTGTCTTCAGCAGGTCTTAAACGGTTAGTTCAGCCAAAAATGAAATTTCTGTCATTTATTACTCGCCCTCATGTCGTTCCAAACCCGTAAGACCTTCGTTCATCTTCAGAACACAAATTAAGATATTTTTGATGAAATCCAAGAGGTTTTTTTTATCTCCCATAGAAAGCAACGAAATGACCAGAGAAGTAGTAAAGACATGGTTAAAATAGTTAACGTGACTACAGTGGTTCAACCTTAAAGGGATAGTTCACCCAAAAATTAAAATTATCCCATGATTTACTCACCCTCAAGCCATCCTAGGTGTATATGACTTTGTAAGAAAAATATCCATATTTAAAACTTTATAAATTCAAATAACTAGCTTCCGGCGGACGACTGTACGCAGAATGCGCAAGAGTAAGAGTAAGACATCATTTGAAACCATAAAGGGTCTATTTTTATTTGTAGACACTCACAATAAAACAATTGTGCTTCTGTAAAATAAAGAAAATAAACAGGATACTGCTTTCTGCCATCCCGGTTTCCTTTCCATGAAGTTTGTGCGTCACAAAAAATAATCGAAACTCAGTGTATAGGCTACTAGCTAGCTCTTGCGTGCCATCTGAACTCTTATTTAGGGTTGGTGCATGGATTGTATGTTGTTCTTTTTCTGCTGTTTTTCCTGTTGTGGCAGTCAGAAAACAGCATTGCATTACCGCACACGCCCCCTTCTGGATTGGAGTGTGGATCGCCTGTGACTGTGTATTCATCATCTGACTGTAAGCACCGAACCGTGACATCCATACCGTGACGGTTTGGGACGAATACATGTACCGTTACACCCCTAATATATATATTAAAAGCTCAGCTGATGACCTCAAACAGTGTTTAACAACTGCTGTGATAATGTTAATTGCTATTTAGTGTTTTGGTAAAAAAATAAAATCAAAGGGCATATTTAACCTCGGGTTTGTTGTACTAACTAGGAAGTAAGCATTTGATCAGACAGTTCAGTGTTCAAAGCTATCTGGCTACTCACCTTCAACGCCTCAGATGTCAGACTTTCTTTTTTGGTAAGAGGAGAGTAATATATTTACCTGTTTGTTAACCATAGCGACTTCACAGGAGTTGTAAAAGCAAGGACCTGTCTGTGTGCGGTGGAGGAGACTGTCATTGAGGTGCTAGGGAGAGACAGGGGAGCTAATTGGGGTCAAAAACATTTCTGCTGGCGACACAGATGGCAGCCGTCTGGGGCCTGCGAGACTCAAACATCATAGTGATTGTGGCCTTGAATTATACTTCTCTAAATGGATTCTACCTCAAGGACTAGCAAATAATAGCGTTTTGTGAATGTTTTTTTAATTTATTTATTTTTAAATACTTTATTGAGTAGTTTTCCCAACAAAACAGAACGCCCATCAGATTGTTCTATATGCAAAATATATGCAATATTATATTTTCTAATTTTTCTATGCCTTAACCTTTAACCTAACACACAAACATTTCCGAATTTTTATCAAGACATTATTTAGCATGTTTATTAAGCTGTTTTCAGACTGGTTTCCACAGTGTAGGTGACCTTTCTGGGGACATTAGGTCTCAACAATGCAGAGAAATTATAATAATTAAGTTCTGGGGACTGTTTTGTCCCCAAACTATAGCCAAGTCAACACACACAGGAGCACATCTCTCTTTTTGGAAAAGAAATAACTTGATACGCACTAATGTGACTTTTAGAGCTATAACGTGCCTTTGTAGTTTAACCTTCAGATGTGCATACATTGTAATCCCAAAATAAATGTATGACTTTTTCAAGTGGTCTCTGCGTGACAGTGAAAGTGCAGTCACATGCTCATAGACGTCACTGAACAGATCAGATCACAGCGTTTTCTCTCCTGTTGTGCTGCTCTGACTGTGCATGACTGCCAAGCACAGTGCAGTCTGAACTCTCAGTGCGAGTTTCCTTTATTCCATTTATTTACTTAATTTTTTTTACAGAATTCATTTTGAACACTCACATAAACTTGTGCAATAATTTGGTGTAGAGCAAAGTTCTTGTTATTTATAGATAATGCACAAACCCCCCAAAAAGGAGAAAAAAACGGCCCTGCAAAAATAATCACGTAAGAATTATTTGCATGGTAAACGTCTCTATATCGATCTTTGGAAATTGTGTTATTTATTAATTATTTTGTTACCCTTATTGCTCTCTGGTGGGGCAGCAGGAGCAGAAAGAAGCAGACAGATCCAAAGGTTCCTGTCCCTCTGTGACGCACATGACAGGAGTCAAATCAATGAGATGAGGGTGAATCAATGAGATGTCAATGGCGTCTTATCATTGCCTGTTGCAGCTTGACGATGATCTCACACGCTGCAGGCAAAGGACGTCCTGGGTGTCTGGCTATTTTCTATCACTCTTCACTCTGATATTTAAAAGAATATTTAAATATGTTTTAGTTTGTTTAGAAAGAAACAAATTCAAAGCAAGGAGTGTCTGATGTTCCTATCAGACTTTTTAAGGGTGAATTCAAAGGGCTTTAAACAATTCCCTGCATGTGTCCAACTATCATTCACTTGCCTCTCACACACTTTGGCTTCCTCATTGCTACGAGTGAGATTGATGGGGTGTGCAAACTGGCCAACACTTAATGGGATTTCTTTATCACTGCAGTGATTCACAAGAAAGGCAGTTTGAGGTTTGAACTCGGCTGATGGAGAGAGCTGCCCTGTTGCTCTGTGCACCTGGTTAAGGGGAGATACTCTAGATAAACTGCTGAAGGAAAGGTGGAGCATTTGTTCCATGTCCAGGAGAAAAGTGAATTTCCAGAGCTACTCTCAACAGACATGAGGCTCTTATGGAGTTCACAGGAAACAATGGTTTGTGCTCAATGGTCCCCATGACTTATACTGATATATTTAAGAGGACACTGAACTTAGTGATGTTATTCAATAAATGTAGAACTCTATTTAGTTTGTACTACACTGTAATACATACACACACATATATACACTGATCAGGCATAACATTATGACCACTTTCCTAATATTGTGTTGGTCCCCTTTTTGCTGCCAAAACAGCCCTGACCCATCGAGGTATGGACTCCACTAGACCCCTGAAGGTGTGCTGTGGTATCTGGCACCAAGATGTTAGCAGCATATCCTTTAAGTCCTGTAAGTTGCGAGGTGGGGCCTCCATGGATCGGACTTGTTTGTTCAGCACATCCCACAGATGCTCGACTGGATTGAGATCTGGGGGATTTGGAGGCCAAGTCAACACCTCAAACTCGTTGTTGTGCTCCTCAAACCATTCCTGAACCATTTTTGCTTTGTGGCAGGGCGCATTATCCTGCTGAAAGAGGCCACAGCCACCAGGGATACCGTTTCCATGAAAGGGTGTACATGGTCTGCAACAATGCTTAGGTAGGTGGTACGTGTCAAAGTAACATCCACATGGATGGCAGGACCCAAGGTTTCCCAGAAGAACATTGCTCAAAGCATCACACTGCCTCCGCCGGCTTGCCTTCTTCCCATAGTGCATCCTGGTGCAATGTGTTCCCCAGGTAAGCGACGCACATGCTCCCGGCCATCCACGTGATGTAAAAGAAAACGTGATTCATCAGACCAGGCCACCTTCTTCCAATGCTCCATGGTCCGGAGTTCTGATGCTCACGTGTCCACTGTTGGGGCTTTTGGCTGTGGACAGGGGTCAACACGGGCACCCTGACTGGTCTGCGGCTATGCAGCCCCATACACAACAAACTGCGATGCACTGTGTATTCTGACACCTTTCTATCAGAACCAGCATTAACTTCTTGAGCAATTTGAGCTACAGTAGCTCGAACCACACGGGCCAGCCTTCGCTCCCCACGTGCATCAATGAGCCCATGACCCTGTCGCCGGTTCACCACTGTTCCTTCCTTGGACCACTTTTGATAGATACTGACCACTGCAGACCGGGAACACCCCACAAGAGCTGCAGTTTTGGAGATGCTCTGACGCAGTCGTCTAGCCATCACAATTTGGCCCTTGTCAAACTTGCACAAATCCTTACGCTTGCCCATTTTTCCTGCTTCTAACACATCAACTTTGAGGACAAAATGTTCACTTGCTGCCTAATATATCCCACCCACTAACAGGTGCCGTGATGAAGAGATAATCTGTTATTCACTTCTCCTGTCAGTGGTCATAATGTTATGCTAATGTTATGGTCATATACATTACGTTAATTAAACATTCTATGCATTTTCTGACATTTTCCCCTTTAAAATTAATATAGACTGATTTTTCTAAAATTATCTTTTTGACCACATGGCTGAAACGGAAGTCAATTGTTGGCTATTTTGCACTAACCTTCAAGCTCAAAAAATGTAGAATGTTTGGTAAAAACTTGTTTCTTGTTTGAAAAAGAAATGTCAAACGGAAAAGTACTAATATAATTCACTCATTATTATTGTTTTTTTTTTGTTGTTTTTTTTTTGTTTTTCAAATTGTATGAATTCCAAACTTACTGTAGCAGGGTTTAAATATTCAGGGGAATTGCACATATATTAAAAAAATCTGGTAAATATTATGTGTATTTGGCATTGGAATGACAAAACTTGCTGTTGACTGTATATTTGGTAGCCCAACTCTTATAAGCCAAATATCAAATCACACCATAACCTCTCGATCACCTCATTCAATATGGCCAGAATAAGAAAAGTACCCAGAGGGCTACTCACTGATTTTAGTAGAGCTTACATCACCCACAATCTAATTTGAATCATTTTGCGTATGGTAAAGGCCCAGATGAGGTTCTTTGTCATAGGCAATGACTCCTCCCCATAAACATGCTCAATTCATTTGACTCCTGCATAATGTGAAACAATATTCTGCCACAGGACTCATTAGAAAGGACTATAAAAATACAGCGATACACCTGCACCACTGAGAGCTCCAAATGTACGGCATCTCTTTCTAAATTCACTAATGCAGCAGGTGTTTTAATTCACCAAAAACAAACTTCAGAATTTAATCACTATTCAATTATGGAAAACTGAAAGATGATGTGATCACACTAAAGTAAATGTATAGAACTGAAACTGTAAAATTTCAAATCCATAAAAGATAAATGGGTCAACCAAAGATATGTATGGGCCATATTGCACCACAAAATAAAATAATAATAATAATAATAAAAACTATATTTTTGCAGTGACAATAATGTTTTAATTATTTTTATAAAACGGTTAGTTCCTGTCCTTGATTCTGATTGGTCAATAGCTGTGTTTTATTCACGATAAAACATGGCTATGGCCGCTTCACCCAACGGTTCTGTGTATCACTACACAACACCCTTAGCAACTACTCTTAGCAACGTAAACTGTATGTTCTCAATTGATATTGTTCATTGAAGCTTACTGTATTATGTAGAAGAGTATTGTGAGAAAGAGATCGAGTGAGCGAGTTTATTACCTGCATTCAGATTTAGCATTTTCCTTCAGGTCAGTCCTATGTTCATAATAAAAAATCTGTTTAAATGTCCAATGTATTATCTTGTCCTTTTAACAGTTAAGGGGTTTTCCCGTGACTGACAGCGCTAGTCAAAGCATTTGTCGGTTGCGTCTTATTCCGTGTTCACAATAATTCAGTCTTTTCAATATAAAAGTCTTCGCTACTGACTGACGCACTCATAAAGACAGTCTTTTTCCACCATCTAATGGCATAATAATGTAACTTCTGTTGCTGTTCACGGTCAGGGACTATTTTTTCCGGCGGAAGGAAGGCTTTTAGTGAAAGTTTACTTCATGAAAGTTGCACTGATACATATTTTTGGCTTTAATATTTGTATTGTGTGGTAACCGTTTTATAAAAGCAATAAGGCACTCGAGGCTGGTGCTGTATCATGAATCGCTTCACGTCGTGCCAAACAACGCCCTTCAGCCGTTACTTATTCATGATACAGAACAGCCTCGTACCTTATTGCTTACTTAATTATTTTCAACATTAGACTATATCATAAATTGGATTAGAACAAAATATGAACTAAATTGAGCTGAAAAATTACACTATTGTCCTTAGAGCTGCATATAGCTGAACTGAACTCATTTCATAATTGATGAACTTCGAAACAGTTTTTGAACTGTAACTGAATTTAAACAACATTGAACTAAATCTATCTATCTATCTATCGCCTCTTTTGTTTTTAGGCTTTGACCACGCAAAATGAAGCTGGAAAAAAACTTTAGAGAAGACAAAGCTGAGAAATGAAACCTAACGTCGTGCTGAGTGAGAAAAGATGGTTGCTCACCTCCGATTTTCCGGAAACACATTTCCAATCTACTAATCCTGCTCTCGCACAGTATGAGTCATCTAACACACGGAGCAGCGCAGCTCTGTCTGCATTCTCTACGGGACAAGAAGGGCAGGAGACCGCATTTAATTAGGAGTTTCTTCTTGAAAAACTGCTGATGTATATTTCCACCTTTTTTTTTTTACCGCTGGTTTAACCTTCTCAGTTTTATGATGCATACTTACTTATTTTAGGTCTGTTTTGTGCACGCCATTGTGTTACATTCTATGTCGACAGTGCAAACAATCACATAAACAATCGTCAGATGTTCTGCGTTAGATCTTGTCCTCTCTGTAATGTTGTCGACAGGACCATTCATAAGACTGCACTTCTCTAAGCCTGGGGAACAGTTAATTGATTACCCATGCCACCTACCCCCTTTGAACCCTCTCTGTAAAGATAAGTGTCGTCCCTGAAATCGAACCCTCTGCCTGCCACGCTTCCGTCTGATTAGCTGCCGGAACAATTATCTTAATCGTGTCATCTTAACGAACCCCACGATAAGCCGCCTTGGGGCCAGTAATCCAGAAGACCTTCGCCTACACGGAATATTGTCCCTTATCGCCCTTCATAATAAAGATGAATTAAGTCGAGGAAAAGACAACATAAAGTTCCCATTGCGGGTGTTTACACTTGTTTGTTATTGACAGTTGATGGTTTATATAATTCATAATCAAGCTATTAAGTTAAATCATCATCATGACTGAGCAGCATTTAATGTGTGGAAAAACAATGTTAGGAAAAAACAAGTTAAGTGAGAATAGCTAGCTTGCAGTATGCAGAAACAAACTAATATATAAATGATTGGTTGCCATGCTGTTGCTACTGTATGTGGTTTTGTCAAGCTGTTCTGAATGGTTGTTAGAACATTGCTATGTGGATATTCTATAGTTTGGATCTTTTGTAGGCTATTTAAAAGTTTGGGGTTGATAAGATTTTTAAATGCTTTTATAGAGTAAAACTGGATAAAATATTCGATTTAAAATAACTGATTTGTATTGTAAAATATTTAAAAATGCAATTTATTCCTGTGATGGTAAAGCTTAATTTTCAGCATCATTTCTCCAGTCTTCAGTGTCACATGATCCTTCACAAATTATTTTAAAAATGTTGATTTGGTGCTCAAGAAGCATTTCTTTTTATCATTATCAATGTTGAAAACAATGTTGATTTTTTTTTTCTTCAGGATTCTTTGATGAATCAAAAGAATAGCATTTATTTGAAATACAAAATTTTTCTAACATTATAAATTTCTATAGTGTCATTTTTGATCAATTTAATGTCATTCCTAAATAAACATATTAATTTCTTTCAAAAAACACTTTTTAAAGGATTAGTTCACTTCAGAATTAAAATTTTCTGATAATTTACTCACCCCCATGTCATCAAGATGTTTATGTCTTACTGTCTTCAGTCAAAAAGAAATTAAGGTTTTTGATGAAAACATTCCAGGATTTTTCTCCATATAGTGGACTTCAACAGGGTTCAACGGGTTGAAGGTCCAAATTGCAGTTTCAGTGCAGCTTCAAAAGGCTCTACACGATCCCAGCCAAGGAGTAAGGGTCTTATCTAGCAAAACAATCGGCCATTTTCTAAAAAAAAATAAAAATTTATATACTTTTTAACCACAAATGCTCATCTTGCACTAGCTCTGCAATAAGCCACGCATTACGTAATCACATTGGAACGGTCACACGTGACGTAGGGCAAAAAACTCCTCCAACTTCAAAATTGTATATATCGTTGTTTTAACTTTTTTTTTTGTAAAGGCTGTATGACTTAGTCTTTACACGTTTTCTTTGTAAACACTTGCTCAGTACTTCCGTCCCCGTCACGCGTGACCTTTCCAACATGATTACGTAATGCATGGCAGATCGCAGAGCAGTGCAAGACGAGCATTTGTGGTTAAAAAGTATATAATTTTAATTTTTTTTTAGAAAATGACCTATGGTTTCGCTAGATAAGGCCCTTATTCCTCGTCTGGGATCGTGTAGAGCCCTTTGAAGCTGCATTTAAACTGCGATTTGGACCTTCAACCCGTTGTACCCCAGTGAAGTCCACTATATGTATTTCTTTTCGACTGAAGAAAGAAAGACATAAACATCTTGGATGACATGGGGGTGAGTAAATTATCAGGAAATTTTAATTCTGAAGTGAACTAATCCTTTAATAGTGTGTATACTGTAAGATTTTTTCACACATTTGTACAATAAACAAATATTTATCCATTATAATGCAATAGGAAGGAGCTCATTAATATTGTTGTGAAGTGAATGTGGTTTGCTGATCTTATCTAATAGTATCTTCAGGTATGATAGGAGGCGAAAGCATAACAGTAGGGTGTAGGCTGCCCGCGTAGAGGGATTCAAAGCAGATGCCCTTTCCCCTGGAAGGCCCCTCCTCTTGTAGCCACACAGATCACAGGAGTTCCCTCTCAGGCCCCGTCAGACCCCTCACGCTCTAACATTTACTCTAAATTACCAAGCTTCAAAGTGCACTGTATGTACCCAGACTGCAATGATTTAGTCATAGATCCTAAAAAAACCCCACGAGGATTCAATTTCGCTGTGGAATTTTGCTTACATTGTGATTAATGTATGCGATTTGTTCAGTAAGCTGATCTAAATCTAATTTAGACTTTAATAGGGTCTTTGCCAATAATTGCACTTTTGCAGCAACTCTAAATAAATGATACAATCAGCTATTGTCAAACTGTATTTGCATTTCAGCTGTATTAATTGTCTTGAGTTTTCTCCATATTGTGACTCTTTGTTCTTGAGCAGACTTGTTTTCAGTGCAACACTGATGAATGAACATGTACGAACAACTTTTTTTTTTTTACTTGAAGGACAAATTAAACTTTCTCAACCTTTATGTATAGGGTGGACCATGACATTTCAGTTACAGACAACGTACTCATGTAAGTGCAGTGGGTGTGATTGTACAAGAACAGTGACTCAGCTTCAAGCAAACTTGAGTGACAAATCTTGACCAAACTTTTTTTTTTTTTTTTTTTGCCACTTTTTGACAATATAATAATTCTGCTCACTTTTCAAAACGTATTCAAAAATACTATTAATATAGGTGAATAGCAGACTAATTTAATAATAATAATAATAATAATAATAATAATTTAAAACTTGTGGCAAAATTACTACATTAATATCGTTTGGTCTCACGAAAGTGAATTTAGGTGGTTTTATTTGAGAATTCAGCATCCTCTAGTGGGATATAACAGTATTACATAACCAACGAACTGTGGGACAACAAATCATTATCTCTAATAAATATAACTTTAAATCTACATTATAGAAAAACCCTCTTCTGACATGTAAATTCACCCTTAGTAATCTTTAAAAAAATATTGTAATAATAGTAATTACAAACGAATGTGATTGGTCAATCTCAACAGCGCTGTGAAAAATAACGCACCACGTGACAACACCGCCCTCGTGACGTCAGCAGCGGCTCTAAACAATTTACAACTGAATAATGGCGCTGTAAATATATATATATATATAAAGCAAATAAATATATTCATAAAGATATATAAATATTTAAAATATTCTATATGCTCTTTCAATTTGTATGGGATGAGTGGTTCAATGTGCTTAATATGACCAGCAGGTGTCGCACAACATGAACAAATAAGGAATAATAGTAGGAACCGTTGCAGTTATTTGTGCTACCAGACCAGTATTATAAGTACAACATATGTTGGCAGCATTTACCCTCCTCATAATAAGTAATATTGAAGAACCCTTTCTATTTCCAAAGCTATTTTCTACTGAGTTTATGTGAGCATTCGGAATATCCAACTTTATATGGATAGGAATATTAAAAAAATGTCTGTAAACGACGTAGAAGATGGACTTAAATGGGAAAACTACCGAAATATATCTGACCTCATCACAATGGCATGGACTGCCAAACATAATCAGCTGTTCCTCATCTGAGGTTGAAAGTCTGTTCCAGGAGATCAGCTGATCGCAAATGATGTAATGGCAGAGATGGTCTTATTATTATGGTAATGATTTCAGTTCTCACTGAAACTGAATGGCAGAATTTTTAGGTGCCTCAAAAAATCTAGATGTCATGAAAAAAGCTTATAATACGAGTAGTCTACTGCTTCTAATGGTAATATTAATAATGATAATAATAATCACAATAATAATAATAATTATTATTATTATAGGACTGGTGATTTGTTGATAAATTTTATAATATTATTATAATTATTGGTGGATGTATGAATTTACTTTATTAATATTTTTATTTTTGTCGTTATTTTAGGGACTTTTACTTTGAAAGACGAACTTCCGCTGGGCGTCATATAGATCACCGTTAACAGCACTGGCTTCACGCTGCTCAGTCATGAAATAAAGCGGCTCCTTATTGCGGCCGTAACATCCACGCTGGAGTCCTTAAATCAGTTCAGCCTTCATTTTCTTGGCTTCGCTAATTCTATAAAATACGCGTGTCTTGTCTCCGTGATTTTGGATATTAACCCTGAAGATTTGCCGAGCTGGATGGGAATGTAGAGCAGCACCATTGTTTTAATCAGCTCGTGAAGTTGGATCCAGCCTGAAAAGAAACCAAAATTCAACAAATCCGCATCAGATACTTTGGGATCTCTTACCATTTAATCAACAATTTGCGATCAGATTTCGGAAATAACTGCCAGATTAGGATTTTTACGTTTTTCACAGTCGTTGACATTTACATTCATGGTATTTCTCTGCCTTAAAACTGATTTGTTTGCCATTTTGTAAAAGTGCTGCATTGACAAATCAGCATTTGACAACCTAACATTAGTATAATAGTCCTGTGTATTGCAAACATTATCTTAATTAATATTTTTTGGGTAAACACTATACAGATCTGCCTGTAGTGCAGTTTACCCAGTTGAGTACGATTTTAAACCACCATTTAAATAGTTCAGGTATATATTATTTATTTGTTTTTTATTTTTAAAAAATGCAAAACGTCCATATTCAAGCAAAATGTGGTAGTTAGACTGCTACCGCCAGGCATGAATTATTTAAACCCTGCTTACTTATTAGTTGCTTGGTTTCCTGCTGGACAAAAGTCTTGACATTTGCAGTTTGACCCAGTGTGAGTGTGACAGGAATCCAGGAGGGAGTTGGCTTTGCTCTCGACTCTGTTTTTGATCCAACTAAAGCTCCAGCTGTCAAGACATTCCACTAAACTTTTCTTTTACATTATTAAAACGACAATGTTTTTACTGTGCCGTTCAAAACGCAGAAAAACAACCCATTAAGGACGATGCTGACCATTTTTGGACACGACACGCTTCAGATATCACGAATTATCCTGGACTCCGATGACAAGCATATCTAGATGAGTTTTATTTTATGAACTCGAGGCTGTCAGGAAGCTTTTCAGTCGTTTTATAACACGTCTTCTCGTGGATATATCGACATACAACATGGGCGACTCTAATTTGAACGACTCCAATGTGAAGGTGGCGGTTCGGGTCCGGCCCATGAACCGGAGAGGTGAGTTGAGTTTCAGTTCTGTCTCTTGATATCACATTACCCACATACCAGCTGTCTTTCAAAACCTGGTTTAGCGGTTTCCTAGACGTTCGAATGTTTTCTGTGGTGCCTTCAAAATGCTGTCTAGTTAGTCAGCTCACTAGGTTTTTTGACACAGCCTTTTTAATCTTGTGGTCAGTAATAGGGTTTGACAAAGTTCTAAGAAAGTCCATCAGATAAGGCAATGTCAGCTGTATTCTCTATATACTGTATGGCTCAGTACTGATGTTTTTGTGTTGGGTCACATGACCATATTGAGTTCATTGGGTATCTATCTATCTATCTATCTATCTATCTATCTATCTTTATATTTGGGTCAGATACCATGTAATGTACATTAACTTTTTTTATTCAACGTTAGGATAGTAGACTGTTTTTTGCCATTTTAATTAAATTCTTCCCTTACTAGTTCATTTTAAATGGGCTACAATGTGACATGTATTTTTAAATATGTATACACATATGTATATTCAAAATATGTATACATGTAATTATATATTAGATAACAAGATGTTTGAGGCGAATTATAACATTCCATACTGCTTAAAGTTTAATGTCGACTACCTGTTTCCAGGTTTTCTATGACACTGGGAAGATAATATGATAAAAATCTTTCTTTCTCTCTCCATCCGTCTGTCTGTCTGAGGACATTCAATTAGTGTCATACATGCTGTACTTTTTTTTTTTTTTTTTTTAATCACTTTTTCTTCTTCAAGATTATTTGCATGATTTCTTGCATGCATGTCTCTCACATGAACGGCTGACATTAAAGCAGGTCTTGCCGTGGGAGAACATGTGTCTTGGTAAATCCACCGAAGCGTGAAATATTTGCTACATTGTAGTGACGTGGTCACGTGTCTCGCTGGAGCGTAACATTCAGTCACAAGACTCAAGCACCGATCGTGCGCTGACAGCCAGTGTGAGCTTTCCGACTCACAAATATCCTTTTGAACAATTCCCAGTCTTCAATTTGTAATGTTGGAATTGTAATATGACCTTAATTACTGTATTATTCCAAATCCAAAGATTTTTCAGACCTTATTTTTGTCCTGTGTCATATGACATGGAGAACTTGTATTTGAAAGACTAAATGACACTTAACTTTCTGTTTTACTTGCACTCTCTCTGTCTCTGTCTCTCTCTCTCTCTTGCTCTATTTTGGACAAAGGCAGGAAGGGAGTCTGAATGGACTATTTGCCAACGTTGCATAACCGAGCAGGTTCCCATGGCCAAATGAGTTTTTGGGTCCTTCTACGAAAATGTTCATATTCAGTCCTAAGACTATGTAAAGAGATGTCACAAAAACCTTTTAGGTGGATAAAGGGACCTGGAGGTTTAAAGGGTTAGTTCACCCAAAAATGAAAATGCTGTCATTTGTTACTCACCCTCTTGTCGTTCCACACCCGTAAGACCTTTGTTCATCTTCAGAACACAAATTAAGATATTTTTAATAAAATCCGATGGCTCAGTGAGGCCTGCATTGCCAGCAAGATAATTAACACATTCAGATGCCCAGAAAGGTACTAAAGTTATATTTAAAACAGTTCATGTGACTACAGTGGTTCAACCTTAATGTTATAAAGTGACGAGAATACTTTTTGTGTGCCAAAAAAACTAAATAACGACTTTTCAACGATATCTAGTGATTATATTCATATAACTATTGAGATTTCGAAATGCTTATGATGCAACGAAGCCTCGTTTACTGAAATCAAAATCTGGAATCAAATCAGTGGCACTCCGAACCACTGATTTGAAACAAAAGATTCGTAAAGCTTCGAAGCTTCATGAAGCAGTGTTTTGAAATCGCCCATCACTAGATATTGTTGAATAAAGTTGTTATTTTGTTTTCTTTTTTGGCACACAAAAAGTATTCTCGTCGCTTCATAACATTAAGGTTGAACCACTGTAGTCACATGAACTGTTTTAAATATAACTTTAGTGTCTTTCTGGGCATCTGAAAGTTATAATTATCTTGCTGTCAATAGAGGCCTCACTGAGCCATCGGATTTCATCAAAAATATCTTACTTTGTGTTCCGAAGATGAACAAAGGTCTTACGGGTGTGGAACGACATGAGGTTGAGTAATTAATGACAGAATTTTCATTTTTGGGTGAACTAACCCTTTAACTGGTTAATGTTTTACCAGTTCCCCACATTAGTTGAGGACACCAGTTACTTCATTCCCTTCTCACATGGCATGAAGAATGCAGTTACAGTTTCACGTAATTAACTCAAAACCATGCATTGATAGTTTTACTTCCATAAACTGAGGCAAATAATTATGGAAATGTGCTTCGGGGCATTGTCGCTGCCTTTTGTTCACTTATGGACTTTGTGTTATTGTGTTCAATTATTCTGTCAGTCTTTCCAGTTCATCGCTGTTGCCAACATTACATGTGCTTATCTCTGACACTCATAGTGACATAATGGAGGAAATTCTGATTTTTGGAATGGCTGGATGTGGTAAATCCAGATGGGTCTCCTTATTGGACATTGGCCACCGATGCTGGGAGGAAACCAGTTGTTTCCTGCTCCAACAGGAAGTTGTTACAGCTAGTGTGGCTTCGGAGTGCATCCTTTCCAAGGATTTCTGAGTCAGCTGCAGATGCTTTCCACTTCCCTGTTGTTGTCAGCAGGAGATATTTGGTGCTATCAGACATGCTTTGGCCTGCTGTCGTATTGGGTGTGTTACTATTAGGCCATGACTTGTGTTTGTCATTAGTCAGTGCATCATAAACTTTCAGCTGACTGAACTACAGAACTTTATTTGGTATCCATTTATTGGACAGGAAGCTGCTTTAGCAACTGTCTGCTGCTGACAGTGTTTGAGGGAATGCTGTTGCAGGTTTTTCCCGCTGTTGCTGTCAGAGGTATGACTCTGGCCAAGCTGAGAGTGAGACATGAGCCAATTCCAAGGCTCAACATTAAGGATGACCCGATGGCACGTGGCCAGTGTGAAAGAGTTTCTTGCCAGTTCATGGATGTCATTTGAGCCATACTAGTGCTGTGTTGTCACTACATCTTACGTTTAGTGTTACAAAATAAACATGGTGGTCATACATTATCCCACTTAATAATACATGGCTACTTTCTAAATAAACAAATAATTTGACATGGAATATTAAAGGGTTAGTTCACCCAAAAATGAAAATTAACCCATGATTTACTCACCCTCAAGCCATCCTAGGTGTACAGTATATGACTTTCTTCTTTCAGACGAATACAGTCGGAGTTATATTAAATAATGTCCTGGCTCTTCCAAGCTTTATAATGGCAGTGAATAGAGGATGAGATTTTGAAGCCCAAAAAAGTGCATCCATCCATCATAAAAGATAAAAATATCCATATTTAAAACTTTTAAAATCTTAAATAACTGGATTCTGGCAGACGGCCGTACAAACGTCGATTTACTTCAAAAAAGTAACCCTGACGCGATGTAGGAGTATCGTAAGCTTAGATGCCTCTCACTGTTCAAACAAATAGGGCTGGGCAACAAACTCAAGCTCCTCTTCTCTTATATTGAAATCTTCTGACATTTCTCTTTTAAAAATTCTCATTTTATACTTCTAATTCGTGACTGGTGTTTTGTTCTGCGTTTCATCAATACGTCGCGCGTCGGGTCAGAGTTCACTCTTTCGCTGTAAATCGATGTGTACAGCCATCTGTTGGACACTAGTTATTTTAGTTTTTAAAGTTTTTTTACACAAACGCATTGCTTCGCTTCAGAAGGCTTTTATTATTCCCCTGGAGCCGTGTGGATATCTTTTATTATGGATGGATGCACTTATTTGGGCTTCAAAATCTCATCCTCTATTTACTGCTATATTTAATATAACTCTGATTGTGTTCATCAGAAAGAAGAAAGTCATGTACACCAAGAATGGCTTGAGGGTGAGTAAATCATGGGGTAATTTTCATTTTTGGGTGAACTAACCCTTTAATTTTATTTTAAATTATTTTAGTATGTGAGAACTGTGGAGTCGGAGATAAGAATGAAATCACTTATACTGTTTAGTGGTTATTTATACACTAATATTTTACTGCAGATTGAAAATCAGAATGACTAGTTAAATGAATTGTAATAGTTACTGTTTTGACTGTAATCATATTTTTTTTGGGTCTGCTGTACCTGCCATCACACATTATCTGATTTAATGCTAGTAGTATACAGTATCCCCCCTGGGATCAGTAGTATTATTGACTATCTTATGGTTTACTGTAAATTATACTCCAGAAATATAACATTTGATTCATAGTAGTTACTGTTTGATTTTGTGTGTGTGTGTGTATATGTGTGTATGTGTGTGTATATATATATATATATGTATATATATATATGTATATGTATATATATATATATATATATGTATATGTATTGCTGATGAAAATGTGTTTATTGCACTTTCACACTGAAGTCATTTCAGTTTTAGATAAATCCAGATTTCAAACTTTTTGGTAAGCTGGCAAAATAATTGATAAAATGCTATTAATAAGATTCCCATATGCCATCTAGCATGTGTAGAATCATAGCTTCAGTTTCACAGAGTGTCTCCCCTGTCAAGGGAGATAAAATTTTGATTGTCCTGAAATGGCCTTAATATCTGAAGGCGTGTGTCTGTAAAACTTGTATGCCCTGAACACTTTCCATAGCTGTGAGAATAGTGATGGTTAATATCAAGAAAACTCTCTGTGTCAGAATGCTGGTCTGAATTCAGTCCTCAAGCATCTTCTCCTGCTGTTAACCCCCTGCTATTGATTTCAGCCATTTGTTCTGCATAATCAGGATAGCTGGGAATCCAATAGGTCATACGATTGTCTTATTAGAGTCATCTAAGGGCAGAGATGGGACAAATGTATTTTGAGCAACAGTTACATAGGATCAGTTTAGTGGCTTTGGATCCTTTTTAATTTTCCAACAACCTGTTTATTTTGAGACGATAAAGCACAAAATACAATTAAATATGTTTGTTTCGTATTTTTGGCCTTTAAACTGTCTCAATGTGTTTTTTTTTTTTTTTTTTTTTTTTCTCAACAGAAAAGGATCTGAACACAAAATGTGTTGTGGAAATGGAGGGAAATCAAACACATCTGTACCCGGCAAACCTGGGAAAAGATTCCAGGTAAGTTGAATTTGAAAGTCTGACATTGAAAGTCATGACTTCGTGTTCATCAAAGAATCCTGAAAAATTTATTACGGTTAACATAGCACAACTGTTTTCAACATTGATGATGATGATGATGATGATTATGATAATAATCTTGAGCACCATATTAGAATGATTTCTGAAGGATCATGTGACACTGAAGACTGGACTGATCACTGCTGGAATTTTAGCTTTGCCATCCCAAGAATAAATTACATTTTAAAATGTATTAAAATAGAAAATAGTTATTTTAAAGTGCCCCTATTATGCTATTTTAAAGGTTCCTAAATTTGTGTTGAAGGTCTCCTACAATAGGTTTACATACATCTAAGGTCAAAGAACACTTTAATTTTCTCATAATATACTTTGCACATCACCTCATTTATCAAAGGCCACGTACACACTGTACGTTTCAGGAGTGACAACTGCATTTAAATGCAGGAGTGAATCCCTTAAATTATTGTTACATGTGTGTACGGAACACGACTCAATCTCGCAACTCCGATGACAGCTTGGAAACCATAGCGACGTTCTGGCGTCTTGCGTGTTTGGTAGCCATTATTGTGACCAAAGTAATATTACAGTGACAAAACACTCGTTATTTTCAGCAATTTAGCTAAACACAGTCGACAGAGGCGTCGTGCTTTTCCTGTGATTCACCGTGCATACAGAAGAATGTAAAAAAAGAAAAAACGTCATTAACAACTGATTGCTCATTTCGGTTCCATACACTGCATATAATTTCTGTAAATGTGGTTGTCACTACCTGTATTTTTCGGGAGTTAATTTGGTTGTAGAATGTGGTTGTCATTCCCGTATTTTACTGAATTTAGCTGCAGTGTGTACGTGGCCAAAGAGTCTGAAAACGGTTCAAGTTCAGTCTTTCTAAACCCCTCCTTTATGCAAGCTTTCTTTGCTCTGATTGGTCCAATGGCCAAATCTGTTGTGATTGGTCTACCACTTACAGTGCATGTCAGAAATGAAACGCCTATTACCATATCTGAATTTCAGCTCCAGAGGCTTCCTCAGCTCATGGTAATATGAACAGATGAAAAGTGGATTTGCATAATAGGGCACTTTAAATTGTAATATTACTGTAATACATTATTGCTGTTTTTACTGTATTTTTGATCAAAGAAACAGCCTTGGTGTGCATAAGAGACTTCTGTCAAACACATTTAGAAATGTTGCTGACCGCAAACTAGAAGATTTGCTGACAGTGTGGCATTGTTCGGAATACTTACATACTACTTACTATTTATGGAGTATATAGTATGCAGATTTTCTGTATGGAAACAATACCCAATGACTTACTATATTTGCATATGGCTGTGGTAACTGTATCCCACAATGTTTTTAGCTTGACTTGGCCATTACAAGAGTAATGGGTGAACCAGAAGTAATATTTGCCGCTGTTTATAACACCTTTTTCTTGACTCATTTGATCAGATTGAGTGTAACACATTAAACTGAATTGGGATACTCGTTTTTTGATTAAAAATGCAAAATAACCATTTTTAGTCTTCAAGATTATGAAGAATTGAAGCATTTGTGGAATTAAACATCCATGTTTTTTTTCTCGTATGATAAAAATATAGCATATAAAAGGTTATGAATGCATAATGGCTGTTGCTTCACATACTGTTTTTTTTTTTTTTTTTTTTTTTAAACAGTATTATTCAGTATGCATTGAGCGGTATAGAGTATGCTGTACACTACTATTCCGTTTCAAACCAGGGCAGCATTTCATTTTCTTGTTTTTCATTTGTTTTGCTTCTTGTTTCATTCAGATATTATATATTTTGGACCCTTCATAAGATAGCTGAGAGCAGAGTCTTTGAGAACGGATGTATTCTTGTTGGTTTCGGTCGGCCGGCTCGTACGATGGGGGCTGAGGGAGAACAGGAATGTGGACGTGCGGTTCTCTTTAACGCAGCCTGCTGTTCGCTCCGTCCTGCCGTGTGTCGGGGCATAACTCTCCTCCGTCTGACTTCCTCTCTTTTTCTCTGCCCTCCGTTGTCACGGAAACGCAGAAGGAGGGTTAACCCTAGGTCATCCATAGCTGAGGAGCTCTTGTGTCTGGAAAAAGGGGAAAATACAAGCTAGCTTTAGCATCTGTCAGCCATAAACATTTCCTCTGACTTTTATGGCGGGTACACAAGAGAGCACAATTATTTTTTTTTTTTGCTGCTTTTCTCTTGTCGTGGAGTGCAAACAAAGACAGAGGTTGAACAGGTTTTAAACTTGGAAGTGAATGGACGAGCCGCCTGCTGCCTTCGAACAACAGACAGTTTAATTGCAGCGCTGAGTTCATGTGTCGTGCCGCGCTGAATCGACGGCCCTGTTAATGGCCCCTGCAACGCAGATGCCTCAAATGGCAAGGTTCACATGACCAAAATAGCTTTACTTATGCAGATTATTGCTGGCATCTCATATTAATTATGATCTGTCAGGCACTACAACACATTCCAGACAATCATTTTTTGATGGCTACACATGGCGTGTTTATATGTCAGTGTATACTCGTCTTTCAATCCTTTGTGTGGTCGTACCGCTCTCAGCATGTCCGATGGCATCACGTATTCAGGCTGAATGAATCTTAGTGCCTGTCCATTTGCTTTAATGTAATGACATTTGAAAGGTTTTATGTTTGCAAGCAGCTCCTAGGGGTGTTTTGGATGGAATGAACATGAGCAAATAAGCTTAAGAACAGCATCTTTTCCAGAGGCTTGTATATGCCTGACAAATCAACGTATTTGTGACAATCTTTATGAATTATGAAAAAAAAAATCCCTTCAGGTACTGTAATAGTTATAGAGTTATAGAGACCAATAATTGCTTGTCACTCCCTACTATTTTAGTATTATTAAGAGTATTTTACAGCTGTGCCCTTTTATCTCTATCACAGATTATGTTCTTTTGTTAAGTTAAGGAGTTGCTGGCACATCAAGACTATGACCATCCCAGCTGAACTGGAGACAGGGCGTGTTTTGGGCTTGCAGGAAGACAGTGAGACATACGCTAGTCAGAATGAGTTCAGGTGTGTTGAGGATAGGGATGGGCTGGATGGCAAGAAATATAATCACAATATTTGATCGAAATCGATATTTATCACGATATATAATTTGATGATGCTGCCAGTTTGAGTATCCCAAAAATGACTGAAGCCTGGAGAAACCAGAGGGTTCTTTAATTAATTTTAGAATCTAGTTTAATAACAATTATAAAACGGTTAGTTCCTCTCCTTGATTCTGATTGGTCAATAGCTGTGTTTTATTCATGATAAAACATGGCTATGACCACTTCACCCAAAGGTTCTGTGTATCACTACACAACACCCTTAGCAACCACTCTTAGCAACGTAAACTGTATGTTCTCAATTGATATTGTTCATTGAAGCTTACTGTATTATGTAGAAGAGTGTTGTGAGAAAGAGATCGAGTGAGCGAGTTTATTACCTGCATTCAGATTTAGCATTTTCCTTCAGGTCAGTCCTATGTTCATAATAAAAAATCTGTTTAAATGTCCAATGTATTATCTTGTCCTTTTAACAGTTAAGGGGTTTTCCCGTGGCTGACAGCACTAGTCAAAGCATTTGTCAGTTGCGTCTTGTTCCGTGTTCACAACAATTGTCTTTTTAATATAAAAGTCTTCACTACTGACTGACACACTCATAAAAACAGTCTTTTTCCACCATCTAATGGCGTAATAATGTAACTTCTGTTGCTGTTCACGGTCAGGGACTATTTTTTTTCCAGCGGAAGGAAGGCTTTTAGTAAGAGTTTACTTCATGAAAGTTGCGTTGTTACATATTTTTGGCTTTATTATTTGTATTGTGTGGTAACCGTTTTATAAAAGCAATAAGGTGCTCGAGGCTAGTGATGTATCGTGAGTAAGTCGTGGCTGAAGGGGTTGCAGGCATCATGTCGTGCCTAACAACGCTCTTCAGCCGCAACTTATTCACGATACAGCACAGCCTCTCGTACCTTATTGCTTACAAATAGAATAAAATAATGTAAACTTTTAACTGTACAAACATGCTTTTTCTGCTTTAAAACAATAGAAGTTGGGTTAAAATAGTGCTAGCAAACATCTTAAATATTTAAAGAGGTACAACTTATACAAAAAAGTTCACTATTAGATAAAGTTCAAAAATATTAACTATACACTGGTTTTACATCTATTAAATGATTTTGAGGTAGAAATTTGTGTAAAAAGTGCAAAATGTAAACATTGTAAACCAATCATTATGCTACACAGATTGAGGCTGCATTTTTGTACTCGCAGTGTTGTCGCTGGGATGGTACCTTTTCAGGTGATGGAAAAGGTTTGTTGTGTTTCCCGTCTTGGTTGGAACTGACTGTTGACATATTTTGCATATTGGGCCGGTTCACACAGAATGCGTTTTTGCATTCCACTGCATTCATTTTCCATTGTTTTTCTTTGTAAAAGCGCACTAGAAGGACACACCGTTTGACTGTTGTGATCACGTCTTTTGTAGCATCTAAAAACGTGGCGAAGAGCTTGGCTTTTTTTTGTTCCACTGACCTTCATCTTGTGTTTTAAACTACAAAAACACATTCTGTGTGAACCGGCCCTTAATCTGCACTTCGTCGCGTTTAAGCAACCCAAACCACTTCCATATAATTTGTTGTTACCTTTTTTTCCCAACAATTTTCTCAGCTTTGGAGGATAATGCAAGTTTGGTTTTGCTTTCGTTTTTCTCATTGGCTCCCAGCTGACTGACTGGCTGTGTGTTGCGTGTTTTTTTTTTTTTTTTTTTTTTTCTCTGCGGTGTAATACTGGTAGGGTAATCCATATTGAGGAATATTGTCCAGAGCTTATCATTGTTTTAGCGCCCAGCCCTAGTTGAGAACTTTGGCAAGCCCTTGTCACATTTTGTGTCATATTTGTGTAGAAACATCTTAACCATATTAAGTCTGATTTAGATAGTTGCCCATCCCTGATTTAGACTTCGGTCCTGGAGGGCCATTGTCCTGCACAGTTTAGCTCCAACCATGATAAAACTCTCCTGCCTGTAGCTTTCCAGTAATCTTGTAGACCTTGATTGGCTTGTTAAGGTGTTTGATTAGGGTTGGGGCTAAACTCTGCAGGACAGTGACCCTCCAGGACCGAAGTTGCCCATCCCTGTTCTAAATCATAAATGTCATGAATGCTGTAACATCTGAATGCTATTTTAACATTTGACGGAACATTTTTGTTTTAGTTTTTTAATGCACTAGTTGAATAGGCGTCAATCTATGTATGCGATAAGAGCCTCCTAGAACAGCATCTTTAATAGCCAGCAGAACCAACCAGCAACGTCGAAATCACAATCTTACGATAACTACCACCTACTTGCCAACCTCTGGATTTCAGCAAATTAATGACTGGTCGAGCTTCGTAATTTTGGTTTTGTTTTTCCGCACAAAAAGTATTCTCGTCGCTTCATAACATTAAGGTTTAACCACTGTTGTCACATGGACTATTTTAACAATATCTACCTTTCTGGACCTTGAAATTGGTTATGACGTTGCTATCTGTAGGGTCAGAAAGCTCTCAAAAAGATCTTAATTTGTGTTCCGAAGATGAACGAAGGTCTTATGGGTTTGGAACGACATGAGGGTGAGTAATTAATGACAGAAATGTAATTTTTGCATGAACTAACCCTTCAATTGTGCACCTTCTGTGTACTTTTTATTACACTTTTCTTGTTTTGCATGGTGTTTGGACATAAATGTGTGTTGGCAGTGTGTGTACACAACCACCCTATAATGATAAAAATCCAACCACTCCTTTTTTTTTTTTTAATCACCATAAATCATAAGCAGTGTCTCAGAACAAGCCGTTTCCAGTTCCCTGGCAATGTGATGTCACATTAGCCACAGGCCCCGCCCACGAATGTCGACAGACACTGCCGATTTAACATAGAACCGCCCTGAGCGAGTTCACAGCCAGTTGTACAGTCCGCCATTGCTGCACTGACGAGAATGTCTCCCAAGTGTTTTAGTTGTTCTGTAGCTGGATGGATTAATCTACATAGCTCTCTCCATTTACTCCCTAAATCTGAGCTGCTGAAGACGAGGTGGATTAATTTTGTTTTCGAAGATAATGCTCCCTCAACTCTACCGAAATTCGTTTATGTCTGTACGACACATTTCACAATATAAGTTATAACCGTAATTAAACTAAACAATACCTGTTCTATCTCCATGCAGCAAATATTCACAGTTTCTGACATTATTGTGCGTCCTGACTGACTCCTGACACCAGAGAATCAGCTCTTGAAGCTCCGCCCTCTTAGGCCGAGCACAGCAGCTCATTTGCATTTAAAGGGCCCACACTGAAACAACGCGTTTTTGCTCACCCCCAAAAAGTGGCAATTTTAACATGCTATAAAAAATTATCCGTGGGGTATTTTGAGCTAAAACTTCACATACACACTCTGGGGACATCAGAGACTTATTTTACATCTTGTAAAAGGGGGCATAATAGGTCCCCTTTAATTACCAGAACATTCATTCACAGTTGTGCAGCTTCAGCTGAGGAAATTCATCTCTGTGTCATGTTTAAAACATGGCCTAGAGTGCATTGTGTTGCCCTCGGCCTGCTCGAGTGCATTAAGTTCATCCATGAGGCCACGTCTGTTGGTGCGCATACATTTATTAAGAAAAAACTAGTGGATCATAATTTAGGTCAAAAGCACAGAACGTCATCTATCCCAGTCACGGGCTGCGCATTTGCAAGCAACCGAAGCGGAATCACATTTTTTAAATGACTCTACCTCAGACCTCAAGAGCTGAAGGGTAGTTCATGTGGGTCTGGGTGCACGTTCAGGTTGTCTTTCTGACTAGCCTGTCATGCCAACGCTGACCACGAGGTGTTAGATTATATTGGGCACAACCCTCGATCTCTGGCATACTCGCACTGACAGCTGTCACCGTAGTGTACGTCACTAACCCATGAAAAAGCTGCAGTGGACCATAATCAAGGCTCATTCCCTCCTCCCCCTTGTTCTCAGACTTGAGCCCCTGCAAGAATGCAGACAAAGACATAGGGATTTACAGTCCTGGCCTTGCGTCGACACTTTACTTCGGAGGGGTCGATACACACTCGAAGGAGAGATTTAAACTGTTCTCCGTAGAAAATGCTTTCCTGAAGCATTCGGGCCTATTAGGAATATTAAGATAGTCTGATAAGGCAATGAGTGAATCCATTAACTAGCACGAAATGGAATCGCAAGCATGTTTCTGGAATGCTCCCTGAGTTTGCATGAAAGCCTGATTGAATGCGGCAGAATTAAATGTGTGTTTGATGCCATTCAAAGACAGATCGAGGCCAGTGGCTTGTTTGTTAGTCTGCAGACTCAAATCAACCACCGCTTCTTAGCTTGTATGTGAAGGGTTTTCCCTCCAGTGGTTTCAGTGTGGTTTTTATATTCTGCCTGTGGTGCTTTGGTCTCGGTTTCATTTGTATACTATTATAGCACCAAGGCAGAGTGGTGATTTCCTCATTGTTTCCAGCGCCAATGGAGTGATACAGAAAGTGGGGGAAGGGACGACACTGTTGACACAGTCTTTCATAGCAGCCTCCTCCCCTATAAACCGTTCCTTGGATAATGAAAGTGCATCTATTAAAAGTAGTAACCATTTGTGGTGAATTTCCTGTTATTATGTGGTAAATGTGTTGCAAATAAAGTCTTTATTTTTTAGCCACTGTATATTTTTGTATGGGTGGTAAACATTTGATTATTCATTTTGTCATTTGACATATCATCACTTCATGCTTTCATGGAGAAAAGATTTACTAAACTGGTATGCAGTTTTGTTTATAGATTTACAGAGTTAACCAAGATCATGATTATTGCATTGTTTTGTTTTTTTAAGTGCTTTTTATTTGGCAATTATATTCCCAGAAGACCACACCACTAGTTTAGTTCCTACCTATATCACAGCGCGTGAACACGGTATAAGGTATTTTATGAAAGTATTAGTTCACTTTAAAATGAAAATTACCCAATGCTTTACTCATTCTCAAGCCATCCTAGGTGTATATGACTTTCTTCTTTCTGATGAACACAATCAGAGTTATATTAATAAATATCCTGATGCGTCCAAGCTTTATAATGGCAGTGAACAGGAAACAATCATAAAGCAGCATAAACGTCCTCCACACGGCTCCGGGGGGTTAATAAAGGCCTTCTGAAGTGAAACGATGTGAACGTTGTGTAGGAAAAATATCCATATTTAACAAGTTATAAAGTAAAATATCTAGCTTCCGTCAGACCGGCTGTATTCCGTATTCAACTTAGGAAGAAAGCGTAACTGACGCAACATTTTTCCGTAAGTTGGATACAGAAGGATATATACTAGATATTTTACTATATATTTTACTTTTACTTGGACGCGTCAGGATATTTATTAATATAACTCCGATTGTGTTCATCAGAAAGAAGAAAGTCATATACACCTAGGATGGCTCGAGGGTAAGTAAAGAGGGAAAAATAAAATGTCTGTAATTACTCCAGTCTTCAGTGTCACATGATCCTTTAAAAATCATTCTAATATGCTGATTTGCTGCTCAAGTAACATTTCTTATTATTATCAGTGTTAAAAACCAATGTGCCGCTTAATATTTTTGTGTAAACAGAAATTCTTTGAATAGAAAGTTCAAAAGAACACAATTTTGTTTGAAATACATATTTTTTTTTTGTAATAATGTGAAAGTTTTAAACTTTATTTGTTTATTTATTTATTTTTTAAATGTATCCTTGCTAAAGAAAAAGTCTATTTCTGTTAAAAAAAAATCTTACTGACTTTAAATGGTAGTGTATTAAAATATTAGTTTAGTAGTATATTAAGTATGCTATTCTTTTTAGTATTCTGTTTTGTGAAAAAACATTTTTCTGTACTTTACTCGTTTCTTTAAACATTCTGTATTTATATTCAGATATAATTTTGTTAATGCTCGTCCAGCCCTAACTGGGTCTCATGCGAACTCAGAGTCTGTGCTGCATGCTGCCAAACCGTCACTTTCTAAATGAATGTTTTTGTGTGTGCGATTTGCTAAAAAAAAAGTGAGAGTTTGTGTCTTCCCCAGCAGCTGTGGACTCTGCTCAGTCAGTGCTGCCTCATATCAGGAAGCTTCTGACTCACTCCGACAAAAACAATGTCATAAAGCAACGTACAGGATTACTCACGGGGCTACTCGATGACATCATGAGAGAACTCGTGTGATTAACCGCACCACAGCGCTGATCTCAGTTCTAGCTTGGGTATCTCTCAGCGATTGGTCTCACCTGTCACTTAGGCATTTTTGGGTAATAACAACCACATGCCTCTGTCTCCTGTAGGGAAAGCAGGCACAGGCGTAGAGACAGCATTCGCATTTTTCATATGTACAGTTGGCTCAGGGACGATTCCAATCGGTGCGGATGTACAGGACAGCCGTGTTAGGAAAACATAGAGTGATGCATTGTGGGTTTATTTGAGCACTGTTTGGAAACCAGACTAGGAACTTGGGAGCAGCTGCCAGCTTTCCTGAGGTCGTCTTTGGGTTGTCATGGCCGCCGTCATTGGACAATCAAAAACATGAATCTAACTTTGCTCCTTTAACAAAGCACCCATTTTATTTTCTCCAGCCTAAACACATAAACTGTTTTATTTTATTTTATTTTTTATATTTTTTTGTAAATTTCATTATTTATTTATTTTTAATTTGCTTCATTTGGTTTTATATTTATTATGTCACAGTTAGTGCTGTGAAACAATTTATCGCGATTATTCGCATCCAAAATAAAAGTTTGTGTTTACGTAATATATATGTGTGTATTGTGTATATTTATTATGTGTGTATATATAAATACACACATGCGTGTATATATTTAACAAAATATATTATATTTATATATAAAATATTTATATAATATAAATTCTATATAGATATAAAATAAGTAAAAAATATATACACGTATGTGTGTGTATTTATATATAGATAATAAATATACACAGTACACACACACACACATTATTTTGGATGCGATTAATCATTTGACAGCACTAGAGAACAGTATTTTTCTAGCAAATAAACTAAAAATGTCATTTATGTTGACCGCATAAAATTGAACACTAAATTAAAGTAGGAAACACCCTAATTTTAGTGATGAACAGCAGCATTTAACTAAATATTCTGATCCAAATAAGATACTCATTTTATTTGAACTTATTCATTCAAACAAACCAACCAAACAAACAATTCACTAAAATGATTTTGACTTCTCAATCCTACATTAATAAGAGTAGACTGTTTAGCAGAGCGCATTTAACATTGCATGTGCAAAACTATACAGCTGTGTTCAGAGTGATGAAGACGGATAGTATCATTTAATATGATTAATTTCAGTACTTTGTCCATTCCGTCAGAGCCTGGATGTCATTGTATTTGTCATGTTGGTGAATCAGATACGATAAGATGTGACCAGAGGTATGGTTAGTATAGACTATGCCAGATAGTACAAAGTCAAAGTCACTAGGGCTTGTAATGGCTGTTTGGAAAAGGAGGTGCCACCGGCGGGAGCTGCGAGCATGAGCAGTCTGGGTGTAGCACACAACCCAGTGAACTCATTCACGATTACACACATACCTACTACAAAATGCACCCTTGGCTGTAGAGGTTTGGTGGAGACCTCCTTCTTTAGAATTAGTAATCTGTCCTTTAGGTGTCTTGGAAAACATGCATTATTTCCCTGCGATGCTTGAAATTTGATTTGCTATACCCTGAAAGTCATCACACACAGTTTATGCCCTGCAGTGATAGATGAAAGGATAGGGAGGGAAGATTTTGGGAAACAGATAGCACATAGAGAGGATAATTTTCTAAGAATATCCACATCTTTATTTCGAGGTCAGAATTGAGGGACTGTCATTCAGAAACGTTATTTTTAGTGTTACAGATGTACAGCTGCTGTGTGTTTGTCCACCCTGTTTGCTCAAACCTCCTCCGGGAACTCAAGATGAAGCTCAGCCTGACATATCCTTCAAGGGCCAACATCTCCCCCAGTTCTCAGCATGGTGTGACGGGGGGACGTCATCGTGCAACTTATTATACCACAAGTGTGGCATGGCCTGATTTTAAACGACAAGCTGAGCCTGGGGTCGTTGGAACTGAATCTAGGCATATTTTGCCCCAGCTTTCCAACCCTCGCTTTTTCGTTTGCTCGCTGTGTACTGCATGGCTGTACACGCTTCGGTGATTTCCATATGCTGTCATGGATGTAGATTTTCTAGATTGGGATTATAAAAGGGGTCTCCGTTCCTGAAGATTTTGTTATATGTGCAGAGGGCATGAATAAATAGGGAATAATTGCTCATCATGGAAGATATCTTTAGTTATGAGATTCTTAAAGTCAGCTTAAAATTGTAATTGACCCTATTTACGTTTTATACACGTTTTTGGCTTATTGATTCATCAGTGCATTTAGGCAGCCCATTATGGTTTGGAACAGAGTTTTGCATTTTGCATTAGTGGTTTTTCATTACCCGTAGAACAACATCGGAATTGAATTAATTGGCCCTGGAAAGGCACAGTTCTCTGTGAGTGATTAGGATCATTCAATATGCTCCCATAGTCTGTCAATAATCCTTATATAGGTCATTGTGTTCACAGAGTGCTGTGCAAAGCCATTGAGGTGCCCTCTACAGATAACACAACATTTGAGTCAGGGCTCCAAATGTGTATTTACCCTGTAAACGGCAGGGCTTTCTCAGTGAGAGACGGTCTGTTTGTGTTCAGGTCCACTGAGCAAAGTACAACTGATGACATGGATTCGCTCAGGATGTGTGATTGTGTGCAGAGCCGGCAGTTCCTAGTTCCCGTTTGAGTGCACTCAGGGTGATGACATGTTATTTTGGTCAGCTGTGAGTCAGTTGGTCCACTGAATTTAGACAATTAGGAACGTTCTGGTATAATTGAAGTTTGTTTGTGTGTGTGTATATATATTTATATAGTACTCCAGTGTACTATAAGAATACCAAGGTACTGAATCCTGGTATATGTACAACATGGTGTTAATTGTATTATAATTTCACCACATTAAAAGGGTGGATGATTATGATTTCACTTTTTTTTAACTTTAGTTTGTGTTATGTTGCTATTAGAGCATAAACAACATCTGCAAAGTTATGACGCTCAAAGTTCAATGCAAAAGGAGATATTTATTTTAAAGAATTTTCTGTTTAAGGACTACAACAAATGGCTGGTAGGGACTACAATGAGCTTCTTCCTGAGTTAGTGACATCACTAACCCTAAAATTTACATAAACCCCGCCCCCGAGAACACACAACAAAGGGGCGAGGCCATGTT
This sequence comes from Mylopharyngodon piceus, assembly GCA_039654765.1. Classification (NCBI taxonomy): domain Eukaryota; kingdom Metazoa; phylum Chordata; class Actinopteri; order Cypriniformes; family Xenocyprididae; genus Mylopharyngodon; species Mylopharyngodon piceus. The sequence continues at coordinate 22,751,365 of CM077449.1, forward strand.
GGGCTGCTTTAGAGAAGAGGAAGAGTTGTTGTAGTAGAGTGTTGTTACCATGCCGTCATTTTACGCCAGACTGCTTCACAAACAAACGCTGGATTTGCACAAAAGATTAACATGACGGCACATGCTAGTCGATGAGTTGAATCAACTCCACAGCAACTACATAAATTTATCCACTAACCGTTCAGAAACGTCCAGATGCTTTCTAAAAGTTGTAACTTCTTCCTAAATCTCTATCATCAGTGTCCGACAGTTTGAACAATGTAAGGCTGAACACCGCTACTGACAATCGTCATTTTGGCTGCGTGAGATTCTCCAGCTTTGTTGTTGTTGTTGAGCAACTGAAGTGCAAGCTGTTAAAGCTCCGCCCTTTTCTGCAAAGCGAGCCTGAGCAGAAACTCATTTGCATTTAAAGGGACACACAAAAACGACGTGTTTTTGCTCACACCCAAATAGAGGCAAATTGGACAAGCTATAATAAATGATCTGTGGGGTATTTTAAACTGAAACTTCAGACACATTCTGGGGACACCAGAGACTTATATTACATCTTGTGAAAAGGGCATTATAGGTCCCCTTTAAAAAAACATTATTTTATTTTATTTTATTCTGTATTTATTTTTATATAGTTATTATTATATATTTATTTTATATTTTACATATTTCTTCTGAAATGATGATTTGTTTTTTAACAAGCTCTATTTTTTCATCTTTTTTCCCCATATGCACCCTCTCCTTGGATCATCTTGCAGCAGGGGTCTGCCAAAGGTACAGCACTCGTTTCTCTTTGAAACAAACAGTCCATCATAAAAATATGAGTTTGAGTTTGATATGAATATAACATATGGAAACTCAAAGTAACCATATTTCTCTGTCTTTTGTTAAGACCTTCGCCTATGACTACTGTTTTTGGTCGATGGATGAGTCGGAGACAGAGAAGTTTGCTGGTCAGTTTCTGAAAACATTTCTTGAAGAAGCCACTTTGTTTATTTCTTGGTTCAGTACCAAGTATATCATCTGTATCATCTTGTTATGATGGTTCTTGTGCTGCTGGTGCTAGTGAAGATAAGGTTTTGTTTACACATCAAGATCATCTGTACTAACAAGGTTTTTCCAGAAAATCTATGTGTCACCTTGAAGTATACAATACAATTACAGTCAAAGTTTTGGCACTTTTTCTTTGGGGACAAAGTGATTCCAAACATTATTTCTTAAAATGATTTGGCTTTAAGACAAAGACCAGGCCCTTTTTTTTTTTTTTTTTTTTTTTTTCACTGCATCTGCGTAAAATATAAGCAAAGTTTTGTTTACAGTCTGCTGTATTTTGTTGCTATATGGTCTTTTAGCAAAATGATATTGAACCATGTACAATGAATACTATTGGTTAGTGACATTATTTTATGACAAGCACATTTTACCTCCAAATTCTCATCAAATGCATCTAGGTTTTACATTTGAGGAATTTTTGTCACATCTCTAATACATTCTTTTTTTTAATTTTTTATATATATATATATATATAAAATAGTATTCGTTGATGCGTTATGTTCTCCTGTTTTTCCCTTTTTCCACATACGCATCCTCTCCTTCACACGATGAATCATCTCGAAGCCTGTTTTAGAACCATGACCTTAATTTAGCTTAATTGTCATTTTAGGGTGAAATATCACTTTGATATGTTCTTGCCAGGTTTTGTGAGATTCACCCCTAAAGACTTCATATTAATTGTCATTCAATCATATTTTTACAGGTCAAGATGTAGTGTTTCAGTGCCTTGGGGAGAGTCTTTTGCACAATGCTTTTCAGGGTTACAACGCCTGTATTTTTGCTTATGGGCAGACTGGTGAGTAATATTTTGTACACAGTGACCTTTGCTCATGTTTTAAAAACAATCTGAACATAACCATTCTTTTTTTGTAATCTGTTTATGTTAAGTAATTATTAGTTATATTAAGTAGCATGAGATCATTTCTTGTCTGCTGTGATGTCATTTCCCTCAGGCTCGGGAAAGTCGTACACCATGATGGGTTCGGTGGACCAGCCCGGTTTGATCCCCAGACTTTGCAGTTCTCTGTTTGAGCGGACCATACAACACCAGCGAGAGGAAGAGAGCTTCACTGTGGAAGTCTCTTATATGGAAATCTATAACGAGAAAGTCCGGGACCTGTTGGACCCCAAAGGGTGAAGCCTGTTGTGTGTTATGTTCAATCTCTGAGCTGTACTCTGATGTAGATGTCGATCTTACACAATATCTGTTTGCTTTGTTCCTACAGGAGTCGACAGGCCTTGAGAGTGAGAGAACATAAAGTTTTGGGGCCTTATGTCGATGGTCTGTCCAGGCTTGCGGTTGAAAGTTACAAGGTAACAAAATCTTTAATGGGAGAATGACATGCTCATCACACAATCATTGACCTTTCACCTCCTTTTTTTTTTTTTTTTTTTTTTTTAAACAATAGATTGTCGTTCGTTTGGTTATGTGGTTCATTTATCCCCTCTTTGGGTCTGTAGTTGATGCTGAGCAAATCCTGCTTTAGGAATGTTTGTAGTCCGCTCACGAGATGGCATGTGTCACTGCTAAAGTTTTTGCTATTATGGAACTCTTAGTCATTCAAAAGCCTGCACAGAATTTCCTGAAAGCAGATTTCCACAGGTTTTTGCAGAATTTGATGAATGGAATGTTTCCTTTAAAGTATTTTTTTGCATATTCCTCGCCTGTACATATAATTATACTGAAGTATACTGAGTTTAATTGGATTTGATGTGTTGAATATGTTGGATTAACATATTTTTCAAAATCTAAATCCATTCTGTAGAATTCCACAGATTCCAGTGTAGAATTCAGTTCAAAACCTAAAAACAGGTTACTTTGGAGTAACCAAAGTCCCTTTCAAGGAAAGTCTGTTCACTCGGCGACCATATTTGCAATGCCTCCGGGCAGCTATTTCGGGCATCCAAGACCAAGTCCTATCTATTTGAATGGGGAAATCCTGAAATCTCAAACTGTTTTGCGAACTCACAATTAAATAACATATTTCAAATCAGCAACACAATCTGACATGAACTGTCCCATAAATGTTGTTTCTTCAATGACTCAATGACTTTATCAATCAGTGATTGGCTCTTTTACTTAGAAGGTGGGACTTGTTCCACCATATTGCTTTGCAGTTTCTCCCATTCATAACTAATAGGAGTGAACCGTCTTTCTATATCTATAGTCTTTGGCAGTAACCATATTTTGATTAGCAATTGTGCCTGCCTTATTTTTAGAGGCCATATTCAGGACATCTTACTGCTTTTCTTTTTTCTTTTCTTTTTTTTTAACAAAAATAATTGTGTACATAAGTGTGCAGTTGTTCTGACCTTTAAAATACGTCTGAAATTCTAATCATGTCCCTTTTCCTACCCAAAGGACATAGAGTCCTTGATGTCTGAGGGGAATAAATCCCGCACTGTGGCGGCCACCAATATGAATGAGGAGAGCAGTCGCTCCCATGCGGTTTTCAATATCATCCTCACGCACACGCTGAAGGACCTGCAGTCAGGGGTAAGAACGCACTTAAACACACTGTTCTGAAGCTCAGAACTGATTTACATAGATTAAGATTTAGATACAAGATAAGACAAGACTAGTGGAAAATCACTTAAATGGGTCAAACTCTACACGTTTCAAGCATTTTTTTAGTCTACTTACGTTAGTCTGACTTTCTTGCACCATAAAACTCATAATCATGATAATTTTCCACCCTCAGTTTTTGGTACGGTTCCTTTTCAGGCTTCTGAATGTAAATTACATCTTTTCCAAATCCATGATTGGCTTTACTTACCAGCATAGTTGGGTCAAGTTTCTGAATACTGAATGAAACATTGATATGCAAATGTGGGTGGTCATATGTTAATAAATTCTTAACTTTACAATCATAATCTCTGATTTACTTGTTTTTGCAGCTCCTTATTGTAAATAGTCTGGGTGGTCTGCCTTGGGAGCATTGTGTTGTTAGCATCAGAGTCTGTCCTCAAACTCTCTTATTTTAAAAGAGCAAGGAAACTGTTTTCCCTGATGTCTTATTTAATTTATGAACAGTCCTGCTTCTGCTGTTTGCTGATAAAACTCAGATCTTGAATGTTCTTGCAAGGTCCTCATGAAATAAAGCCAAGTACTGCAGGAAGGGTAAGGTTGAGAGATGAGTCATCATGTCCAGCCCTGATGATCTCATAGATGGATGTATTTGATTACCTTTTGTCCGCTGATGTGGACCTGCTGGCACAGTCCAGTGTTGAGTCTAAAATGTTCCTCTTAGATTTATATGACACCACCCTTGCTTTTGTTTCGTTCACTTTAGATTATTATAGGTTGTTTCCTCTTCATAATATTGCATAAGTTGTTTCATTCATTCAGCTCCAAAGATCTTAGCGACTATAGCTGTCAATCAAAGCATACAGCTTTGGAACAAGTAAATATGAAGTAAATTGTGTGACCTTTATCAATAAGTGCACTCTCAGCCCACAGTAAGCTTCTCTTATCGGCTTGATTGTGAGCATTGGAGAGCTCATGCAAATGACAGGAAAATTGATGAATAAATTATAGAGCGTCCGAGTTTAAATGTCAACTGATCTCCTCTGGCGCTGTCCTGGTGTCACTGCGCTTTTCTTTTGTGGCGTATGTCATGATCACCTGACTCGACTCATGTCCAGTCCGTAATCTATAATTCATTAGAGCCTGGACTACACTGGTCACTTAACAGGTGCAAGACTACAGCAGAGATCTAAACTTAGCATGTTGTCACTAAAACAGAGCGATGATAAAGTTTTAGCCTGCATGTACACATACACCGGGCCCAGCCCTTATGTATGTGGTGTTTGTCAGCTCAGCCATCGATAAGTAATGATGTGTGTATTTTTCCAGCGCAGTCATCAGTGCTTGCTTTTGCATGCTGTGGTTTCCCATGCAAACAGCTCTGTGGGGAAGAAAGAAGGGCAATGGATTACCTCTGATTTCCATATTATTTTGTTTTAAATATATTTTTAACATATCATGGAAAACAAAAAAAAAAAAAGATTTTTACATTGTCTTTGCTTGACCATGCAAACTTGCCACTATCCAATGCTAGCAGTTCTGCCAGGGTGTTGCTATGCAGTTTCTAAGGTGTATTGAGGGGTTTGTGCATAGTTATGTGTTTGCTGAGTTTTTCTGTTTGGTTGTCAGGGCGTTGCAATGCAGTTGCTAATATGTTCTGAGGGGTTCACGTGTAGCAATGTAGATTATAGGGTGTTCTGGGTGGTTGTCTGGGCGTTGCTATGCTTTTGCTATGGTGTTCTGAGTGGCTACCCTGTAGCTGTGCTGTTGCCAGAGTGTCTAAATGTTTTTATGGCAGTTTCTAAGGTGTTCTGAGGAGTCAAAGCATAGCTATACAGTTACTGGAGTGTCATGGGTGGTTGTTAGGGTGTTGCCATGTAGTTTCTAAGGTGTTTTGAAGGGTTATGCATGGCTATGTGGTTACTAGGGCATGGGTGCTTGTCAGGGCTGGTGTTTTGAGGGGTTAATGCAAAGCTATATGGTTGCTAGAGTGTCCTGGGTGGTTGTCGGTGTTGCCATGTACAGTATCTCACAGAAGTGAGTACACCTCTCACATTTTTGTAAATATTTTATTATATCTTTTCATGTGACAACACTAAAGAAATGACACTTTGCTACAATGTAAAGTAGTGAGTGTACAGCTTGTATAACAGTGTAAATTTGCTGTCCCCTCAAAATAAATCAACACAAAGCCATTAATGTCTAAACCGCTGGCCACAAAAGTGAGTACACCCCTAAGTGAAAATGTCCAAATTGGGCCCAAAGTGTCAATATTTTGTGTGGCCACCATTATTTTCCAGCACTGCCTTAACCCTCTTGGGCATGGAGTTCACCAGAGCTTCACAGGTTGCCACTGGAGTCCTCTTCTACTCCTCCATGACGACATAACGGAGGTGGTGGATGTTTGAGACCTTGCGCTCCACCTTCCGTTTGAGGATGCCCCACAGATGCTCAATAGGGTTTAGGTCTGGAGACATTCTTTAGCAAGGCAGTGGTCATCTTGGAGGTCTGTTTGGGTTCGTTATCATGTTGGAATTCTGCCCTGCGGCCCAGTCTCCGAAGGGAGGGGATCATGCTCTGCTTCAGTATGTCACAGTACATGTTGGCATTCATGGTTCCCTCAATGAACTGTAGCTCCCCAGTGCCGGCAGCACTCATGCAGCCCCAGACCATGACACTCCCACCACCATGCTTGACTGTAGGCAAGACACACTTGTCTTTGTACTCCTCACCTGGTTGCCGCCACACACGCTTGACACCATCTGAACCAAATAAGTTTATCTTGGTCTGGGACGACAGCCATGCAGACTGCTCATGGTCTGAGCACTGACAGGCTGACCCCCCACCCCTTCAACCTCTGCAGCAATGCTGGCAGCACTCATATGTCTATTTCCCAAACACAACCTCTGGATATGACGCTGAGCACGTGCACTCAACTTCTTTGGTCGACCATGGCAAGGCCTGTTCTGAGTGGAACCTGTCCTGTTAAACCGCTGTATGGTCTTGGCCACCGTGCTGCAGCTCAGTTTCAGGGTCTTGGCAATCTTCTTATAGCTTACGCCATCTTTATGTAGAGCAACAATTCTTTTTTTCAGATCCTCAGAGAGTTCTTTGCCATGAGGTGCCATGTTGAACTTCCAGTGACCAGTATGAGAGAGTGAGAGCGATAACACCAAATTTAACACACCTGCTCCCCATTCACACCTGAGACCTTGTAACACTAACGAGTCACATGACACCGGGGAGAGAAAATGGCTAATTGGGCCCAATTTGGACATTTTTACTTAGGGGTGTACTCACTTTTGTGGCCAGCGGTTTAGACATTTTTAGCAAATTTACACTGTTATACAAGCTGTACACTCACTACTTTACATTGTAGCAAAGTGTCATTTCTTCAGTGTTGTCACATGAAAAGATATAATAAAATATTTACAAAAATGTGAGGGGTGTACTCACATCTGTGAGATACTGTAGTTTGTAAGATGTTCTGAGGGGTTAATTCATAGCTACACAGTTGCTAAGGTGTTTTGGGTGGTTGCCAGGGTGTTGCTATGCAAGTGCTAAGGTGTTCTGAGGGGTAAACGTATAGATGTATGGTTGCTAGGGTGTTCTAGGTGGTTGTCCGGGCATTGCTATGCAAGTGCTAAGGTGTTCTGAGGAGTTAATTCATAGCTACACAGTTGCTAAGGTATTTTGGGTGGTTGCCAGGGTGTTGCTGTGCAGTTTCTAAGTTGTTCTGAGGTGTAAACACATAGACGTATGGTTGCTTGGGTGTTCTTGGTGGTTGTCAGGGCATTGTTATGCAAGTGCTAAGGTGTTCTGAGGAGTTAACTTGCAGAGGTCATTCAAATATATAGAAATCTTAAAGTTACAGACTAGCAAGAAGAGCCTGTTTATTCTAAAGGTCAGCAAGAAGGTGGAAATGGGTCATTAAAAAGTAACTTGAGGCAATGTAAGTGGACTCAAGGGGTAATAAAATAATAAAATGCTACAAAAGTACAGAATATGCCTGCTTTAAATAGTCGATTACAGATTAACGAATGAACTCCGGCTCTATATGGTTCTGTATTCTCAGCCAATGTGCATGTGGAGCCTGGAGCTTTTGCAGCACAAGGACTCTCTTTGTTGTTGTAATGCACTGTAATCTCGGTCCAGCTCCCAGCCCCCCTCACGACTTCCCATATCCTCACGCCTCCCGCTCGCATCTCTCTGCCTCTCCTCTCAATTAAACCTCATCTCTGATGCTCAAACAGGGGGATTGTGTACAGTAAGGTCTGATGCTGGGGTATATAAAGGAACTCCACCCCACATACTGGTCCAATGCTGTGCAATAGAGAGGAGAACAATGGATGCTTGTCTATGGCCCGCCATAGCCTCCCTTGCCATTGTTCCTGCGTAATATAGGACAGCTCACCAGAATTTGTCCAGTGTGGTCATTCATACACAAATTTAACGTTTGAAGCTGTTTCCCTAGATTTCTAGGGAGGACAAGCACAGACAGGCTTGACAGCCATGGAAATGTTCAGGAGTGAGGGATTATTATGTTGCTTTTTCCTTTAATTATTAGTTCCCGCCACCGTTAGTTTGCCATTTATTTCCAGTATAACTAGGTGGCATTCATGGAAAGATACACATAATAAGGTCATGTGACATACTATTTTAAAAAAATAGTAGGCGGTGTATACTGCACAGTATGCTAGTATTACAGTATGCTAGTATTACATTTTGAACATACCGTTTCTCATTTCTTTTTTTGGACTCTCTCTCTTTCTACAGACAAGTGGGGAAAAGGTGAGTAAGCTGAGTTTGGTGGACCTGGCAGGAAGTGAGAGAGCTGCAAAGACAGGCGCTGCAGGCGAGCGGCTTAAGGAAGGCAGCAACATCAACAAGTGTGTAGACTCTTGTCTCATTCTGCATGATTACTTTCGTTGTCCTTTTTCGTTTAGTCTGTTTTGTCTTGGTACTTTTTTTACTTAATGCACAAACCTACAGAAGGTTTGCATGAATCTTACAGAACCTGTCAAGAACAAGCCTAGGTCATATTGCATCCTAAAAAAAAATAACTTTTATTTAACTTGAAGAAATTAAAACCTAAAGAGGTAGCCTAAAAAAAGACATTAGGTTTGTTTTGCATTAGAAAATAATTTTAGGACATAATATTTTTATTTTATTTTATTTTATTTATATGTACAGTAATTATTAATAATTAATTAAAATGTAATCAATTTAAATTCAGTATATTTAGTAGATTTAAAAAAATAATGAAATTATATAATTCAAATAATTCAGTTAATAATTAAAGATTATATTTTTTTATTATTTTAATATTAATTGTACAATAATTATTAATATTTAATAATAATAATTGGTAATATTTTATTACTTAAATATATTACTTCAATATATTAATTAATAAGGAATATAATAATTAGAAGGTCCAAAAATCATCTTCATTTTCTTTATGCATAATTTTTGATAATTTTTTTTGACCCAGATATGTTTTTGTGAAATTCTTTTGCTTAAGTCTCTGAATGTCTGAGTCACCTCTGGATATTTTCCTATGGCACTGAGTTGAGGCGTTTCCTTTTCTGTTGGACGGGTGCTTTGCTTTTTAAAGGGCACAGTAGGATACAGTATCATGGAAAATAACTGTTTTGAAATACGTCTGATCTTTTATGTAGACATACTCTTCATTTACAGTGTGAGGCTCCTCTCTAATACTGTGTCTGGACATTTTAGTCACCTAAGAATGTATTTTGTAACATTGATTTGTGGTGTTCTTTTTTTCTGTGGCTGAGAGACTTTTCTAATGTGGAGAATCAGTCTTGTTAAAATGGCTACATCGAAGGGCACCGTTTGTTCTGAGGAAGGTTTATAAATCTGGTGAAGGATTTTTGGCCTGCCGGTGCATATTTCTGTTTGATGTGTGTCTCGGTCTGTTTCTCTCTCACTTATTTTTTTTTTTCCATTTCTATCTTCCCTCTCCACACTGGAAAGGTCTTTAACCACTCTGGGTTTGGTGATCTCAGCCTTGGCAGACCAGGGGGCTGGAAAGAACAAGAACAAGTTTGTGCCCTACAGAGATTCAGTGCTGACATGGCTGCTCAAGGTACGAACACTCATTCTGTCCAGTAAACACTGGGAGGGGGAATTTCCACAGTATTTTTTACTTTTTCCAATCCACTGTCACACACACACACACACCTTTAAATGTGTAATGTCCGTCCTTCTGGTGTAACCGCAGGACAGTCTGGGTGGAAACAGTCGGACTGCCATGGTTGCCACCGTGAGCCCTGCGGCAGATAATTACGATGAGACGCTGTCAACGTTACGCTATGCAGACCGCGCAAAGAGCATCGTCAACCATGCCGTGGTCAACGAAGACCCCAACGCCAGGATCATCCGGGAACTGCGAGAGGAAGTGGAGAAACTGCGAGATCAGCTGACGCAGGCTGAGGTAGACACTTTTTTTTTTTTTTTTAAGTGTGTTGTTGCAAAAGGTCAAAAACAATGTGTTAAGAACCTGTCATGTTCCTCTTCAGTCTATGAAGGCACCAGAGCTTAAGGAGAGACTGGAGGAATCTGAAAAATTGATACAGGAGATGACGGTCACCTGGGAAGAGAAGCTGAGGAAGACCGAGGAAATTGCACAAGTAACGGCCACAACATTTTTGCACTGTTTTGTCTGGATCGTAATTTTGTTTATGTCTGGTTACTCTGTTATTCATGTGCCATAACACCAAAAGAAGTGGACACTCATGTTCTTCTTGCATTGGGTTTTGTTCTGCATAGGAGAGACAAAAACAGCTGGAGAGCCTTGGCATCTCTCTGCAGTCTTCTGGTATCAAGGTTGGAGAAGATAAGTGCTTCCTGGTCAATCTCAACGCTGACCCTGCCCTTAATGAACTACTGGTTTATTATCTAAAGGTAATGCACAAGCAGGACTTTTTTGTGTAAGGTACTGATGGTAGTTTTGTATAGTTGGACTAGTTTAAAGGGTTAGTTCACTCAAAAATGAAATTTCTGTCATTAATTACTCATCCTCATGTCGTTCCAAACCCATAAGACCTTTGTTCATCTTCAGAAGACAAATGAAGATATTTTTGATGAAATCTGAGAGATTTCTGTCCTCCCTATATACAGCAAAGTCATAACCAATTTCAAGGCCCAGAAAGGTTGTAAAGACATCGTTAAAATAGCACCAAATCAGCCTACTAGAAGAATAGTTCAGTCTTGCCATCACACTTTTTTTTGCTGCCTAATGTCATGAACATCATGGTATAATATAATGTACCTGGAGCCTGTCTTGGTACATTTGGTGCTTGAAATATGGCATCCGTTAAGTTTTTGTAATTGTGCCTTTATGGATGTGGTCTGTGTGGTAGTAACAGTGGTTAATGCTGGGATGTTTTGCAGGAACACACTAAGGTTGGATCAGCAGATTCCCAGGACATCCAGCTGTGTGGAATGGGGATCCAAGCAGAGCATTGTGTCATTAACATCACACCTGAGGGAGCTGTCTTTATCAACCCTTACAGAAACTCAAGGTAATGCATTGAGTGTTATAAATGTTTGAGATGGGTAAACCAAAAGTAGGGATGCACCGATACCACTTTTTCCAGAATGAGTCAGATACCGATACTTTCATTTTTGGTACTTGCCGATACAGAGTACCGATACCTGTATATCCATTGCATTTGTAATTTTTAAAAATATTGGGTGGAGAAACCAAAAGAATATGAATCAAATTAGTTGCCTTGTTTCATTTATCAAATAGATATTTTCTTTAGTTATTTTCATGGCTAATTATGCCTGTTAAAATGTATTGTAGGAGCTTCCGTTACTTTCACTTTTCATTCTATTCTATTGCCCTATCTTATTTTATCTTTCATTTAATAGCACAGTGAATATTTAGAGCTCCAGCAGGGTTTAATACTTAGGATTTTTTTTTGCTGCTGGCCCAGTTGGGCCAGTGGTTCAAATTTTTAGATACCACTGAAACATCACAATTTTCAGGTACAGAAATTGAATAAAGTAATCAAATGTAAAATAACACTGCATAGTCTTCACTGTATAAATTAAATATAGATTAATCCTTATCAAAGTTACCAAAGTTATTCAATCAAGAGCAGTGGGTGATTTTCTTTTTGTTTTTTGTTATTTGAACATTAAGGACAAAGTCAGCAGTAGGTTTATTAGGCTCCTGTCACTTTAAGAGCTGCATGTATCCATCATACTGTTACACACACGTTTTCTTTCTCAACTGTTTGTTCACCTGAGACATAACCGACTATGTTTCACGAGGACACTTGCCGATCCAGGCATTTTGAAATAATTCTGTGTGAATCTGTCCGTTCAAGGGCAAGAAGACTTGAAAGAGAACTCGATTTAATAGGCTATTCACATGCTGTTTGAGAGGCAGCTTTCTTGGCACGTGCTTTGGATGTTTGCGCTCAGAAAACTTCTTGAAAACGTCATGTGATTACTGTATCACCTTCCTGTAATAATGCAGGAAAGCACTCGTTATACATAAATCATGTAACAGTTCATGTTTTTACTTACAAATACGATTTAGTTTTTAATCCAAGTGACGCATGTGTGCTGAGTGAGTGATCAGCAATCAAGAGCATGCAACAGAAATGCGCTCTCTCTCTACACAAACACTGTACACTCTGCGTGGTATCAGTTTCTGGTATCGGAGCATATTAATGAGTACGAGTACAAGTACACGAGTGCAGTATCGGGCCCGATACCAACAATGGTATCGGTATTGCTTCATCCCTAATCAAAAGGTCATAGGTTCAAAGCCCAGAGGGGCCAGTCCATGAACTGGAGAGTGTTTAACCACAGGCTTTCTCTGCACTATGCATGCATACTGCATTTGACAAGTGCTTTTATCCAAAATAATAAGTTAATACTATAAGTTAAAGAATAAAAAAAACAAGCAAATCTTCGTCTCTCTTTAGGTAAATGTTAGATATTAAGTTATATAAAATAACCTGATGTTTCCTCTGTTGCAGAACATGTGTGAACGGATCTCCAGTCACCAGCCGGCAGCAGCTTCACCATGGTGACCGTATTCTTTGGGGAAACAATCACTTTTTCAGGTCAGTTAGGGTTGTTATTACCCCAGACTGAAGAATGTCATACTGCGGCTTACTGTATTTGTAAATGAAAGTGCATTAAGGTTATTTTCTTTAATGAAGACTCTTTATATTTGTGTCTTGTTCAGAATAAACCTACCGAAGCGGCGCTTACGGGGTGAGGAAGAGGAGGGTGAGGGAGGGAACATGAAGAACAGTAACAGCAGTGAGCAGCTGGACGGAGAGGGAGACACCGCCAGCGAGGTGTCCAGTGAGGTCAGCTTCAGCTACGAGTTTGCTCAGACTGAAGTCATGATGAAGGCTTTGGGCAGCAACGGTGAGTTTTAGCCTTTAAGCTATATTATAAACAAAATGCGTATGAAATATGACTTCATGTTAAATCTTTTATCTACACAACCATTCAAAAGTTTAAAGTCTGTAAGATTTGTTAATGATTTTGAAAGAAGTCTGTTCTGCTCACCCAAGGCTGATCAAAAATACAGTAAAAGCAGTAATATTGTGAAATTATTACAATTTAAACAAACTGTTTTTCTCTTTTAATATATTTTAAAGCTTTTTTTTTCCCCCTCTGACTGCAAAGCTGAATTTTCAGCTTCATTACTCCAGTCTTCAGTGTCACATGAATATGCTGATTTGGTGATGAAGAAACATTTATTATTATTATCAATGTTGAAAACATTGTTTGCTACTTAATGTTTTTGTTGAAACTGTGATACATGAAAGTCAAAAGAACGGCATTTATTTGAAATGGTAAATATTTGTAATATTACTAAATATTTCTGTCAATTTTTATTTAATGCATCCTTGCTAAATATAAAAATATTAATTTCTTTAAAAAAAAATTACTGACTCCAAACTTTTGAAAAGTAGTGTAGCTCCAATAAATAAAAACACAATGAAAATATGGACACTTGTTTTGCATTTAAGGGAGGCATGTTTCTCATTTTACATGTGAAAAGGTTAGCCAATCAAAACCGAAGTAATTTACATAAAGTCTTAAAGGTACAGTAGCAAAAACAAAATGGTGTAAAACATTACTGTTTTTGTTATCTAACAGACCCCATGCAGGCTGTTTTACAGTCTCTGGAGCGCCAACATGAGGAGGAGAAGCGGACTGCTCTGGAGCGTCAGCGGCAGATGTACGAGCAGGAGCTGCAGCAGCTGCGCAGACAGCTGACTCCAGACAGGCAGAGTATGCAGATACCACAGTCGCAGCCCTTGCAGCCGCACTACCGCAGCTTGGAGAGACTGAGCCAGGGAGGAATGTCATCATCACCCAACGCCCAGAATCGCCTGCGCCAGTGGAGTGAGGAAAGGTGAGCTTTACCTTTTCGGTGGAAACAAATGTGTTTTGCCCTCGCAAGGAGAAATTTGGTACATGGTGGGTTTGTTGTAATGCTCTTATTGTGATGATGCTAGGGAGGTGGTGGTGACCCGGACCTTGCGGAAACTGAGGGAGCAGATCGTACGGGCTAATCTGTTAGTGCAGGAGGCGAGCTTCATCGCTGAGGAGCTGGACAAAAGAACCGAGTACAGAGTTACTCTACAGATCCCTGCTGCAAACCTCAATGCCAACAGGAAGGTCAGGCACCTTTTAAAGCAGCACACAGGAGAAACACAGCATGGAGGGTTCAGTCCGTTTAATTCTTTTGTTTGTGTATGCAGCGAGATGCTGTCCTGAGTGAACCTGCCATTCAAGTGAGGAGGAAAGGCAAAGGGAAGCAAATCTGGGCCCTTGAGAAGATGGAAAACCGGCTGGTGGACATGAGAGAGCTTTACCAGGAGTGGAAAGACTTTGACGAGGACAACCCCGTAAGCTCTTTTTCGTCACAGAAGTTTTACTGTCCCATAAAAATGAAAAGGTGACACTATTGATGTGGTCTTACTCTCCATCTCATAGGTGATGCGCTCATACTTCAAGAGAGCCGACCCTTTCTTCGATGAGCAGGTGAACCACAGTTTAATCGGGGTGGCCAACGTTTTCCTCTCCTGCCTGTTCTATGACGTAAAGCTACAATATGCAGTTCCCATCATCAATCAGAAAGGGGAGGTGAGGATGATGCGTTCAGATCTGCCAGCAAATATGATCAGTGGCTTGACTCGCTATGGATAAGTCATGATAACTGACTCGTTTAATTTCTCAAGGAAATTTCTTCTGGAATATGAAGTGGGATGTAAATTAAATCAAGTGCGAATTGATCTGTGAAATTGAATCTAATCGAGTCATCATATCAAGCATGAGACACAGTTTATCTCCAGCGGACCACTGATGTGTTGTTCACTTGTTGCTGGTGTCAGGTTGCCGGGCGACTGCATGTGGAGGTGATGAGGATGGGTGGAGGGTTTGATGACAGCGTAGCTGGAGGAGATGACAGTGACGGAAGCCCGGATGGAGATGTACAGGAACGCAAGCTGGTCTGTATGGTGAGTACTGAAGTTCACAAAAACAGTGCGGTTAAGGTTTGAGAAATTTAAGTCACTGAAGATTTTGGTTTATATTATATTATATTATGTTATATTATATTATATTATATTATATTATATTATAATAAATGTGTACACTACCATGCAAAAGTTTATGGGATGATTTTTTAAAAGAAGTCTCTTATGCTTACCAAGTCTGTATTATTTTGACATTAGTGTTGTGAAATAATATTACAATTTAAAATAACTGTTATTTTATTTGAATTTTTATTTTATTTATTTTTATTTTTTATTTTATTTTTATTTGAACATCATTAATCCAGTCTTCACTGTCACATGATCCTTCAGAAATTATTCTAATATGCTAAATTGGTGCTCAAGATACATTTCTTATTATTATCAATATTGAAAACAGTTGTGCTGCTTAATATTTTTGTGTACATTATTATTTTTTAGGATTCTTTGATGAATAGAAAGTTCAAAATAACAGCATTTATTTGAAATAGAAATCTTTTATAACATTTATAAATGTTTACTGTCACCTTTGATCGCTTTCTGTCCTTGCTGAATAAATGTATTAATTTCTTAAAAAAAAGAAAAAGAAAAAAGAAAACATACTGACCCCGTACTTATTTTACTCCTGTCTCTCAAACAGATTAAGATCCTGCAGGCTACAGGTCTCCCACAGTACCTGTCCAATTTTGTCTTCTGTCAGTACTCTTTCTGGGACCAAGCAGAGCCTGTTATTGTTGCCCCAGAAGTAGATCCATCTGCCTCCTTCTCCAGCAGCAAAGACCCCCACTGCATGGTGGTGTTTGACAGCTGTAAGGTACGACGTGTCAAGACGTGTCCTTTTACAAAGCAGTAAATTAGGCACAATGTGTTTTAATCCAAGATATCCTATCAACAAATCATATCTGTAATCAGGGCCAGCCCAAGCCTTTATGGGGCCCCAAGCAGAATTTTTTGGGGAGCAATTCAATTGGTATGTCAATGCTTTACACCCATTATCAGTTTTATTAGAAACAACATGAGAGAGAGTAAATAATGACAGAATTTTCATTTTTAGGTGAACTATCCCTTTAAGGACAAGGGCAGCATGTTTATTATTAGGCTGCTGTCACTTTAAGACCTGCACGCATCTAATATACAGACACGCATTCGATTTTCTCTCAACTGATTACTTTCACTTTAGACATAAACCTTGTGTGTATTTGACAGTATTAGCACAATCAGACGTGAAAGATAAAGCTAATCGGGTGCTGTTGGACAGGCTTTTAGAATGAAATGTTTAACCGGCAAGACTTTAAAGCACATGCAAATAATGAACTTTTGTGATTGCAAATAAGTGCAGTGTCCACTGCCTTAACATGTGATGCGAATGTATGTCGAGTTATACAGTATTGGGACGGAGGCGCCAGAACTGCAACTGATAGAATGTGCACTGTAAAAATCAAGCTGTCATTTCATGTGCTCTTGGGGGCCCCCTGGTGCTGCTTAGTTCGCTTACGCCTTGGGCCGGCTCTGTCTCTAATGGTGATCCTGGAACATGCTGCTTGAATGAATCTTGTAAATTTTTTGAACTATTATTACCTTCAGCTTTTAAAACTGTGGTTAATTGTGCATCTCTTTCTTAGTTCATTAACAAAGGAGTTATCAAGAAACTATTAACATGCATTTACTTTTGTTATACTCTATGTACTGTAGGAGCATGCTGTGACTGTGACAGAGGAATTCATAGAGTATCTAACAGAGGGTGCCGTAGCCATCGAGGTATTCGGACACAGACAGGCTGATCCAGGCAGGAACCCTGCGCTGTGGGACCTTAGCATAATCCAGGCCAAAACACGCACATTACGTGACAGGTGAACACAAAATTGAGCTTCAGCCCTCTGTAATTTTCCAATTATGCTAATACAAACTTCAGAAATGTAGAGAACATTGTGTGCATTAGGCGTCTAGTCTCTGATGATCTACCTCCTGCTTTTTGGACTGGTTTGACTATTATGTGTCCTCAGGTGGAGTGAGGTAACGCGCAAGTTGGAGATGTGGGTGCAGATTCTGGAGCTGAATGAGAACGGAGAGTACATGCCTGTGGAGGTGGTGCCAGCAAGAGATGTTCGCACGGGTGGCATCTTCCAGCTCAAACAGGTCAGACACCTCATGTTCCTGCAGGGTTATAATATATTACAATCAGAATAAAGCATAGCATTATTTAGATTTATTTATTTATTTATTTATTTATGACTCAGTTTTGGGGCTTTTTTTAGTCACATGCTCGATACAGATGGTAACAAGGTGTTTTTGAATGCTTGCCTTGAGCAAACTCTGTATTGCTTTTTTATTTTTGTAGATTTATGATTCCTAGGCATGGGTACTCTGTATTTTGGTTGTGCTCTGTTATTTTATCAACACTGTGTTTAATATTTTGCTTTAAAGGGGACATTGGATGCAAAATTCACTTTTACATGGTGTTTGGGCATAAATGTGTGTTGGCAGTGTGTCTACACAACCACCCTATAATGATAAAAATCCACCCAGTGCTTTTTTTTAATCCCCACAAATCATAAGCACTTTGTCAGATCAAGCCGTTCACAGATTCTTGGCAAAGTGACGTAAATTTGCACAGGCCCCTCCCACAACTCTTGACGGACACTGCTGTTTTAGCATAGACCCGACGCTGTGCAGGTGTAGACAAGAATGTCTCTAAAGCAACTGAGGCGTTTTGTTATTGGATATAAGAATGAACATAGAAGTCGTCCTTTACTCTTGACATCTGAGCCGCTGAAGACGCAGTGGATTAATTTTGTTTTTTAAGGGAATGCGCCCCCGGATCTACCTATATGCGTTTGTCTGCGCTAAAAAGTTTATGTTTTGCTAAAAAGTTCCTGAAGGATGGATCAATACCCCCAGAAGACGTGAGTAACGTTATAGGTTTTTTTATGAATCTTTGCAAATCGCCTTTCCTAATAATGTGCTAGTTAGCAAGTTCCACGACGAATGCGGCTAAAGTTAAAGGTCAGTTCACACCGCACAGATAAACGCCAACAAACACGTCTGTTGGAGTTTGTTGGATCAGGACGCTGCCTCCGAAATGAGACGCAGCTAGTGTGATACCCCTGTCGGCGTCTGTTGCCGTTGGTCAGAGTTTGTTTTCACCCGACTGAACATGTTTAATCGGCGTTTGTTGGGTCGGGGAATGTCTGAGCAGTGTGGTATGATTTTCTAACAAACGACAACAAACTCTGACGTAATCTGACCTGGCCACGAACCGTTGCCATGACGATGAGGCAAGTCCCTTGCAAAGACTGTTGTTTGATCGCGCCGGCGCCTCGCGCACACAACAAAGCACTGCAAACGTGACATCGCAGCTTGTTCATTATCAAAATAATACAGTCGAACAAACATATATGTCGTCATTTCTATTTAGAACCTTCTCACTATAATTCTTAACTGCACGTTTATAATGAACAATGCATTAAGGTGATTGTCTTATTACAAACTGTGTACATTTTATGTAAAGATAACATGGTAACACTACAATAAGGTTTATAAAGGTGTTAGCTAATGACTAACAAGTAATTTTCAAATGTATTTTAATCGTTTTTGAGCATTTATAACTGCATAAATAAGAATGGTGAGTTCAATGCAATACCTGCCAAATAGTGTTTACAGCCCGCTCACGGAAGATAGGGGTGGGGTAAACAGTAGCTCATTATCATTTAAAGGGACATGCACCGAAACGGCTCACTGTGAATAGAGCTGTTTTTGACAAGGTAAAAAGGGTGTTTTTTTTACACAACCATTAAGAAATTTTAATCAAAGTATGTTGTTGACTTTTCATGAAGACCCTAAAGAATCATACTAACTTGTGGAAAATTGGCATCCGATGTCCCCTTTAAGGTTTTTGTCATGGGGTAGTAACAGTTTTTATGTGTCTCAGGGCCAGTCTCGGCGGATTCAGGTAGAGGTACGTTCAGTGCAGGACTCCGGCACAATGCCTTTGATATCAGAGATCATTCTGGGAGTGTCTATCGGCTGTGTGGAGATCAGGCAGGTGCGGATGACCAAAAACAATGAGCCACAAGAGGTAAATGTGCTTTTTTTCACTTGAGCTTTTAGCATTTACAGATTCTCGGACATCTCTGACACATTCAGACATAATCTTGCTAATGTTTATATTATTTTTCTTTGTAGCCTGAGGGTGATGAAATGGACAGTTATCAGGTATGTTTGGTTGTGATGTAATACATCTATGACATTGACTTTCAGTTGCTAATAAATATCAGAAATAAATGATTATATTATATTATATAATAAAATTAAGCAGCACAACTGTTTTCAACATTGTTAATAATTAGAAATATGTTTATTAAATCAGTATATTAAAATGATTTCTAAAGGTACATGTGACACTGGAGCAATGCTGCTGAAAATTCAGCTTTACCATCACACAAATAAATTGAATTTTAACATATATTCCAATAGAAAATGAGTTTTCGTGGTGTTGTGGTGCTCTCGCTGAGGTGCAGTTTTGAATCTGGTCTGCATCATTTCCTGATCTTGTTCCTGTCTCTCCCTCCCACTTTGTTTCCTGTCTTTCTCCACTGTCCTGCCCATTAAAGGCATGAAAGGTCTATTAGTTAGCAAAAAAAGATGCCAAGCAAAAGCAACTTTTGTAATTATGCATTTGTCCATCATCCTGTAGGAGCGTGATTTAGAGCGTCTGCGACGTCAGTGGCTCACCGCCCTCACTAAGAGACAAGAATATCTGGACCAACATCTTCAGACTTTGGTCAGCAAAACAGGTAAAAACCAGACAGGCACATTTACTGTTTTGTAGTCTCAGCTCAGTAATGGACTACAAAAGAGTGCTTTCCTCTCTTTAAAGGCACAATATGTAAGATTTTTGGATCCAAAAACCCACTAACCAAAAACCATTAAATCAATGTTATATATTTTGTTGACTTGTGTACTTACATTATCCTAAATGTTTCCAACAATGTTTAAATCCAGAGAAATTTTAATTAGCAGTTTTAACCAGTGTAACGGCCTGTGTCACCTGTCAATGACGTCATATTGGTGCTAACTCGATTTCTGGTTTTACTTCTGTAGAAACCATAGATACTCCAAAGACGCTTTAATATATTATGTGTTTTATTAGACAGGTGAGCAACTGTTTAGTTTTCTGTCGATGAAAGTATCCAATCAATGTTATATAGTTCAACAGGTTTAGTCTTATTGTCTGAATCTCTTGTTTTCTTGATTTACCGTGAATAACATGTTTGTACCATGCCTCGGAGACAATGCTATTTTGTCAAGTATCTAACATAGCAAAATCAGAAAGAGCTTTATTTGTAGTAACAGTAATACAGCATTTTCTCTGCCATACAATTTATTTTAAAATGAATTTCATGCCATTTAATAACACAATCCAGCTTTTATTAATATGATATTCTAATATCTTACTTCACTGTGCAACAAGTGTCTCATACCAGCGACCGAGCGAACACACAGAGTAACATTATAACATAACTTTCAACACACTCAAATGTATTTTAGTATAATTGTTTTGACAAAGTCAAACAGCTCTGCGTTTCCCCACAACTTTAATTCTTTGACCTGTATGAGTAGTAATTCAGCACTTGTGGCTGTTTTATTAGAATTAAATAAAACAATGTGAATTTAAGTGATCAAACGTAACTGTAACAATGTTCAAGTTCAGGGACAAAGGAGGCGAACGTTAAACGTCACTTTAATTGCAAAATAAACAACAAAATGAACAACCAAAAGAAACCAGTGACCGGCTGCGGCATATAAGCATAATAAGAACAGCAACGTAAAATATCTCAGGCTCTCAGCCCCGCTCTGCTTCATACCACAATAAAGTTAATAAAACTTTAATACATTAGCTCATCCATGAACACGATTTCTGCCTAAGTCCCGTCGGATTGCTTTCCATCGACTGTGGATGTGAAGACAACTCCCATGATTCCACACTTATTCACAGGGTCATATTTTATTATTTATTTATTTATTTACGCCATGTCAGCAACAAGGCTATTTTCATGGCGCAAACAGAACAAACAACGAAGTTCACACAATTAACAAAAAAACTATATAAGACATTTCATATTAATGCAAGATAGAAATTCTAAAATACATTCAGGTGATACTTTCTTAAATACATCAGTTAAACATCTCGTAATAAAACCGTTGTCTGTTTACATTAAAAACATTGCAGTTCAGTAAAATATGTTTAATAGTCATTGTAGTTTGGCGTGGAAGGCATGATGGTGGTTCTTCACCTTTTAATAAATAACCGTGTAAGTCTTGTATGACCCAAACAGCATCTAGTAAAAACAACTTGAACAAATCTAGATTTGAAATTAGTAAAAAAACATTCTTCTTGTACTAGGACTTATATTCATAGGGTCATCAAGCTACGCCTGTTATTGTTTTGAAAAAGCGACCTCTAGAGGCGAAACTTGCATGCTGTGCCTTTAATTTGTTGCTAATTAGATTTGTTCTGTCCTTGTTTGGGGAGCTTTTGTATTTGTTGTTACTATTTGTATCACATCTTCATTTGTTCATAATCCTACTTCACATAGTTCCTTATTGTTGTTCCTTTGCCGGTCAGAATGTTGCATAATGCAGACTCAGAAGCGGGTGGGAAAATTTTGACATTTGCCTCAATCAGAGCTACATTGGGCAGCATTGTGTCTCTGCATGTCCTTTTTTTTTTTTTTTTTTCTTTCTTTTTTTTTTTTTTTTTTTTTTCTTTTTCTTTTTTTGCATAAAACTATAGCTGTGAAAAATCTTGTGAGCAGAAGGTTTCAAGCTCTTGGTTTCTTGACAGCTCTGCTTATAGTGTATTTATCATGATCCAACAAATGTTACTCAAAAAAACAAGTCATCTTCAATTTATCTAAACTTAAAGTTTCTAAAGTTTTCTAAAATAAATTATAGTGTACAATGTTATTATAATATTAAATCTTTTATAGAGAGAAGGATATAAATATTTAATAGGGATAGGCACTGACACATTTTACGATTCAATTGGATTTCGATTCACAAGCTTGTGAATCAATTCAATTTCAATTTTATTCAATATCGATTAATTAAGGACTGTCAGGTACAATACATGGCAAATATCCTCAAGGAAAAAATATCTCACAACAACTAATGCTGTAAACTATACAGGGAACCCCAGTTGGTACGTAATTATAATATTAAAGGTTAAAATTATCTGATTTGTAGGCTACTTACATTTAAATGACACATAAGGAAGTTTTTGTAATAACATTATAATACATTTTGAATGACATTTGTTTCTACTTTTTTTTTTTTTTTTTAATATAAACATTTATATTTGGTGGCTGTCATAAAAACATGACAGACTTATTCAAACATTGAATATTGAAGAATATTAAGTTTAAAATATAAAGTAAAAATACAATGAATATGCAGTATATACTGCTTATATTTAGCAAAATGCTCCTCATTCATTTTTATTCATTTTTCAAATCAATGTGATAAACAAGTTAGGTCAAAAGTAATCAAAAAGTAGTCAGATTAAATTGCCTTTAATGTGTAAAGTAATGGATTACGTTACTAACTACAGTTTTTGTCATGTAATTTAGAATCAGTAACCGACTACAATTTGTAAGTAATCTACCCAGCACTGTATATACATATATACATACACACAAATATATTTATTTTATAAATTTGTGTATATACATTGAAGGGACTTCTGTGCAGGAATGGCTTAAGTATGAAACAGAAATTAGCGGAAACATTGTTGACTCTCTCTTTGACCAGATAAGTCCGAGGATGACGTGGAGAGGGAGGCCCAGCTGCTTGAGTGGCGTCTGACGCTCACAGAGGAGAGAAATGCAGTGTTGGTGCCCTCTGCTGGCAGTGGAATACCAGGAGCTCCTGCTGAGTGGTACGACACTGCTACAACTATACTGAACAATTTGCATTTAAACCGAAGAGTTAAATTAAGTGTCATAGATAGCTGGTACACATGTTGTCTGTCAGAGAAGGTTTGAATGAAATTTAATGTAAAATCAGCTTAGTTTTATGCAGCTTGCTTTTTAGGGAGGTTGTTATAATCCTTAAACAATGTGTTTTGACAGATTGATATTTGGATTTGAGGCTTTGTTTGCTAAATGAATGTCATTATCAGTTAAACAGTTTTTACAAATGTGTAGTCATGAGTATTTGGGCCATGTGTTGGATTTTATGTCTGTCTTGGCAGGGTACCAGTACCTGGGATGGAAACTCACATTCCAGTGCTCTTCCTCGACTTGAGCGGTATGTTTTCCCTGCCTGCTGAAGAACAGCAATGTTCTCTGCAGAAATGCAGTGTCCTCTGTGACCTTCCTTTCATTGCTCCCATTTGCAAGCACTATTTATCTTAATACCCATTTTCACACTTGTCCCTCCTTTGTTTCTGTCCTTCCTCCCTCCAGCTGATGACTTCAACTCTCAGGAGAACCTAGACGTTCCTGAGGCGGGCGGCTGGGATGCTATGCTCAGCTCAGAAGATGAAGATGAATTTTTTGACCTTCAGATTGTCAAACACTATGATGGAGAGGTGAGAATGTGACCCACGTACCCTCGGGGCTCTCGCAGGCTCCCTAGTTGTTTTTGAAGGAACATATTAAAACCTGTTTTACTTCCAGGTGAAAGCCGAAGCCACTTGGGACTCCACGGTTCATGAATGTCCGCAGCTGAGTCGAGGGGCCGCCCCAGATCAGAGAGTATACTTGATTGTCCGCACCGTGGTACAGCTCAGCCACCCTGCAGAGATGCAGCTAGTCCTGCGCAAACGCATCTGTGTGAACCTCACTGGACGACCGGTGCGGCACAGTCCACTTTATATGACCTACAACATTATCAGAACTCCAGAAAAGTCCTCTCACACTTTTTTGCCATTAATTAAGCTTAACATACAACTGTGCCATATGTTTTTGGTGCTCAGAAACCCTATACATTTAAATAAACTGATAGTTTTTCATATCTATCTCTGCATATTTGTTTTTTGTTTAAACAGGGTTTTGCCCAAAATTTCTTGAGAAGAATGTCCACCAGGAGCACTATTCCCGGCTGTGGTGTGACCTTTGAGGTTGTCTCCAACATCCCAGGGGTAGGCATAAAAAATCTCCTTTTTTTTTTTTTTTTTTTTTTTTTTTTTTTTTGTGTATAATGCATTAGAAGCTTAATTATATGGGTTTTTCAGTGACCAATGACAATATACATTCTCTTCAAATTCAGAACGGTGTTGTTATTGCTAACTGAAACTAAAACTATTAAAAATCAGTTTTCGTTAACTAAAATAAATCTGAATTCAAATAAAATATAAATGATGCCTTGGCAAATAACTGAAATAACATGTTAAATATAAATTAAAGCTAAATACAAATATTACAAAAAAAACTAATAAAAATGACAAAAGCACATAATAAAATTACCGAAACTTAAAATGAAAATGTACCGAAAATATAAAAATTAAAGCTAATTCAAATTAAAGTCCCCCCGTTGTCAATAATTCTATCCTTTAAAACTCATCTTTGATCAAAAAAGACATATTTAAACAATTTTATTTTTCCCTGTGAAAACAATTTCTTCATACCTTAAAATAGCTTGAATGTAACTCTAGACCCTTGCTTCATTTAGTATACGTGGATCTATGAATATGCTAATTAGCTCCGCCTACACTCACTCGCACAAGCTCAGAGATCCACTCGGTCAACTTACTGAGGTAAAGTTGCACGATGGTATCGCTTTTTACAACATCGGACACATAATGATAATTAATACGATTAGCCTTTTGCTTGACTACGTTATTAAACAGCTGCTAATAATGTGTTGCTAATGTTACACAAACCATGTTCCCGTTTGCCATTTCAGAGTCAGACAGCTGTCTTCTAATAATCAGCATCCTTACAAACGCTTTGAACAACTCAGAACGTTGGTAGAGAAAGGCATATAGTTCATCATAACATCGTAATATACATCATACACCCGCTATATTGCTAAATCTACCCGATTTTTCATATACAACAACAGAACAATACAACAACAGAACAACAGAAAAATAATCTGGCTTCTCGAGACTCCCCTTTTTCAGAGCGGTCATAGTTAATGATATGCTAAAGCCTGCCGGCACGTTGACATGATTGGTTACAAGGTAGTTTGTGACGTCAGAAACACCAGCGATTTCAAACCCTTTTTGAAACTGTCTTTAGGTCTCTGCAGTTTTAAAGAGAAAATACTCAGCAATGGTGTTGACTTATGAATTTGCACATGGTTTGTCTTAAAGCATATTAAAAACACCACATAGACATATAAACAACATTAAAAACTTGATTTTTACCACAGGGGGACTTTAAATACTATAATAGTATATGAATAGTACTAAAATTCTAAAACACTGATTCAGAAAAAAAAATGTCAGTAGATTTCAGAATTGAAGCAAAGAGAAACTTCAGTGTTCTTAATTTATCAATAATCTTAAAACAGTCAGTTTATAAGCTCATATGTATCACTTCCAAACTCTCGGCAACAACTTAAGGCCATGTTAGTTGGCTATTACCCACAAGAAATATACTTGTATCAGGTAAAGATGGACACCTGTTTTTTTGAGCCAGTTTGTTTACGAGCACCTGTCTTTTCTTGGCTGTGTACGTCAGCAGGACAGTCAGAGCTCAGAGGACAGGGAGATGCTGGCCCGTGTGGCCGCCAGTGCTGAGAACCCCAAATCCTCAGACAATGAAGCTGCCATAGAGAAGTACCTGCGGAGCGTCCTGGCTGTGGAGAACATCCTCACACTGGACCGTCTGAGACAGGTCACCCAGCTACCTCCACTAATATTTTTTAATTGATAAGTCTGCATTTTATCATCTCTTTCTAATGTTATAATCATTTGACCATGTTTGTTCTTTTTAAATCTGAATTTAACAGGAATACTTGGTTCAGTAAACACAGATAATCACCCTTAATAATAATTTTTAGATCTAATTAGTATTTTGGCTTTTATGATTTAGTCAAACTGATTTGCAAAGTGTTTGTAAATCTCTGTACTTTGGGAGTAAAACAGAGGTGAGTAATATGTTAAAAGCATTTAAATCATTCTATATAACATTTATCATAGTGATAAATAGCAGTATTTTAATTAAAATATATTTATTAGGGGTGTAACGGTACACCAACACAGCGGTTTGGTACGTACCTCGGTATTAAAGTCACGGTTCAGTACGGGTTCGGTACAGCAGATGGGAGAAACATAAAACTAAACAAAATTGCTTCTTTTTTCTTCTTTTTTATTAAACGGTGGTTTATTGAACAAATTGTCTCTCTCTTTAAATACATTCAATTATAATGAACATTTTCTTAAGGATAAAAAAA
This sequence comes from Mylopharyngodon piceus, assembly GCA_039654765.1. NCBI lineage: Eukaryota > Metazoa > Chordata > Actinopteri > Cypriniformes > Xenocyprididae > Mylopharyngodon > Mylopharyngodon piceus. The sequence goes on from CM077449.1 coordinate 22,777,882, forward strand.
ATTATATCTCCACTAATGCTGTATACTATACAGGGAGCTCTTTTTCGTACATTACTATAATATTAAATGTTACACTTAACAACAGAGCCCAAACTATTAAATTCAGTTGCTCCCCTATGGAGTTAATTTCTCTAGTGAACTAACATGCTGTGGACACTAAATGACTTGCCTGAGGTAAATGTAATGGTACGTGAGATATTATTCTCAAGCTGTTTTATTGATGTCTTTCCGCGGTTGAAATGCTGGTTGAGAGATTACACGCGTAAACATATATCTATGCATAGATTGTCTGTTCTTCTTCTGCGCTTTTTCCTGTTGTGGCGGTTAGCAAACAGCATTGCATTACCGCCTGCGCCCCCTTCTGGATTGGAGTGTGGATCGCCTGTGATTGACTGTGTTCATCATCTGACTGTATGCACCAAACCGGGACATCTGTAGAGTGACGGTTCAGGATGAATACATGTACTGTTACACCCCAAATATTTATACATGAATGCTACCCAGGGAATTCTTTGAACAAAATAGTTGAACCATTTATAAAAAAAAAAGTTTATTAAAACGAACAGGCCTATGAATCAGTCCACTAAAATGAATGGCGACTTCCCAGTGCTGTCCAGTATTCTCTAGTTCAGGTCATCATATTGTTTTCATCATGTAAATCAGATTTTCTATCGTGTGCTACAGGAGGTGGCAGTGAAGGAGCATTTGGCAGGTAAAGGCAAGGGCAGCAGACGCAGTCTCAGCTCTCCTAGTGTGCACCGGGTAAGCGCATCTGCCGCCTTAAATTAATCTTAACAGAGAGAAATGTTAAGGACACTCAGCATCATCAGAGTCTGGCACATTGTGTCATTCACACATCATCTCTTTTTCCTCTAGTTATCTGGAAGCAGACAGGATCTGTCACTAAACTCAGTGCTGGATGACAACAAGGTAAGATTCTAGGGTGAAAAAAGACATATGGTCCACCACAGGAAACAGGTTGTTTTATGTAACCTCAGATATCCAATTTGCTTATGTAAGAATCGATGGGAGAGTCAGCAGGATATCTTCGGTACATCCTCCCAGTTTAGCAAAACACTGCCACGACCATCCAGACCTCCGACACCTCCTACACAGAATCAGGACCCTGAGCAAGGTACGACATAGAGATCACTCCTGAAGTGAGCAGTTCAGAATGTGACGTTTTTTTTTCCTGCAATAAAATAATCGTCCTTTTTCCGTTTCCAGCATGACCCATTCTTTATTTGTCTTTCCTTTCAACTTTCTGTTCTCTACTGCAAGTGTTTCAGACTCATTTCTGCCTGAACTTGTGCTGTCATTTCTAACCTGGTTTATGAACTAGTAATTTAACTTTTATCTAGATCAACATCAAGTATGCTTATTAGAGGGAAAATATCAAGGGCACAATAGTGGCAGTTCGAGGTTTGAACCGGCAACCTTTTGGTTACCACTGAATCTCTGTCTTGTCCAACTACAGCTTCTTCTCAATTGTCTTTGTGATCTGTCACAAAATGTCAATGTGACATTTTTGTATCAGTGTGACATTATTTTCCAGCTTCATGCACTCCTTCTACATCTGTCTTTGTTTCACCATCGTTGTTGTCTCTCTCCACACCTCTACCTTGCTGTTTGCCTCCTTCCCAACCTGCCCACAGGTTTTTCAGGGCTTGCTGCTTCTTATATCTCCCCAGTCAAGGCCCTTGTCCCTCAGATGCCCAAGCTGCTCAAGTCCCTGTTCCCTGTGCGCGACGACAAGAAAGATTTGAGACCCTCTCCACAGTCACAACAGGTCTGAACTGATTTTTTACTTTTCAGCCATCTTTTTTTTTTTTTCTTTTTTTTTCACATTTCAAACTGAAGTGAGTGATGTGGCGTATATCCAAGTATGGTAGTGAGTATTGAACACACACCCAGAGCAGTAGGCGGTAATTTTTGCTGCGGCGCCCAGGGAGTGATTGGGGGATAAGTGCCTTGCTCAAGGGCACCTCAGTTGTGGGTAATGAGAGTGGAAGAGAGTGCTGTTACTTCACTCCCCCCACCTACATTTCCTGCTGATACTGAGACTTAAACCCACGACCTTCGGGTTATAAATAGGGGTGTAAGAAAATATCGATACACGTCAATATTGCGATATTATGTTTGGTGATACTGTATCGATTCTCAAAAACACTGTATCGATATTTATTTATTTATTTATTTATTTATTTATTTATTTCGTGGCTTTCTGTTCGGTTTAATCCCAACCGCTAGTCGCTAGATGTCAGTGTTATCTCAGAACGTAAACTGACGTGGAGAAGCACAAGGCGCGTGCATCACTAGTGTTAGCATTAGCAAACCCAGCTCACAAGACGATAGAATTATTCTGGCTCCCGCCGCGGTATACAGAGCTCATGTGGACTCATTTTGGTTTCAAATATAAAGAAACCACAAGGAGATCGACAAGAGTCATGTTGTTTGCGAAATAGGTCATGTTAAAATCCAATACTCGGGAAACGCATTGAATCTGAGAGCTCACTTAACATCCCGACGCCATCCACGCTGCTGAGGTGTTTCGACAGAATATGTAATATGTACTGCACGCTGTCCTCTCAATAACAAAATGACAGCAGAAAGAAAGCATCTGATCATAGCGATGTGCATGTGTTTGCACCAGCTCTGTTCAGCACTTCAGTGAAGGCACGTTTATTTAAATAGCACTTTATACAATAGACTGCTTTAAAGCAAGCAGCTTTAAAATATTAAATATGAAAAAGTCATGCATTCATGGAATGGACTATGCACTTTCTGTTGTTAAATACTTTAGAAATTAAAAACTGCTATTCTGTGAACCTTTAAAACATATACACCTAAATAGTCCTGCAGTCACTTTACTAGGCTATTTTCCCTTTACTTAGATTGCACAAAATAGTGATTTGTGATATAAATGCAAACATACTGTCTTGATAAAAATAAAATAAAAGTTTTTTTTTGTCAGGTTTTATGCATATGGTGGTGTTCTTTATGACAGTTTTTTTCTAAAAATTAGATCCTCTTTCTAAAAAAAAAAAAAAATCACAATATATTGCCTTTCTTACAGTATTGCAATATATCACAATATATCGTATCGTAACCCCTGTATCGTGATTCGTATCGTATCGCCAGATTCTTGGCAATACACAGCCCTAGTTATAAGTCCAACTCTATAACCATTAGGCCACAACTGCCCCATTTCAGCCATTTTAATGAGTAAACCGTGCCCAAACCTTGCTTTGTCTGCCTGGGTGAGTCTCATGTTACCTGTCAAGAAATTTCCAGGTCGTATTTCACCCTAAACCAAAAGAAAAAAAATATTTAAAAAATTATAATAAATAAATATGCAGAAATATTTATGCATAAATAAAATTTAGTAAATACAAAGATAAAGTGATATATTACATTTTGAAATCAAATTATGCATAGATCATGTGGTATTTGTTGTAGTGTATTTCATTTATGCTGATATTACAGTATAGTTCTACAAAAATGAGAATTTGGCGGTAAAATGTGCTTAATTGGCATAAATGTGAAAATACAAAAAAAATCTAATGGTCCTAAAACTAGGCTTTGTTTCTTCAAGTATGTTCCCTTTACAAAGCTCTCAAATTATTGAATTTATTCAGAAGACGAGCAGTATCTATGCTTATAAACATTTCTGCATGCAAATTCCAGTCAACAGTACCTCCATTGGGTGGTTCATGCATAAATGTAAAAAAAACTGATGTGAAGCATCCGTTATAAAAATAGCCAAATTAGCGCTTGCAAAGCCTTTCAGAAATATGCTGCATTTAGATGAGTAAATCATATGTGGTAATCAAAAAGGGATGCGAATGCTCTTGACCAATTTAATTTGAGTCAATTTTAGATTCTAGTATAATGTCGTTCTGTCTTCATGCCTCCTCATTTCCATATAGACAGAAATTCCATACGCTACTACATTTCCAATATATCCGTGATATATTATCCATCTTGTGTGAGGCAAATTAAGTCTTTAACTTAAGCCTTATTGCTTGGTGGTGGATTTTTTGTGAGAAAAACAGGCTTTTTTGGTTTTCCTTGATTAAAACTGTGTCCTCATTTTGTCAAAGTAAATCATGTCAGAGAAACCTGATTATATGTTAGGCAGACGTCCATAGATAAACTCCAGTGTTTAATTTCCCCAAGATTAATTGTCAAGCCATACCCTTTCATCATATCTCCTAGCATGCTTTCAACAGAGGCGTAGAGGGAAAAAAAATATGACAGTAATATTTCATTGTGTACACCACTCCTCCCCTGCACGCAGACTTTTGATCTGTCAGTACTTTAGATCAAACGTAATCCAAAGGCTCCCAACATAAAAAATGAACACGTGACACTTAAATCAAGCTTTGTGCCGCCTCTTTGAAAACCATTACTGAAATCGTAAAAACAAATTTAATATGTTCCATTCATCTCTCCAGCATATGCCACGAATAATGATGCAAACGGCCAACAACCCTGATGAAGGAAGAGTAAGAATAGAACCAGTAAGTATATCTCCACTGTGATCTCATGCTCTGTCTTTGGCAAAATTAAATAAATATGAATGATGAATTGGGTTACAGACTTGTATTTTGCAAAAATATAGCCTAGGAAGATATTTTAAGACCCCAGTCTTTCTCTCCTGCATGTGATGTAAATTGCATGCTATTAAGTCTGTGGTTTTCCTAGCATGTGCTCTCTGTGTGAGAGTCAGATGATAGGTTGAGGTGTAGTTAAATATTCCTTGTGGTTTTGGACATGCTTCCCAATAGGTCGCAGTAATGGGGAAGAGTCCTGCTTCAGACAGACACTCAGATGCTCCTGATGCCCCGTCCTCTATGCATGATCCGCATGACCTGCCCCTGAGCCCCATCAGCGAGGCCTCCAGTGGCTATTTCTCTACTAGCGTCTCCACTGCCACCCTTTCCGATGTCTCCATAGCTTGCGGTGACCTTACCCCTACTCCCAATACCCAAGCTGGTCCCGTAGCATCCAGGCAAAGAGGAGATGACATTGAAGACTGTCTACCCACCCCTGTTAATGCCTCTGCTCCTGTAGAAGCTGGGCTAAGATCTGACAGGCATAGAAAAGAGGAAGACACCCAGGCGGCCCACAGGAATGGCGTCACCACCTCTCAGCAGGAAGTACAGCTCAACGCAAACCCTCCTCTGGTGTTGAGTACCTCCACGGACAACCCTTTCTCCCTCCAGAAGGTCAAAGCCAATGAACTCAGGTCTTTCAGTAACATTCTTGGAGAAGGTGGCGGAAAAGCAACCACAATGCAAACGCAGCAAATTAACAGCCTGGAGAAGCTGGAGATAACCTTTGAGGATGTAGAACCTAAGGAACTTGCTTGGCTCAAGGTGGGAGGGAGAGTAACTGTCGGAACCAGCAAGTCCGGCACGGTCCGCTACATTGGCCCAACGCACTTCTCTGAGGGCGTCTGGGTCGGCGTTGAGCTGGACACTCCCTCAGGTTTGTCAAGTTTCCATTATCCGACAAGTTTTCTGAGATGAAAAGATTAATTTCTCCAGTTTCAAGTGACCTTTTAAGGCCTGCTACAACTAGTCATTCTTTAAATATTAAATAAAAGGGAATAAAAGAACAGAATGATTACCTTTGGAATGACAAGTCTTAACTAAGTTTAGAATACAATTTTAACAGTAACACTCAAAATGCTTGTAGAAATTTGATGTTTTTTTTTGTTTTGAATCTAATATGTGTTACTTGTCACTAAGAAAGGAGAAACCAAGTCAAGTCTTCTTGTTAGTCTTCTGAGATGCTGACACCTTTTTGGTGAAGCCCATTCACAGACCTTGTTCCTCTTGTATCCTTTGTCCACCAGGTAAGAATGATGGTTCCATTGAGGGCCACCAGTACTTCCAATGCAACCCTGGTTACGGGGTGCTAGTCCGTCCAGATCGGCTGACTCAAAGGGAAACTTCCAAAAGGCACACCGAAAATCGTCGCAGCGGGGAGTTCAGTCAGCAACTGAGGGGAGGAGCTGGCACTGCCATTCAGAAAAGAGAGAATCGCAAATCCTGGACCAGCTAATTGACATTGAGCTGAGCAGGACCGAACCTCCACAGCTGAGCTATGCCTCCAACATCAGAATCTAACGGAGGAGGTCACCTCCATCCATCACTGTTCTTGGGCTTTCCATGGAGGTGGTACAACATTCCCTTACAAACCCCTCTATCAGTTTCGGTGCTATGCTAATGTGTACCATGTGGGAGTGCTGTGAATTTTAACATGCTGCTTCAGCTATGTTCCTTGAGATTTGTTGGTTTGGTAACTCAAGCAAGCCTCCATGAGTTGACCGTAAATGAATCTTCCGGGTCTTTGGGATCAACCCATCATTCTTGTTTGTGCCCTGGTTTTATCAAGAGTCCATTTTTGGACTTGATACTACAAATTATGCTTGATTTATCTTCTCTGTGCAGTCAGTAATCGATTCTGAATGTGCCTTTTAAGTCAACCCATTTCTTGTTTGTCATCCCTCATTGCACCTTTGTAACACTAGTATAAACGTGGTAAATGGTAGACAAGTAAGAGATTATCTCAGGGATTCGATCAGAGTTATTGGATATGTGTTCATCTCTAAGCCACTATCAAGGGGGGTTGCATGTATTTCAAGGTAGGTGTTGCCCTGAGCAGGTCAATGCAGGTAATTGATGTCAGTTTCGTCATTTCGTGAAGTACTACTATTACTTGGCCAGTGATTTGGATGACTAAATCCACAAGATTGAATATTTTATTTGGTTTAGTGCCATTTGAAGGCTTGCCTATCAGTATTTAAGAAGGAAACTGCCCGCTTGGTGTGTATCCTTGATTGCACATGGAGAGTTTTTAGACTTGACTGAATTGGCACATTCAGGCTTAATTGACTGGCTTAATTAGTCTCTCTCTTAATGGTTTTGATGATTGGACTGAAAAAAAAAAAAAAAAAGTATTTTAGAGGGCTTATTTACAATCTGATGGGTTGGGGAGCATTTTAGTAAGCAGCCTTTTAATTGGAACTGGGTTATTGAAACTACTTCAACATAAAATTACTTTGTGCTGCAATTTAGTGACAATTTAACATATCTCAGTTTGATTGGTTTCTAAAGGACTGTCTTCCACAAGAAGGTCATGGTAAAAGCACATTCCAGTTTTGTGTATTGGACCAACTACTGGAAATACCTACATATTTATAAAAATTAAAAGATCTAAAAGTGATTTCATTAAATATTTTTAGCATACTGTATAGGCAAAGTGGGCACATTTATATAGTTTTTAATAAGGAGGATTATACCATACAGATATGATGCTCATTCACATCATGATTGAGAGAAAAGACGTGTTATTTTGTTCCTTTTATACTATATTTTCGTGGAAATCCTCGTGATTTCTGAAGTCTAATGCAATATCAAATTATTAAAATATATTTTAATGGTTGTAGGTATGTATATTGAATTTATAAAGTGTAAAAATCCCATGAATGGAAAATTAATTTGCACATTTGATTTATAATAGATAGCTTATGTGCCCAAAGGGTACTTAGTTTTGTTGTAAATTAACTTAAACTAACCAATGATCCACTGTAAATCTGCTTTTCACTGGATTTGGTGCTCAAGTCAAAAGCATTTCAAAATTTTGATCTGAGAAAAGATGATTTCTCCACAGTTTCAAGTTGCCTTTAATTTGTTTTCTTGTAGAGTGATGTCTTGATGTTTGTGTTCAGTCATAAAAATTGGGTTGAGATCTTTTTTTTTTTTTTTTTTTTTTTTTAAATGCATCTTGATCTGTGCCTCATTCATCATGAGAAAAAACAAACGCACACATGGAGCATGACTTTGTTGCTGTGATTATCAACCCAGTGATTTTAAGGTCTGTTGGGTCACATTAGCAACTAGTCATTCTTGAGTATTAATTTAAAGGTAATACAAGAACAGATTGATTGCCTTTTGGAATGACAAGTCTCAACTAAGTTTATTTTAATACATTTTCTATTTTAGCAATAACACTCATAACGCTTGTAGGAATTTGATGGTTCATTGGTTTGAACCTAATGTGTTACTGCTCACTAGAAAGGGGAAATGAACTTCTTGAAGAAATTTCAATGAGCTGATCCCCTTCCATGACCCCACATTTCAATCATAGAAACTTTAAACATGGTGTATACTGGTGTACTAGGTGTTTATTTCATTTTCAAGTGCAATTTACCATTTTTAATTTTTATCATTAAAAAAGTTGAATGCATTCTGCATCCATTCTGGTCAAAGTCAGCAAGTCTTCAGTAGCAATGACACCTTGATCTGTCATAAAGTGGCATAGATCCAGAGCCATATCTGAGCAACCACACAGTGGCCTTTTGAAGTCAAATACTAAATACAGGTGTGGATACTCATGCTCTCCTGCTGTTTAAAATCCTTCCCATTAAGGGTACCAGGAGAAAAAGGTTTTGAAGGAAGCTTTGGGCCGTGCTGTTTACACAGATGTCAGACGAAGCTCTTGGCAGGAAGTTGCTGCTCTACTTTTGTAGTTGGTTTTTTTTTTTTTTTTTCTTTCCCCCTCCCTCTTTCTGAGCAGTAAGTGTACGGCTCCATCTTTCACCACTAGTCTGTGCCTCGTCCTGAGGTTTGATGATTTTATGTCATGAAAGTTGTCCTGCACATGGAGTGTTTGTCCCCAAGTATACGAGTGTATGTGTGTTTTGTATATAGTTGCATCTTGAGAGTTCAATCTGAGCACAAGGCTGGGTTTGATTAATTTAATTATCTGCAATTCTATGCTGATATCCAAAGAATAATCATGTATAATAATTCATTTATAATTTCTTTTATATTGACTGTACAATAATCTGGCTGTAAAGGTAAAAATAAAAAGTGAATTGATTTACACATTTGTCTTATCATTATAGTTATTGTTATCATTATGTCTTATCATCATAGTTAATACTTATTTAAATAGGTGGCCCCAGTTGCAGTCTTAGCTCACTTGGCCTTGACGTGAAGGATAAAAATAACACTTCTTTATTACATACCTGCAAATCAGGGGCGGAGCCAGACATTGTAAACTTTCAGGGCTTAGGCCATATCTAGTTGGTCCAGGGACATTTTTTCCCACATTTATGGCAGCTATATAAACTTTTTTTTTTAAATTTTATTTTATTTTTTTATCTAAATGTTCTCTGCCGTCATCATTTTGAAACCATAACACCACTTTTTGAGGATGTCAAATTTTCACTCCTGCCAACTAAGAGGCAAAAATTGTCTGATGTAACTATTTTAAAGTTACATAAGATAGGTAGGGAAGGAATTTGGCATTAACAGCTTTACTAACTTAAAACTAAATTTTTTTTTTTTATACTATGCTGAAATAAAGTTCATAGAATGAACAGTGTTTCCCACATGTTTTTGTGAGACTTGGGTCTGGACTTTAGGGGCGTCTGGGGGTATAGGTCCCCTGCAAAGACAATTTTGTACATTTTAAAGTTAAATTCATCAATCTGGTGCACTTTGAGAGCCATGTTCAATGTGCAAATTGAACAAAGAAAAAAGTCTGAGCATTGACTTGTACCTGAACTTTAAAGTGGGCTCAAACCGCTTTTTAGTGTCTACATTACATTCACGCTGATGTTTTAGGAAGCCAAACAATTAGAATATAATAATAATAATAACACTTTTGTCCTAATTTCTTTACTTCCAAGAGATGAACCTATAGCTTTTATTTTGACAGAAACTGCAGTTGAGCTTTTGAAAATTAAATTTGCAAGTTTGATACACGCAAAGTACAATTGTTTTTTTCTTATTCTCTGAATCTGTATATTGTTATAAGTTCAATGATTGCATTATTTACTTATGCAGTGCTGATGTGCAAATTAACAAATGTATATTGATTTATGGACAGAAAAAAGGACTCTTATTTTGATATTCTGGCTCGGGAGTCGCGAACGGACTGGTGAACTGCGCATGCTCCCTCGTATCAACAGGGGAGCTGTGGAAGAGCAGACGCGACTCTCCCATTCTTTTCATTTTATCCTGTTTTACAGGTAAACAGTAATCTGTCTGACGGGTCTCCGGAGGCGGGGTCTGCAACACAAGCACAATAAACCTCACAATAATAATCGGAAATGGGCTAATTTCCCATAGACTGGAGTGAGACCAAAGACGTGTCGAGCTGTCGAGATCTTGTTTTTGGCGCTTGTTTTTGTGGCGTGACAGGTCGCTGTAGCGGCTATCATCTCTTCCGGTTTACAGCACGAAATAAACATGAATGAACATCAGAAGGTATGTTGAAAGATACAGAATTTACCAAAATCCGTATAATGTCACATGTAATCGCTTAATCAGTTCTTCAACCGAGGAAAGATGTCAATAAAACCGCTTGTAAGCATATAATGTCACATTTACCTCAGAAAAGCCATTCAATGTCCATAAACTCCTTAGCTTGAAAAATGAACTTTAGAAAGGAGCATTTTGCTAAATATATGCTCTGTTGCATATTCATTATATTTGTACTTAACCTGTTCTTCAATATTTAATGTTTGATTAAATCCATTTCAGCCACCATTTAAATATTTATATTAAAAAAAAAGAGTAGAAACATAATTATATCATTGAAAATTTATTATAACATTATTATAAAAAACTTCATTGTGTGTAATTGAAATATAAGTAGCCTACAAATCAATAGACCCCTTTCACGGACTATGATGACGCGTTTTAACGGACATCAATATCGTAAATCCTGCAAAGTTTTTTATATTTTCATTTTTTTTAAAAAAAAAACGTATGTACATTTAGTATTATATTACCTTTGCATCAAATTACAAAAACTAGTTAACGCTGCTGTGAGGGTGCTTCTAATACAGCGGCTATGGGAGTAACAGTAAAAATGACATCTTTCTCTCTTCTGACTGCCGTTATCAATCGCTCTCTATTTTTTTTTTTTCTATTTTGAAAGTTGTGAAAATACTATTGTGGAGTTTTTCTTTTGCTATTTGAGCAAATGGAAACACAAAAAATATATTTAATGTGTTCTCTCATTCACCGCTATAGAATTTTACCCAACTATGACGACTTCTGCTTCTGAGAAACCCGGAAATGTGAAAAGGGTCTATTAATTTTAACCTTTTAAATATTTTTAACCTTTTTCTTTGACGAAATTTGCTATGTAGGCTACTGTACCTGATAGGCCCCAAATTAATCGATATCAAATCAAATTGAAGCAAATCGAAACGCAAGCTTGTGAATCGAAATCGAATCGAATTGTGAAATTTGTGTCAATGCCCATTTATAGTGTCAATAAATGTTTTTTTGTTTTGTTTTATTTTTAAGCAAATTATGTGTTTTTCCCAGAGTGCACCAGAGTGCTTTGTTTACATGTTAAAATCACAAAAAGCTTCTTCAGGGGGAGGATGTCCTCAGACCCCCTTTATGGATTTATTTTGTTTTATTTTGAATAAATAAAACAGGCCTAGTTATTGTTTTAGTTGTTTTTGATCCATGTAACCTTAATAAATAAGGTTATAACAACAAAAACTACTAGCCTAACCCATACATTTTACATATTGTTAAAGACAGTCAGTAATAAAATAAACAAATAATCAATACAAGCAATAGCACACAAATACAACAGAGCAAACAGGTACAGAAATAGTATGTCAAATGTAAAATACCACTGCATAGTCTTCACTGTATAAATATAGATTAACCCTTATTAAAGTTATTCAGTCAAGAGCAGTGAGCGATTTTTTTTTTTTTTTCTCTTTTGTTTGATTAACATAACACACAGCAGCAGGAATATTAGGCTGCTGTCACTTCCAATAATATACACATGCATCTTATCTCACGTTTATGTTCACTTAAGACATAACTGACTATGTTTACGATGATGCTCAACAAGACAGGCAATTTGGCAATTATCGTGTGAATATGTCCGTGCAAGCTCAGGAAGACGTGAAAGAGTATTCGCACGCTGAGAGACGCGTCGTTCTGGGCGCGCACTTTGGTTGCACACACAAAACTTGTCACAGAGTGCAAATACCAAACTGAGAGACGCGATACGTGCGCTTGAATATTTAAGTTGGCAAGGCTTAAAAACACGCAGATTATCAACTTCCATGAAGATGCAGCACTGGCCCAATCGGGTAAGTGACAGTTTCGTTAGCTGGCCCGTGTCTTTCACGCTGGCATTCCTTATGAGTCCTTGTTGAGCCCTGCACTTTTTCACCAGGTCTTTTATTAAGGACCTGTGTTCAAATTCTGACTTTGTGTCTGACTTTTTTTGACAAACAACATTGCAATTGAACTTGACAGCCAATGATCATGTTATTCAACTGCACACATTGTGATATATAAACGCTTCACATTACTTTATCGTCTTCAAATAACAAGTTACAACTTCAGACTTTTTAATATAAATGATATTTTGCATATAAATATATAAAATAATATAAAAAGTACAATTAGCCAGTGTCTTTCAGCTCATTAAGTCTTTATTCTCTAGAAGGTACAGTTCTAAATAAAAACAACTTAAAAACAAAGTTTGAAAACGAACCAAAAAAGTGTCAAAACAAAACTTAAAAAAGTAACAAAGCATATGTGTTTTATACTACATATTAATTACAGAACAGTCTACTGTCCAAAAAAGGCACTAAATTCTGTAATAAGAGATACATGATTAGACTATTTCAAGTTAATACAACAGTGATATATTTTTAATTTTTTATACTCATAGAATATATTTATACATTTTTAATATATTCACATATTGAACATGGACAGATTAAAAACACAGTCAAAGTGTTCCCTCATTCTTTCACGACAGACTTCTGTTCCAAACACATTCCAACACTAGCTTAATAAAGACTTCTGGGTAACTCACTGGGCACAAGTCCATCACACTGTGCCTCAGTACTGTTTCTAAGAAAGTGTTTAATGAGGGACTCTGTCTGTATCCTATAATAAAATATACAAGACTACATGATTGCTGTGTAAGCTCGATACATCACGCTCAAATTTGGGTTGGCAACGACTTAAAAGCACATTTCAGGGACAATTCTAACTTTTTCTTAGCTGAATGTATGATTGGCAGTTTGCAATACTGTTCATTGTCTGGCTATAATAGCATCTAATATTTTAATGGACGTTCAGTGAACTAAAGAAAATAAAAACTTTGAAATGACCGAGACCAGGGCTAGTTGTCACATTGGGAAGTTATTACAACTACTGCATTTCAGAAAATATAACATTTTGAGTCAAAATTGCATAATTGCTACAGTGATGCTCCATGCTGGATTCAAACCATCCAACCATTCCATCACATTTGTCTTTAACAGCCACTTAACACAATAAAACCACATTTGCATACATTCAGACTACAGTCAGTTATATAATGAAAGTCAATTTCTTCCAAAATGTGTTTTTGGCTTACCATGATTCATTATGGTAAGCCTATTATGTATTTTTGATTTTTACTCAACAGGTGAGTAAGGTATTTTATTAAACTGTTAGAGAGCTACATAAGTTGCCATATCTGAGTTCATTGTAAAGCATTATCTACTGTGAAGGGTCGTTTCATTATGGTTGTTGTCTATTAATGGGTATAGCTACAGTAATGTCTATAGGTAGTTAGCTTGAGATCCTTTCCATCTAAACTGGTTATATCTCTTAAAGGATTAATTCACTTTAAAATGAAAATTACCCCAAGCTTTACTCACCCTCAAGCCATCCTAGGTGTATATGACTTTCTTCTTTCTGATGAACACAATCGGAGTTATATTAATAAATATCCTGACGCATCCAAGCTTTATAATGGCAGTGAACGGGACCAACAAGTATGAAGCTCAAGAAAGCGCATCCATCCATCATAAACGTGTACTCCACACGGCTCCAGGGGGTTAATAAAGGCCTTCTGAAGTGAAGCGATGCGTTTGTGTAAGAAAAATATCCATATTTAACAAGTTATAAAGTAAAATATCTAGCTTCCGCCAGACCGCCTTCCATATTCAACTTAAAGTGTAACGCCTCTCGCAGTTCAAAGTGCTTATGCTACGTCCTACACCTTCCGTATTCAACTTACGAAAAACGTAACTAACATCGCGGAATACAGAAGCTAGATATTTTACTAACTTTATTTTTTTGTGGAGTACGTTTATAATGGATGGATGTACTTTCTTGAGCTTCATACTTGTTGGTCCCGTTCACTGCCATTATAAAGCTTGGACGCGTCAGGATATTTATTAAAATAACTCCGATTGTGTTTATCACAAAGAAGAAAGTCATATACACCTAGGATGGCTTGAGGGTGAGTAAATCATGGGGTAATTTTCATTTTAAAGTAAACTAATACTTTAAGCCTTGAATGTTTTGTGAACAGTAGGATAACCATATTCATCCGCACAGTCATGCAGAGCCAAAGCACAACTAAAACAATGTTCTTCTGCAAAATACATGCAGGTTTGTTTTTAACCACTAAAAGGCCAAAAATTACATAGTGTACCTTTAAATTTGAACTTTTTCAGGTTCAAAATTCAGGTTGGGGCAAGTTGTCAAGTTTTATAGTTTGTAATTTTATTAAAATTTCTGTTAGCCAAAACATTAATATTAATTTAAAAATTTTGCTTGATATTATACTTTTTATTGATTACATTTTTTTCTGAAAAGCCATTAAGCGGTTTATAATAATATAATTCATATAATATAAACACAAATATGCTGTGTTAATACACAGCAGATTGCCATTGTGACAACTTACCCCACATAGTGTCACAACAAGCACTAGTCTGTAAGGTTTGCGTCTACGCATAAATTAACTTTCAACAATAATCTCACGCTAGCAAATAGTCATGGAGTAAAAAGTGTCAACTAGCCCCGGTCACCCCTATAAAGGAAAACATATTTTAACCTTTCAACCAAATTACAAGGCATAACTAGAAAAACAAAGTCTCATTTGATGATTTTTTTTTTTTTCTGCTTGGCAGAATTTAAAATGAGAAATTAAATTTTCAATTAATATTCTCTCTGAACATACAATATTCCTTTGATACATATTTTACTCTTGGTACATTTATGTTAAACTTGCGTAGATTTATGGAATAAATGTATCTAGGAACATTAGCGTTAAATTAAACAGCGTCACCTCATTTTCACAGAAATTATGTGTTGACAGATTTTATATTCTGTCATTTAAGTGCTTAGAAATACTTGCATTAAGGCTGAAGCCCAATATCAATTTTCAAAATTCACGTTCAGCTGCAACTGGCGTTTTAATTACGAGCTTATTTGTTAGCTAGTGGCGATCTCATCGATATAAATCTGTAGTCCTTACGCTCAATAGAAATAAATGCATGTTTATGAGTTGAAATGGTATTTCAGACATTCTGAGAGAACTTTTGAAGCAGCTGATTCTTTTCACAGGTTTGTCATCTGATAGCTATTTTGATAAGTCTAAAAAAAGCTTATTTGTGACTGCAATGGTGTGCATTACGCACAGAAAGCAGCTTCCTAAAAGGCAGAGAAAAGACAGTAAAAGGTGGGAGAGGGCCTGTGGTTAGTATCTCCTTTCCTTTTTTAAAACAAGCACCATAATTCTGAAGCACAAATGAAAATAACCTGAATTAGTCCATCCCTCTTACCTTTCTTTGAAACAGTACCAGATAAAAGAGAAAAAAAAAAGGTATGTTGGGGTAAAGAACCCAAAGCACCATAACCCTCCCCCTTAAAGTGACATTTTATGATTATTAAAACAAAAAACAAATAAGCAATTACATGGGATATTTATTAGAGTGGTTAAATCCACTTTAATTTCGGAAATAACGGTTATTAATCCCCATGGAGGGGAGTTATCATCACTTTCCAGAGAAACCCCATATTTGGACACGAGGGCAAACACCAACAGGTTTTTGTATTGGAACGTCGTCATCCTGATTGTCAAGTGTTTTCCCGTTCGCTGAGACAAAGAAATTCCCAATGCTACAACATTTTCCAGCCGTGTGCTGCTGAAACGTTTGCACAGTTATTGGCTGAGTAGAACACTTTGAGGTTATATACGTTCAAATAAACGGCTGTTGTCTGATTGCTTTTAGAGAGGCCTGCAGAAGAGCCCAACTGATTTTCTAGTCTGCTAATGCTGAAATATAATGGCACAATCTTCACGAGTAGGCTTCAGTTTCCAGGCGGCCCTCGATGCCTCCCTGCAGAGATGCACAGTTGTGTAGCGGCAGGAACATAAATAAGCTGCCGCCAGTAATTAAAAGTGCAATACGTAATTGCTGAAGCCAGCAGGCCGGTTATGGTATGCAACTATACAGTCCTGTGCAACTTCTACGGTGACAACCAGGGTCCAGAATTAACGTTTGGCCAATTTCATGGAAACAAATATTTAATTCTGGTCATAAAACATTCTTACCTCAATTATAATTAAATTATTTAGCAGTTTCCCCCATATTAGTGACAAACAGCGCCATCATCCCAGATAAACTTCAGAATTTTTTTTACTGAGAAAAAAAGTTTGAAGACGCAAGTCGCAACAGATACCGTTAACTGAAATTGCGTACATATGTTCAGTTATGAGTTACTACTAGGGCTGCACGATTTATCGCACGATACGAAAAATAACATTGAACTTGAACGCGATTATCGCTTAAACATGATTCAAAGGCTGCGATTATTTTTTTTTATGCGCAGCTTGTCAATGAAGTATGGCTCCAAATACTAATCCATCTGAAAGCACTGCGAGTTTGAGTCGCTTATAATGTACATTTGAAAAAGCAACACGCATCAAACATCTTTCCAGACATGAGAAGCATTTATTAGCGTCTTGTCCGACAAAAGACAACATTTAATAACATGTTTTTACTCCAAACTCACTTCATAACGACAGTTGAGCATCCTTCTGTGAGATGATGTGGCTTCTTACACAGAATAAGGCAGTCGCGTGTTTATTAGTCATGTTTAATCAATCAAAACGTTTCAATCTTCTGTTTATTCAGCTACAGCGATATGACGCATGTTATCTTCTTCTACTACAGGGCATATTTGCAGTTTCTGCGCAAGAGCGCCCTCTGGCTTTCAGATGGAGAAGCATTTACTACTGATCACAGAGCCGTAAAGCTCTGACAAGCTGCGCATTAAATAATCGTAGCCTTTGCCAAATCGCGTGCGATTTTATCGCGATAAATCGTGCAGTCCTAGTTACGACTAATCGTCCAACAACTGATTTTTTACTTTTTTTATTATTTTTTTTGCTTTTAGTTGAGATATTTTAGCGGTGCTTCAATTAGCATGATACACTTTGGCTCGTACGACATTTTGCATGATAAAACCTTTTCCAGAAAAGTTGCGTCTTTAAATTCATCTTGTTTAAACACCATCACTACAGCAATATACATATTCAGAAAAATGTCTTTGGTGGTTGCACTGTGTATCGCACTGTTTGTTTGTTTGTTTTTTGAGCATTTTAGCCATTTTTAAGATGACGTATGAAGGTAAAATAACTTTTTAAAAGTTATTTAAATGTAAAAACTTTTAAAACATTTTTAAAACCACGTCTTAAGACCCCTTGTGTTCTATACAATTCCATTGCGCTTCATCTAGAGCTCTTTTTGAATTTCACATTTTATGTAAACGGCCAAAACGACGTGTTCAAATGTGTTCAACCTAATTATACAGGACTGGTTAATAAACTAGTCAATTTTGGAAATATGTGATTTTACACATAACCAAACTATGTTGCATTTCTTAACAACTACCCAGTAACTTTGTTTTATTTACTTGGAAAACCCGCTGGTATGCATGTGGTGGTAGGCGAGTGTTAATTTTGGACCCTGGTGACAAGCGTACAAGTTCAAACGCAACTTCAGCAATGCTGGACTGCACATACATAAAGAAATAAGTTAAGAAGTGAGAGAGAATATGCTTCCCAACACACTTTCCCTGGAGAGGCTGAGGCAGTGAACATTTAGTATGATACTGACCTCTTAAATCCTGCAAAGAAGACTTCCTGAAAGAAGGAAAAACTGAGAGACGAAATTCACTATCCAAGTGTGATATGGCAGGGTGATATGTCGCATGAAGTTTTTAGTGAACGTGTTTCATCAACAGTTTAAACGCAGCAAATCCCGACCTGCTGCGTGTATGAGAACGATATTAATGAAAAGACTACTGAGGCGTCACATGTAGAAGGGAGGTGGAAGGAGGGAATGTTGGGTTAACAGTCTTTATAACCTCCGCACATCACTTTGGTCATCCACGACCTGGCCATATTCCTCAATCACAGTTCACGCACAACTGTTTGGCTTAATTTTCGTAACCCCACATTTCTCCTTCGGCTTCCCTCCGTGCTCCACGTCGAAGGGAAGATTCTCACTCGTCATCCAGCACCTCTGTCTTGATGTCACTGGTGGCTCCGCCCTGCCTCGCTAGTGCCAGGATGCTGTGATTGACAGCGGCCATCTCCACTGCCAAAGCTATGGGGTCCTGGTGTTCGTTTGGGCCGGCGTTGTCGTCCTATAAGGGAGTAGAGAACCAGAGATTGGTCTGAAGCCCTCTGCTTTTGCCCCGCAAACCTGTTTAAATGACTTTGTGTCATTAAAAGAAAAAGGAGCATGAAATTGTTCATACAAACCACAATATATCGGTTACTGGCCAATATTAGAGATTAAACACTAATAATTTAATAATACTGTTAAAGGGGTCATGAACTGCATTGTTTTATTGTTTTACAATGTTTCCTGTGGTGTACTTATACTCTTAGTATGATTTTTACATCAAAAATTGTCATAATTTAGAAATAAAAGGAAATTTTCCTACCCTGATATTAGCCCTCTGATCTGAATGCTCTGTTTTAAGGGGCGTGTCTGCTGTGAGACTTCAGTAAAAATGTTTTTTACTATTACAGCTCTCAAGGTTAACTAATCGTGTATAGTGTTTATTATATTTAGATTTATGGCATTATATTTAGATCGTGGCTTGAAAGGTTGCAGTGATGAGCATGTAGCCGATCACAGACATGTTGTTGAGCACATGAATGCGGCGATCTCGTCATCGCAACTCAATTTCTGCACATTAACGAATGCTTTCATCATAACTAACAGTGCAAACACACTGTAATTATGAGATTGGTTGATTATTACGGGAGTCACTGATAAACTCGCACTGTTTGATTGACAGCGCCAGCGATGGCAAAGGAAGCGTTCTTTGTTCAATTTCTATTTATAATTTAATTACTGTTTAAATCACAGATTGTTTTCATCCTACTAAGAGAAACAATGTGAAGTTGACTTAAGTCATCACTGGTTTGATTTACTGGCACATAGACAAAGAACATCTGACTGTACATGAATCATTACAAATCACTGGTCACAGATCAGCCATTAGAATTAACACGATTACTTACATGTCGCATTACTGTCGAGTCCATATCGTAAACGTATTTTTGCAAAGCCTGCTCTAAAATTGCGACTGATTTACTAAAGAATCCACAGTGAAATGTACAGCATAAAAAAATAAATAATGCTCAACTGAGACATTCACATTGTTGAAAATAAATAAAATAACCACATTCCCAACATTAGGATCCTTTGGAAGGTGTTATTTTTAGTTCGGTGAGTGATCCTGTGCTTTTCTCTCTTCCTCATCTCACTAACGCCAGTGGGCGGGGCTAAAGTTGCAATGGTGAAATAGGTGTTGATTTCCTTCTGCAGAGGCGGTCTTTCACCTATCTATTACGTCATAAGTAGGCACATTCCAGGACGAGTCGTTCGCTGGGCTTGGTAACATTAAAAGCTGTTTTTAGACTAACAAGGAGTTTTCCAGTTCTGAAACTTACAGGATATTCTTATAGTATAATGACTTCTTATTAGTGCTGTCAATCGATTAAAAAAAATTAACTCGATTAATCACATTTTTTTTTTTCTGTGATTAATTGCGATTAATCACAATTAAAAACACTTATGTTTTTAATATATTTTATAATGTAATAATTTCAGTTAATCTCCATAAAACAACATAAAGAAACAACATGAAGACAGTATATTTTAAATACTTGTTTAATGGCATCTTTTTATGAATGAAGGCCAGTATCACTGATACTAATAGCCTACTGCTACTGATGTCTCGATGAAATAGATTTTTTCCCCAATTTTAAACATGAATTATAGCCATTCAACATTACAGTGTAATTGAAAGCTATATCATTTTTTACATTTATTAGGCTTCAAAAATATAACAACTTTTAATTTAAGTGAACTTAGAACAATCCTCACATAAACCCTTAATAAATGTCATATTTACCTGTGCCCTTCCTACCTGTCTAACAGATAGGAAAAATACAGAAATTGAATAAAGTTACCAAACAGTCTGCACTGCATAATTTATAGCCTAAATTAAATATAGATAATCATTATTAAAGCTACAAAAGTTCTTTAGTTAACAGCAGTGATGGATGCTTTTGAAAAAAATGGATGCTGCGTTAATTGTTAATACTTTTAATGCGTTAAACTGGAAAAAAAATTAATCGCATGCGTTAACGCGTTAACGTTGACAGCACTACTTCTTATATATCAAAAGCTCAAGGAAAATTTGTTTTCTCAGTTCATGACCCCTTTAAATGTAATATTTTAGCAAATCTCAAAATGATTATACATTTTTTAATACTATACATTATAAAGCTGTGATTCCGTAATTCCTTTGAAGCTTTTAAAATGATTGGTTTTAGTTTTTAGCGATTATTAGCCATAACATGACAATAATTTTTTTAGCTAGTATTGGCCATTTTAATTAAATTTAAAAAAAAAATAAAAAAAATAAATTTTAAAAATTACCTTTTTTTTAATATAGGCAGTCCAAGCAAAATCATGATTTATAAACAAAAAAAAATCCCTTACCATTCCCAAAACTTGGTCAGCAGCTACTGGCTCACCGTAGTCATTTCCATCAATCTCATCACTGTTGGAATGACCTCCCGGGCTTTGGACATCAATCCCATGACTCTCCAGGATTGCTGCTTCTTAGAAAAAAACAGACCTTGCCATAACATATCTGAGCCCATTAGGATGTACCTAACATGATGGAAGTTTTCTGAAAGGCATTTTTCTGTAAATTCAATATTTCTGATGAATGCACATTTTGAATGAGACAGCTGCAGCACGGTGATAACAATGCAATGGAAATAATTACATTGTCCATATTCAAAATGCATTGTAGCGTGTAATTCGAGCTTGGTCTGTCCCCAGAGGGCTTCAACATTACCTATGTTGGCTCTTCTCTTAATTTCCTTCCGTCTGTTGGCAAACCAGTTGTAAACTTTCAGAGACGTGACCCTCTCAAGATCTGAAAGCTTCTTCCCTTAATCAAATCACAGCAGAGCTCATCAATAATGTCTGGGGCCACGATAACAGGCATTTACACATGCATTCATCTTTTTTATGGGGGCTGTGTTTATCCTACCTGGTTTTTGAATAACTGCATTGCAGGCGTTGGCAATTTCCTCTCGTTTGGCTTCATCGGGGTACTGGTTGTCATTGAAATAACTTGAGCAAAAATATAAGACATCAAAGGCAGATAACATGAAAGTAACTAATGAAATAAACAGTCAATAACAAAAAATGAATTAAAAGATAAATTAACACTAAATAATGCTAATGAATAGAACTTTTCATTTGTTAATGTGTTAGTAAATGTCAAAATTAACATTAACAAAGAGTGCTTTATAATTACTTTTCATTTTTAGTTGTGAAAAAATGTACTTTCATTGAATGACCCGCAGTAACCTGTCCTGACCATTCACACAATTTACCACATCCTCTCACCTCTCCATCACCGCCAGACACTCTTTCCTCCAGGTGAAGCGGCTTCCACGCCGCAGACGGAAGCTGCCCTGGGTGCTGCTAATGGGAGGGGGTGTTTGACGCCACTCCACAATGTCCTCCAGGGCCATCGGGGTGGGCCGCATCGCTAGTGTTGCACCTGGGACACAAACATGACATGTCATCTCAGATGAAGTGTCGTAAGGGAAACAGTCTGTGTGCTTCTGAGGACAGACTTTCTGGTAGCCTGTTCACTGTGTCCAGAAGCAAATGATAATGAGAAACTGGTGTTCTGGGGTTTGGGTCATGATCTTCTAATCTATTCACTGAAAGTCTGATATCTTCCCTCAGATCTGCCTGGATGAAACTGACAGAGCACAAGATCACAATAATTATTCATGTTATGGCTGTTAAACAATACATAGCTGATATTACATATCTTGTGTAAATAAATTAAAAATAAAACTAAATATATATTACTATATAATAATTCTAAAAACAATAAAATAAATAATTTTGAATGCTTCAAGTGAATTTTGGCATTACATTATAACGTACCGTATGGAAAATGGATATTCATTTCGATTGCAAAAGATTAAAACTTAACAGCGTTAATTAAATTATTAGTGTTTTTAATGATTATTTTTAGGTGACTGTTAGATGATGGCTATGGAAGCTTGTTTTCGCAACGGAAATTTTTCACAATTGCGAGTTTACATGTCGCAATTCTGACTTTTTTTCCCTCAGAACTGCATGATAAACTCGCAATTCTGACTTTTTTTCTCAGAACTGTGTAAAATAAACTCAGAATTCTGACTTTTTTTCTTTTTTGCGAGTTGAAGTCAGAACTGTGAGATATACATTCACAAGATATAATTGTGAGATATATATTCTTTATATCATGTAATTCTGACTTTACAACTTGCAATTGTGACTTTTTATAAAGTCAGTCTTTTTTTACTCAGAATTGGACTTTATAACTTGCAATTGCAAAATGTATCTCTTACAAGTCCGAATTGCGAGGAAAAAAGTCAGAATCGCAAAATATAAACTCGCAATTGTGAGAGAAAAGTCAGAATTGCAAGAAAAAAAAGTCAGAATTGTGAGATGTAAACTCGCAATTAAAAAAAAAAATTCAATTGCAAGAATAAAAGTCTGAATTGTGAGATAAAGTTGCAATTATCTTTTAATTTTTTTTTTCTGTTGCAAAAACAAGCTTCCATATGACAGAGGTAATGTAAATAAGGGAAATGCACACAATCAATAAATTAAATTAAACATATCCCAAATAGATTCATTGTTATCAACCAATAATATCTTTTGATTTTAGGGGTATGTTTAGAGTTAAAGTTAAAATGAATGATAGAAATGTTAGAACGATATTGTACGTCCTACAAGAATAAATGACATTGGTGTTGGGTATTACCAGGTGTAGTTTTCTCTAGTTGGTACCAGCGGTAGAAGGCTCTTTTCTTCTGCTCGCTGAGGTCTGAGCCCTGCTGGAGCAGCCAATGAGAGATCCGGCTCTGACTAATACCTGCAGAGAAAGACACACAGCATATAAGGGCAAAATCTGACTTGCATATGTCTCTTTAAGGCCGGCCTTGACAAATCCCTCAACCTTAATAAAAGGCATCCATACAGCTGACATTTCTTTCATAATAAAATATCATGGTGTGCTTTAACTGCTCTCTTTTTTATTATACAAAATAAAAAGGAAAAGTCACCGTATATATCACAATATATTTGTTTTTCAGTTTGGAAAACAAAAAGCCAAAGCACACTAACCTGTAACTTGGGCAACTACTGCCTGTGATATTCGCCGATTCCCCAAGAATGCTTTGATCTCTTCTTTAATTATAGCACTGTCCATTCTACAACAACAGAGAGAGAGAGAGAGACACTGAGACTAAAAAATGACATCAAATGAAAAACAGCAATACTATTTTTGGTAACATTTTTTAAATAAGCATTTATTTCAACAAAAATGTCCCTAATGCATGTCTTTAAAGTCACCATGAACTTCAAATAGAAAATACCTTATTTATATGGAATATTTTAGTATTTATTATAGTAATCTTTATTCATAATAACTTCTACCACCTGCAGAGACATCTCTTCTCTGATGATGCGTTTAATGGCATGAGGAGTCATGCAGGGACAACCTGTCACTCACATGACATCACAGCAATAGCAAACCACAATGATCTAACAATCCAATCAATTCCTGATAGACATAATTAAAGGGTTAGTTCACCCAAAAATGAAAATTATGTAATTAATTACTCACCCTCATGTCATTCTACACCTGTAGGACCTTCATCTTCGGAACACAAATTAAGATATTTTTGATTAAATCCGATGGCTCAGTGAGGCCTGCATCGCCAGCAATAACACTCCCTTTTTCAATGCCCAGAAAGCTTCTAAAAACATATTTAAAACAGTTCATGTGACTATGGTGGTTCAACCTTAATATTATAAAGCAACGAGAATACTTTTTGTGTGCCAAAAATAACAAAATAGCGACTTTATTCCACAATATCTAGTGATGGGCGATTTCAAAACACTGCTTCATGAAGCTTCGAAGCTTTACGAATCGTTTGTTTCGAATCAGTGGTTCAGAGCGCCAAAATCACATGATTTCAGTAAACGAGGCTTCGTTACGTCATACGTGTTATGAAATTTCAATAGTTCACGTGACTTTGGCAGTTTGATTCACGCCTCAAACTACTGATTCGAAACAAGATTCGTAAAGCTTCGAAGCCTATGCCTATTTTGTTATTTTTGGCGCACAAAAAGTATTCTCGTTGCTTTATAATATTAAAGTTGAACCACTGTAGTCACATGAACTGTTTTAAATATCTTTTTAGTAGCTTTCTGGGCATTGAAAAAGGGAATGTTATTGCTGGCGATGCAGGCCTCACTGACCATTCGGATTTTATCAAAAATATCTTAATTTGTGTTCCGAAGATGAACGAAGGTCTTACGGGTGTGGAACGACATGAGGGTGAGTAATAAATGACATAATTTTTGGGTGAACTAACCCTTTAAGTCCCACTCTACATTTTTTCTTGTTCGAGAAGCCGTTTTACTCATGTACACACATCTATATATATATAAGACTATTGTAACTTCTGTTTCATGCCGACTTTAACTGTATGTTGTCATATGAACAACGAGTCAGTACTAATAAAACTAATCTAAGTCTCACGAACCACAAATATACAGTTTATTTCAGTTCAGATACGACCAAAGTTAATGAGTGAGTCAGATTCAGTATTAATGACCGAGTCATTTTAGCCTGAGTTCATTTGTGATTCATGTAAAAGAACTGTTCATAAGAGTCAATTGTTGAAACATTCAGTTTCAACATTTCTTCTTTTTCAAGTTCAACACATTCACATGAGAATACAATGAGTGTTTTTTGTAAATAAAACTGAACCAGCACTCGATTCCCTACCATGATTTCACTTTCCCCCTCATGAGTTTATCACCCATCCGAAGAGATTTCCACTGACCTCATGAGCTCCTCAACTTTGTCATCGATGTCCACTTCCTCATCGGGGTTCTCGATCGCAAAGGCCCTTGAGGAGGTGTTGCTAACAGCGAAGCGGGGCGGGGAGAGCTTCCCGTTGGGCATAGAGGCGAGGCCTTCCCGTCCGTTTTGGACCATAGGTGCTACTACCGGCATGGGTGTGGGGACCATTGGGGGCGGGGAGGTGTCATAGCTGTTGCTAGGAGATGGTGAGAGGCCGTTGCCACGGTAACCGGTCTGCGTGGCCGTAGAGGTCGTCGAAGAAGAGGCTGCGAGGTTGTTAGTGGAGGTAGTGCAGGAGTTGGAAGAGGTGGTGGCGTTGCTGCTGTTGCCGTGGTTGATGCCGGCCGCCCCGCTTCCACCATGGGCGTGCCGGTGGCCGAACTTCTCCACGTGCTCGCGGTCCAGCCGGTCGAGGGTGTCCAGGGCGTGCAAGATCTCTTGCTTTGTCATGCCGCTTCGACGTAGCCGCTGCAGCAAGTCGATCTGCTCAATGGTAAAACGAGGCTCATCTGTATAATGGGACATTCTGCCAAGAAAAAGAGAGAGCTGCTGTATTAGAGAATTGATGTTGGAGGAAATCCTTAAACCCATGCTGATAAAACACGACACATGGCTGCATAATGTATAAAAGTCATAATAACATAGCCTAGACTAAAGAAAACAATGCTTTAGTTTAAGAAATGCAGCGGAGGAGGTGTAGCAGAGGCCACATGCGCTTGAGCTCTAACTAAAGTGTTATTTATCCAAGAAAATGTCAAAGTCACCACACCTTTATCGACCAATCATTGCAACAGAAGTGCGGAGCCTGTCTGAGGTCAAGGCAAAGACACTGCATGCATTACCACAGAATTTTTAATAGACTTTAAACAGCAGAAAGCTGGGACACGTGAGGAGGGGGAAGGAGGTTAACTTTAGGGAAAACTGCCAAGAAAAATTCCATCTGAGGCGGCCAACCTACTTTCAGTCAAGAAGCTGAGAATGAATCTCCGTACAGGCATTTGTCTGAGAATAGTCCTCCCAATGCCAGACATTTGACTGTTGCCCACACACACATGCTTTGCTGAATTGTTATCCCATAACACATTGTATTTCAATTCATTTGCTCAATGCCTGAGTTTTAAAAGGAAGCTACAACTTATGACGCTGCAAATGCAAAACTCGTGCCAATGCAATATGCATTCCATATGGCACAGCGTAATGCAATCAAGTAAACGAGAAAATGGTAGGCTCCTTTTAACAAAATGAAGATTTCAACTTCCCTGAGACATGTTCTTCAAGAATAAATTCTGCTGATGAGCAAGTACGACTGTCTCCTGGTGTCTGCGCTGCATAAAATGAATAAAAAAAGATTTCTGCTCACCCAAGCACCCTTAAAAAGCTTCAAAAGGTTTAATTATCCAGAGGCATCAGATATAGCAAATCAGCAAAAACAACAATAAACCCAACCAGGAGTGTTTTTTGAGTTGTTGAGGATTCATTCGGTATCAGATCAGTCTCTAACTTTTATGTATCTCCTAAAGAACAATACATTAACCCTGTAACAAACAAGCCTTTAGCGGTAGAAGCCGAACAATGTCAAACAAAGTCATAAAACAACTTATTGTCTCATCAATGTGTGCACCACAGTCTGACACACATATGGGAATAAAAAAACATCCCAAATGTAAAAATGTCACCTTAGACATCAAATCTGGTTTTGAATAATCACCACCAAGCTAGCCGATAAACCACAGTGAAACAAGAATTCAGAATAGCCCATATGGAGACGAGTTCAACCACAGGCATGCACAACTGCTTCTACTGAGATTAAACTGTCACTTGATGACAAACCAACTCCGTTAACTGACCTGCCCACATGCAGTTGTGTAGGACTAGTAAGGCAAATAAATGTTAAATAAATGCAGCACTACTTACAACAATAACATTCATTAAGAAGGATGCAATCTTGCTATATCAAGCATTAAATGCAAGGCTGGTGTGCATGCAATATTAATAACGTTTTAATGCACAGAGGAGTTTTAGAGTTTAGGTTGCTTGTTGTTTCTTTTTTATTTGCATATTCATGGTCTTATCGGTCATATGCATGGAAGCATAAAAGCATCTATAGATTGTAGTTATGAAACTATAGTACGGAGGCAGCAGTTTTCGGAAACTCATCTGTTTTGCAGCAGCTCAAGATCAAAGTTGATTTTGTCCATATGCCCTGGTTCCCTTCATCAGCACGGCATCCAAAATAGCCCAAATCTCACTTTACTTCTATTCTCCACAATTTTAAACACTTTTTACAGCCCATTTGTTTCATATGTAACTTGCGGTGATCTTTAAAATATCAGTTTACCTCTATAGACAGCTGGTAATTATTAGACGTTCATGCCCACTGATCAATGAAAATAAAGCCCTTCCAGAGACCTATCGTCTGTAGTACCTGATGCCCACTGTGGTTTTAAAATTAAAATTATATTTATAAACATTCTGTAGATGCTTATCATATTCAGTAACACTGGACTTAAAGGGTTAGTTCACCCAAAAATTAAATTTCTGTCATTAATTACTCACCCTCATGTCATTCCAAACCCGTAAGACCTTCGTTCATCTTAGGAACACAAATGAAGATATTTTGATGAAATCCGAGAGGTTTTTTATCTTCCATTGAAAGCAACGAAACTAGTAAAGACATTGTTAAAAGTAGTAAAGACTAGGGGTGTGCACAAATAGTGTAATATTCGATCTGTAATTAATATTCGAAAAATAAAAATACTATTCGAATTTTACTATGTTGCTTTGCTGGCCGTAAATGCAGTGAATCCATGATAAATCCTATGCACTAAAACTCGCAGTTATAACTAAATGCACTAGGTGGCGCTGTGGAGTGTGTTTAACACGTTTATTGTATTTGATCACCACATAATATTGACGTCTGCCTCGCGAAGTTTGGAATTACTTAGATGAAAATGATCTTACAAAATGGAATTATCATAATATCACCACCATAATGAGAAAGCACATGAAATCAAAACACCCGTCGAATGAGGAAAGACAGCTGTCCATCACTGCATTCACGACAGGTAAGCGCAGCTGTACCTCCCGTGTGAGCCGAGAAGATAACTTATGTGATAGCAAAATTATCTCGAGACATAAACTTCCTTTAAGTTTATGTACGTTCTATACAATAACTGGCGCTGTCTGCTTTATTAGCGTTTTTCCCGTTCACGCTGCTTGAGGTTACATGCTTTTGTTCTTTATATTGTTTGTTTACACACATTGTTTAATGCTTTGAACTAAAAGATAACCTTAAGATATAACGTAAGCTTATTGTGTATATTGCCTAATCGTAATACTTGTTCAGAAATGGTTACAAAATCTTGATGAATAATAATAATAATAAAAAAAACGTCTTTCTCGTTTAACGTCATTTAAATAAACGAATATTTGAATATTCGTTTTTCACGAGCCTAAATATTCAAATACAATATTTTGGAAAAATGCCCATCCCTAGTAAAGACATTGTGACTAGTATAGTGGTTTAACCTTAATGTTATGAAGCGTCGAGAATACTTTTTGTGCGCAAAAACAAAACAAAAAAACACATTATTCAACAATTTCCTCTCTACCCTGTAATTCTCCTACGCAGTTTACGTTGAAGACACATTGCAGAGCTTCCAGGTTCTACATCGGAACGCCGGCTCTGTATTGGCCGGCTCCTGCGTCAGCATCACATGCATGCGTCGTGCTGCTCACGTGAACAAGAGTCAGCCAATACTGAGCCTGCGTTCGGACGTAAACACAGAAGCGCTGCACTGCATTCACTGCACAGGAGACTGACAGGGTAGAGAAGAAATTAAATAAAGTCGTTATTTTTGTTTTGTTTTTGCGCACAAAAAGTAATCTCGTCGCTTCATAATATTAAGTTTGAACCACTAGTCACGTTGACTATTTTAACAATGTCTTTACTACTTCTCTGGACCTTGAATGTGGTCATTTCATTGCTTTCTATGGGAGATAAAAAACCTCTCAGATTTCATCAAAAATATCTTAATTTGTGTTCTGAAGATGAATGAAGGTCTTACGGGTGTGGAACGACATGAGGGTGAGTAATTAATGACAGAAATTTCATTTTTGGGTGAACTAACCCTTTAACGTGACACAAATGAGATGAATATTCAAGTCACACAAAACTTCTGTTTGGAAAAAAAAGGTGTTTGAGATGCCATTCAAAGTTTTTAGGTTCAGCTGCATATTGATAACACTTTTTTAAATTAAGATATTAATAAATCAAACAAAACAAAAAGATTGGTCCCACTTTGTACTTATATTTTAAAAAATACCTGCATGTAATTACATCTGTAATCAATTTCTGTAATTACATTTATTATTACACTGTTGATGTTGATTCATCCCTTACACCTTAACCCACCTTAAACCTACCCATACCACCAAACCTGTCCCTAACCTTACCCATGTCCCACCTCAATAGCAGCAAAAGTGTTTTGCAGTACAATATGAACACAATAAGTACATTGTACTTATTTTTTGATATAAGTACATAGTAGTTAAGGCCACCTATTATAAAGTGGGACCAAAAGGTTTAAAGCTCTGCCTGTAAATATAATCCATAAACATGTTTTTGTCAAGTGGGCTTATAAAGAATTCTTACAATGTAACCCCTATTCCCTGCTCCTAATTAGCCTACTAAGCCAATTAAACCTCATATAACCCTCATTTAAAGCATTAACTGCTCAAACACCTTCTCTTATTTTATATTATTATTTTTTTATATATCATTTTACTTTACCCCACATTATTTTCATTGTGGGGACAAACTGGGCACTGAGAAAATGAATTGATACGGCATAAAAAAGGAAAGTCTCACAAGCTTGCTGCACTGGAAAAAAATATGGAGTTGATAGAAAGAAACTGAGACACAAATTGAAAGACAGAAGTGCAGTGCAGAAGAGTGCAGAAAGACGCTCAGCCAGAGAAAATGCAAGCTGTCCTAATTTAAGATATAAGAACAGGTTGGATGGACCACGGTAAGACTAGAGGAACATCCAGACTGACTTTGGTTGTTGTTAGATGGATGCTGAAAAGTGTCAAATACTAAAACCGTAATCCATATTTTAGCTTGATCAGCAGTTATTGCAGTTTGTTAGGTTGGTAAATCAAAAATTATTCTAAATTGATGTAATGTAATGTAAAAAGACTTTACAACAACAACAAAAAAAACAAATCATGGTGGGATCCACGTGTACTATACTTTCACTCTGGATTAACAGTGTTTGCAAGTAAATTAAGCTATTTAATTTTGAGACAAAAATAAAAATTGGTGTTTTACTATGGATTAATTGTACATTGCAAACACTATAAGACTATTAAACTACTTACATACAGTAACTATAAGAAAACATGGACAATTTTGAATTTGTGTGTTAACTTAAGAGTGACACTTTCCTTAATTAAAAATTATTGCAATTAAAAAAATAAATAAAAAAATCACTGCATGAACTATCGATTCAAAATTTACCATACGTCACCTTAACCCAATATATATACACCCTATACCAAAATGATATAGGATGCTGGCAGCACCTTGTTAAAACACAAAACATAATAATAATAATATAGAAATACACAATACATAAATAATAATAGTCATAATAATATATGAAATGAGGTGAGCATCAACACAACACACCAATGTCAACACAGTGTCAGTTGTTGCACAGTTGCAAGGATTTCTTTTCTAAACCCCTATCCCACCACAGAATGAGAGCAGATGTGACTTCGCATGCGATGCGAACCAGCAGTCGAACCGCGCTCTTTTCCACCCCGGGTGTCATTTGCACGTCAATGCATGTTTCATGTCTCCAGACATATTTAACAAATGACGCCTTTCTTATAATTTGGCATCTCAGACTTACCTGATTCTGATTGTGCGCGTGCGGGGCCTCCGTGCACCACAGCATTTATTCAACTCAACTGACAGTGTTTCCGTACCTTTTAATCCCCGTCGCCAGACATGTACCAGCAAAATAGGACGATGTCCGACTCTCCCGCTACCTTTCCCTAATTTGATTTCATTTCAAGGCAAAAACTGATTCGCCTTTGTCTGACTGACAGAAGCCATATTGATATTAACAGAAGCGCTGCGGTGGTTTCATGGGAGTTGTAGTTCATCTCGGCGGGCGGGAAAGTGACACTCAATGGGAGTTCGCCGAGCGCCGGACTACAAATCCAGTGGAATATGGTACAGTTTCATCCTCGCTCATTTTTCACCAACTGCTGCAGGAACAAAAATGTTATTTCTGACTTTTTATTCGCTGAAGACATGACGACAGAATGTGGGATTTTCTGCTTATATTTTTCAAATTTATTTTCTGAAATATGATTCATACATAAGCTATTCATGCTGATGTATGCATATTTTTCCAAAAATATGCATAATCTGAAGTCTATATATTTATTATTTGTTCCACGTAGTAATTTTTTTTTTTTTTTTATAGAAAGACTCCAATTCCATCAGATATTTAATCATTTTCAGGAAAAACTGTTGGGGGAAAAAAAAACAAAACAACAACAACAACAAAAAGATAAAAACGTTTGTTTGTACTTGATAAAATCAAATTTAATTTCTGTTAACACCTGCAAAAGGGATCTTCAGGGTTTTTTTAACATCCTGGCGCACTCTAGTGGACATTTATCGCAATCGCCATGAGTTGACCTAGCATAGAAACACCTCTTACAACAGTATCCACCAAAATACCAATTATAATTATAATTATTATTAATAATATTAATAATAATAATTTATAGTAATAATAAAAATAACACCTGTAGTTATATGGTGTTATGGTTGAAACTCTAAGCTATGGTAAGCTTCTGTAAGAAATACACACCAAAGGGTTTTGTCCATATAAATATATATATATATATATATATATATATGTGTGTGTGTATGTGTGTGTGTGTGTGTGTGTGGGGGGGGGGGGGTATTTCTTGTCACAAGAAATATCCCAGTATAATGTACAGTTACACAAATGAGTGTTTTTATATATTGGTTTCAAATACTGAATTCAGTAAATTTTGTGAATTCTGTTTGTCTATTGCAAACTAATTGTACAACATCATATTTTTGTACTGTTAAACACGTGACTACAATAAATGCATTCAGCCAAAAGTCATTTATATAATGAAGGTATATTTTAAAAGTTAAACAAGGGTATTTTTCAGGCAGATTTTTGTTGGAGCAAGTTGTCACATTGTTTTTAATACAATTTTATTTTATTTTTTTAAGAAGAGAAAAAAATGTATGGTCACGGTCAGTGAGTTTGTGTTCAATGAACAGTAGGCCTATTCATTGAATAAAGCTTATTTGGAGCTTTATGTAGCCTATGTCATGACACACATACACAGGCATGACAGGCCTGTGTTTTAAAATCAAATCACAGACAAATAACTCAGGTGTTCTGGAGTCGATTATACTATGTGTAACAATATGACTGTTTTGGATCATTGACTTTGCATTGATCCACTCACTAATTTTGACAGCACAGAATGCTCAAATGAACAAATATGAGATTTTGCTAGAAAACATCTATTTTTCTGTTTGGAAATCCTTTAAATTACTTGCTTGCTTTCACATCGCCTCTGATATTCCCTGATGTGAGCGCAGGATCTGACTCTATCGACACTAGTGGGTGTGAAAGCTGGGGAGGGCCACAGGTCTGCTGGTGACAGATAGAGGGAATGTCATGACACACATACTCAGACATGACAGGCCTCTGTAAGGAAAGCAGATCGGTTTAGCTCGAAGGTAATTAATAATTGTATTTATAGCAAATTTTGACAGAATTGAATCAGTTTTATGGCTGATCAAATGAATTGTCCAGCAATCAATTGCAGAGTAGCCTATAATTTAGTCATGATTTCTATAAAGGGAATATGATACATTTTACTCAGACTTGATTAATATCAACATTTGGGAAATTAATTATCGTTCACACACAATACCAAACATCACTTCCTATAAATATTCAATAGTTACAAAATGGCATAAATAATAATGGCATAATAATGGAAGCGCAGTGTTGCCAAGTCCGCAGTTTTCCCGCGGCATTGGGCTACTTTTCCACTGTCGCTGCGGGTTGTATTTTTCAGTCCGCGGGTTAAAGCGACACCCCCCTCCCCTGGAGCTAGCATCTGCCTGCAATACCGGAGGCTGCATTTTCAGGACCGCATTTCTAGTGATTTAGTTGTTTAATTGATTAAGTTTAATTTATATATTGTCCTAACCAACCCCTAGCCCTAAACCTACCCGTTGGTAATGCTATTGATTCAATTTAATTGTTATATTGTCCTAACCAACCCCAATCCCTAAACCTACCCATTGGTAACCCTGTTTAAATATTTAAAACTAGATGGCGCTGTCACAAAAACTAGGGTCCTAGAAATGCGGTCCTGAAACTGCTGTGGTCCTAAACGTGCAGCCTCGGTATTGCAGGCAGATAATATTGTTTTTACCGCCTTCCTGGAACTTGGACAATCGCAACTTCCGCTTCATGCCGACTTTAACTGGAAACACTTCAGGATTTTCAAAGTTGTCATCTGGTTGGTTGAATTCTAGAGAATGTCCAGGAGACGTGTGTCGCTCTCTTTAAAGTCGGCATGAAGCGGAAGTTGCGATTGTCTTTTCTTCTCTACTGTGACGTCTATCCGAGTGAAACGGCATCTGAAATGAGAGGGCGGGACTTGATTTCGTACTTCGGGAATTGATTGGATCGTTGGAAGTTGGGCGTTGCTAACAAAATGGAGGCAGATCTGAATGCCCGTTTGGGGATTTCTCTCCACCGGACTCACTGCGAGCACCCTAACGTTACTGTAAGAACTTTACTTATTGAGGATGACGAGGACGGTCAACGGCACTAAACAGCGAGAGAGCGCACGAGAGAGACTGACTGACGGTGCGTGTCCGTTGGCGCGGAGCGAGCGTTTTCGGTTTATTCCTATGGAAGTTGAGCCTCGCGCTCACGCGTAAGGTAAGCGTGACGCTCAACTTCCATAGGAATGAATCTAAAAACGCTCTGGTCGCTTGCTCTACTCCAGTGGACACGCAGCCTGACTGACTGAGCGTGTCCTCCATCAGGTTCCTTTCAATGTTTGAGGGTACTGTACACCCCAATGACTGGCATCAGCTAATGTTAATGCATTTATCTCTATAAAGTGAAGCATCAGCTTACCCCAGAAATAATGAAGTGCATGGATAAATTATTGATAATAAATACTACAATATTCCATAAAAAAAATAAGAGTCGTCAATTTTGATTTCATACCGACTTTAACGGTCCGCCTGGAAACAAATGCCGTGATGCCAAACCCCCTCATGGAAGAAGAACGCCGTAGTGTTTACAACTGTGACGTATGAGTGCTTATCAGGATCAAATAAACGCTGGATTTTCAAAAGTATGTGAAGTTCGCGGCTCCATTGTTGCAGTAAACTTGCACAATGTTCTTGAATGAATAATTTATTAGATGCACATCGGTCTGTTATTGTAGGGACATCGACATTTTCACGCCCCTAAACAGGACGCGGAACAAAACGAACTGTGATTGGTTGCGTTACATGTCAGTCAAACGTCCTCTTGGGCGGTCCTTGGCCAATGAAAGCTGCGAAAGAGTCCAGACCTTCTTCCGTCAGTCTGAAGGTTTGGCTACGCGAGACTAGCGACTGATATACAGTGTTGTTTTAATTACACAGAGTAAATAAAATAAAGTAAATAAAAATTTCACATCACACACATTTACAAGATTTCCCAGCAAAACTGGCAAAGCATATTTTATTATAATTGCTCATGCATTACACCTATACATACAGTCATTCATTTCAAAATAAACAAAGCAGGTTTCAAAGTTCAAGATACAAAGTGCTGGAGAAAATGATCTGATGTCCTGCATCATACCCATTTTGGCATTGCACATATTTCATGGACAGTTCAAAACGATATTGTTCGTTTTGTTCTGTGCACTTCTGATACGTTTCAGTTCATCTGAAATACCTGATAAGCAATTCAAGCAATCAATAGGCTGTTGAGTCATGAATTTTATACAGCTGTTTAGACAGTCTGAAGTGTCTGCAGTACAACGTCAGGAAGCAGATGGCATGCGAGCTGTCTGGCTCTCATAACTGTCATACCTTATTCCTCTTGCCCATATATACATACCTGCACAGTGAAGAGGATAGTAAGCTACTGGTGGATGAATGTAATTTGCATCACCTTATCACTTGGTTCAGCAGACCTTAAAAAGAAATGCTCCATTCAGAGGCTATCAAAGACAGAAAGAGAGGTCCAAATGTCTGAGACCACACTGAAAATATATTTTATATGTATGTAACTAGAGGGTCAGTAAGATTTTTACTTATGCTTACCAAGGCTGCATTTATTTGATTAAAAATACAGTAAAAACAGTAATATTCTGAAAGAATTTTCAGCATCATCACTCACATTTTTCAGTGTCACAAGACCCTTCAGAAATCATTCTAATATGCTGATTTGGTGCTCAAGAAACATTTCTTATTATTATCAATGATCAAAACAATTGCTTAATATTTTTTTTTTGTGGAAACTGTGATACATTTAATAAAAACATTTTGCAACATAAATGTCTTTACTGTCAGTTGTGTAAGGAATAATTGAGGACGGGCCGTTGAATTCTTAGAAAATAATGCACACCCGAGGTGGTAATGCGGCCACGATGCGAAGTTACACTTCGGATGTGCATTATTTTCTAAGAATTCAGTGGCCCGGACTCAATTATTCCGCTTATACTACGGTTACCACACCTCACTGTTCCGTTGTTGTATTTCAAGACATTTGTCAGGTTTTTGTCCTTAAAACACTCTTGTATGTGGGACTAATTTCTTACGGATCGCATCCCAAGCCTCCGTTGCTAATTCCAAAACGTCATTTCAGAACTATAACAAAGGCTTGAGCCACTGATAGCAGAATAATGCCGTTGATACAGTTATTAGGGAATTTAAGCAGCAGCTGCTGATACAACGGCAACTGCGTTCTGGCGTTCTGTTGTGTATGCGCGAATTTAACTGCTACTTCTTGACGTTCTTTGCCGTAGTTGATAATACGTTATAGATTAGATAAGTAAATGTTATGTTTTATGATTATTTGACATTTTAATTCTATGTCATTTAATGCCAAACCATTCTCTTGCTTTTATTTAAATGTAGGCCTTTTACTATGTCAAATGATTAAATGATCCATTATGCCGTCCTCTTTGTTGTTGCTTAGCGATTTTTGCGTTCTTTAGCTACGGCAGTTGACAGTTTACTTCTGGTCGCTGTTGACGGAACGACTGTTGCTTAAAGTACCTATTAATACAGTTGAGAGAGAGAGAGAGAGAGAGAGAGAGAGAGAGAGAATAAGCAGCAAATGTGAATTAGCCTACCTGAGTCTGTACGTCTCTAATGGCAGCAGTGTCTCTACGAAACTATAAGTTTATCTACCTCAGGAACTGCACAGTTATTACCTCGATGGTGAGTCATGTATCTTTTAAGTTGCTAAATTATTTTACTGATTAATTCGTCAGAGCAGCGCTGACAAAACGTTTCTGTGCGAGTCCGTACTATACAGTAACGTTACGTGTGTAGCCTACATTTGAAAGAAAGAGAGAGAGCGCGAGAGAGTATGCGCTTTCAGGACACAATAGAACGTATTTTGTGGCAATAACCATGACAATAATTTCTCGTTTTCATCTTATTGTTTACTATATTTATTTGCTTGATTGGTGTCATTGTAGGTTGTTTCATTTGCGATTGTAGGCTGTACCTATTGAAATAACTGAAAATGTTTGGCGAAGTGATATGGAATTGTAATGCGGTCAAGACCAGCCTAGAACTACTTTAGCAGTGCGTTTCCCCGAAAATAATTGCACACCTTAGAACGTTGGTCAACCAATCAGATTCGAGCATTCAACTGCCCCGTAGTATAAGATCAATTTAATGCATCCTTGCTGAATAAAGCATTCATTTCTTTACATAATAATAATAATAATAATAATAAAAAAAATACTGACCCCAAACTTTTAAATGGTATATGTATACTTAAGATTCAGGACTATTTCTATGTCACTAATCAAATTAGTAAATTTGTGACTGATCATGTGACTCTTTGTACAGTACAGATGTTAACAAAATGCTCTTAAATATATGTTAAATTATGAGTGTATGTTTGAAAAAGAATGCTAATTATATATTCACACTAGTGGTCTCAGACTTTGTAGACCCAACTGTAGATCTACGAATATGGCATCTGTGCATTTTTATTTTTATTTTGGCATATAAAGTGCTAGTTTGGCCCAAAAAACAAAACAAAACAGATTATAACATCCTCCAATCACATAAAAAAAAAAAAAAGAAAAAAAAAAAAAGGTTGAGTCAAAAGATGGTGCAGCAAAGCCTTTCTCGGCACCTCAATCTTAGAAACAGACCTGAGCTTCAGTTCTCCATTTTCATTACCTTTAGAGCAGCAATGGAAATTTCAACTAGCATTCAACACCTTAGAGACTATGTACAAGCCTACATCTGTATTATAAAAGTAACAGTAGCTAAACTATAGGCAGTGCAATCTGGCTTTTTCGTAAAGTCATTGTGATAGTTTGTTTGTAAAGGTAATATTTATCTGTCCGCACTGGTTTCTGCAAGCCTATTATTCATAATGCCCAAGGCTCCGACCCCACCAGAGAATCCATTGTGCCTGTTTGTTGACCCGCCTGGCCGGGGATGGCCGTTGGCAGTTTCAGACAGTTGTTTCTGCATGATCGCCAAGTTGACCTTATTAGCCGCCAGGAAGTCTCTCATGGAGATCATCTCTCCAGACATCCTGCGTCCATCCGTCTCGCTATCATTCACTGCATCCGTGTCTATGGATATGTTACGAACACGTGTTCGGAGATGGCCCGGCATGACTGCATTCCTACGGGGCCGGAGAGGCCTCCCGGGACAGTGACGGCATGGTATCTTAAGCTTTTTCAGGAGCCAGTTGAGCACCTGTTTGATAACAATGGAAATGACATTGAATAGCGAGTAAATGCAGCAAACGCCCATTAAAATGAAGAAAAAATTGATGATTCGGTAGATGGTCTGGTTCTCGTAACTGGCCCGCTGGCTGCTGACCATATCCCCGAAACCAATAGTGCTGAATGCTACAAAGCAGAAGTACAGTGAATCCAAGTATCCCCATCCCTCGATTGAGGAGTACATGGCCGAAGCACAACAGGAAATGATTATTGCTGCCAAGCAAAGAATTAACATCACACAATACACCGAGGGCTTCCATCCTGAAAGACTGTCTTCGCGATTTAGCCTCGCATTGCTCGAGTCTTGTCTGCTGTCGTGAGGTAAAACTCCTTTGCGTCGCCGTTGGACTTCATGGCAGGACTTCAGCACAAAAGCCAACACGGTTATTATTCTTTCCAAGAACAGATTGAAAAATAAAATGGTGGCTGCACAGCCAATGAGGCCATAAAAGATCAGGAAGATTTTGCCACCAACTGTGGCAGGTGTGGTCATTCCAAACCCTGTAGGAAATATGAGAGGAAGAAATGTTAATTTATACCCATACATAACAGAATAAACAATATTTGCCACAGCCTGTTTATTGAGCTGAATCGCCACAAACTGTTTTCTTCTTCCTCAAAGCTGGAGAAGAAAGTGTTGCTATTGGTGACAGATCCTGAAACATCTCCCACCTTTCGCTTGTCACGCTGATTGAAATGCAAATAACAAGTGGATTGCATTATTATTCTCATAGATGTTTTCCCCCTGCACATAAAAGCCACCATTGAGAAGGACATTGTGAAGACAAGCACATCCTCAGCTCAGGTCTGAAGACTTTATCACATGAATTTCATAAGGTGCTCCATGGTGTAATTTGTTCACTGAGAAATGAAACCAAACCAAACTAAACAGTTAGATGAACTCCATTTGACAAATAGCAATACAATAAGCTACAAAGGTCTTCATGGTTTGGACAATGTTTGGCAATACAATGGCTTATAACTCTACAATAAAACAAGGTATCACCAAATACATGGTCTCATGTGATAGAAAACCTAGAAGAAAATAGATCATGTTTGGAGGTTCTTATGTAAAAACATTTGCTGAGAAAACCCCAGAAAACTTTATTGATTTATTTTGTTATTATTCATGCTTGACATGATAACTATTAGAAATGGCAGGTCATAAAATCCTATTTGGGCTTGTTTACAATCATGTCAAGTGCATCTTGGCCAAATTTTGTGTTGATATCTCAAAGCAATCAAACGTCATGGCACCATGGTAGCCCTTTTATCAAAAGTCCTAAAACCTCTCCATACAAGTTTTTTACTGAACATAGAACTACTTACATGTGTAAATGCCACAAAGCATAAAAATACTTATAATTACACAGAATATGAGTGATGACACTGTAAAACAGTGTCTAAATGGTCTAGACACATCGCCCATACCCGCCATGTTGGCGCAGCCATTTGCATGATAGATAACCGGTGTGGAGAGAAATCGAGCCCCCCCAGGAATCAGGTCTCCTTTAGGACCCGGAGTGATCCCATTGTTTCAACAGGCTTTTAATGGGTAGTATTTTTAGCACCTGATTATAATTCCTTCAAAATCATGTTATGATTTATATAATTTAAAATGCGTTATAATGACCATTAATGTCTTTTAAATTACATGGTTCATATACTAGTATATAACTGAAGCTATAGGTTGTGAAATCAAGCATTTCTCGTTCTTACTGTTTTTTAGTTAACTTATGTACAACCAATGCCCTTTTAAGACAAGTCATTTTACTCAGCGGCCATCTTTGAAATGCCTCTCGGGCATTCAAGTGCAGCTCCTTTCACTTTGAATGGGGAAACATCAAATTCTCCAAAACTGTTTGCCAAGCTTTCATATTTGAAATCACCAATTAAATCTAACAACAACTGTCTCATAAATTTTGTTTCTAAACGCTCAAATCATGACAAAAACTGTATTTTTCAGGATGGATCAAGCTAATGCGCATGCGCAATCCTAAATGCGCATCTCTTGTGTCTCATTTCAGAGGCGCGAGTCTGACTGATTCTATAGGAACCGGAGTTTCTAACGGCCGCTGCAGTGACGCGATGACTTTACCAATCGGTGATTGGCTCTTATTTAGAAGGCGGGACTTATTCCGCCATATAGAGGGTATGCATGTGACGTCACCGTCGACCGTTATGACTGCAGTTACGCCCACTGAGTGGCAAAAAGACTGGCAGCATTGGTTTTCAGCGTGAATGCCGCGAAAAACACACAAAACACATCCAAAACGGGAAAGAGCTTTGCGATTGACTACAAAGTGCTTTGACACAATATCTGAGGTATATTTTTACAGACTGCCAAAAGCTACAGAAAAAAGAAGCAAATGGATCGCTGCAATTCACAAAAACAACTGGACCTCAGGCAGAGAAACATGGATTTGCAGTTATCATTTTGTGTCGAAACGACTGGTTTTTGGGGTAAATTCATACCGTATATATTGTATTGTTATATATTGTGTTGACAACTCAACAATTAAATATTTATTATCTTATATTCTGCATAATCGGGTGCTTTTAAATAAACACTGACAAAAACTATACAAGTTTTAGGGCTGGACGATATGACAAAATATATAACACTGATATAATAAAATCATTTGAGAACTGAGATGTGCTGCGATCTTGTTGCTCAACTGACCGTCCCAGCATATTATAAGTAGCGGCTAATACACAATAAATGCAACATAACATCACAAACAAGTGTCATAACCTATTAAACGATTTCTTTCATATTGTTATAGACATTGTTTTCATATAATTTTATATCTTTTTATTTTACCGTGTGTATTTATGAAAATGAGTAGGCTAGCCTTTGTGTTACATGCTTTGTCAATGTTAAGATTCTTTTTTATATTCCAATAAAAATACTGCAGGCTTTCTTCAGGTTATCACTTTATTAAAATTAAGCAAAACAAACGGACAAATGTTTACTTTCACGAGCCGTCACATATATGCGAGCTTGTAGCGGGAATCTCATAAGTGAGAACAAGAACTTTAAAGCTTGCAGGCTTCCGTACGTCGACCGCCCGCAGCGTCTTCTGGGATTTTTAACGGTTCGATTCTCTCAAGTCTGCATTCGATGCATCCTCGAGATCAAGAACACATCCGGGTACTTTCATGCGTCCTCTGTTCTTGCGTTCTTGAGTATTGGAACTGAACTTAGACGGTTGATGATGACGTAGAGCAAGAACACAAGGACGCAAGATCGCTTAAGAATGACGCCAGTATATTAGCCTATATTAAATTATACGGAGGAAAGTAGGCCAACGCACACATCACTCGGTTTTCTCTGTCGAGCCGGAACCTCTTTATTTTATTGCATATTCATTTATGGATAACAGGGTATATACACGTGACGTGATAGTATGAGGGCACACGTTTAGTATTTGGTTGTGTTGTGAGTATTTAAAGCACATGTGTTGTCAAACTGAAGATGTTTTCTTAATTTGCTAGTGTAGTGCATACATGTGTTTACTTCAGTTGCGTTGAGCTTTCTCGGCCACTGTACAATACCCATCTGTGGCTGATCGATCGGAGCATCCCTAACACCTGTGCGTTTGTGTTTGTGAGGTTGTGGGTTCCCCTTTGGGAAATTTTCCAGTAATTAATGAGGAATACAGGCAAGGGGAACTGGGAAATTGTGTAAACACATCTTTCATTGCATTACTGTAATGTTCAATGCAGACAAACAGCATTTAATTAAGTTTGAATAGTAAGAAGAGAAAAAAAAACAAACAAACAAACAAACAAAAAACCAGTTCTTGTGGTGTTAGGTATGAAATTGTACCAGAAGCAAAGTTTTCAAAAGCTGTTTCAAGTTTCAGGTTAAGCCCAATATATTCACTTCAAAATCCTTCATAATAAATATAACTTGCTTATATATAAACAACTTTACACTTAAAGCCACATGCAGACAAAGTGACCTGCATCAGTAGTCTAATATCTCTCCTGCTGCTCAAGGTAACAATTTGCAACACTTTACATTAGTGTTCATGAGTGTTTCATATATAACTAAATTAAATGATTTCATTCATTTTTAATGAAACCAAATACAAATTGTATTTACATGTATCTCCACAAATAGATAAACATAAATACACAACATCATGAACACTAATGTAAAATGTGACCACAATTCCTGTGGTTGACTTGCATTAGTCAATAATGAATGATAGCTTTATTATTTTTTTTGTTGTTTGTGGATTCATTGATTAATTCAGGGACTATTTAAAGATTTTGGTCATAAGGTCACCATGTCCTCAATGAACTGTAGCCTATATATATATATCAATATATATATTTTATTTTATATTTTATTTTCTGGGAAGACAAGAAATAGCCCATTCACTGGATTAAAAAGTGACAACTCACAAAATTGTTCAATATTATATAAATGTGTTCAATATTAAATAAAATATAACTTAATAGTTATTGGCTTTAAATTTTACACAGAATATTATCATGCTACTTATAAATGTAAATAAATTGTAAATATAAATTATATTGTGAATGTAGGTATATTAATACATCTAAAACAACACATATTTTAGAATATTTCCTTAGTCAAGATATATTTAATGTTTTTGTCATTCTTACCGATGGTGGAAACGACAGTACCGACAAAATAAAAGGCTCCAGTAAAATCCCAGCGTGGTCTGAGCGTGTCCACCCGTATTCCTGCCATATTCGCTTCTTCATAATGTCTCAAGAACTTCTCCAGATCACTTTTGTTGAGATTGTACTTTTGGCTGAAAAGCTCAAACCTCTGTGCCCACCTT
Source organism: Mylopharyngodon piceus (assembly GCA_039654765.1). NCBI lineage: Eukaryota > Metazoa > Chordata > Actinopteri > Cypriniformes > Xenocyprididae > Mylopharyngodon > Mylopharyngodon piceus. The sequence continues at coordinate 22,821,137 of CM077449.1, forward strand.
TCCTTCGCCTGTTTCTCCTTGGGATGCTCCAGGGCTGAAAACACCGCGGCTCCGCACAAGAGATAGAGGATGATGAGGAGCAGTAACATTATGAACCTGGCATTATCTTCATTAACAGGACCACAACAGCACGCGCCTCTACATGCCATTATGTGACTACTGCTGGACAGGACTGGTAATAAAGTCTCCACATTTTACATTTAACGGTGGTGGGCATGCAACTGTAAGAAACTTCTTCGTCTTCCATTATTCTTAGGCTGCATGTACACCAAATGTACTGCATAAGAGCAATGATGGTGAGAAACGCTCATACCATCCTCTGAGAATGGATTTAGTGCCGGCTGAAATTTTGATAGATGAGATTGTGGGTGGATCTGGTAGTTCAGCTCTTCTCATGTGATGCATCTCACTGGGTCTCATCACAAAGCATGTTTCGTATGCCTTGTTTCAATGCACTTCAGTCGCTGGTACGTCCATCAGGTGGCTGCTTGCGCGAGTTATGGAAAAAATCTTAATATGCTACTGGATTAAAATACATGCGTTTTTGCATGAGCCAGACCTGCTAAACTCGGAAGAACTCTGGATGGAGACATTCACGATGTGCCTCAAGTTCAGTATAGACAAACCTAACAAGAAGTGCACGTTCCGTACGATTGCAAGAAACTCTCGGAGCCTCGACACATATGGCAAGCTATTTTAACAATTACACTTTAAAACAACTCTCTCTTTTTTTTTTTTTTTGCTTAATTTACTAGTATTTCTATTAAGAACTCCAATAGTTACTAGTAGGCCTGTCGTTTTCAAATTTACAACTACTACTTCAATTAGTCTAATACATTATTTGCTACTAGTCACAGTTCTGTTACTGGTAACAAATTGAATATATAAGATATCAACAGTGTGTATTCCAGTTGTACTACTAAATACTTGTTAGGTATTCACATTTATACTTTTTCAAAAAGTTAAAAATATTGTTTTAAATAGCACTAAACGGACACTAAAGAACACTAAAGTACAATACCGCAGCTAGGTTGCCAGCCACTTACTGTATTTTTACAGGACTACTACTGTAAACATTTGCCATTTATACTGTTATTACCAAATACAGTATCCTGCTTAAATATTATGTATATTACAGTATCAGCAATTCATTGCATTAATACAGGGGTATACTGTAATGTAATGTAGCCTACTGAATTTGTCATAAAATAATAAATATAATTTTTGTTAATCACTTTTGTTATTAAATTGTTACGGCAAAGGAAATGGAAAACAACAAAAAGCAGATAATGGCCTTTTATGAACACATAATCTGAAATGTCAACATTTAAAGGGGACCTATTATGCCCCATTTTACAAGATGTAAAATAAGTCTCTGATGTCCCCAGAGTGTGTATGTGAAGTTTTAGCTCAAAATACCCCACAGATCATTTTTTATAGCATGTTAAAATTGCCACTTTTTGGGGGTGAGCAAAAACACGCCATTTCAGTGTGTGCCCTTTAAATGCAAATGAGCTGCTGCGCTCGGCCTAAGAGGGCGGAGCTTCAAGAGCTGATTCTCTGGTGTCAGGATCAGTCAGGACACACAATGATGTCAGAAACTGCGAATATATGCTGCATGGAGATAGAACAGGTATAGTTTAGTTCAATTACGGTTATAACTAATATTGTCTTCTTCCACTATATTAGTACAAGCCTGTTGTACCGGACCCCATCCGAATGATGGCCAAAACTTTACAGATGAGTTTTATGATGTTTATTGTACTTCACACAAAAGATGAAGCGTCTGTTTTCACTCTAGAAAATCTCTGTAAGAGCTTAATAAAACACATTGCAAGTGTGCATTAAAATATTATCCATAAACTCTCTCTCTCTCTCCCTTGCATTATCATCAACATACACAGCGAATTACACAGAAACACTCGTTAAAACAGTAAACAAATATGTAAAGTCCTTATGCCTTTTCGGGTGGTGCTTAATAAACTGGTAAACTTTATATCCGTAAATCAACTTCAAAGAAGTGTTATAAAGTGCTCTCACCTTCATTACTGCCGTATCCAGTATCACTCTGGAGACTGTAAGCTGGATCACGAACAGTTTGTACTGATCTATCCTTGAGTAACAAAATGTTAGCACAACCTCGGTTTTGTATTGTCCCTTTGTATTGACATTTGTTCACAAAGCAGTCTGGTGTGAAATGATTCGCGCAGACATAAACGAATTTCGGTAGAGTTGAGGGAGCATTTTCTTCAAAATCAAAATGAATCCACCTCGTCTTCAGCGGCTTAGATTTAGGGAGTAAATTGAGAGAGCTATGTGGATTAATCCATCCAGCTACAGAACACCTAAAACGCTTGGGAAACATTCTCATCTTTGCAGTAATGGCGGACTGTACAACTCGCTGTGAACGCGCTCAGGGTGGTTCTATGTTAAAACGGCAGTGTCTGTCGACATTCGTGGGCGGGGCCTGTGGCTAATGTGACGTCACATTGCCAGGGATCTGGAAACGGCTTGTTCTGAGACACTGCTTATGATTTATGGGGATTAAAAAAAAAAGGAGTGGTTGGATTTTTATCATTATAGGGTGGTTGTGTACACACACTGCCAACACACATTTATAGCCAAAAAAGTAAATTTTGCATAATAGGTCCCCTTTAAAAACAATTAAAGTGCAGTTAACCGTTATCAATGAACAATACAGCAATCTTATTTACTTTTAACGTTCTTCCAAACATATTTTACAGTACTGCTCTTTTTCGCACAACATTGCCAGTCTTGGAAGTCGCTTTCCCTTTCTTGGTTCTTTAGTCATGTTTCAGGGTGCCTAAAAAGCAGAAAAGCAAAGAGAGAGAGAGAGAGAGAGAGAAAACAGTAGTGAATATATATATATGCATTTTCTAGCACCTTTGTGAACACAAGGACTATAACAGCTAAGCATGTGTTTGCAGTAATGTTATGTGTACTGTTATTCTTCAGAAAAGAAACAAACAAACAACAACAACAAAAAACAATTACCAAAACTTTTTCCAAAGCAGGTTGTAAGAATAATGGTATGTAACTTTTGGTATATGGTAACTTTTGCCAACATGAATCTTTGTGTTACTGCGTTTGCTCAGGACTACACAAAAGTGCGAAAATTTCCAAGGTCAAACCATTTGTGAAAAAGTAGAAATGCGAACAAATAGCTCCAGAAAAGATGGACTTACAGTATACTCTGACGAACAATCTTTTAACCGTCTTCTAACACTCCAATTTCCACTTATCCTCGTCACAGGCAGAAATGTTTTGATTACTCCGGCGAAAAGTGACTACTTCGTCTTCTCAAGTGTTCAAGTGTGTGAATAGCAGTTGGTGCTAGCTGCCTTTATAAAGCAGCACCAAACGCCAGTTCCACTGAATCGTTCTTCTTCAGACCGTTGACTTGTCTCCGTCTGAACAAACCCGAAATAGAAGTTCCTCGCCACAGAACAGCACCTCTACAGTGGACGGCATCACAAGCTGCTGTTGTCATGTGTCGCTCCGCTGCCGTGTTCTGGCGAGAAGACGTACAAGAAGCTGATCTCATGACCCGCTGTCAAAAGAGCTCACTGCAGCCACTGATTATATATTGTTCATCCAAAGCATCACTGAAATATTTTAATTTTTTGTTTATTTAAATTTTAATATTATTTAAATTATTCTCTAAATATTTAAATTATTCTCTCTTACTGTTATATTTTTCAATGATTCAACGGCATTACAAAGTGAAACTACCGCAGGTGTTTTTCATTGCACAATTTTCAATAATAAAAAAATCTTCCAATTTTTATAATATTTAGTGAAATGATTTGGTAGTCAGAGGGGGGGAAGGTGGCTTGACCTAAAAAACTTGAAATGAGTGAATCAATCCCATAATTCAACACCTCTACAGTATGATATTGTACTGCGAATGAAACGGGCTGAAAACAGAAAACTGCCGTATATTTACAGACATTCTACTGTTAGAAATTACCTGTAAATTTACAGTAAAGTTTTACAGTAGCAAATCTGGACTAATAAATATGTATTTGAACCATGAATAGTCACAAGTAAAAATGGAATAGGTGCGAGAGACAACTGTAATATACTAGTCGGAGCACTACATAAATTTAGATACTAGTTAGTTTCAAGGAATAAATGTAAAAACAGCTTGCCACATGATGTCTTCATGTCTATTCAATCCTCACACATGCAAGTATCACAAAACACATGACATCTGTAGCCTGATTGTGCATGCTTGATCAGTGATCAGACACAATAAATGCTAATGAATAGGCTACACGAAAATGTAAAATGCTCCTGTGAATGATTTGTAAAATGTTGTAGCGTGTCCATTGTAATGAATGGTTAACTCTACTAGGACAAATGAGTGAACTTGAGGAGAACTGTATTCATATACACACTAAATTCACCGTTATATCAGTTAGTGAAACAACTGTAAAAATGTCTAAGAGAAGTGAAGCTAGAAAACCTTAACTATGCGTTTAGCAACATGTGGACAATTATTAGTAATAGCAGGGATGTAATTGGAATAATTAACACAGCAGTCACTCATTCGAATGGTAAACATATAATGATCCTCATTGTTTCATCCAGATTGCTATGTTAGGTATTACTCTAATGATCCGGGATCAATACTAAAAGACCTTTTTAGAATGGAGGAGAGCTCTCTGATATTTATCTGATCAAAGTCTAAAACGGTTTTGACAAATGTCACAGATGGCTGTGCAAGAGATATACATAATTCAGTTCCCCAAAAATTGATTATTTCATTGTCATTACAATGTACAATAGAAACTCTACAAGCGACATACACTAGCTGCAACTTTTCTGTACAGACATGCTGGAGCAAAGGTCTAAGATAACCTTAAAATAATGCAGAATCACAATATTTGTTAATTATACAGCGAAAAAAAATGATGGGGGGCCACAGGGAATTCCTGTATCAATACAGAGCTGACTTCCAATGTTGCTAGGCAACATGACAATTTCAGGATAAGTAACGAACAGCACCAATTGTCCTGTATTTTGAACACATTCAATTCATCACTGATGCCGGGGGAGCACAGTCCTCCTAAACTTATTACTGCTTCACTGTAGCTGGGAATGAAAAAATCAATCCGCCCTTGGCGCTCACCCAGAATTCGTTTTAGGGGACATGTCCAAAATCAAACTTCTAAAAAAGCCCAATTTGAGATGTTTTCACCATTTAATTTAGTTCTCTTTTTATCTGAACTCTATTTGTTATACAACAAATCTGGCTGAAAATGGATTTGGAAATTTGCTTTTATTATTTTTTATAAATGGTACATGTTACTTGCTTGTGACGTTCCTGAATTGAGGTGTAAAGATGACTAAGTCAAAGCCATTGACGATGGTTGTTTCACTGAATAAAAACATTATTCGATTGCTATTTTCAACATACATTGGCTTTTAAGATAAGCATAAGTTCTTTCTGACACTGCTACTGAAAAATGTGAAAAAAGGATGTAAAATGTTATTTATTTGGCTTTTTTACAAAATGTTTATGATAAAGGCACAGCTGAACATCTCTATGGTTTCTATAACAACAAAACAAGATTAAAATACAGCATTAAGGGTGCACACTATTATGGTATATATATATATATATCTACCTTTGCTGTCAAAGGTTAAAGGGTGTCATTAAGGTTGCTAAATCCTCATAACGGCGAACTGAACAGATATGGAGCAGAGCGAGACACTGATGGTCTGATTTCCATATTAATTCCGTCTTTTGCAGATGATCCCAGCGGCTTGAACTGCTCAAGAAGGTACCCATACATTTCCATGAGTGTCTGGGGCTTGAGTGTATGGAATATTCCAGATCCAAGGCTGATCTGCAAGGAGAAGAAAACACAACTGAAATGCAACAGCATACATTATTTGTCTGACCTGCTCCATACAGAGTTCATGATACTTTGAGTCAGCCGATGCAGAATAACGTATTTGCTCTGGGCCAACAAAGATTCCCGGCATGGAAGAGAGAGTTCTGACCTCTCCCTCAAAGGTGATCTCCCTTGACACATACTTACCTGTGGCATAACCACTCTAGTGTGTGGACTGTATCGATATGAAGGATCATGCACACACTGTGTGGTTTACTTAATAATGAATTATAGGATATAGACTTCTAGAAAAGACGGTAGAACAGCAGTATCCATGGTAACCAGCTGACACAACTGGATTCAATCACAAAAACAACCCCGCAGTTAAAATGCCTCTAAAAAGCTCATGAAACAAAATGATGTGGCAAATGAGTCAAAAGCATTCATTGTTAAACAGCTTAGATAAAATACCTATGATATGAGAACATTAGATGTCCATAACTTGCAAAAAAATGTAACTGAGTCACTTATCTCTAAGGAGTTTTCATAGATAATTGGGTAAAATGCAGGGGCGTAAAATAGTCAATCTTCAAAAAGCTTCTATATTATATATATATGAAATGTTGGTTGCTACGTCACACATTTATTATCTCTCTCACACACTCACATATATATATTAGGGGTGGGAATCTTTTGGTACCTCACGATTCAATTCAAAATGATTCTTGAGGTCACAATTCGATCAATTTTTGATTCAATACATATGCATCGATTTGATTCTAGTTTACTGTTTTGTGTTACTTTTCCTGTTTTACTGTCGGTAAACAGTTTATTAGGTCTTGAAGAAAAAAAAACTACTGAATTAAACGTAAACTCAGTTTAGTCAACCCAGTATTATAAAACAAATGCCATTTAAGCTGACTGCAGTCATTACACACATGACTGGCAGTCTTCTGTAATAAAGCAAGGCATGCCATTTTATTTTGTTTTTGATATTAAAAATAGGAACAAAGAAGCAAATAACTAACAATAGGACAAATACAATAGAACATTTTTTTCTAAATTCTAAAAGTTTTTCAGGTACAGTAGCCTAGGTATATTTAACATAGTAAGAAATACTACAGAAATTGAATAATCAAATGTAAAATAAAATACTGTATAGTCTTCATGGTATTAATTAATTATAAATTGATTCATATTAAAGATACAAAAGTGAATCAGTCAAAAGCAGTGAGTGATTTTTTTATTAACATTAATGAAACAGACAACAACAGTTTATGAGGCTGCTGTCTCTTTAAGAATGAATGCACGGATCTAACATACTGTTACACATCCGATTTTCTCCTAATTCTTTATGTTTGCGTAGAACATAACAGACTGTGTTTACATGAATACTCCACACGATGTGCATTTTGACATAATTGTGTGTGTATTTGACCATGCAATAAGCTGTGAAAGAGAACTGAATTCAGAATTGCATGCATCTGGGAGGCGGCATCTGTGCTCGCGCTTCGGCTGTGTGTCCGTCAACCTGAGCACCGCATTGAGTCTTTTTTTCGTGGCTTATTCTGATTAATAACACTAACGTGCCAATAACTTTAAGTATTATTGCAAAGTAAAAAAAAATGTGAATGTGAATAGATTTTTCCTCCTCCCCAAATAAATAAATAAATAAATAAATAAATAAATAAATAAATAAATGTGTGTGTGTGTGTGTGTATATATATATATAAGGCCTGTCAATAGATTATAATTTTTAAGCGCGATTAATTGCGCACTTATCGTGAAATTAAGCATACACCATTTATCTTGTTAAACACGTCCATTTTGCCATCATTGCCTATATCCAGCAAAGTAAACCATCAGATTGAAGTGTGATTTTCACAAAACTGTATTTTTCAGCTTTTTTCAAGGTAAATTTAGGTGTCTTTCCAAAAAAGGACACTTGCAGACTCCAAATAACCAAATTATATGATTCCATATAATTCATACATTTATGTACACCAAAGCACCCATTAAAAAAAAAAAAAAAATTCACAGCAAAAACGTTTCAGAATTCACAGTGTATATAGTATGTGCAACAGCAAAGAGCTTGTTTACATTTTAGACAAGTCAAGTTGCGATACTAAACAGCAGGGATGTAACGATTCACTCAACTCATGATTCGATACGATTCATGATACTGGTTTCACAATTCGATTTTCTCACGATTTTCTCACTATTTTTTTTAACAAAATGAGATTTAAATGAGAGAGTGTCTTTTTATTATTTCTCAGACAAAATCCTGCATATTTCTTTGTGAAAATGAATTATCTTCATAAAACTAAATTGAAATTTTAAAACAGATCCTAAATCAAATAAATAAATGAATAAATAATACAAATAAAAGAAATCTCTTCATACGAGTACATGAACAAGATGTTTATTTGCTCTATTACAGGCTGAACTATCTGTAGCCATTTAAAATTAGAGGCAACCACTGCATTTTAATCACGAGCCCAACAAAGATGCTGCATACATGCAGCATGAGCAGTTTTTAATTTAAATTAGACTGTATACTTTTTAACATTTGAAGCAAAAACAGAATGTTCAGACTTTAGCTTTGTGAAATTATGCTACATAAAACTTCATAACAGCAGACGGGCTGCATGAGAACGCAAATACATAGTCTTGACAGCAGGTGGCGCTTATGGAACAGCGGCAATACAGCGCTTCCATGGTTAACGCTGTAAACTGTCCTAAAAGTACTTTAAAATGCATTGTACGGAAGTAAGATGAAAGGAAAATACCATCTAAACTTTTCTGAACCCAGTCAGCTCTCCTCAAATATACATTCATATAAACCCCCACCCCAAAATGTATCGCGATTCATTTAGCATCTCAACCGACTTGAATCGTCATGTTTTAATTGATTTTCAACCGGTTCCGGATGTATCGTTACATCCCTACTGAACAGGACCACATGGAGATGCCAAAAAAACCCTAAACCAACCGCCTTGACCTGCATATATTCTAAAGTACACAGCAACATACACAGGACAAATCCAAACATTATCCTGAAAGTGTGTGAAAACAACATGAATGTACTGAAACGTGTCTGTGCATAAATACATCAGTGCGTCGAGAGCACTCATATGATTTGTCTGCGCATCAATATAATGGACTCACAAGTGCTTCTGCACGTCACCGCAATCGTCTTTACTTTGATTGCAATCCTCATCCATAAAAACTTTCATAGCGAGACGCTGGTTTGCTTTATCCAGCCGAGAAACATATTTTTTATATTATCTGGCCATCGAAGCGGGAGGGCTCGCGCTCTTCAGAATGACAGAATATGACAGAGAGTTCGTGTTTTAAAGCGAAACAGACACTGGAATGAATAAGTCTCTCTGCCATCTCTGATATAATCAGCATGGACTTTTAAGATCATATAACTGCGTGACGTAAATTACGTTAATGACACAATTTCACATGCTTCAGTAATTTTTTTTTGCGTTAAATGCGTTAAATTATTTTAAAGCGTTAAGGAATTTAAATTAATCGCATGTGTTAACGTTGACAGCCCTAATAATATATATATATATATATATATATATATATATATATATATATATATATATATAGTATCTCACAGAAGTGAGTACACCCCTCACATTTTTGTAAATATTTTATTATATCTTTTCATGTGACAACACTGAAGAAATGACACTTTGCTACAATGTAGTGAGTGTACAGCTTGTATAACAGTGTAAATTTGCTGTCCCCTCAAAATAACTCAACACACAGCCATTAATGTCTAAACCGCTGGCCACAAAAGTGAGTACACCCCTAAGTGAAAATGTCCAAATTGGGCCCAAAGTGTCAATATTTTGTGTGGCCACCATTATTTTCCAGCACTGCCTTAACCCTCTTGGGCATGGAGTTCACCAGAGCTTCACAGGTTGCCACTGGAGTCCTCTTCCACTCCTCCATGACGACATCACAGAGCTGGTGTATGTTAGAGACCTTGCGCTCCTCCACCTTCCGTTTGAGGATGCCCCACAGATGCTCAATAGGGTTTAGGTACCCTCAGCTTCTTTAGCAAGGCAGTGGTCGTCTTGGAGGTGTGTTTGGGGTCGTTATCATGTTGGAATACTGCCCTGCGGCTCAGTCTCCGAAAGGGAGGGGATCATGCTCTGCTTCAGTATGTCACAGTACATGTTGGCATTCATGGTTCCCTCAATGAACTGTAGCTCCCCAGTGCCGGCAGCACTCATGCAGCCCCAGACCATGACACTCCCACCACCATGCTTGACTGTAGGCAAAACACACTTGTCTTTGTACTCCTCACCTGGTTGCCGCCACACACACTTGACACCATCTGAACCAAATAAGTTTATCTTGGTCTCATCAGACCACAGGACATGGTTCCAGTTATCCATGTCCTTAGTCTGCTTGTCTTCAGCAAACTGTTTGCGGGCTTTCTTGTGCATCATCTTTAGAAGAGGCTTCCTTCTGGGACGACAGCCATGCAGACCAATTTGATGCAGTGTGCGGCGTATGGTCTGAGCACTGACAGGCTGACCCCCCACCCCTTCAACCTCTGCAGCAATGCTGGCAGCACTCATACGTCTATTTCCCAAACACAACCTCTGGATATGACGCTGAGCACGTGCACTCAACTTCTTTGGTCGACCATGGCGAGGCCTGTTCTGAGTGGAACCTGTCCTGTTAAACCGCTGTATGGTCTTGGCCACCGTGCTGCAGCTCAGTTTCAGGGTCTTGGCAATCTTCTTATAGCCTACGCCATCTTTATGTAGAGCAACAATTCTTTTTTTCAGATCCTCAGAGAGTTCTTTGCCATGAGGTGCCATGTTCAACTTCCAGTGACCAGTATGAGAGAGTGAGAGCGATAACACCAAATTTAACACACCTGCTTCCCATTTGCACCTGAGACCTTGTAACACTAACGAGTCACATGACACCGGGGAGAGAAAATGGCTAATTGGGCCCAATTTGGACATTTTTACTTAGGGGTGTACTCACTTTTGTGGCCAGCGGTTTAGACATTAATGGCTGTGTGTTGAGTTATTTTGAGGGGACGGCAAATTTACACTGTTGTACAAGCTGTAAGTGTCATTTCTTCAGTGTTGTCACATGAAAAGATATAATAAAATATTTACAAAAATGTGAGGGGTGTACTCACTTCTGTGAGATACTGTATATATAATTTTTATGTCGTATGGCCTCCTTTGGCCTTGATAACAGCTTGCATTCTTGCTGGCATTGTTTTTATGTACTTTTTACAGTCTCTTTTGTTATTGACCTCCAAATAGTTTCTAGTTATTCCCAAGACTTGCTTTTGATGAAACTTTTGTGCGAGCTATCTTTGAATCCATTAAATCCCAATCACAATTATATTTTAGCATTAGAAACACTACTGTGACTAAAGAGCTTACACATACTGGTGTGGATTAACTATAACAGAAACATAAAAAATGATTTTGGTAATCACCAATTCTGTTAGTTTAGGGCAGTTTAGGGCAGATGTGACACAAACCTTACATTAACTGGTGGTCTAATAAATTTGTTAAGCACTATACATATATATATATATATATATATATATATATATATAGTTATAAATATGGATATTTTCTCACAAAATTGCATCGCTTCGTTTCAGAATTATTAACCCTCTGGAGCCATATGGATTACTTTTATGATGGATGAATGCGCTTTCAAAATCTCGGTTACTATTCACTCCCATTATAAAGCTTGGAAGAGCCAGAATATTTTTTAATATAACTCCAATTGTGTTTGGCTGAAAGAAGAAAGTCCTATATACCTTGAATGGCTTGAGGGTGAGTAAATTGTGGGAAAATTAAACTAACCCTTTAACACTTGGGGTTGGGGATTTGAACAAACCCCTAACTTCAAGTATGAGCAATAGCAATAGAGAGGATTGCCTTAGCAACAACCACTAAATTATTTAATTACAATAATTTCTAGGACTTTCAATGATGACAGTTTTTGCTTCTAACAGCAGGAACAAACAGCAGTAGGGCTACACAAACATTCACATCCAGGCTTAATTGTTGCCTGGAACGGCACCAATATATGTGAAGAGGAAGTGAAGCAAAACTAATCATAACCATCTACGGTCTTTTCAGCAGAATGGGTGCATAAAAATGGCACGCAATTTACCGAAATGATCATCAGTGAAAATAAACAAGGACGACAAGCTTCTGAACTGATCTGACCTTATATAGATTTAACATTAAAAAAGTATTTATAAAGAACAACCTCATATGTTTGGAAGGAATAGTTCTTCTAAAAATGAAAATTACCCAGTATAAACTAAACTTACTTTATAGTTACCATTCATAATATGGAAACTTGCAGCTTCTGCTATAAATTTCTCCCAAAAAACATGAGGATAAGTGGATGACAGATTTTCATTTTTTTGAGTCAACTTTTGGTATAAATGCACAAGAGAAGATCTGAAGCAGCACTCAATAGTCTCCTCACTGAATTAAAGAACTAGAGAGAGAACTGAGAATAAGCCTGTTTGAAGAGCAGAGGGAGATGAGAAGTTCTGAGATGATTTGCAGGAAAATGAAACCAATCTCTTCTCATCACTGAGCATAAGCAGCAGCAGCCGGGTTAGAAACAGAAATGTATCAAGTTTGTCTTAATATAGAGGTGCAGGTATTCTTAGAGGTGTAAGTTTAAGCCTGTCACGAGGTTCAGTCTGTATTAATATCACAGGTGTTGACAGCAGGGGCTGAGATGAAATGAACTGTGAGAGTGAGCATGACGGATGCTCTTATTAAAGAAACTATAAATCACTAACATATCACCTGCAACCTAGAAGAGATTTCATACTTTAAAAACTTCTTTTAGACAGAAACTAATGATAAAAATTAAGTGAGCACTTTATAATTAAGAAATTCACTCATTTAAAATGACACATTCCACTAAAAACAAAAACCCCCAAAACAAATAGAAATCATACTTTCATGACAATTAAGCATGTTTTGCCTCCCAAATCCTCATTACTGTAATGTATAATATATATATCAACATAATACAAAGATTTTTCTTATTTAAATTAGCATAAATTAGACAATGAAACTATACTATGATAATATACAATTTAAATAATGTATATTTTGAATTGCACATAAGAATGAGATTTTTTTGCATTACAATAATGACAATACAATACTGAGGTGGAAATGTACTCAACTGTTATGAAAATGTCACAATGCAAATATAAATATCTTTAAGCAAAATATATATTCTCTCATTTATTTCCGTTGAGTTTTGAGTGAAATATGACCTGAACATCATATTAACAGGTCCTCAAAAGTTTTTTTTTTCCCCCCTTATATGAGAAATAGCTCTTTTTGAATGTTCAAATTAAAATTTTAAAATGGATTAGTTTGGATCTTGCATTCAAAACGATTACTTCAACTCCATGCTGGTGACCTGGCAAGTGCAGCATCTAACAGAAAAAACACTCAAGACAAGATCATTTCCCAGCGAATGGCTACGCAAAATCGGAATCAAGTGCAAAAGAAAATCTCTTTACCTCGGTTAAACATTTTCATGTATTTCCTTTAGTCTGAAGAATGCCAGGTATGGAAGAGCTGTTGCCATGGTGCATGCAGGGAAGTTTGCAATTGCGCATTTGCTTTGTAAAGCCCAGGGTTATCTGTCTGTTTCCTAAAAGCTTTAATTATAGGTCTTAAATGGCCTTCTGGGTATTATGTAGTCTGCTGTACAGTGGGGGGGTGCACAATCGTAACGCTTTGGGAGACGCGAAGAGGCAGAAACACTTGTGTGACTCCATTACAGTTAACTGTTACAGGAATAGTTATGTAAACCAATGACATTGGAATAGATCCAGTGAGAAATATTACACCAATGAGTGTCAACAAGTGTCAAAAAAATGTTTTCACTTCCTTTAATCCCTCCCTATTCTAGCTTATGCTACTCTAAGCAATGTCTGAAACTTTTATTGTGAACACTTTTTGTGTCCATTTGCCTCTTCACGATGAATCGCTTGTTGTATTCCTCACTTGTAAGTTGCTTTGGATAAAAGCGTCTGCAAAATGAATAAATGTAAATGTAAATGTAAACAAGGGCAGTGACACGACACATTTGATTTGACTGAATAAGCAATCATTGGTAGGAAATAAAGTGCCTCTATTAGGAGTAGAGACAAGACTCTGCGAAAGGCCTTGGTGGAAATAACTTATCTGAGCTTTCAATGAGCGCTGTTTGTCCTGGCCATGACCCTTCGAAAGGGAGACTGGAGACGCATGGGTACAGTTCTATCCTCCACCTGCGGCCATTTCCTTTGCTTAATTTTTTTCCTATTACAGGGGTTTTCAAACTGTGGGTCGCAACCCATTTGTCCGTCGCAGAGTGGGAAAAGGTGGGTCGCGTAAAGTCATTTGGCTGCAGCTAAATTTACGTTTCAGTGAATGACACACAAACAGTTTGGTCTAGGGTTGCACCAACGTTAAATAGATATCTCGATATTGCTTAGTGCAATTTTTGAATAGCAAAGGCTGTGATTTAATTATATAAATATATGAATAATGTGTTTCATGAAGCGCACAAATTGTGATAGCACTTTTCAGCGTCTCAGGCAGGTGGGTTCATTAAGCGTACGCATTAATAACAGAGAAGAAACTTGTTCATTCCAATCACTGCACTGTTTTCTGCATGAGATCACATTACACAGGAGAATTCAAATGTCACAAAAGTCTGATTCAGGTCTGGGCTGTGTTTCTCAAAAGCATTGTGAGCTAAGATGATCGTAGAGACCATTGGTGGCAATGGTTCTACGATCTACTTGGCCTACGATGCTTTTGGGAAACATTCATCTCTGTTGTCTGTTTAACTCATGCTGTTGTCTTTCAGAGGTATGATCATAAGAGTGCTTTGTTTGCATTCCACCACGTGCATTTGGCTATACCAACACTTAATGAAAATATGTACAGTGCACAGCATAAATGAGTACACCCCCTCTGAAACTTCCGAAAGTCAGCAATTACTCAATTACTTAGAAGACATGTTAGGGTTCTTTAGAGATATAATGTTCCAGCAAGTCTTACCAAAGAAGCATGTCAAAATTAATCAGGAAAATAAGATTTTCTTATCAAGGTGATAAAATGTTGTGTAGCAAAAATAAGTACACCCTCCTAAAAGTTACTAAATAAAATGAAATAAAATTTTTTCTGGTGTAAGTTTAAGGCAATGTTTGATCAACAGGTAAGTATGTTGAACCAAAACACTTAAAGAGAAGTCATTTCGCGACAATTAAAAGTGTTATGTAGCCCACTGAATCATTCTCAGACTTAATGCTGACAACAATGGAATCACTTGGGAGATAATTGCCAGGAGACTTATTTCTTAGCACAAAAGAGGACAGTGGTACAAGAGGATTACCAAATCATTGTTTTAAGTGTAAAAATATAGCAAAAGTAACAGAAATTCAAAAACAATAGACTTGTGACAAGGCCTCTGAAATAATCAGGCCTTCATTTTAAGCTTTCATTTAGTGATGAGGGATTTTTTTTTGCTAGACAAAGAGCAGGATAAATACCAAGCAAGTGTCTCAGAGCCAGCAAAAGCTATGAAAAGAGTGACTGTTTATCTCACAGAGTAAGATGCAGCCTGCAAAATTGACATGCATGGTTGTTGTTCTCACTGGAACTACCTACTGTAGCCAAAGCACAATAAAGTCAGTTAGCCATTTCCAAAGCCCATATTTACAAAATATAGATTCTGGGAATCAATACTCTGGTCTCATGAGACCAAATCAATCATTTTGGATCTAACAGCATCCAAAATGTTATGGTGTTGCTAGAGGAGGAGTACAGTGAGAAGTGCCTGGTTCCCACAGTAAAGTTCAGTGGTAGTAAAGCTCTTATATAGGGATGTATGAGTGCTGAAGGTGTGCGGGAGTTGTGCTTTATCAATGCTGTCATGAATTCACACACCACTGTATAATTTAATACACAAACTTGAAACAGAAGATGTTACCCTTTCCTCATTCCCTGCATTGTTGGACATTTTTTCAACATGACAATGAGGATATGCATTCTCCCAAGGTGAAAAACCTTCTGTGGACATGTATTGCATTCAATCTTAACACTCTTGAGCACCTGTGGGGGATTCTGTAGAGACGAGTTGAGCAACACTCCCCATTAAAGATCAGGGCATTTAAGGAGCTCATCATCCAGGAGTTAAACAGGACAGATAAATATCCTGACGCATCCAAGCTTTATAATGGCAGTGAACAAGGGTCACGAGTATGAGCTGAAGAAAGTGCTTCCATCCACATCCATCCATCATAAACGTGTACTCCACATGGCTCTGGAGGGTTAATAAAGGCCTTCTGAAGTGAAGCGATGCGTTTGTGTAAAAAAAATATCCATATTTAACAAGTTATCAAGTAAAATATCTAGCTTCCGCCAAATTGCCTTCTATTTTCAACGTACAAAGAAAGTGTAAAACTCTTGCAGTTCACAAAGCTTACGCTACGTTCTACGCCTTCCCTATTCAACTTATGGAAAAAGTGTAACTGACGCGACGCCAGTTTACACTTTCTTCGAACTTCAGTACGGAAGGCGGTCTGGTGGAAGCTAGATCTTTTACTTCATAACTTGTTTTGGATATTTTTTTTACACAAACGAATCACTTTGCTTCAGAAAGCCTTTATTAACCCCCCGGAGCCGTGTGGAGTACACGTTTATGATGGATGGATGTGGATGGAAGCAATTTATTCAGCTTCATACTCGTGACCCCTGTTCACTGCCATTATAAAGCTCGGATGTGTCAGGATATTTATTAAAATATGCAACTGTGTTCATCAGAAAGAAGAAAGTCATATACACCTAGGATGGCTTGAGGGTGAGTAAATCATGGGGTAATTTTCATTTGAAAGTGAACTAATCCTTTAAAATTATTTTGGTGGGTACAGTGAGATACAGTAGATTATAGTACAGTAGATTTGACAGATTGCCTGCTGAAGAAACCCGCTTAAACCAGTGGTTTGCTGCTCTTAGCTGGTCTCCCAGCCTGATTAGGCTGGTCTGTTATTTGGTTTCAAAGGGGTCCTGTGCAGATTTCAGTTGGTTAAGCTGGGAAGACCAGCTGCCTGTCAAGCCAAACCAGCAAAACACCTGCTTGGCCAGACTGGGAGACAAACACAAACATTTACTGCTAATAAAAACCATCACAACCACACTGACACATAATCAGTGCAGAAACCCCAGCTCACTCAACATACTGAGAAGACAGCCCATTTTTCCTCTTGATCTGCAGGCCACGCCCACTCATTCCACTTTATGGTTGAAGCCTCTGTTATCAAAAGACCTACGCTGCCATGGAAACCGCAGAGAGCTTCTGCCTCAGTTCATAAACTGATGACACCCATGGTTTCAATAGTACCATCGATTGCTGCCTCCATTTTCTCACCATGATTAAAGGTCGTCAAACTGACGTGTCAGGGGCAGGGCCCATAGAACTGTTATTTTCATTTACAAAAGAATGTGGCACTGATGATTGGTGGATTTTCTCTGCAATTATAGGGTCGAACAATCAAACGGTCTTTGACAGAGACTGACATAAGTACTAGCGATTCCTGACGTAATCAGTGGTGTGTCAGATAGCTGAGACACAGAAACAAAATAAAATAATCATATAAGCAATCTCAAAACGGAGAAAAAAAATGAAATGACAGAGAATCACATGTTTGGTCTGTCCAGTATGCTCTACTTACAACATCAGGTGCCATGACAACATCAGGTGGTTTATTTTTCGCTGTAATTTTAAGTTTGTCCCGCAAGTCATGGTTAAATATCATGGCACTTCAAACAAAGGAATGGCATTTCTTGCACCTTTTCATAAGAGCTTGGGTATAAAAAAAAATGGAGATAAGTATGAAAGGACATACTGTGCTTTCCCCAGAACTGGATTTGGACTGAAATATATTTTCCATTACACAATAATTGCATAAATATAAGTCCTGATAAATAATTATGCTGAAAATAAAATGATCCTAATATTCTAAAATACTTAATTATTTTAACATTATCTAACATAATTTTAAATGTTGTAACACCAGATGCACTGTTTTCACACCAATATTAATGTTAAATCTCTTTCTTTTTTTACAGCAGCACAAAGCTGCATGCGTTAAATGTAAAAATAGTGAAATTTCCCTGTAAGCTTCCTGCCTCTGAATCAGTGTTCCACAGTAGTCTCAGCCACAAAACACTATTAATTGCAGAGCAGATGATAATGAGTTCATTTAGTGTCATCAGCATGTCCTGCAGTCTATAGTTTGGGTTCGTCTGCAATTATGCTGTCATTCAAAACAATGCACAATTTTACTGAAGTGTCATATAATTGACTCATGACCAAAATGCTTATTTACATTAAATGGCAGGCTGTTCGTTTATGCATTTTGGCATATGGGTAGCTGACAATTAACATATGGGTAGGTGACAACCTTTTTTTCTTCAAAATCAAGATGTTGAAATTTCATATATACATTACTGTTCAAAACTTCAGGGTTTTTTAATGTTTTTGGAGTGGAGGCAGAGCTAATTTGCATATTCATAGGTCTGCATATAATAAATGAGGCAAGGGTGTAGAGTTACATTCAAGCTATTTTAAGGCATGAAGATTTTTTTTTTTTTTTCCTCCACAGGAAAAAACGTATATGTCATTTTGGCAATTAAATATTAGTTTTAAGGGATAAAATTATTGACTACAGGGGGACTTTAAAGGTCTCTGCACACTGAAGGTCTTTACACACCGAGTCCGAAATTCACGTCCGAAATTTTTGCACGTTAAAAAATAAATACGACCTCACGTTGTGTCAATCACGTCAATTACTCAGGGTTATACCCAATATTTCCTCTTTCTTCTTCTCTTTTTAAGAAGAGAGAGGACAACTAAATCATGCTCACTGCTTGAAGACTCCATTTTGTATTGTTTTGCGAATTTTTTCGCAACGGATTCATTAACACGCATCGGACTCAGTGTGCAAGGTCTCTGTGCGTGACGAATTTTTAGGATCACAAATACGAAAAAACGCATACGAAAATTTCGGACTCAGTGTGCAAAGGCCTCGAGACCGAAATTCGTGTCTGAAATTTTCGCACATTAAAAAATAAATACGACCTCACGTTGTGTCAATCATATTTACACACTGCCTCCGAAACTTTCGTCCGTCATAAAAAAAAATTCGGATCGGGTTCAATTTTCTGCGTTTTTCGCATCCGTAGCAAGCATTTTGAGAGGTGTTTTGACAATTCAGAGACACCGTACAAGCGAATGCCAAAATCCAGAATGGCATCCGACAAGTTAATCACTTTGTCTTGCAGCACAAACAAAGTGCAGAATACAAAGAGACAGATTGTGCCAGTATCGCTAACAAAGCATCAGATCAAACTGAGCCACTGACATCTTGAAGTAAACTTTGAAGTGCTCGGGATAATCCCACAGCTCCTTGATAAGGAGGTGGAACTCTCCTTCCTCTCTTCGCAATCTCAGAACTGAATGGACCCAATATATATTTCTTCTTTCTTTTTTATCTTTTTAAGAGGACAACAAAATCATCCTGACTGCTTGAAGACTCCATTTTGTATTGTTTTGTGATTTTTTTCGCAACGGATTAATTAATACGCATCGGACTCAGTGTGGTTTCTGTGCGTGGATATTTTTAGGATAACGAAAACGAAAAAACGCATACAAAAATTTCGGACTCTGCGCAAAGACCTTTAGAAACATTTCTTATTACTGTCAATGTTGAAAACAGTTGTGCAGCTTGATATTTTAGAGGAAACTGTACTACATTTTTAGGTTTCTTTTGATGAACAGAAAGCTCAAAAGAAAAATATTTATTCAAAATATAAATCTTTATAAATTATAATTATTAATGTCTTTACTGTCCCTTTTGATCTATTTAATGCATCTTTGAATAAAACAAAAAGTGTATAAAAATATACAAACTAAACAACCTCATTAATCTACTAGTGGGTAGCACGTCACACCACTGGACACTGCTGAAATGTCATGAAACTTTATTGAAGTCAGCTATCCATGTTTATATCCAAATTTGTAGTTGGACAATCAATCAATTAATCATTTTTTTTTTTTTTTTAAATGCTTTCGTAAATGAGAACATGAGAGAACTTGGAGGCCAGCAAATGACATGTTTCCTCATTATCAATTCTATTTGATGGCTCAGAGGACAGCACTGTGCAGCAAATGAAATGGCTATTAATTGAGCCATGCACACCTCTTGTGCTTCACTGCTGTCAGCAATTAAAATAAGCACTTCACTATTGTGCGTAGCTGTCTTTAAACACCTCGCTCATCACATACTGTGATGTGCACTCGAGATACACACTTATTCATTATGCGAAGGGCTGCCATAATTAAGCAGAATGTAAGCGAGCTTGCGTTTGAGTGAAAGGGCAAACTAAGACACTTGTATCAAAATAATTTATTTATTTAGCTTGGATCCTGGCCTGTCCAGACAGCAACCTTTCATTTGCTGTTTTGCGTTGTGCAATTAATATCTACAGAGTGTTTCCTGAGAAATCATTTGAACTCTGAATTTCAAAGTAAAGGTTAACCTTTCGTCAAGCGAGGATTCAGTGTACTTCGCATTAAGCAAACCTTTAAACGTTCATGCAAATGCCTCACTGAAGTGTAAAGGCGTCATTTTAAGTATGTGTGGTTTCTTTTTAGGGTTCAGAAGGGTTCATCTCTGACATTTTAATGAAGTTTGAAACTATGATGAATCTTAGTTGAGTTACTTTTGGGAAATTACGCAATGTTCAGTCTCACCTTTGCTTGAGTAACGCTGAGGTGGGAGGTCAAAGGGCACAGGGAAGCCCTTGGAGGAGCTGGAGCCCGGAAACACATTCTTCTCCACAGGAAATGAACTCATGTTCTAAAGACAAAAAAAAGCATATGAAATGTATTAATGCCCAATAGGAATGTGCAAATCTATGTATGTTTGAAATCAACCAGTCTGTGTCTGATATTCAACATATAAATGGAAATTATCAACAGATTAATAACAGAAACACTGCAAGAGATGCTGCATCTCATAATTCATAATTTTTAAAGTACTGCTGAAAAACAGAATTACACCGTGTCCTAACCAGACGCGATGCGATAAGATTCCAGCGAGGAGCAATCTGACTGTCCACACTAGATGCGATGTGACAATGAGAAGCGATAAAAATCAATCAAAAACCACAGCCAATCAGAATTGTTTTAATAAAAATAAATTCATAATAAACATTAAATATAAAAAGTATTATTTATTATAATTACTAATGCCTACAGATTTAGTTAAGAATGATCTAGCATGCTACAAAAAAAACAAAAACAAAAAAAAAAAAAAAAATCACACAAAAACAAAATAATGATAATTCTGAGGTAATATGGCAACAATTTCAGAAAATGATGTATAAAAATGAAAGAACCAGTGCATTATTCACATTGTCCAAAAAACAAAACAAAAAAGGCTGGCAAAGAAAGAAAAAAAGACCAATCCCATTGAAAGTCCCATTTATTTTAACCCCATCTGAATAGACCTAAAGATATGCCATGACTCCCATAAACTCAGATGATGGAGATAACATATCACAAAAGTGAGAATGAGAATGTGTGCATTTACTCATTCTGTTTTCTGTAGAAAAAGTCAGAGGGGAGCAGGGCTGTTCTGAGGGAAGCTTAACTCTCATTTGTGTGGTGGGCATGAAGATGGAGGGGGCTAGATAGATTTAAAGGGCAGTGGGGAATATATCACCCAGACTCAGACAGCCGAAGCTTTCACAAAGCCCAGAGAGTGCAGGGAGCACTGTCCTGCTATTTGTGAACAAAAACAGGAAGCAACCGAGAACCTCATTGTAAAAAGTGGGACACAGGTAATTCTAAATATAAAAGGCATCTGGAGAAGGTTAGCAAGGTTTTTACAACATTAAGGACTGTTAACCATTGAGATGAATTAGTGTTGGGCGATACTCTGCATAACACGATATTATCGTGGGGATTCTTTTTTACTTTTCATTTATTTGATTATTAATTTACTACTTTATTTAGTCATTTATTTAATTATTTACTTGCTTTTATTATCATGGCAAATGACATGCACAAAATGTGAATCGTTGTCCATCATTTTGCAAGCAATGATGAAGTTGATGATGAAAAATATCACGTTGAAATATTTGGAAATATTTTAAATTTTAAAACATTAAGGTGAGCCATTGGACAACACACAAGCAACGTACAAACTTTAAGTTATGCTGGTGAAGAAGTCTCAAACACTCGCTGTGTCTAAAATCGAATACTTCCCTACTATATAGTATGTGAAAAACAGTACGCCAAAAGAGTAGTATGTCCGAATACACAGTATTTGAAAAACAGTAGGTGAAAAGTCCCCGGATGACCTACTACTTCTGTTGAGATTCTAAGGTGCACATTCGTTGGACACTTTACTATCCCATGAGGCCGCGGGAGGGGATTTATGAATGGCAGTGAAGCGACGCAACTGATGCTGGTAGGTCACATGACAGTAACAACATGGCGGATGTAGTACATCCAAATTTCATTCATACTACCCATATTCACACTATTTAGAGCATACTTTTCGCAAAGTAAAGTCGCAAAGTAAATTCAAAATCAAATGTAGCATCTACTCAGACAGTACTCAATTTCGGATGCAGCATCAGTCAATTATTCACTACAGAAAGTGAAAGCTTTTGGCATCTAACACTGCATTAATAGTGCATTTTCTCTCAGAGATGACAAGAGATGAATCTATTTCAACATATGCTGATAAATGGTATATAGCTCTCTTAAAGGGTTAGTTTACCCAAAAATTAAAATTCTGTCATTACTCACTCACCCTCATGTCATTCCAAACCCATAAGATTTTCGTTCATCTTCAGAATACAAATGAAGATCTTTTTGATGAAATCTGAGAGATTTCTGTCCCTCCATAGACAGCCTATGCAACTGACTCTTTGACGCTTCAAAAAGTTCATAAAGAGATCGTAAAACTAATCCATATGAATTTAAAGGTTTAGTCCAAATTTTCTAAAGAGACTCGATCGCTTTTTATGATGAACAGATTTAATTTAGGCCTTTACTCACATATAAACATTGATCAGCGAACATAAGCAGAAGCTCAACCTAACCTGGATGAACAAACCTCTTCCGGAAGCTCAAACGTGCTGCATAACCAATGAGGTTCATTCTCGTGTGTTATTATTTAGCCTAATACGAAAGACGACATTCATTGGAAATGTTAAATCCTCTTTGTATCGCCAATAGCTGGTACTTTTGACAATATCTCTGGCTATCGTCGATACACAATATCATTGTCTTTCGGCACAAGATACATTTCATTTAATGATGGCTTTACTCTAAAGTCCCTCTTTCTAAAGACCACTTTAGCCTGATTAGCATCACAACCATCATCATAGCTATACTCAGACAAAACTATCCCAAACAAAAGTCAATATGCAGCCCTCTTAAGTTCAAATTAAAGAAATATCACATATGAGGAGAAACACTATTAATGAGAAGGCAAAAAAAAAATGTTACATATTTTTCTAAACTGAATGCATTAAAATTGACTGCACTAGACTTCATGAAGCAAATTTTATTTAGGAGCAAAACCGTCAAAACTGAAAAAAGCACCCCGCCCCCCAATTATTTAATCAATGACACTCCGTATAGCTATGTAGGCTTCTGAGACTTTATAAAGTCCTTCATAACCTTCAAACTTATAGTTAAATCTCAGCTGTCACAAATAACACTGATAAACTGTGCTTCTTGTGTAACTGATAAATGTGTCTTGTGTAGAGACATTGAGGTTAATGTGGTCTTGAGTAACATGAGGGTGTTAATAATTGAGTGATTTATCTGCATTTCTGCTCAATCAGCAGCAGGCAGACATATTGACAGAGTCTAAGTGTACTTAATTGTTGTAGCACTAACAAAAACATCACATTTCTCACTACTTGCTTTCTTCTTATGCTTTTCACTACTATCTTCAGTAGAATGTCTGCCAAATCCAGCTGTTCAGTTTAGCCTTAGCTGCTTTTGGTTGCACTTATAAACAATTACTAATTGTGGTTCAAGAGGATGACATTTTAAGAGTACATTTCCAATTGGATCAGTGCTTAAGTGGTTAACCAGGATTATTAGGGGTTGTTTTTTAACCACAGAATATAAATTTAACTCATCCAACAGTTTGTAAAAGCAAACAAAACAAAAATTAATCGAAACAACACTAAACAGAACATAGCATCTCTTGGAGATACATACATATGGGTTAGGGTCCCTTACACACACACACACAGAGAGAGAGAGAGAGAGAGATACAAGTACAGATGTAATATAACAATTTCTGCACTTTGAAGCCTACTCGAAGCTTTATAAAGTTATTTCAATTCTTAGTGCATGTAAGTGCATCTCAATCTCAGTTCATGTTATACTGAAAATTCATTTCCTTCTAAATTTCTGTAATGGCCTTGACTGCTTGGAGGAACTAGTAATGCAGCAATATACATGAATACTAAATCAGAAAAATGGACAAAATGATGAAATCCTGTATTTAGGACAGCATGACTCATCAACTGCGTCCTCACTTCAGGATCATACTTTGTAAACTCTACTAGCTTGATTGGTGCTAGACAAGGACAAGGGCAAGTTTGGCTCACTAACAATCCCTGGTTCTTATAGGTGTGTGTCAACACAGCATGACTAATTCCAAAACATCATGGTGTCCTAAGAACATTGATGTCAAAGGTGTTTCGTCAAGACAAAAAAACAAAACAAAATGCAATTTGTACTTTCATGATCTTGAACAGTCTGATCTCAGATGTTCTTAAACAAGAGAACTTTAATTAAAGCACCACACTGTGGCAAACAAAAAATGTGACTCATTATGAAAATTATGGAGCATGACCTCTACAGTTGTAAAAATAACTTCAAAAGTCAACATGCAGCCTAATTTGTGACTTAAGCCAGAAACCAAGTAAGATCATGTGTATTAAATGCAAATATAATGCCCAAAAAGCATGCTAAGCAAAAAATATTGGACAACCTAAAAAATAGCTAATTATGGGTCCATTATAATTTAACAAAACTTGCTTAATGTCTGTGAGTTACTCAAAAAAAGACCTCTAGCAAGAACTAACCATGACATAAAACTGTTCAACTAAAACAAAGAGGCTTCAGGCCACATAAAAAAGACACAACACATCCCTTTTGAATAAGAGAGCACAACCTTTCGCTATCCTCTTTCAAACTCGTGTTTTCCCCCCCTCTTTTTTCCACAGCAAGAGAACTGAACCATACTGTTGCTAAGCAACTTTTGAAGTAATTCTAAGACCTACCCTGACAACAAGGACAAATTACCCTGCGAGTATGTGAGCGCTACACAAAAGCTCTCTCTCTACATATGGAGAAATGAGAGATGTACTCCAAGATATTATCTACAGTAAAACTGAGAGTAATTTAGAAGTATGTTCAGAGACTGTACGGATGTCTTTTTGTCTCCGTTGAGCATTAATGGAGTTCATTCTCTTGTCCCTGGTTTCACAGACAAGGCTTAAGCTAGTCCTAGACTAAAATGCATGTTTGAGCTGTTCTAACTGAAAGTAACTTGTACTGACATATCTTAAAATATGTCAGTGTTATTGTTTTGTCTCAAGGTGCACACCAGTAATGTTTTTTTCTAGTGTAAGTTTATAAAAGCTACTTAAATGCCCTAATTGAACTAAGGCCTAATCCTGGCTTAGGCTAAGCCCTGTCTGTGAAACCGGGCCTTGGGGTTTTTACTGAGGATCACAATTTCTCCATTAAACAAACACCCTGCTCGAGAGGGAAAAAAAAAAAAAAAAAAAAAAAAGTGGTCAACTCGTCCACCAGTGGTTAATATTTTGCAACATGACTAGAAGGTAACACTCATTCTGGTTAGAGTTAACATGGTCCCCAAAGTGAATTCCATGATTTTTGAATCGCACTTTTGAAATTCCCTTCCGTATTTCCAGGTTTCCAGAACTGTGGGAATCCTGAGTTAAGAATTGAATGTCAATGAGGTTACCACTGTCATGTGCGGCTTAAGCAGGTGGTTTACCAGTCTTAAATTTTTTTTCGAGCAGCACTTAATATTCAACAATATTATTGATCTGCCTGCATTGACACCATTGTATGGGAACTGAACTGAGCTGGACAATGACATCACTGTTTTATCCAGAGCTGCTGTATAGATAAATTAACTAAATTAATAACTAATGATTTTTACAATGGAAATGAATCCACACTGAACTTAAGCTGGACAATGAAACTATTTTCTTCTAGAGCTGCTGTACAGCCGAAACAAACTTTGTTGCATAATTTTCCTGTTATTACCATAGAGCTGCTTTGAAACAATCTGTACTGTAAAAAGAGCTATATAAATAAAGTTGACATGACTTAACAAGGCTGATCAAAATGCTCTGATGGGCCAACTTTGGCCCCACCAGCTGATATTTCAACTGATCAATCACCTAAACTAACTTGTACCAGGCTAATGACCATATTCAAACAACTACAGAAAATCAGCCAATCAGAAGCTGGTTTTAAATTAATTTATCATCAGGTCAGAAATGTACAGGTTTTTGAACAGGCTTTGATCAGGTTTGAAACAGAAACATGAAACAGTATGAAGATCTCAGTTTCACAATACTCACAAAGGCTGAAGGTAGGTAGAGGACTCCTAGTTCATAAGAGCGAACCATCATTTGAGTGTTGTTCTTCTCTAGGGCGCCCCAGGCAGCTTTTGATAAATTGGCACTGTGGAGGGTACCAGCAGACAAAGTTATTCACCTATGTTTCAAAATCAAGCATATCATGTAAATGTCACCTAAACTAGAAGTGTTAGCATTAAACATGTCAAAGCTAAAGGATATTGTTGAGCACCTCTTTTCAGACTGCAGTTACTGAATAATTAATGAATTTTGGACTTCAAGAATGACAGGCTATGCCTGAAGGCTTCACGTCCACTGCAGGCATGTATCTTCATATAAAAAGAACAATGAATCACTCATCGCTGGACCAGACACAAGTGACCTAGAGACACTGCTCACAATCCCCCCCTCAGTCTCCCTGTGCATTTCAACCACGATTAAAGCCAGTGCTTTGAGAAATGCCGCAGGAACAGTGGCCATTCATGCTGGCTTGAGATGTAAATCGTGGGCTTCAATGCAACCGCCACAGGAACATCATGTTAACAGATTTGAATAAAGAACATTTGTCTGCTGGTTTAACAGAAAAGTATCTTCAAATTTATGGCTTTTAAAAACAGAATCTCTTTTCAATTGTCTTCTAGGGCAAAATAGCCAAAATACAAGCTTTCAAAGGCTGAACTTCACATGCTATTCCTGGATCTAATTTGAAAGATAATCAAAGAGAAGAGTGTTCTTTTGCCACGCCACTGCGTTTTATAACCCACCTGGCGCTCGTCCACTCCAATTCACCACCAAGACAAGTCTTTAGCACTTCAACGGACCGATTGCACTAAAGGGCTTTGATTATCTGTAAAAGCACTGTCGTGTGAGCGGTTCAAGGAAACTTGTTAATGGTTCAGAGTCCATGGCGCTAACTAATGAACATACAGCCTCCCAGACTGAAGAAACAGGAAAGCGGTTATGATTTTGCAACTAAGAAACGGCCAATCAAACAGGATGGCATAATCTTAAATAAACAAACATATCAGGCTTATGTTGAGTAAATATACATTTACGGGGCCTAAGGGACTTCTTTGAGTGGAACACTATCAATGCAGCACAGAAGACACAAATCTGCCAGGGATCAGAGAAAAACAAGCCTCCTTATGCCAAGAGCATTATTTTGGCAGCTATGAGCATCTCTCTGAAGAACAAAAGAGCAGAAATAGTACTTATCTCATCCAGCTCAGCATTAACATTACATATTCAAGACAATAAAGACATGTTTTGGTGTCTGTTTTAAAAGACTAACACAATTACATATACTGTATCTAGCCTCAACAAAACCTACAGTATGGGTACCCACATAAACTGATTTCAATGTTGATGCAATTATGTCTAAAACTGTGCATTTCATTTTCCTTCTAGACTGCTCTCTAATTTAGTATGGATGTGCAATTTGGTGATGACTGACAAAATTGTGATTTGAACTGATATATGATAAACATCTGACATCTCATATTGCTAAAGCTGCTTGAAATAACAAAAAGGTGAAACAAGTGTTCAACATGATGTGATATAGATTATACCACCTATTTATTTAAAAGTGCATTGTGTAATTTCAAAATTGCAATCTTTATTATGGCTTAACAAATGCAACATACTGTTATTGTACAAACTGTTTTTTTCCTCCAAAATCTAGAGCTTTTAAGTTGCATTGAACAAAGGCACAGTACTTCAGCCTGTTGTGACTTGGGGGTAGATACATCATTTCTAACTGATCAGATGAGGCCTGTCAAACAGGCAAAAGTTAATTTGATTTACCACGCAAGATACTTGATAATTCTAACCTTGTGACTAGGAACCAGGCCAGCTGTGTGAAGTCCGGTGAAACCCTCATGTAAGTTTTAATGTGGGGCATCGCATTGCTCCTCCCAGTAACATCAGCATGCCAGCCACTGTTTAGGGGAGAGAGATGGAGAAAGGAGGGAAGAAAGAGAAAGAAAATGGTGAAACACCTGCTGAAATACCTTTTCTAAAAGCAAGAACACCAAATGAAGCATTTCACGCCATTTGCAGGTGCAGAGAGATGATGTTTTAGGGTGTACTGTGCAGACGGAGAGGAGAGCTTTCTGTCTGATTGCTGTCAGCATTCAGACATGAATACAGAAGTCTACATGGACTCATTTAAATATACTGAGTAAAAGTGTAGAGTGTGCACTCCAGAGGGGGACTGAGATTGAATCTAAATCGCAATAGGCCTATCTCTGATCACTTACAAAATTGAGGCCACCAGTAAAATAGCTTATTTATGGTGATAATGTGTTAAAATGGTGGGAGAGATGGGATAAGAACCCAATTGAAATTTTCTAAGGAGCAATTTAAGGGTCGGACAACTCTTGGAAAAGGCAGCTGTTTAGATCACGAGGTCTAGAGCGTTGCTGAGGAGCCTTTTCAGGAGAATATTTATGGTAACATTTAAAAAGGGTCATTTTAGGCTGAATATTGATGAGTATATTGTCAAATGTGTTTTTTTCCACAGAGGAAAGAGAACTTACTGGAAGTACGAGTGAAGCCAGATCTGTTTTTGTGCCGTCTGTATGCTGTAGGGTAAAGATCCCCCAGCTGCAGGGATGAGAACAAGAAAACACGTCATATAATGACTGTGGAGGCGTGAGGAAAAAAATGTTTTCTTGATTTCAGAATAAAAGAACAAATGATACCTGGATACCCCTCCAAACTGGTTCTCACATTTTCCACAGATGGGTAAACCTAAGAAATGACACTGTTTTAAAGACTCATTACATTTTTTAATTTAATTAAATTTGACTAAATGTTTATTCCACTTAAATTATTGATCGATCAATCAATTTATCTAAACTACCATTCAAAAGTTCGGGTTCAGTAAGTTTTCGTTTTTCTTAAAAGAAATTAATACTTTTATACATTGTTAAAAATAATAATATATTTCAAGTAATTGCTGTTCTTTTGATGTTTTTATTAATAAAAAAATACTGTAAAACATTATCATAGTTTCACAAAAATAACTGTTTTCAATATTACTAATAATAATAAGATAAGTTTCATGAGCACCAAATCAGCATATTAGAATGATTTATGAAGGATCATGTGACACTGAAGACTGGAGTAATGATGCTGAAAATTCAGCTTTGCCATTACAGGAATAAATTACATTTTAAAACATATTATAAAACGGTTAGTTCCTAACCTTGATTCTGATTGGTCAACAGCTGTGTTTTATTCACGATAAAACACGGCTATGACCGCTTCACCCAATGGATCTACATGTGTATCACTACACAACACCCTTAGAAACCACTCTTAGCAACGTAAACTGTATGTTCTCAATTGATATTGTTCATTGAAGCTTACTGTATTATGTAGAAGAGTATTGTGAGAAAGAGATCGAATGAGCGAGTTTATTACCTGCATTCAGATTTAGCATTTTCCTTCAGGTCAGTCCTATGTTCATAATAAAAAATCTGTTTAAATGTCCGATGTATTATCTTGTCCTTTTAACAGTTAAAGGGTTTTCCGTGACTGACAGCGCTAGTCAAAGCATTTAACAGTTGCCTCGTTCCGTGTTCACAACAATCTTTTCAATGTAAAAGTCTTTGCTACTGACTGACACACTCATAAAGACGCCATCTAATGGCGTAATAATGTAACTTCTGTTGCTGTTCACAGTCAGGGACTATTTTTTCCAGTGGAAGGAAGGCTTTTAGTAAAAGTTTACTTCAAGAAAGTTGCATTGATGCTTATTTTTGGCTTTAATATTTGTATTGTGTGGTAACCGTTTTATATAAGCTTCGTGTCGTGCCTAACAACGCCCTTCAGCCGTGACTTATTCACGATACAGCACAGCCTCTCGTACCTTATTGCTTACTTAAATTAGAAAACAGTTATTATAAATTGTAATAATATTTCACAATATTTCTATTTTTACTGTATTTTTGATCAAATAAATGCAGCATGGTTAGCATAAGACTTTTTTCAAAAACATATTTAAAAAATCTTACGATCCCCTAACTTTTGAACTACCTATCCATCTATCCGAACTATTAACCCATCCATCCATCCATACCTCTTGACCTATAAAACACTAAAGAACTGGTCTGTATAGTCATACAATACAGATGTGATCTCAATAGAAGAGTAGCTTTGTGCGTATGTGTCCTTTACGTGTCTACATTTAGTATTTCTGAATAATTTCACGCCTCCTTAACAGTAACGGAACTGAATCAGTCGTCCCACAGAGTGTCTGAAGCCAATAATTATAAGAGTCTTAGGTCTTTAGAGATGACACAGTGCCATTTAAGGCCTAATGGTACTATCTGCCGTCTTTTTCTGTGCTCTAGACTATTCGTGTGGTGCCTTGACTTTTCAACTGACATTTAACAATAGATAAAGAAACAGAAGATTGATTTCTGTCTGATGCATGTGAGCAGATATTGTTATGAAAATAAAAGGATGGATGAGAAATCTTCTCATAACCATTGTCTCTAACAGCTCGTGCCAAGAGAGACATGAAAACGTTTCCCTTTTTGTAAAATTGGAATTCAAGTATAGCAAATGAGAACACGCCATGAATACTAATTGCTAATTAAACACGCGGTAGTCAACAAATTTCATAGCTCAGAAGAATTATACACTGAAGGCAGTTGTCTGTGTGTTCAGGAACATGCAGAAAAAGGCAGAAGCACATGTGCGCTCCGGAGTCCCTCCTTGATTCTAACCTAATTAAAATGGAAACACAATTGAGGGCTCATTTATCCTGATAGATAAGCAAGCTGGCAGGAGAATATGCAACTGTGTTTATTATAATATCCATCTGGCCACATTGTTCACAATTCTGAGAGGGTACAGCAGCAATATGAGCAGATCCTCTCACTGTTTCAGCACGCTCTGTGGAGGCTGTTTGAAACACTCACCAGGAGCATCTGTGTTTCTGGACTGGCTAATGATTTCCCTGCCTTCCCCAGTGTGGTCAGAGTGCGCTGGAACTCAGCTGCCAACCATTTAGTCTTATCAAGACCCATGGAGCCGATACTGGAGAACTGGCCAAGCACGTGCCATCGCTCTTTGTTCTGCACAGGCTGCGTGTGCTCGCTCAGCAACTGAGAGAAACAAAAACAATAAGTGCATGTCAAACTACGTCAATATTTGCATCTGTCTAATTTGGCTAGCTTTTATCAAGTGACAGATGAATTGGCACCAAAATTGGACACATGGCCACGTCAACAACAGAAGATATTGGGAAGCATTTTCACCTCCCTTTTAAAAGCTGATAAGCCTGTTTATTTGAACTATCCTAAAAAATGTGGTGTTTTTAATATGCTTTTAGACAAACCATGTGCAAATTCATAAGTCAACACCATTGCTGAGTATTTTCTCCTTAAAACTGCAGTGAACAAAAGACAATTTCAAAAACGCGGTTTGAAATCGCTGGTGTTTCTGATGTCACAAACTAGCTTGTTGTAACCAATCACGTCAACGTGTTATCGTCAACGAGTGGATCTCTGAACTGGTGTGAGTGAGGGGAGACGAGGCTAATTTGCATATTCATAGAACCGCGTATACTAAATGAGGCAAGGGTGTGGAGTTACATTCAAGCTATTTTAAGGCATGAAGAAATTTTGGTCATTTTGGTGATCAAAGATAAATTTTAAGGGACAAAATTATTGACTACAGGGGGACTTTGATATGCATGGTTATATGGTCAGTCACATGTTATTACATGTATTAGCTCTGTTAGCAATCTTTTCAAAACAGCCATGTCACCTATTTTTGGTTCACGACCCCCCAGTTGACATCCATTGATGTAGCATGAGTCTTATGAAGGTGTTAAGAGTCTGCCCTGTATAAGTCAGTCATTCATATCAAAACAGCATTAACAAAATGAATGAGTTCAGTGACTATTTCAGATGAAATATGGAAACTGATTTCTCCCAGCTCAGTTTCTGAATCTTGCCAAGACAAATCTAACACCTTGCTCTGCCTGGTATCTGAATTCCCTCAATAAAAGAATTGAGAGATCATCTCAAAGGCATCCTGTAGGCGTACAATGCTTTTTCATGAACATCAATCATTCTTATGTTTAGGGCAAAGAGGGACTATTGCCACTGAGGAAAAAAAAAAAAAAAGAAGTGTAATCACACAAAAAAACATTACTTTTCGCAATCGTAGATGGCCCCATTTCTCCATTGCAGGTCCTTGATATCTTCCTGGAGTTGAACCAATGAGATATACTCTATACAAGACAACATACATGAGATGTTATGGGTATTAAAACTAATATATTTGTTTTTAATTAATATTAATTCAGATATTATTTTATCACCATTTAAATGATGTAGCAAGTGGAATTTGTTTCTGCAATTTTCACACAATCAATCAAAATAGTAATCATGCCATATTAGGGGAAACAAACTTTGACAGATATGCTGAGTTTTTTAGACATTAAAAGACAAAAAATAGATAATCATGAGCAGAACTGTATAGTCAGATTTGTTTTCTCGCTCATGTCTGTGAAAAATCAATTACATTTGGATGGACAGATATTCTGATAATAAAGTCTACGCACATTACTCTGTTTTTTTGTGTTTTAATTTTTACACTACCATTCAAAGGTTTGGGGTCGGTAGATTTTACTATTTTTTTTAAAAGAAATTAATACTTTTATTCAGGAGTTATACAGCCATGGTTTTCCGTATCAGGACATAATAAAAAAATCATCTAGTGCTTGGCAGGTCTTAAAATTTGAAAAATAAAACCTCAACACATTACATATCACTCCATGTCATTATTTATTTAGCAAAAATAAAGCCAAGATGGAAAAACCATGAGTGACAAAGTTAGGACACCCCATGATTCAATTGCCTGTAGATCCACTTTCAACAGCAATAACTTGAAATAATCATTTTCTGTATGACTCAGACTCTCACATCATTCTGGAGGAATTTTGGCCCATTCTTCTTTACAATGTTGCTCCAGTTTATTGAGGTTTGAAGGTATTTGTCTACGCACAGCTCTCGCCACAGCTTTTCAGTCGGGTTGAGGTCTGGACTTCACTGGGCCATTGCAACACCTTGATTCTTTTCTTTTTCAGCTATTCTGGTGTAGATTTGCTGGTAATCTTCAGATCATTGTCCAGTTGCATGACACAGTTTTGGCCAAGCTTTAGCTGTAGGACGGATGGCCTCACATTTGACTCTAGAATACTTTGGTATTCATGGTCAACACAATGACTGTGAGATGCCCAGGTCCTGTGGCTACAAAACAAGCCTAAAATCATCAGCCCTCCAGCAGCATGCTTGACTTTTGGTATGAGGTGTTTGTTCTGATATGCTGTGTTTGGTTTTCACTAAACTTGCCACTGTGCATTATGGCCAAACATCTCCAGTTTGGTCTCATCTGTCCAAAGGACTTTGTTCCAGAAGTCTTGTGGTTTGTTCAGAAGCAACTTTGCAAACCTAAGCTGTGCTGCCATGTTTTTTTAAAGAGAAGATGCTTTCTTCTGGAAACCCATCCAAACATGCCATACTTGACCCGTCTTTTTCTAACTGTACTGTCTTGAACTTTATCATTGAACATGTTAACTGAGGCCTGTAGAGTCTGAGGTGTTGCTCTTGGGCTGTCTGCAATTTCTCTGAGCATTACACGGTCTGATCTTGGGGTGAATTTGCTGGGACATCAACTCATGGGAAGATTGTTTAGAATGTTTTTCACTTGTGAATAATCTTCCTCACTGTAAATGATGGCCTTGTAACTACAATTGCTTCTCTAAGATCACTGCTGATGTCTTTCCTCCTTTGTATTGTGTTAACACACATCTGAAGGCTCCAGACACTCAAACTGCCAGAACTCCAGCTTTTATAGAGGTGATCACACTTGCTGGTAATCAGTTAATCAAAGACATATGATTAGCAGTGCCTGACTGTTATTTACCCTCTTAATTCCAATGTTAACAGTAAGGGTGTCCTAACTTTGTCACCCATGGCTTTTCAATTTTGGCTTTATTTTTGCTAAACAAATAATGACACGGTGTGATATGTCATGTGTTGTTCATCTGTGGTTTTATTTTACACATTTTAAGACCTGCCAAGGATGAGCTGATTTTTTATTATGCCCTGATACAGAAAACCATGGAATTTAATAGGGTGTCCTATCTTTTTCACATGACTGTAGATGCATTAAACTGATCAAAACTGACAGTAAAGATGTTTAAAAAGTGGCAAAAGATTTTAAATAAATGCTGTTCTTTTGAAATTTCTATTTATGAAAGAATCCTGAAAAAATGTATCATGATTCCCACAAAAATATTAAGCAGCACAACTGTTTTCAACATTGATAATGATAAGAAATCAGCATATTAGAATATTTTCTGAAGGATAATTACATTTCAAAATTTATAAAAACAGAAAACAGTTTTAACATTTTAAAAATATAATCACAATATTACCATTTTTACTATATTCTTGATTAAATAAATGCAGCTTTGGTGAGCATAAGAGTCTATTTCAGATGGACTACATGGAATGTAAAAACAAAACAAACTTGGCTGGCTGACATGTCAACCAGACTCTAAATGAACGGTGGCTGCCTGAATAAGCAGCATTGTGAATGCTTTTTGCAAGTCTGATATCACGCCATCCTGCTAATTAAAATATGGCTCTTTTATTTGTAAAGATTCTCACCTTGTTTCTGACAGATCATGCTGTTTGATGCGCTCAATCCACTCGGCAAGCTCTGGTGCCCGGTATGCTTCCAGGTATTCCAGCAGGTCTCTTTTGAAGTTGGTGGGAGACTCCCCTGCTGTTCCCAGACTTCCCTCCGGTAACCTGGGGTACAGAGGACTCATCCACATCCTGTCACAGAGATACACGCAACATATTTACTAATGAAAAGCCAATGGAAAGGGCGTGAATCATTAAAATGTTAAAAAGTTTGTCAGATCCTGTGGTGGTGACTAAAGTACATCATTAATTGGTTTGCTTATGTTAAATGTTAGACAAAAATGGCCTGTTCAAAGTAAAAAATGGCTCTGAAAATCAGTTGCAAGGGGGAATTATTACAAAGTTAGAAAAACTCAAATTGATGCACAAAAACTGCTTCATGTTGATACAGACATCACTGATAACTTTCAGTAAGGGAGTCAGAGTGTAAGTGTGTATATGTGCGTTAAGTAATCGCTCTGACAGATTCAGTTCAGTAGGATTTGTCAGACTGATTCAATCTGAAAACATATTTTTGAACAATTTATTAAAAGACTCACAAGAGTCATTTGTTTTGTAATAAGACTATACTGGTTTGTTTTTGCATAAATCCTGCAAGGACAACTCAATAACAAGATAGTACCTGATATTATTTTGCATCTTTTTGTTACATCACATTCAATACAGACTGGAAACTAACATTTAAAATGGTTAAAATATGATTTCTTCGCACTGAAGATTCAGTAGCAAAGCAGCATCGAAGCTTAAAAAAACCCCAAAGCTGATTCTCTAGTTTAGTTTCTAAATAAGGTACTGCATTTTTGTACTAAAGTTTGATAGAGAGTCTTTTGTAGAAATAAGGCTTTTGCATTCTAAAAGTGGACACATACATGCAGAAAAAGACATAAATGTTCCAGACTTTTCTTAGAGAAGTCCAATATCTCATGATTGGAGGAGTGTGGGGACTTGTCTTGACAGACTGGTTATAGCATATTCCCCTGAGGCACTAGGAGAACAAATCAATAAGGATTCAAATTGGAGCCATTACATAAAACTTCAGAAGAGACTTGAGAGGAAGAGACCTTCGTCTGTGTGAATAATAATCAGAATATGGATTGGGGCTGCAATATCTAAGGAATACCTGGGATCAGACAGATGGGGAGACACGTCAGACCTGTAATGATATTCATTGTGCTTTGCTGCAGTCTAAAGCTGATGGAGACAGGTTGGTAAAGTGAATATGCACAAGGAACATAGAGTGCATTCTGCATAACTTTGAAGAAACACTCTGGCCTTCACGTAACTGAATCTAGCCATGTACCCAGCCAATTCAAACAGCTGAGCTATGAAAAGGATTGTTGCTGTTTAGAAGCTTTGCAATTTTCATTAGAAAATCAGATCTCTCAACCATAATCCCAACTAGATTCCATGTTGTGAGGGATTTTCTTAATCCCACTCCTGCCAAATTTCTGACCATCACCGCCCCGCAACATGTGTGTTCCACTCCCAACTGTACCCGCAATGTTTTTATCCACTCCCACCCGCAAACATTCTGTCACATCTTGTAGAGACTGTGATAAATTTACACAAATGTTAGGGCCGACTCCATTCTTGTAATGCGCCAAATCCCAGGACCCGTGCTATAATTTTTGACCGTCCACTCCCACCCGCAGCAAAGGTAAAACCGCCCGCTCCCACAAGATCTGTGATCCCAATCCCAATGCAGCTCTCTAATCCCAACCTCATTAGTCAGACACACACACAAACTAGGTGGCGCTATCAGCAGCAAATTTACGCTTTCTTTAATAGTACCATAATAACATCGTGGACTAGAATAAAAACTCATTTTTTTAATCCTCAGTGCATACAACTGTGGCCTATAATGTCTAATTGACCTGATATTTCTAGCATAATATCCAGACTTCACAAAAATAGGCGCACATGGACTTTGAGGACACGCCCAATTACTTGATAAGGAGTCATTGTGAATATTAGTTATTTGTCACACCATTTTTTTTTTTTTTTTGCAAGAAATTAATACTTTTATTCAGCAAGGATGCCTTTTTTAATTAATTAAATGTGTCAGTATTTTTTGTTGGAAGTGGAACTGACAAATTGTTCACAACACATTAATAAAGTCAATAGTGTCAGTTTTGATTTAATGTTAATTGTGCAATCAAATTTATAACAGCAGAACTGATTATTTTTTAAATTTAGCAACTGTGGCCATTTTCTCCACTTTTCTAATCTGCCAATCATTTCCACTTGTGGCTACACTTTATTTTTCCCATTTTTATTTTTAGGGACATTGAGGAAAAGAAATGATGAATAGAATAGATAGAAGCGTTATGGATCTTTTTCACATGTCCGGGGGTTCTCAGAGGCAGGGTAAACTAGTTGGGTAAACTTTTGTAGTGGTGAATGGAAAATGACTGCAAATACAATTTTGGTATTTCCATTTAGCAAAAGAAAAAATACATGAGAGAGTTTCCAAAAGAGGGAAAAAATATTGAGAGATTGACAGCAGTCAGAAGAGAGAATGATGTGAAATTTGTCATCACTCCCTCAGCCGTTGTATTAGAAACACCCTTGCAGCAGCGTTTTTTTTTTTTTTTTTTTTTAATTCACCGCCAAGGTAATATAACACAAAGTATAGCATTATAAAACTTAACTAGATTTGAGATGCTGATAACTGTGAAAATGCGTCATCACAGTCTGTGAAAAGGGTCCGCTGGGAAACG
Source organism: Mylopharyngodon piceus (assembly GCA_039654765.1). Taxonomy (NCBI): domain Eukaryota; kingdom Metazoa; phylum Chordata; class Actinopteri; order Cypriniformes; family Xenocyprididae; genus Mylopharyngodon; species Mylopharyngodon piceus. The sequence goes on from CM077449.1 coordinate 22,859,227, forward strand.
TAAAGCCGGATTCACATCGTCTGTATAAACACCACAGTCCAATGTGGCACAGCATGTGCACTATCCGCTAGGCCATGGTTCCAGCTTAATGCCCTCTGTGTGAACTGACACTGATCTTGCAGTACAGGTTGAGTAAATGTGCTAATATACTATGCCAGATTGTCTGAATATATGTATGCCAGAGGGTTTAAATATTAATTGCTCAATTTATAGATTTTATTTCCTTCTCACTAATCCACAGCTTAGTGTGGGTGAAACTGCCAGCCTAACCCTATGACTCTTGAGCTTTTGTCTACTTAATGGTTTTCAGTCCCCGATACAGCGCTAATAAAATCGAGCCTAATAACCCTAAGCAATTGCTAATTCATTGAGCATCGCTCTGACCTGCCTGCTGCCTTCTGCTGGTATGAATATGACACCATGGAGAATATATTTATTAATGGACCGCTTTCATAAAACGCTGCTTCATTTAAGCAAATATTCCATGTAGCTAATTTAAACAGACCATTTCAGGTCAGAGAGGAGTCTATAACTACATGATTGGTTTATATTCAGATTTGCAGAGCTCAACGCTCCAATTTAGGCTACATCAGTTTAATTTTAATTTACTCTAAGTGTCTGCTCAGTGTGTTGTCATAGCAACAGAAAAATGTGTCATTAGGACTAGCAAATGCACAACTTCCATTTCAGGAATGAAACAAATGTTGTCGCACTCGGAAAAATGAGCAACTTCAAATGTGAGCACAACATAAACAGATCGTTTCTAAATTGACCGCACCATCAGCTATAACATTTTCATTCTGAACAGAATGTGAGCACTCTGTGTGTGAGCGTGTATTTAGCTCATCTTACCCCTGTGTCTTCTGGTACCAATCGGCTCGGATGAGGTTTGAGGTAAGAATGATGACTCTGAATCCCTCCTCGTACCAAAGCAGCATCATTTTCCTGCAAAAAGCAAGTGAATACAACTGATTTTAAATGATGACATTCATTTGATCTAATTTCTTTCTTTCATTTGTGTCCTTCAAACAGTATAAAACACTGTCATTAAACCCTATGGCACATTTACCAAAGACTCAATATTACTTCCCTCCATAATACCACTGATTGTATCTAAAATACATGCCTTTTTGTGTCAAGCAGTATAAAAGAGTACCTTTCAGAACAGGGGCACATTTATTAAACCTTCAGCTTTTGTATTATATTAATTATAAGAACACCACCACATTTTTGAATATAAAATAATTTCTATGCTGTTCTTTGTGTGGAAAATGTATTATTTTATTCAATAAATTAAGAAAAAGCTCTCTACGTTCTTCAGAGAGGGATGTTTAGAACTCATTTGAAGGCAAATTAGCACATGAAGACCTGACAAAGATGTTTGAGAAGGATTATACTGCCAATTTTTTGTTTTTTGCTTCCTTTTTTTTTTTTTTTTGTTAAATTTATATCAAATAAGACACGCCTTTTAATTTGTCAAAAATGCTCAATCCTGTTCTGTCTGCCTCTGTTGAATAAAACATGAAAGATTCTTTGGAGAGAAAACAGTACTCTAGGAATACATCACATTAAAATTCAATACTGCGCCTGTTTAACATCTAATTTCAACTCATCACAGCAGATGCTCATCTGATAATCTGCACATCAGCATGGATTGTGAAGAATTTAATACTCTTGAGTTGCTCAAGGAGTGCTTTGTTCCATATGCAGTACTGACTGCTTATAAAACCTACACCTGATCAACGTACTTTAATGAAATTATATAAGCTACAACACTACCTCTGTTGACTTGTCACTCAAAAACACTGCTTTATGTTGAACGCTTCCTCGTATAATATACAATGCATGGTCAAAACTATGTTGATACCCAAACACCACACCAATATCTGCTTTTAGAGTGTTTAGTTTCATAACCATGAGCATTAATATGTTGGTAAGTTCTCACTCCTCTGGGAAGGTTTTCTTGTAGATGTTAGAAAGTAAATACAATACAAATTTTATTTCTATAGCACATTTAAAACAACCAAAACAACAAATAAAGGAATTTGCTCTGAGAGGAAAGGAGGAGAGTGAGAAGAGCTAATGTTAGTTACACAGTCTGGCACATAGTCTGCATTTCATTTCATCCCACAGGAGTTTAGTGGGGTTCAGGTCTGGACTTTGTGCAGGCCAGTAACGTTCTTACGCATCAGACTCAGTAAAGCATTTAACTGGTGGCACTGTATGACAGTGAGCTTTATGATACGACCCATTCTACTGAAAAAGGTTATCATATGGCTATATGCTTGGTTTTATAAAGTAATAAGCCCAGTGAAGCCGTGGTTTACAGTGAATTTATAACAGCCGTAGGAAACTTTTTCCTCGTCGAAGCAGAGACCAGGAGACGTTGGGATATCTTTCAAGCAGAAGTTACTCTTTATTGAGAAACGCGCTGTGCGTCGCTGTAGTCATCCAAGTCTAACTAAGGCAGTGTATACATGATATTTTATAGGCATTCAGTGGGCAGTCCTTAAAGATGTTGCCCTTACACACAGCCTTAGGAGTGACCACTAAAACAAAATCATCTAAAGACAATACAGGCAATTACCCCCGACTGTGTAGATAATAGTACCCCAAATGGTATAAACAGTAGCTGGTCACATGAACTAAGACTATGTACAGTAAACTTTCACACATAGTTTGACTCCCAGTAGGAAGATCAAAGACTGACAAAACCTCCTCACTGGAAACTCTATCAGTAAACTGATGCCATCATCTTCACCTTGAATGCCCTCAGCATAACAGTGTCATTCAAATGCATAGGTGCTAAACCAATCAGTCTGACAGTATAGCCCATACCTTCACGTTATCATAGAGACAAAGGCACAGCTGTGTTTTGAGCTTGTCATGCCAAATGGTCAGGAAGTGCATAAAGACACCTGGGCTGCCTGACTTGATTTTCTTAGAAAGTCATCCTTTTTACCTCAAAATGTTAAATACAGTGTACTTCACCTTAGTATTTCATATGATGTTATGTCAGGACATAGGATCAGCAGATCTTAAACAGATTCTTAAATTTGTAATCCCACACAGCTAAGGGGCGCTGTTAGGCACGACATGGAGCGGAGTGCCTAAAACCCCCTTAGCTGTTATAAATTCACTGTAAACCACAGCTTCATGGGGCTTATTGCTCTTATAAAATGGTTACCACACAATACAAAAATTAAAGCCAAAAAATATGTATCAATGCAACTTTCATGAAGTAAAATCATTAAAAGACTTCCTTCCGCTGGAAAAAAATAGTCTCTGACCATGAACAGCAACAGAAGTTACATTATTACGCCATTAGATGACGGCATGGAGTCACTCAGTCGCAAAGACTTTTATAATGAAACTTGTGAACACGGAACAAGACACAAATGACAAATGCTTTGACTAGCTGTCAGTGCTAGCAGGGCACAGGAAAACCCATTAAATGTTAAAGGGACAAGATCGCAGCGAACATAGGACTGACCTGAAGGAAAATGCTAAATCTGAATGCAGGAAATAAACTCGGTCACTCGATATCTCTCTCACAATACTCTTCTACATAATACAGTAAGCTTCAATGAACAAAATCAATTGGGAACTAAGAGCGGTTGCTAAGACACTCAGTGGCCAGGATACTTATGTAATGCGGTCAGCGGTATGTTTTCGGGAATTTTACAACGGCTTTGAACGCGTCTCATCCAATCAGAATGCACGTTTTATGTGTGTACAGGTGTAGTGTACTTTACAGGATTTTTACTAGAAACTTCAAGCTTAAAGGAATAGTACACCCAAAAATGAAAATTCTGTCATCATTTACTCACCCTCAAGTTGATCAAGACCTGCATGAATTTCTTTCTTCTGCTGAACACAAAAGAAGATATTTTGAAGCATGTCGGTAACCAAACAGTTAATGAACCCTATTGACTTCCATAGTATTTTTTTTCTCCATTTTATTATTGAAGTCAATGGGGCCCGTCAACTGTTTGGTTACCCATATTCTTCAAAATAACTTTTTTTGTGTTCAGCAGAAGAAAGAAATTCATGCAGGTTTGGATCAACTTGAGGGTGAGTAAATGACAGAATTTTCATTTTTGGGTGAACTATCCCTTTAATTCTAAGTTCTTCTTCGCTCGCAGTCTCACTAAAATTATCCAGATAAATAAAAGGTCCAACACTCACGTATGATGTGTGCCAAATGCAATGTCCAGTTTGGCCTGTCAAAAACAACAGAGAGTTCAATTCAACAATAAGCATTTAGTATTTCTTTTCAAATTGAATTGAATGAACAACAAATGGCATTTTTATTCAGTAACGCCACAATTTCCCCACTATAGATATTGAGAAACAAAATATTTAGACCGTAGAGGATCTCAGACTACCATGAAGTTTAATGCTTCCCTCTAGTGGAATAAGTAGCTTATTGCAAATCAAGAGAACCATAAAAATCAGACCTGGCAGAAACGAATATTTGGATATGGTTTGGCTTGCTCAATTAACCGAGCCTTGGACTCTCTCTTTTCTCCGTGAACAAGTATGACCGGTTTGTCCCTAAAAAACAAAAACAAACAGTACTGTTAAGTACTCATCGGCATGTAGTGCCATTTCATACGACGTAGTGAAATGTTTTCAATTTATGCAGCTGCAATTACACATCAAATATTACCTAAATTCTGGCGGATACTGCTCCACCATCCATGGAATGTCAAAACAGTAATTAAACTACGAAAGAAGAAAGATGTGAATCAGGACAAAAGCATTACAAACTTGTGTGTGTGGTTTGTAGTAAATACCTTAGCTGCAACTTCATCCATTAACACAATATTTACCTGTACAGACTCTTTTAGCGTTCCAAACATTGGAGAAAGTATCTCTGATTATCGGAGAGGAAAAGAAAACAGGAATATTATTAGAAATATACAACATCACTTCATAACTTTATTTTATATATAAGTTCACACTCTTTAAATACCTTTGATATGCAGCGCTCCAGTGTTGAACTTTTTCGGTATCCCAGTGACTTTGTTTAAATAAAAACGATACATGCTATTTATAGACAATAAGTTGGTCTCAAAGAAATCAGTGGGCTCTTCTTTATAATAACTAGTGCCGTGAGGGCTCGGAGGACGCTTGTCTTCGGTCTTCTTCCTCTTAGGACTTCGATTTGGCTTTTTGGGTTCATTTTTCAGGGCAGGTGGTGGAGCTTCATCATCACTGCTAGAGAGGTTCCAGCCCCCTTCCTCTGTTTCTCTCTTTCTCTTTACAGCAGGTGAGTTGCTTTCATACTTTACAGGGTCAGTATGATTCACATGTGCAGCTTTTCTGGCTTCAGATCCCATGGAAGGAGCAGACGGTGCTTTCACAGGATGGGAGTTTTCAGCTTTCTCATTGCGTTTTGGACTCAGTTTGGGCTCTTGCTTGAAGAAGGTGGTAATCTTATCTGGTTTTCTTTCTAAATCAGGTTTAACGCTTGGTTTGGTTAAATCCTTCTGAGGTGTTGGAGGGATAATGTTGTCCTCGTCTTCACTATCTGATATGGTCCACTTGCCATGTTGACTGTCCTGGGACATTGTTTGTGCAGCTGTGGATCACAAACAGCATTATCTTTTTCTTTTTTCAAGATGCATACTGTAAACTATCTACTGAAAACGAGCATACTATGTACTGTAAACAACAGTGCTTTTTTTTGTATTATTTTGTCTAAATGTTTTACTTTATTTTGTGTAATTGTACAAATAGATGTAGCCTTGTACAAGAGAAAAATGCTTGCATTGCATCTTATGAACAAGTTATGAATTGAAGAGCTTAACAACACTGTATACATAAGCATACCAATTTAGTTCAATGTAAATGAACGTAAACTTACAAAGAGGCGGGAAGATTAAATGTACAGACTACAGGTAAATAATTCAAATGTTACGGTTATAAAGAAAGCTAAGTGCTGCATATATACGGATACGAAACTGCTAGACCATTGTTCATTTGAAACTCATACAGTTTGAAACACAACAGTTTGTTTTGTTTTGATTCGGCTGCAAGCACCTTCTTACTCTCGCTCTGTACATTCCACATGCAGTAACAGCAGGGCAAACGCCACAATGTTCTTCAAAATAAAAGTCTGTGATACTCGACATTGGACAATTTGAATATGGAATATTAGTTTGGAAGACCATTTCCGCCACATTAGAAGAAAAACACATATGACATAAAAAGTAATAATTATGACAAAAAACATATTTGTGACATAAAAGGTCGACATTTTTATGTCATAATTATCACTTTTTATGTCATAATTTCGACGTATGTCATAACTATGACTTTTTATTTCATAATTTCGACTTTTTATGTCATAACCATGACGTAGTAGCTCATAATTTCGACTTTTAATGTCATAATTATGATTTACCAAAGCACGATTTTTTTCCCCTTAGGTTCTTATGTGTTATTGTGGATGTCACTGCCACTTTCATGACAATTAAGTATACTGTGAGCACACTATTACTATATTTTTTGCATTACAGTAATGAGAAAGGATCATAAAAATACTGTCAAAATGCAAAGTGTGTTAATATTAATATTTTACTATATGACCCAAAAATAGGCTTTTTCTTTAAGTAGAATACAATTTCTTTTTTTCTTTTTTTCTTTTTTTTTTGTGTGGGTTGACTTTTAGTTTGAAAATAACGGACTATTCATCATAGATCATTCGCACGTTACTGAGTATCCAATCAGCGTCTCTGATACTGCGTGCTTAAACTCAACAACTCTGCCTAGAAAACCAATCCCTCACATCCATACGGTTTCTATGCAAACATCTACAACTTTCCAGAAGCCTTCAGATATGTATATCTAGGTTGTCCCAATGCAAACATTCACCGCTGGAAGAAGCTTTAGGAACGAGAGACAAATAAACGATGCCGAAAGGAAAAAAATCGAATTGGTAAGATTTGAGTCTGGTTGATATTGAACGATGATGTATCATTCATGACGCTTGTGAAACAGCTTTGCTTGAAACAGATGCTGGTGCAGATGCTGAGATTACATATATTTAATTACAATATGATAATTTGTGGACAATGTAGATGTCACACTTCTGTGTAAGTAAACAATCTGCATTATTTAAAAAAAAAACAAAAAACCTTTATGTAGTGACATTTAAATAATATGTTATTTGTGAATAGAAAAGTAACTCTGAGGTTTCTCGACATTTTAGATGCAAATCGTTGAGATATTTTTCTACTCCCAGTGGGAAAAAGTGTTCCGCCCGAACAGGGACTTGAACCCTGGACCCTCAGATTAAAAGTCTGATGCTCTACCGACTGAGCTATCCGGGCTCTGAATCCCACTTTCAGGAGGGGCGACTAAATCACTAACTAATTTCCTAAGTCGTTAAATAATTTCTGAAAGGCAACCTGGTATATCATTACGATCATTACAAAGACGTAGCCTACATAATTTTGTGTGGACATAACACAATTTGTGGAAGGTGACTTACTACTGCGGAAATCCGTGACTAGAGGTCGCTGTTTATTGTATGATATGCGAGAACACGTCTGGCGCTCGTGCACATTATCGTGACGCGTGCGCTGCGGGGAGTCTGTTGAAGTTCTTCAGTTCAGAGAAACAGCGGTGCTGTAAAACATGATAATTTATTTCAACAATTGATTGTTAATTTACATGATTATTTATGTGTGTTTTTGTTTTCTGTTTTGGAATAATATGCTTTTTGCACTGTACAAATAAAAACGTCTGTAATGTTCACCAAATTCCCCTTTATTTCTAACACTTTGTTGTATCTGCCCGCCTTCATTTAAAATTTATTTAAACGCAAAACAATCGTTTGGAAACTGGTTTAATTTCAGTGTTGTACTTAATAAAAAATGAGCATTTAGTATGTTAAATATTAAGAGGAAAACTGCATTTGTCTTTTGTTTACAGATTCGAAGTGAGAAATACAGCAGATAGTTTGACAATAATTTATGCATTAAATGCCCAGTATACATTTAATCTACACGTGTACAGTATGAATTCCATTAGTGTATTTGTTCTGTAAAGGGTTGCATTATATTAAGAATATGTTGTATTATTGCAGTGTACTTGTATCTTACACTTTTTACAATATTCTTTTTTCCCTGTGATGGAAAGATAGTTGAATAATACAACCTATCAACACTCCTCTGCTCTTGCTTAAAGACTCAAAGTCAGCAAATGAAGCCTCCCTAGGGAATTTCCGTAATAAAAGCTAACTTTAATGGTTACAATTTCTTAGGAGGAATATGCAAAGGTACCATAATAATTAATAAAAATGAGTGCCCCCAAGTTCCAGGATCTGAAGAGTTGTGCACATTTCTCGAACAAACATTTACTGAACAGCGACCTCTAGTCAGATTTATTTCTTCTGCTTTTAGTGTTAAACATCGATTCCCTTCTAATCCCGTGAATATTCAAGGTGGTAGCTCTCTACAGTCCACTGCCAAAACAAACTTAACAAACTTGAAACTTATGCTTAATACTGCCACTATTGGGGTTATTATACGTACGTTCTTATACGTAGGCTACTTAATAAAGATTGCAGATCAACTCTCTGACTGTCCATGTTTATGTACTTTAGGTTTTCCATCAGTGTGATGTGGGTAAGAAAAGTTATTTGTCCCGAGAAGATCTTAAGATAGCAGTTGTCATGCTTTTTGGATACAAGCCATCAAAGGTAGGCCTACAGAAAATTAGAATCACTTATTCTCTATACATTTACTGTCATATTAACAGAAAATAAAACATTTGACAACTGTATCTTTTTTGTGGCGTTTAGTGCAAAGAACAGGAAAATATAAAAGGGATATTTCCCATTTAATTTAAACTTAATTATGTCCCAGTAACATCTTAAATAAATTACCTCACTTTTCAAAATGAATCGTGATTCCGAGGACGCCACATCCAGGATCACATGATCAAAAACTGTACTAATGCTGCCCTCGGAGGACGCACTCCAAGGTAAGGAAAGCATCAAGGCATGTCCAAATCCAATGTTAGCTTCACTTTCTACCTCCATATGATTGATTTTTGAAGGCAGCATAGATATCCTTGGCTGCCTTTGATATCCCACAATCATGTGCTTTCTATTCTGTGACAGCTGAGCTAGAAAAAGAAAGATGGCGTCTGAAATTTGCGGTTGCTGGTCAATTTGAGTGTAAATGGATGTTTTTGACCAACGTTTTCCACTTCTTTCTAGAGAGACAGTAATTAAATATTTGTTTAGTTCTCACCAAAGCTCACTCTCTTTTGCTGTACATCATTAAAACGTAGGTAAAAAATTAACAGGACTGCCCTCCAATTTTGAAACTTGAATGCGATCAGCTCGTAATCATACGGAGCCCCCCCGCACATGACATGCAAGAAAAAAAAAATTAAATTGTGAGCACGATTTACTATTTCGTTCCCTCGATTTCTAAATCGAGACACTTTACTACGATTACTAAACTAACAATTTAGTAAATCGAGCGAATTAGAAAATCGTGCGCACGATTTAGCCTACTACTTTTTCCTGCATGTCATGTCCGGGGCTCCGTATAATCACGACTTTAGAAGTGGGAATTATCAAATTTCCGATAGCACGTGAAGGCAGCATTAGTTTTCAGATTCAGCTCATTGTTTGAGAGCTCCTACTAGTTCCATGTGACTGCTGTGCCACCTGACCGCTGCAGATTCATATTCTGCGTTCACGCCACAGCGTAATTACCATAATCTTGAGATGAGAACATGTGACGTTATATTCGGAGCTGTTCACGTCCTCGGACTGGGAATTATGCGTTTCTATGGCACCACTTTGAACGCCTAAATGAAGGTGCGTTCACGCCATATCGTAATTCTCGAGATTCTGGCTCGTAAAAAGTGTTCAAGTCCTCGTAGAGCTCGTAATTACAGCTTGTAAGCTGGGAGTTTTCTAAAAGCTCCCACATGTACCACGTGACCGCTGTACCACCTGACCGCAGATTCATTTAGGCGTTGATAGTGGTGCCATAGAAACGCATAATTCCCAGTCAAAGAACAGCTCCGAATACAACGTCACGTGTTGTCATCTCAAGATTCCGGTAAATACGAGGTGGCGTGAACCCAGCATGAATCTACAGCGGTCAGGTGGTACAGCGGCCACGTAGTACACGTGGGAGCTTTCAAAAACTCCCAGCTTACAACTTGTAATTCGATTGACAGGCGATCTAACCAATCATAACGCTGAATCCACCATTTTGTCCGACAGAGCATTCGGGAGTTAGTACATAGACATAATAAATACATTATGTCTATGAGTTAGTAGATTGACGTCGGTGGATTTGAACAATGGTGTGTACCTACATCTTTCTGCGGTTGAAACAATATTCCTTATGATGTTCAGTTATGTTTATTTGATGCTATAAACTAACTAGTAGGAAGAGATGATCGGTTCACGAGCCGCTTGAACTGAGGCGATCTGTCACGACACATTAAAGAGCCAAAAAATGGTATTTATTGTTTAAATTTCTTTAAAATGACAAAATTTGAAATTTGAGACTTTGTTTCATATCAAAAGTAACCTGCTCTGTCTTGTCTGTTGACGCGTTGTCAGTGTCCTCTTTGCTCCGCAATGTATTTTTCACTGCGTGAGAACATGATGTGTGGTGTGAGAGCAGCATGGCTTGTCGGACGTAGCAACAATAACTAAAGGGGACGGGTCTTTGCGAACGGTCAATTAAGAGCCCTACGAGGACGTGAACGCTTTTTACGAGCCAGAATCTTGTAGTTACAGTAATTACGACATGGCGTGAGCACACCTTTAGAAACGCATAATTCCCAGTCTGAGGACGTGCAGCTCCGAATCGTGTTGTCATCTTGAGACTATGGTAATTACGACATTGCGTGAATGCAGCAAAAGAAAGATGGCATCTGAAAGTTGCGGTTGCTGGTCAGTATGTGTGTACATTTTTGACCAACGTTTTCCACTTCTGGTGTCATTTCTAGAGAGAAATTACTATTGTAGTAATTAAATATTTGTTTATTTATCACTTATCACCAAAGCTCGCTCTATTTTGGTGTAGATCAATAAAGGGGACATAACACACACAGTTTCTGCCAATCTCATGTTAATCTTGAGTACCTATAGAGGTAGTATTGCATCCTTCATATCTCCGATGAGTATTTATCAAGATTATCAAGATTTAAATCAGATTTATAAAAGACAGATACAGCTGCACTGCTTCTTTCCGAAAACATTCGAGCTCATGGAGGCATGCTGTGGGCGGAGCTAAAGAGTCACAAGCAATACATCATCCCTGGATAACTTTTGATTCACTATACGCTCGTGTTGTTTACATTATATGTACTTTTGTGCCGATTGCCAACAAAACATACATTTGATGCAGTTTTATTTACTGTCTGCAGTTCCGACTCATAACAGGGATCTTTTATTGCTGGGACCGCTCCATCTTTCATTTTCAAAAAATCTGCAAATCCAGCATCGAACTAGGCCTTGTTTATAAAACATTAATTACTGAAATGCTGGGAACAAACAAACATACTTGCACAACTCTGTTGCTGCCCCGGAAAAACAAACTGCATCCACTGTTTGTTACACATATGGTCTGTCTCCTATGTTTCATTGTGTTTTTGGTTCAGTCCTGTAGCCTAGTTTTTCCTGATTTGTCATAATTAGTCATTTCATTCACCTGTCGTCCTTTAATTATCTCATTAGCTCCCTTTGTTTGATCTGTCTATTTAAGTTCTGAGTTTTCTGTCATTTGTTGTCCGTCTTCGTCAATGTGATAGTGTGTGTTAAGTATATTCCGTGAGATATTTCTGAGTTTTGGTTATTAAAGATCCTGTTTCCTGTTCATCCTCGTCTTTGTGAACTTAATTCAGCACGTTACGTGACACCGTTTTGCATTCATGCTAATGCACAGATCTCTTTTGAAATATAAGATGTGGTTTGTCCTATCCGTTAATTCCCTTATGACATAACTGACTGTGCTTACATTAATTTCATGTCATGAAAGCATTTTGAGATGCAAGTACATTTAACCGCTTACACTGAGTTGCACACAGCCGCATGCGCAAGCACTCTTCACAAAGTGCACTTGAGGATTTGAAACTAAAAGCCCACTGCATTGCAAACGACAAAGATTATGCCTTCGGAGAGCATTTGTAAGGAAAATACCGGAGGGCGTGACCACTCACTGCAAGCGTAACATCAAGCAAAGCACGCATTTCTCACAGCACATATCCTGTGCAATGAAGCCCGTGAATGTCCTTGTAATTCACTTCAACCTTCCTGAACTTTATGGAAGATTATGTTATGGAAGGTTCAAGTGGTGTTTGTGTGTGATGAATCAGAATACGGGAGTTTCAAAGCACACGCAGTGTTATCGCGGATCTGTGGTTAAAAACTATGCTCAAATCCAGAATTGTTGGAGAGAGAATCGCGATGCATTGATTTTTTTTTTTTTTTTTTTCTCCCACCCCTAGCGTTTGCGCTAAAGGCACCTCATGAAAGTGATTTCAGACAGACTTCTGAGGCAGCGTAATGGTTTAATGATCTACAGCAAAATAGCGCAAGGTTTGGTGATAACTAAGCGAATATTTAATCAATACAATAGTAATTTTGTCACTAGAAATGACATCAAAAGTAAAAAAAATGGTCAAAAACATACATTTTCTCACAAACTGAACACCAACCGCAACTTTCAGATGCCATCTTTATTTTTTAGCTCAACTGTCAGAGAATGGAAAGCACAGGATTGTGGGATATCAAAGGCAGCGAAGGATACATCTACACTGCCTTCAAAAATTGATCAGATGAACGTATCCCATGCGACAAGAAGTGATGCTAACTTTGGATTCGGATGTGCCTTGATGCCTTCCTAACTTGGAATGCGTCCTCCGAAGGCAGCATTTTTCAGTTTTCGGATGCAGCCATTGCTTATAGACCTTATGTAGCCCCGCCCCTTTTCAGCACTGCGCTCGTTGTCTTTTGTCTTCCGGTTTGTATTTCCACCGCGATCTTACGTTTTTATGAATGAACTGCTCATTTTAAAATCTTCCCGGTCTCCTGACATTTGTTAAGACATCTGCTTTATACATTACAATGTTCATGATAACTTCCGTTAACTTTACAATAAGTAAATCCACTTCACCAGCTAATTACTCTTTGACAGCGATGCCATAGAAATATACAGAGCTACTGCAAAAACAGAAGTTCAAAGACAAAAATTTAAAGACGACTGCTGCATGTTTCTCTGGAGAATAAGGTCTATAAGGCAGCGAGGCAACAAGTCACTGCCTAAGAAGCAGCCTCAGACACATTTGTAACCGGCATGCATTTCACGGTGATCAGCAGTGATCGGTTCAGTGCAGATTTTGCTCATCTCGAACGAGCCTAATCTCATTTTACTCAATGACGTCATGGTTAGATAACCGTTGCAAAACAATTTTACTGAGTGAAAACATGATTACAATGCTTAAATAGTGGCAAATTGGTGTCAAGTATGTAGATTTATTTCATTATAGTGTAAATGTTCATCATAGTGTAATTTTTGTAATATTTTTGTATTGTGTATTTTTTTTTGTATATTTCTAATCATAATTTAGCATTCATTTTGTATTTTCACTTGCAGTCAGAGACAAATATCTTGATGGGGAATGGCACTATTAAGGACTGTCCAGGTAAGGCAACATATAGTACCTGTCATATTGAATTAATGCATCACAGTTTGCTGTACAGTTGTAGACATGCCAGCGCTGTGTATTTTAGTCTTTTGCAATTCACCTTCAGCAGACGCTCAACCCACACTGATGTGCACTCCAAAATTATATGCACAATTTCTGTCCTGATTTATTTTTCTATGTGGAAAACGAAATTTTATACCACTCAGGCAAAGTGAAAGGAAAAGGAGCTTGATGTAGATACTGTGTAATCTTTTTACACATTGCCAGTAATGAAATCCTGACAAACAGAGGTAAATAATGTTGCCGTGAAATGCATACAGGATTTCTACGGGCCCTTTTGACAGACAGAAACACTGAGGAAAATGGGGGTTTGGCAGGACAGCATTTTGAGGAAGACATTAAATGGTTGAAGACCTAGATTAGTAAGTAATTTGTTTCTTGTTTTATCCCACAAGCAAATTGCTTTTGTATGCTGCCCTGTGGGAAAGCATAAGATAATCTAGTTAAAGTGGCATGCTTTGTGTGATGAAATATTCCACCATTAAATCTTGCTCAGAGCAAATGGTGAATTAAATTGCCCCTCTTTTGAATTTCATGTGATTACTAAATTAGTGATGGTCGGGAGGAGAGGGTTGCTGGTGGTGAAGTGGGAGGTTTGACTAGACTCAGTAGTGAAATGCTTTGGCAGGCTCATCACATGGAAAAGAGGCCACTTAAGGCTTCGGTGCTACTGTACACGGCGTTCACAATACTACCCTTTCTCTGTCCTATCTCCTATCTTTTCTGTGCCTCTGTTTTTATCACAGCAGCTTGAAAGCTTCAGAATTAAGATTTTTTTGATTCAGAAATCCATCCACAATGGTTAATTGAAAGATGATTAATAACAGATGTTTATTTTATGGCCTGTTTGTTAGGGATATGATGCAAGATAGATTCAAACTTGCATTGCCCCCATGAACGCCCCAGCTTAATGTGCCAGAGTACATGTGGTAACCACTAGGCCATAGGCCTTTGTCAGGGTAGACGCCCAGTGGCGCAAAAATGGGGTATGTAGTATGTGCAGTGCATAGGGGCACCGCACGGAGGGGGGCGCCATTGTGCCAAAACTTCTTTGAAAAGTTTTTTGAATAAAACGTTTAAAAATAAATTTAAAAATGATGTTTGTTGAAAAATAATGTTTGTTTAGCATTTTAAATTAGTAAAATATATATATTTTATTATATCAAGTGATATCAACTGCTCACCATTTCGACAAGAGCCGTACGTTGATCTGTTACGGACAGTCACATGCCCAAAATGGACAGAGGAGGGAAGCGGTCTGGGGCGCAGAACAGAAAACGTAAAAAAGAAAATGAAAAACAGTGTCTTAAAATGAGGACATCGATGTCCAAGTGGATAACAAGAAATTGGTAAGCGTAACCTATCATTATCACTGTAAGTCTTTGATGTCACACACTGGTCGGTGTAGCGCCGCTTCAAGTCTTTTATGAATGGTCCGCTGAATCATGGTTTCACTTTTGTTACGTTCAAAACGCAGATTCAGAAATGAAACACTGCTGTGTATTGCGTGGAGACGAACAGTTCTGCTTTGTCTTTATAGTTTCATTGGCAAAACTGAACAAAACAGACAATATTTTGTCTAAAATAACACAATATAAACTTACTGAACTGTTGTATAAAATTTGGGTTATATTTGGGACAAAAACAGCACTCGTGTAATATTGCACTCCGTTACTTTTGTGATACTGCTAAACTCATATGATAAATATGAGACAAAAACTCAATAAGGGGCATTTTTGCTCCAATATCTTGAGTTTTATGGACATACTGTAAAACATTTTCAGCTGGTTAAACTTAGAAATGAAAGTTCACCTGCTGCCTTAAAAATGTGAGTTAACTCAACTTGAAGATAACCTTTGTTTCAACTCACAAATAGTCAAGACAACGCATTACTATAAGTTAAAATTTAAACTTAAAGTAATGCATTGTCTTGACTATTTGTGAGTTGAAACAAAGGTTATCTTCAAGTTGAGTTAACTTATGTTTAGTTGAGTTAACTCACATTTTTAAGGCAGCAGGTGAACTTTCATTTCTAAGTTTAACCAGGTGAAAATGTTTAAGCTCTATCGCATAGTGAGTTGTCGCATAGTGAGTTGGGCGCCAACCATGATCTTGACTTGCATACCCCTCAGCAAATGTGCAGTTGCGCCCCTGTAGACGCCATATTAAATTTGACATGAAAACAAGGCAGTTATGCTGCCTTCACGTGCTATGGGAAATTTCATAATTCCCACTTCAGAAGTCGTGATTACGAGCTTGTTGCATTCAAGTACTTTGTTGTCGGAATGAACAGGAAACATGGAGGACACCAGATTTATTCTTGCCTGTTTATTGGGAAAATCGTAATAAAGCCAAAATTAGATTTAGCGTCCCATGCAATGACAACCATAAAAACATTCACGACGCTATCTAGATTGTACGATTGCTGACGATTCTGTAATTCTGGTCAAATGCAGGCTATTTTCGCTGTGTATAAAACATATAATATGCTTCAAATGATTAATTATATGTAATATGCACTAGATTAATGACAAGACAAGACGATCTAGCTGTTGTGGGAAAAAAACACTAAAATCATACCTGCTACAGCAGTATTTCTCCCTTCCTCTATGTTTAAAGTTTATGGCCCGCCCATGTCAGGAATTTGGGTATCAAAATTATTTCTGAACTTCCCAGTGGTAAACTTTTATCTAGGAAACTCGTATTTATGATAATTCTGATAGCACGTGAAGGCAGGATTAGGGATATCCTTACAGTCTTTACAATATGGCAGGGGTTGGGGGTTTGGGTCCTAGATGATATGCAATTTTCAAAACTCATATGGAGGTTTTGTCTTCTTAAAGTCTTTTATAAAGATGTCAGCTGAACAGTTGGTATATTGTTAAACAACAATGCAGTCTAATTAAACACACTGGACTTATATCCCTCACAGCCTTGTTTTTATTTCTGTCCAAAATTAAATATGGCACTGCTACCCTAGTCTATGGCTTTAAATAATAGTTTGTTGATTAATAAGTTGTTGGCATTTGTAGGGTTGCCACCTTCAGTGTGGCAAAATAAGGGACACCCATGTCAACGGCCGCATGCTGCTTTAAGTCAGACAGTACACCGTGAGCAACTGAACATGCTTTTTGTCAAACTGTGCTGTTCGCCTTATGTTCATCATTAGTTACTGGACAGACCCATTGATAACTTTTTTCCATTCAGCCATATTTTTGAAAAGCCTCTTGCATTTAACGGGCGGACTTGAGCTCAACGTGCTTATAAAAAAGGCAAAAGGTTTGAGGCGCATGATCTCGAGACTCCGTTGCTATGGAAACAAAGATGCTAAAATGCTTCTCTACTAATCATACGCAAATGCTTCTCTACTAATTGTAAAATTGTTTATATATATATATACATATATATATATATATATATATATTTGTTATTAATATCCTTTACACTGCAAATTCCTTATGTGTTTATTCAACTTTGTGTGGGCCTATGTAAAATACGGGACAAATCACGTCCCGTAATGATTTGATACGGGACACATCATTTTACCTTTAATGCTGCTGTCAATTTTTGAGCAAGTACATTACCAGCCAGTGTTCAAAACTATCTCCTTACCGATTCACAATGGTAAGCTTGTAATAATGTTTTCTAATTCAGGTGGTACTGGTAGGTTTCCGCTGGAAATTCAAGCATGCAGCCGTTCGTCTTTGCGTCATTACGTCACGTCTGTTTACATAAAGAACGAGTCCCAGCTAGTAGGCTATATCATGTGAGGATGCTGCAGGTGGCGGATCATTTATAGCCTTTTCTCACAGCAGCTGGAATAATTAAACTTATCATTTTGACGACGGATTGTAGGGTATCCGCCATCAAAAAGTTAGGTGCACCCAAATTTTCGACCGCATCGCATTTAACACCGCAGTTTTACAAGTTCACTTTTTTTTTTTAATCGCTGTCCATATAGGCAATATTGACTTGTAAACGATTAACTAACAATCTGGTCAACATAAAGTTCTTTATTTGAAGCACAATTCTACAAAAAAAAAGGTAACACTGGAAAAGTGTTGGTGCTTAAAGTGCTTCACTGAGCTGAAATTGAAACTTAAAACATCTCAAGATAAATAAAATAAAAAGAAAATCTAAATTAAGTGTTTTAAGGGCTTCAAACTGAACATCTCATGGCTCAATGTCTTATGGACTATCCTCCATTGCAGTCACATGCCCCTCGGATGGCCAATTATGATTTTCAGACGGATCAGGCCTTAACTTAACATTCTTAACGAAAAAGTTGTCAATCGTACTTTTCATCTTCTCTCATCATCCGCGGCTACATCCACTCTGTTTATCTCACGGGCCTAGGCTACTCACCTCTTTCTGTCTGACTGCAGCACACGCATTTTCAAACGTACACATGTAATGGATAGTATTCATAGTATTCATCACACTAAGTATTCATAATATTCATATAGTATTCATCACTATTCAGCAGTGATTAACATTGGGACAGTTAATACGGTCATAGTTCTGTTCAATATACAAAGTAACTTTCGTTTTAACATTGTGGTTAAAAGAGATGAAAATGGAATGGGGAAATAGTCAATTAATTAATCGTTTCATTGTTTTATTTTGTAATGTATGTAATGTTTATAATAGAGCCGTTAGTCTGAGATCGATTCTTTATTATAGTAATATTTGTAGTAGATCCGTTAATCTGAGATCGATTGCTCATGTCTCGCTTTCTCAGACGGTATCGCGAGAGTTTCTCCATACAGGCGAACGTTCTCAGGTGAGATCGCGAGAGCTGCTCATACGAGTAAGGCCCTGTCCCAAATGGCACACTTCATGTGCACTTTCGGTCTTGTGGACTTACAATGGCCGCTGCGTGCGCGTGTCCGTTAAGTCCACAAGACCGTAGGGTGTCCCATTCGTCATTTAAGCTTAAAGAAGGGTGCTCGTGAGCGCCCCCTTTGAGGCTGCTATGCGCCCTCGATGCGCCCTTCTGCTGAGCCCGCAAGACTGCGAGCTTTACCCGGCAGTCAAAGCGGCATTACGTCGTGAAAGTGCGGACTCAGAGGAAGACCGTGAGGGTTTAGGGTGCCATTTGGGACAGGGCCTAAATAGGCTCGTTTGAGATGAGCAAAATCTGCGCAGAACCGATCACCGGTGATCACCGCGAGATGCATGCCGGTTAGAAATGTGTCCGAGGGTGGGCCGCCTTGCTCTGATGTCATGCCAACTTGTGTCAAAAACCTCTCGCGAGGGCGAGGCGGCCTCATCGGATTCTGCAGTCGGGCGCAGTTGCTCTCCACCGACTGCGCTGACCAAAAGAACGATGGGAAACGACTTGCTGACGACATAGCTTAATGCTTATTGGTTTAAACAACCGTGATGTATTGATCTCTTTAAAATATTTAAAACTCTAATATCATGTTTTTATGTGTATAAATTATGTGTGAATATTCCCAAAGTCTCTGACAGTGCGATCTCTCTGTGGGTTATGTGATTGTTATCATATTTTATAAAAATATATAAAAACGTCTGTAATTGAAATAAAAATGATTGATACACATGCCTTTCAAATGGAAATAAATAACAAGTACTTGGGTGTCTTGTTCATTATATTTATTTTCATATATAAGCAACAGAACTTAAATTACATCCAGTTTATCAGCAACACAGCGCACGAGTGTGAATCCCGCGATATCCGCCTTTGATCTCGTAGGTGTCTGATCCACTACGAGAACAGAGAACTGTCCATCTTGCCTGCACTTTTTTCACTCCTCCCCTCACTGCAGCCGCCTATTCTCGCCTACATTTCAGTCAAGGCTAGGGGCATCTCAAACAAGCCTAACGCCATCACTGGAAACATCTCATCAATCTCGTGATTATTTCGTGAAGGGGTCCGCCCTTCACTATCTCTGATTGGTTTAGACCACGCTATGGGCCTAATGTGTGTCTGTTGTTGAACCACAGGGAGACTTTAAGAGTCGCGGAGACTTTTTTTTTTCCCCTCGAGCGGCTGGTCGCACGGGTGATTTTTTTTATAGTCGCACCATTGAGAAATTAGGTCGCACTCTAGAGACCTGTTAGAGATTAGACTGTACAGAAATTGAAATCTACAGATAACACTAATACACACTAAATACACGTAGTCACGCAATGCTGATGTTGTTAACATTAACAATTTGAGAACAAAATATAAAAATAATAATAATTTGCACGGTTTGATGTGATATGAGCTAAGCGAATGTTAGATTTAATCACCATTGGTAGCGCAATTTATTGTAATGCTTTTTTTTCTCAGTTGGTCAGAACAAAAGTGGCAGATTTGTTACTTACTTCTTCATATGACATTTTCCGGTGAAAATTCTTATTTTGGTCATACTTCCAAGACTACAATCTGTGATTCCAAAGTACAGTATACACTGGTGCGGTGACTGACAGCCACACATTCTCCTCGAAGCATTAGATTCATCCTCGCTGAGGAGCTGAACCGATGCACAACCCACGCAAAAATGATAATTCCGCAAATAACTGCAATTGCAGGTTTCGAACAGAAATGGCGACAAAGAGGCAAAACTTACGGACTGCAGCTTTAAATACTGGACAATCCTGTATTTTATGGGACGGCTGGCAACTAGGGGTAGGCGATATAATATCGATATATACCATGATATAGTTTTTTTTGTTATTAAAAATAAGAACAAAGAAGCAAATTACAAACAATAGCACAAATACATTATAACAAAAATATGCATTAAAAATATGTCTTTCAGGTACAATAGGTTTATTTAACGTAGTTAGAAATAGTACAAAAACTCTTTGACCAACTTGGTAATATATAGTCTTTTCAACCTGAAAACATAACATCAAGAACATTCAGGTAAACAAAAACACCTGAAACTAGAGGTGGAAATTACAAACAATAGGACAAATACAATGAAACAAAAATACAAATGAAATAAACAGTGCTTTAAGTTTTTCAGGTAGGCCTACATTAGATCTATTTAACAATAGAGAAACTGAATAATCAAATGTAAAAGTAAAATACTGCATAGTCTTCGCAATTAAATATACATTGATTCATATTAAAGCTACAAAAGTTATTCAGTCAAGCAGTGACTGATTTTTTCTTTTTCTTTTGTTGTTTGACAGACAAATTGAAGTCAATGGAACGAAAAGTGTATTGTGACTGTCCTTTTAGGCTGCTGTCACTTTAAGGCCGTGTGTCCACCAAAGCATTTTTTTCTAGCGGCTAGCATACTTTTCCAATTGTTTTCAATGGGAGTGTCGTTGAGTCGTTTTACTTGCTGTTCCTGACTTGCAAAAGTGACATGACGTGTAGCCAAATTTGTGCTCTGCATTTCACCCATTCAAGTGCACACACACACAGCAGTGAGTATTAAACACACACACCGTGAACACGCACCCGGAGCAGTGGGCAGCCATTTTTTAGCTTGCTGCGGTGCCCGAGGAGCGATTGGGGGTTAGGTGCCTTGCTCAAGGGCACCTCAGTTGTGGGTAATGAGAGTGAAAGAGAGCACTGTTCATTCATTCCCCCCACCTACATTTCTTGAGTACTGAGACTCGAGCTCGCGACTTTCAGGTTACAAGTCTGACTCTAACCATTGCTTTGACATACTTACAGGGTTTTGTAATATTTGGTGTTGTAGAAACAAACTCCATGGCCATGTTGTGGTGACCATTATAATTATTTCAGTATGATCCCCTGCTATTTGTGTCTTTTCAGTGGACATAAAATTAGGGATGCACGATACTATCAGTATCAGTAACAGAATTTGTTTTTGCTTATTGGTGTTGATCATTTAGGCTTGCTCATTTCCCCAATTTTAAATCTCAGAAAAAATATCCTTTACATTATAAAGTTGTGATGCCTAATTTCACGTGTCATTTAAAATGATCCATTTTAGGTTTCAGTGTTTATTTATTTATTTGTATAGAAAAAGTATAGAAATTTATTATCAACCATTTATTGGATAATGGCCATAACATTAAAGTAATGATCAGATAATCTGTATTGACCAGAATTTTTATTGTGTGTGCATCCCTACATAAATGACCAGCATTTGCTGAGAATACTACAGGAAAAGTCAGGAAATGTCACTGCAGTTAGATTGTGAACATAAATATCGTTCCAGGCTTTGTATGGCAAACATTTGATTATGATGACCTTTGATTCGCAAAGCCCAGACAAGTGCTTGACTAAACAGAATGGTGCAGTAGATTAGATCTGAAGCTTTAGATTTAGTCATTGAATCTCCAAAAAACGTCTTATATTTAGGTTGTTTATGCAACATTCAATCAGCATCCATGAAATGTTTGTATTCTGGCTTACCACCTGGTCTGGAATGGCTCAGGGACAGTCTGAAGTGATAAGGGAGGAAGCACATCAAATCAGAGATGCCCATGATTTTAAAGAGGAGCTCTGGGCGAGAACGCTGTTACATGATTTCCTGAGTGTGTGTGTGTGTGTGTGTGTGTGAGAGAGTGTGAGAGAGAGAGACTGTGTGTCAGGCAGTGGCCTGTTTTGCTGAATGAGTCACGCAAAAGACGAGAGGAGACGTGTGGATGTGAGAGAGAAGGGGAGGGTGGTGCGAAGAAAACCAATTGAATAAAGAAGAGAGTACAAAGACCCCAAGGTAGTGAAGATGGTATAGAAGCAAAAATTAAGAAAGGGGTGGGAAGGACGTACAGGCCACCCAGTTTACACTTCCTTGATTGATGGTCTCTCTATCACAGTGAATGGCAGTCAGCCCTGATCTGACTACCTGCACCACCATCGTTTAAAGGCAGGATGGAAATAGAGTGAAAGAGAGATGGGTTTTAAAGAGGTCTGCACAGCTTCATCTTTCATTTGTTGCCAAATAAATAAATAAATAAATTGATAAACTAATAAATGTAAAAATAGTTTAATAAATAGAAGAATAAATGACTTAACAAATATAAATATTTTAATAAAAATATTTATTATTTATTATTTATTTTAAAAATAATTTTCTGTTTATTTTTTACATTTATTTTATTCTTTTTAACTTTTATTTATTCTTTCATTTATTTTACTTTCACACATGGGTTAAGGCGAGAACAAAACACAGGCTTGACCTGAGAAACATGGAAGACTGGGTGTACCGGACCAAGTGTAGAAGGTAACTTGAGCTTTACCGCCACCGGACTCAACACCTTGGTGAGCTGGTATGGCCCAATAAACCTGGGGGCTAACTTGCGAGAGGCCACCCGGAGAGGTAGGTCTTTTGTAGACTGCCATACCTTCTGACCACATGTAGCAGGGAGCAGGTGTTCGGTGATGGTCGGCCACCACCTTGGTTCGTCTGGAAGCCCAGGCCAAGGCTTCCTCAGCCCTCTTCCAGGTGCGATGACACCGGCGGACGAAGGCTAAGGCAGACGGAACAGCGGCATCGGGCTCCTGTGAGGGGAACAAAGGAGGCTGAAACCCAATGGGACCTTTGGCGGCCACCGGCAAGGAGTTGTGGGCATACTCATTCCAGGACAACCGTTGACTCTAAGAGCTCAGATTCTGGGACATCTAGCAGTGGAGAGCTTGTTCCAGATCCTGGTTTGCCCGCTCGGACTGCCCATTGGTCTGAGGATGAAAACCAGACAACAGACTCATAGAGGCCCGATCTAACAACAGAACTCCTTCCAGAACCGGGAGACAAACTGTGGCCTCCTATCAGAGACCACATCTACCAGAAGACCATGAATCCAGAAGACGTGATCAACCATCACATGAGCAGTTTCCTTGGCTGAGGGCAATTTGTGAGGGCTATGTGTGACCAGGGGCGGGAGGGGATGGGCAGAGCATGAAGCAGACCAACAGGTGGCTGGTAAGAACTCTTGATCTGGGCGCAAACCGAGCAGGCCAACACAAACTGCCTGACATCCTGGGCCATGGATGGCCACCAGAATATCCGAACTCCTGGATGACAGACAGACTAGCTTGGACGAATGCCCCCACCGGAGGACTTCAGGGCGCAACACAGCCGGCACAAATAGCCTACCCTCTGGACACCCCCTTGGCACTCCTCTCTCTTGTATGGGCTCCTCCACTCGCCTCTCGACACCCCAGGAGAGGGACCCTACCACCATCTCCCTGAGGACGATGGTATCAGTTGGCACAACAACATTTTTAGAGCCTGGATGATACGAGAGAGTGAGAGCCATCGGGCCTGGCGTAAGCTCAACCTCTTGGCTAAATGGATATACTCCAAGTTCTTATGATCCGTCCAGACCAAGAAGGGCTGAATCGACTCCTCCAACCAGTGACGCCACTCGCCCAGAGTCAGCCTGACCACCAACAGCTCCTGATTCCCTATGTCATAATTCCATTCTGCTGGGCTCAGTCGGTGAAAGAAGTAGGCACAGGGTACCTTCCCATCTCTAGGGAACCGCTGAGAAAGGACCATGCCTACTCCAACCTCAGAGGCATCCACCTCCACAATAAACTGCCATTTAGGGTCTGGAAAGGAAAGAACACGAGCTGAGATGAACCGGGACTTGAGAACTTCAAAGGCCCCCTGGGCTTTCGAATTCCATCTAAACGGTACCTTGGTAGAGGTGAGTTGAGGTGGGGGGTTGGCACGCGAAGCAGGGCAGAGACAAAGGAGATCCGCGATTGGAGATAAAATGTAAAATATTTATAAATAAAAATACAATAAGTGTGTTGCAACATAACAAAGGAAAAATATCTATAAAGTGTTAAACAACAATTACAATACGTCCGAAAAGGAGCGGGATGAAGCAGAAGCATGTTATTTTTTCCCCATTCCTTAAGCCCGGGATACACTGCATGATTTTAGCAATCCTATAAGATCATTACAAATCACACTGTGCGACACGGATCTATTAAACTTGGGTATGACATGCATGTAGACTGTACGATGATGACACCTATTGACTCGAGGCTACGATGCAAGTTTCTATAGAAGAATAAAACGTCATCAGCATGCGCTAGTGGTATAAACAAAAAGACCATTTTGAATCACACTTTGGCAGTTGTAGTTTTTATGTGTGCTGAAAAAAAGGAAGCGGCGAGAGAGGAAGAAGAAGGGAAAAGAGCTTGAGGTAAGCAGTTTTAAGTTTTAGCACCAGTTTTAGCGACGTAGTGTTGATTTCATATTGCATTTTTATTGGCTGGTCAGTAGACGTAGGTCGTAGCAGCAAACACACTGTGTTGATCATGCTGAATTTCTGACACTGTCAGAAAATGATCGTAGGCTATCGGCCTACGTAGGAAAACGGCCGTCTTTGAACCTCTCTCACTGTACGACATAAGACCACCGATTAAGAGCCACGATCACAGAAATCGCCACGATTGTTTCACAATGGTAATCTTTCGTCTGGGACAAAAGCTTCAAATAGAACACGTGGGGTTATTTCCCAACTCTTTATGTTCACTTAAGACATAACCGACTGTGTATAAGTGAATTCTCACCAAGCCAGGATTTTCTCTGTGCATTTGACCATTTAAGGGCGAACCCAAAGCCCAAAGTATACTTTGCTTGTCTGTGTTCCATTCCATCTCAGTACGTGCGAACAGAAAGCCACTTGGGGAACACATCCTGCAGTTTAGCAACAGGTGACTGCATTTCATGACAATCACTGATTTGCCTGATTTGGACATTAAGTTTGGGTTTTTAGAAAGAAACGAAAGTGCACCGCTATAAAGGAAAGAAATGCACTAACATCGCACAGCCCTAGTTTCTTGCTTTTCATTGCTTTAGGGTTGCTGTTGTTGCAATGTCAAGCACGGGACAGCACGGTGACTCAGTGGTTCGCGCTGTCGCCTCACAGCAAGAAGGTCCCCAGTTCAATCCCCAGCTGTGTCAGGAGTCCTTTCTGTGTGGAGTTTGCATGTTCTCCCCATGTCAGTGTGGGTTTCCTCTGGGTACTCCAGT
The DNA here is from genome assembly GCA_039654765.1 of Mylopharyngodon piceus. Lineage (NCBI taxonomy): Eukaryota > Metazoa > Chordata > Actinopteri > Cypriniformes > Xenocyprididae > Mylopharyngodon > Mylopharyngodon piceus. The sequence goes on from CM077449.1 coordinate 22,884,918, forward strand.
TTCTACCACAGTCCAAAGATGCAGGTTAGGTGGATTGGAGAGTCAAAAATGGCCTGTGTGTGTGAGAGAGCCCTGTGATGGCCATCTTTCCAGGGTGCTTTCCCCTGCCTGTGGCCTAAGAAACTGGAACAGGCTCCATCCCTGTGACCCTAGAAGGTCGTACAAGAATAAATGAATAATAGGCTCTTCTGATCTGCCTTTATAGAGACCACCAATCTAACAATATAAAACAATTATTGGCTGATCAGTCGGAACACCCTTATTTATTCCTTTATTTATTTTCCTATTATTGCATTTATTTATGCAGGTGTGGTCCTCAATTCAAACATGCTGTCTGGCATACATGTAAACATTTTCTTTTTTTTAGAGCGTGAGTGTTAGAATAATACAATTGGAGGACAAAATGGCTGGTTAAATGTTCTTGTGTGTCTATACTTTATAATTTAATTCAAATATGTATTTTCATGGCTACATGATGATAATAGAAGCAAATGTCTCTTATGTGGTGTTTAAAATCTCTGTAGCCCAAAGTTGTCCTAATTCTATCAAAATTTGGCAGCACACATTAAGGTCTACATGAAGTAGTCTGTTTTCTGCATGATATTGGTCTTATTGTGAATGATTCATCCATTTTGCCCTGCATTTTTTTCCCCAATAATCCATTTTATTTGGGTGTACGTCACAATACAGAAGAAAAGGACTGTTGCTACTTCTGTTACATTGCCACTTAATAAAATATGATTTTCTTAATGAATTGTGACTTAAATGCATTTATTTATTTATTTAGTAATTTTATGAAACATTGGTCCTTCACCATTTATACTACAGATGTATGTCATACCTTAATTCATGCAGCTTGATGAGAGGTGTGCTGTTACTTTTCTGAGCAATCAGACATATTATTTGCTGACAAAAATGGAAGGCCCTATCTAGGGACCAGGATATTATAGAAACTTGATGGTGAGATTTTTTTTTTTTTTTTTTTTGACATGGACTAGTTTTCAGCCAACTAACAACTTTCTAATGCCCACTTAGAACACCTTAGCAATCAAGCACCACAATCATTTTCTTCAGGAAAAAGTACACATCTGCTTATTAACTTGTTTTTAGAATGCAATCCTTTCTGTGTTCACATAGTGCTCTTTTATCGCTTGTCCGTTAGGTGTGAGATTCTCAAAGGATGTATTACAGCGTATGTTTTGGCATGACTCGAAGTGCAGTGGAGCTGTCACATCTGTCCTTGGATCTCTTAATTAATTTATGCTTTTCCCAATAGAGCTTTATCCCCCAGTTTCTCAGCCATCACTGTCAGCGTAGCCCACCCAGATCCCCACGCCAAACTCCCTCTGTATATTGTTGTTTCTTGAGGATGCTATCTAGAACTCCCCAGCCTACCTTTTTCATCTCAATAACAGCACTCAGAGAAAAAATGACTACCCTGCAGGCAAGAGAGAAAGATATTACTCCTTTAAACACAGTGCTTTCAGATGACTGCCATGTAAAGGAAGAGCATGCACTTCAGACAAGAGCCTTGTAATAAACCCAGCGTTCTTTCTCCTCTCTTTCTGTTTCTCTGAAAGGGGTCCCACTGGAGCAGTTTGTGCCTCTCATGGGGAGGAAGATGTTAGCAGAAGACCCATATGAGAAGACAAGGCAGATCTTCACTGCATTTGATGTACACTGTATGTTTCTCCACTCTTTACATTCTGCATATTTAAAGGGGTCATGACTCATGACATTTTTTTTATTATTTTAATATATTCCATGAGGTTCACTTATAATGTTATTAAAGTTTTGTTTTGCACAAACAAATATATATGAGGAAAAACGATTATTTTCAAACTTTATTCTGACCCTACAGTATATCTGAAGTTTGAAGAGGCAGCTCCTTTAAGGCTTGTCAGTAAATGGCCACTTATGATTGTGGCTAATGTCATTTCATAGGAAAACATAACAACGCCCACTAGCTATTGCATGCAAGTTAGTGTTCTGAAAACATTAATTTGCAGACAAACCATTATGAAATCATTTACTTATGATTTGTGATGCAGCTGCTGTCAGATCCAGTAGAGTTGGCTGCTGCATCTTTCCACAAAAGTTTTTTTGCGAACTCTCCATTACTCTGTGCCGCGTTTACAAAACAAACATATACAAACATACAATCCTCTGACGTGATCTGGGACACCATTAAAATAAACAATCCCCTTGTTTCCAATGCTGGAATCCTGCAGAAGTCTGTACAGAGACGCAAATGAGCAGTTTAATCTGGATGCGTCAAAGCAGACGTTCTTTCACTCTTCTAATTGTCCTGTTATCAGGTTCGTGGAGTATGTCAGAAGCTTAATGCACATATGTATACTATATCCAGTGTAGACAGCGTCAGTGATTATAATGTTTTTTATTTTCTTTTGATGCTAACCTCCAGTGTAGGCAAATGTAAAAACTTTTAACATATAAAAATTTACAATTTACATGATAAATTGATACAAAATTAGACTGGTGATATATCTGCCTGCAGACCTTGTGACCTTTATTTTGTGGAGATGTTAAAAAATAGAGAATCTAGAGAAATGCACAGCCCAGCATAAACAAAACTGTTTTGGGACTGTCTTCTGTGCAAGTACAAGGCATATGCACATTAAATCTGTGATTTTTAGCTGACACTTTCTAAGTGCAAGTAACAAAACGTTACACATCACACAAGCGACAAGTGCTAGGATAGGTGGGAAAGTAAACATTATTAGACATTATTAGAGGCCTAGAATGTCCGCTGGCAGATGGACAGATGTAAACCTTCTTGAGCTGATTGATTACATTTGTGATTGGTAAAATCAGCAGTCTGTCCTTCTGAACCTATCAACAGAGCAGCCAAGACCACAAATGTAAATGGGGACACTGAGTCCATGTACAGTTCAGAATCACTTTTCACATTTATTGGCCAAGTTCGTTGTGCAAGGAATTAGACTTGGTGGATTACGGGCTGTTTTATTCCTGTAGCTCAACTGTTCATCTTTTGATTCCCAGAAAACATACATATATATTGGTGAAAAGTGTTCTTTAAGTCGCTATGAATAAGTGTTTGCTAAATGCTTAATTGTAATGGTGTATATAGTGCAACTGTAGTGAGCAGAATCAATTTTGAAGGAGGTGCAATGAATGCGGTGCAAGGTACATTTGGTGTAGGGCAGAAAAATTTACATTAGTTTTTAATATTCTTTTTTAAACAATGGCCGATGCCTGTGTCATCTGTTAAATTTACTCCTAAATATCTAATGTATAGTTTACACAATGATGGTGGTAGTAATCCTAATAACTGTGTGTTTATGATAGCATTTTTAACACACCCCTTGTGGCTGGCAATTGTTTGCATATTGTAGCAGTAGAGGGCGCCATGGGCCCTTTTCTTTGGTCCACTGTTACTATCATGCAATGGACATCCTGGTAGTTTTTCCCCCCAGATTTTTTGGGAAAAAGAAACAAAACTTTTTGTGATTGAGTATACATTTTTTTCCTAGCAATGCACAAGTTTATGTGCATAAACTTAACTGAGAGCTGATTCTTAAACAGTTAATGCTTGACAACCTAAAAAAGCCAAATACAAAGCTAAAGCTCCCCCCATCTTTAGCTGCTGTCTCTGAAGTACTTTTATGCCCTAAATTAAGTCATTCTGTGAAATGGGCCTTGCGGTCTCCGTGGACTGTTTCGCCCTCCCTAGAACTGTTTGTAGGATATTCCAAAGAGAGGTAAATGTATAATTAACTAATTAATTTTGTAACAGAAATAATTTCACCAAGTCAGGAGTGACCACAGGAAGAGGATATCAGCTGACCTTGATTGAATCTGCTCAGAGGGATCTTATTTCATTAACCTTGCTGACCCGCCATTAAAGAGGAAAACTGGTTTGTTTGAGCAGAATATTTATTCATGTGAAAGCCGCCTCTTCAGCAGACATTCGATGGACCTATTTTTGCCTGAAGCTCTCTCTCGTTCACTTTCTGTTTATCTCTCTTGTATCTCATTTGATTTCTCAGTCGTCTTTGAAATATCTCTGACTTCCCGTGAGCCACCCGATCAGGCTTTAGAGCATTTTTACATCCTCCCAGGACCTAAAATAGTCTCCAGCAATAAGCACTAGGCATTTTAAAAAAAATACAGTTGGCTTTTAATTAGAATTGTGAATGTTAATGAACCATCAAATTCATCTTGAGGACCAAATTGCTGTGAGCGAGTTCACTCAACCCTTGTACGAATTCAGAGCAACCTGAAAATTGGCTAATTTTAGAACCAAGATTGGAATTATGATTCTGACTTATTCTTAACTAACCCAACTTATTGTGATTCTGCTCTTAACTGTATATATCAGCACTGACAAATGATAGTGCTATGCACTTTATATCAAATTTGGATCTTTTAAAAAATTAAATTGGCTTCCCTTTAAACAGTTGTGAATGAACATGTGCAGCTGGAAACCTGAAGGACAACTGTCAGGCAGGTGTTCTCCGGCAGAGCTTACATGCTAGCAAAGTGTCTTAATAATTTCAGCAGTTCCCAGATTGATTGTCTTTGTTCCTCTGCCAGCTAAGCTTAAACCCTCTGTCCTGGCTTTCTCTGCCTGATGTTCCTGTCAGCCTGCCAACAGAGGCAAGTCCTCTCCTATCTGCGGCTGAACAGTTTGCGCTGGATGAGATGTTTGACTGTTTCATCTGCGCCGTCACCCCCATCCTCATCTTCAATGGGGATGCGTTGGAAGCTAAAGCGCGCTGAAGTGCGTCGCTCCCATTCAGAGCTGAAGTGGCAGCCTGCCCGGTGATAGAGCATGCTTGGTGCAGTTGGAAACTCTCCCATTCTCACCCGGTGTGAAAGTGAGCCATGCTCCCTGCCGATTGCTGCTCATGCTTTGTCGTCAAAACATTTGATTTCTTCTGCGTTCAGCAAATAAATCATGCCATTATACACTTTTTTTAACACTTCAAGTCTTTTTACAGATGAGATGTGTAATTTTCTGGTTTTGCACAGGTCCTGTGGTTTCCGCAGGTGTGTGACTCTCATTCCTATCATCATGGCTGTGGAGGGCAGTGTTTGGTTATGGTTGGTGAGCTGGTGTTGTCGGGTCTGGCGTGTTGACATGCATGTCACAGTGCTGCCCAAGACAACCCCCTCCCCTCCTCGTAATCCCCCCCGCTCAGTGCGCCGCTGTGCCTCTCATCAATTCAGCAGACACGCTAAACAGATTCCACTCTCAGCTCTGACTTTGGACGCGAGCGCTCTAAACTTCCTCAGGGGAGCCATTTCCTGCAAATCAAAGTCCTGCGTGCCAGCCGCTGAGAAGAAGGCACAACAAGCTGTTCCTCTGAGCTCTCAGGAAGAGGCTCCTGTAGACACTCTGAGATCCCAGCTGGTCTTACTCCTTGCTTTCACAGTCTCAGTCAAAATGCTGTAAGTGGACTTAAGGCTCAGGTATACTTTTTTTTTCATGTTCTGATCCGTCTTGCACACAGTTGAGTGCGCAAGCCTTTCAAAGTATACTCCTTTGATTGTGAGCGTGGATGGACGTTTTCTAGTAAACCGTTCTTTTCAATCACTCGCATATGCGCTGTTGTCCGCGCACAAGCCCACACGGACACAAAAACTGGTCTGCATGTGGATGGTGTGTGCAAACATCAGCGGATTGTACTGATCATAAAAATTTTGTCAGGCAGACAGTCTTCCTTTGTCCGCAGAATGCGGACAAAGGAAGTATACTTTAAGCTTTAGCCGCCAACATTTTATGGGGTGGAATGAACAGAGAAAGCTGATTTTATTCCTTAAGATAAGAGCAAATAATGAGAGCGTGCTCTCAGGTGTGCTTATCTCGTTTTCTTTGCCTGATCTCATGTGAGTGTGGCGTTCTAATAACACACCCGGCCCCGCAGTGAAAGACTTTTTGATGTTTTAAAGTATTAGTCTTGTTAACTCTTGCTCTGGGTTTGTACTGTCTCCAGGTCGTGGCTTCTTAAAGCTGGATGACTTCAAAAGTGCCTTCAAGCGAGTTGCCCCTCGTCTGCCGGAGAGAACTGTGCTGGAGGCTTTCCGGTAAGAGTTTGGGCCCACGGCCTCTCTAGATGCATCATTCAGTGGGTTCTCTGATCTTCCTCTCAATCTCTCATCTTTCCATCATCCCTCTCCTTGATTTCCCTTTCCAAAGTAGATTACAAAGGCAGCTGGATGTAATTACGCTGTGAATGTGTTGAGTCAGAAAGTGATTTTTGTGCCTATCGCTCAGAGCAGGCCTCCCACCTCAACCACAGTAACAAGCTCTGCATTTGGCCAGCACTTTGTTACTCAAACCCCTCCAGTGTGAGTGAAAGTGTTTGATACAGTCCCATGTGAGAGTAGAACAGGTCTGGAGATTTTGGAGGCTTGCGGTGTTGAGATCTGTCTGCTCATTAGGGTGAGAACAGTTCCTTTGTGCCATGCTCCCTGTGGAGTTTCTCAGCCCCTTTCCACTTCCATTCAGGCCCCATGGCAGCTCCACGTGTCTATATACATCTCATCCTCTCCGTCTCGCTCAAAAACTCTCTGAACAGGTGGGATTCCGAGCCTTCGTGTGCTGTGCGTTCACACCCATTTCAAACAGTTATCACTAGACCCAGAGCTATCACCAGATCCCAAAGCCAATATGACATTCGACAATCTCCCACTAAGATCTCCGCATTACTTTCATACTATGATGTATCTAGAGGTTTCAGCTTGTCCCCGCGTTTGCAGTTATAGTGACACATTATTATCAGCCCTCAGCTGAGTCTCTCTTCTCGGTTTCTTATCCTTTTGAAGAGGTGATGTGGATACTTTATGCAGTTCTGAGACAGGGGGCAATTAATCTTTTCATCCTGTGTTTGAGGGCTCAAAAAGAGATGCGACACATGTCTACTTGTGCGCACACGTGTGCATTTGTTTTGTTTGTTTTTTTGGACAGATTTAGTTCTTTGTTTGATGTGACTCATCCTCTGCAGTTGGCCACTTCTGCAAGTTGCAGCTACTGTTGAGAGCAGCACAGTTGTCCTGCAAGGCCGGTTAATATACGAACACTTTCTCACACTGCAGAAACCATGATCATTGACAGTGTAGATACTGTGTCCTTCTGACCTTAAGCTCAGCTGACGCACTAAGAGTTGATAACATCAGAACCTGAGTCACTGTGTTGCTATGATTGCAATGACATGCCAACACTGCATTGGCAGAGTAACTTATGAGTTCTGGAGGCGCTGTGGTATTTGTTTTTTAATTAAATGTCGCAGTCATGTCAGAACAAAAGTGCTAAGGGCTTATGCCACAAGAAATCATGGAGCGTGACTTTAGACACTCGATTTGTATCTAGTGACTTCTCATTTGGCATTGGGGCTGTAGCTAATGATTAGTTTTATAATCGACTAATATAATGAATAATAAAATCTGATGTTAATCAGCTATTTGATTAATCACTTCTTCATTTGAACAATCTCAATATTCTTAAAATCCAAAGGTCCATCCATTACTCTATGCCAGTGTTTCTTGCGCCACTTTTTATGAACCAATTAATGAATAATTCAAAACGACTCATATGTTACAGTTTGAATAAGTCTGATGTAGGGTTATCACGGTACTAAAAATTCCAGTAGTACAATTTCACGGTTCTTTGTGCCAATTTTCGGTACCATAGCAAAAACTGTTGCAACTATTTTACCATTTTATTTAACCATTAATTAAATTAAATGAGTTTATTTATGATGCCTTCAAATGTTTATAAGTAAACACTGTTTATAAAAAGATCAAGTGAAAAAATAGTAATAAAATGAAGGACAAAGGAACACATATACATTACAGTACATAGAACAAGTGGCAGGTCTATTAGTTTGCATTTACACTCTAAGACTTAATGCACATCTATTTTGAGATACAGTATCCCATTGTCTTGTCCCAACTGTTGCTATGGTTATGTCACTGTCAATCATTGCAATTTTGGATTCAATCAGGCATTTAAATACAGTTGTAAATCCAGAAACTTTGCAGTGTACTCAGCAGCATGAACAAAAACAAAACTTTTATTCAAATTGTATATGGGTTATAAACACAAAGCGAGCAAAGAGCGCTCCCCTTTATAATCACTAAAACTGTCAATCACTTGGGCTACATTCAGAGCCTGTTCACTGAGATCTACACTCCTGCTATAATCAAAAAAGCTGTCTACACTGCACAACGAATCTCGTTTACATCGTGTTTACACTTTGTTGGTAATAATGAAAGGATTCGCGAGTGTGCAGTCTGGGAATGAAAACTCCTGTGTTTTGAGGGGTGTTGAGCGGATTCTAACTAACTTAAACACCTCTGATTGGCTGTTGCATTCACACACTCAACATTGGCTACAATGATCAACGCTTCAAAAACACATTGTAAATAGAAAACTTTGACGCTCTTCACAGAGCGCTTACACAAAGAAGCGTTTGGTTGTGTTGATTACTATATCTGTTAGCCATTGGACTGCATAGTTGTTGTTAATTTTTGTCAAAAGAATATTTTTACATTGTACCAAGTTAGAAAATTCCTTGTAAAAGACAATAGCTGAGAGAGATTTTCTTTCATGTGCAGGTAAAATGGACATTTGTAACGATTTTGTATCAGTGTTATTTTAGTATTATTTATTCACTTTTAATTATTTTAGTATTATTTGTTCATAGTATTTATTAATATTTTGAATTCTTTTTAGTTTTCATTTTGACTTTTTTATTTGATTTTAGATTTTAGTCATTTTGTTATGTGCTTTTGTAATTTTTATTAGTATCAATAATAAAATATTTATATATTTTTTTAAATTAACGAAAATTAATTATTATAAATGGTTTTAGTTAACAATAACAAGGCCGATCAACTGTTTGAAAAAACAGGAATTAACAAATTTTAAAGTCAGTTAATGCAGACTACTCATTTTAGCTCTGTTTGGCTAAGCCAACTGCTGGTGATTTCCCTTCCACCCTCTCAGGTGTTGACCTTCACCAGTTGATCCATATCTCCCGCTATGTAAAGCCATGTAGATGTTTGACTTAGCAAGAGCAGAGAAGTACCTGGAACAAACAGGAACACTCGGAGCACTCCATGTGTGTATTTGTGTCTTTGCGTGTCGGTGTGTGTGCGCTCCGGTCCCCAGCTAGCGCACGTTCAAAGTCATAACCTTCACGCCGCTGTGCCATCTTGTTTTCCTCTCTCCACCTCCTCCGGTTCTCCTCCGCCCCGTCATCCTGCTACTGCTGACAGAGTGTGGCAGCAAACGGACCGAATGGAAAAAATGGAATTCCAAGGAAGAAGTGAAAGAAGAGAGAGAGAGAGCTCACCTTGAATGTTGTGATTGGAGTTTATCTGCACACCCAGGGCTGTGTTTAGAAAAGATTATCACAACAAAGTGATAAGCGGGATTGTCTGCCTTTGGTGTCTCTTTCAAAAGGGTGCACGGGGTGCCCTGTGTGCCTGCATGTATGTGTGTGCGTGTTGTCAGGTTTGCTCTTCTTTTATACCTTGAGATGAACTGAAGCCTCTCTTTTGAATCTGTGTTTGTGTTGCGCCCCCTTTGTGAAGAAAAGAGCAACACCCTTTTCCTGTCCTTTTTGGCATAATTATAGCAGAACAATGGAGCGCCCTGCAGGCTTCACACCATTAGCAGACGTGCTGTTGCCTCTTTATGTGCTAGAGATTGATGGACATGTGCTGCCTCTCTGAATGAATGTTAACACCGCCATTTCTCCCCGCTGCTTGTTGCCATGGTGACGTGGTACGCAGAGCTGGTGCCATCACACCTTGAGCGCTGCCTGCAGTTGTTTTTCTTTTTTTTCCCTCCCTTATTCCGCTACTCTCTGCTTTTCTCTTTTGTTGTCGCCGTTTCCAGAGCAACTATCTGCCATCACCTTTCCATAAATACCTGCTGCACACACATTCTTACAGTTCTTGAGTTACAAGAATGCAACGTTTTTTCCCTCTTATTCACTTTATCCTCCTCCCCCTCCACATCGCTCTCGTCCTCTCACTTGCTGAGGAATCTCAGGTTTCTTATTGTTCTCCTCTCTGACATCTCAGCTTTATCCTGGTTGTGCTGACAGAATTGTCCTTACTAATAAGTCCAAAGTAAAAGCCCATCCTTTCATTCTCTTTTAGTGGAGCTTTTATGTGCATTTGTCGACTGAATTATACTGTACATCCATTAAACTTGATCACTTTGCATGCATCTTCCTCTTTTTTGTGACTATACCGGACAAACTGAAGTCAGAGAATTGACCCTTCACCAGGAGTTTGATTAACAGGTGATCATAACGCTGAATCCGCCATTTTGTCCAACAAAGCAGTCGGGGAGTTAGCAGATTAACGTAGGTGGACTTGAACTTGAAAAATGGTGTGTACTGACCGCGATTGAAACAACATTCCTTATGATGTTCATTCATGTTTATTTGATGCTATAAATGAACTAGTAGGAAAAGATGATCGGTTCACAAGCTGCTTGAACTGAGGCGCTACAGCGATCTGTCAAGACACATTAAAGAGCCACAAAACGGTATTTATTGTTTAAATTTCTTTAAAAATGACAAAATTTGAGACTTTGTTTCATATCAAAAGTAACCTGCTCTGTCTTTGTCTGTCGACGCGTTGTCAGTGTCCTCTTTGCTCCACAATGTATTTTTCACTGCGTGAGAACATGATGTGTGGCGAGAGATCGGCATGGCTTGTCGGACATAGCAACAGTAACTAAAGGGGGCGGGTCTTTGCGAACGGTCAATTGAGCTAAATGGTGTTATGTTGGTTGCTAAAACAGAAATCGTTTGGTTTATTGGCCTCCAGTCATCTTGTCATTTGTTAGTTAATCAGACTACATTGGTCACATTGTTGAAAATAAAACTTTTTAACTAGCCCTAGTATATATCAAAACAATAATGTAGACATTTTATTACAAATTTGTAATAAATGTTTTACTTTGAAATTGAGTATAAAAAAGAGAAAAGCCTGTAGAATAATGAAACCACTTGCCCTTATCAATGAAAAATGTAATTGCATCTCTCTCTCTCTCAATTGCAGAGATGAGTGGCGGTTTACTCGTATTCTCCAAAAACCTTGTGTTCTCTGCTTCTGTCTTTAGAGCCTCCCTAATCTGAAATGGAAGCTAATGAAAAAGTGAATTAATTAGCATTCTTAAATTAAACTTCTCTAGGAGTTTTGTCTTATTAACCACTGAGTGCTTTTTATGTGGCTTTAAAAAAATATTCATGCAAATTACCCCACAATGTGAATGCCTAAGGCCAAGCAAGAGGTTATGGTGAGTATCTCTCTCTCGAAAAAGAAGAAAAAACAATTTTACCTCTGTTTTTAAATATGCATGTTGCATGCTAATACTGTCCTGTTTAGGTATTTTCAGAGATGAGGAGATCAGCCACATGTAGCCTGGTGTAGGGTCACGGCTTCTTCATGCTATTTTTTCCCCCCAGAGAGTGGCGAAGAGAGAGAAAAATGGGTGGTGGGGGTAGAAATGAGGAAAAACTCCTACAGATCAGTAGCAAATTAGCCCTGCCTGGTCTCAGCGTGAGTGCATTTACTGCATATTGAGAGTTTGCCCTTTCCCTTTGCCACCATATCAAGGTAATTACATTTCCTTTGTAGTGCTCTGAAAGGAGGTATTGCTGGCCTGGAGTTTCACTGCCCGCCCATGGAAGCACAGAGTGCATAAATCCCTTAAAATAGCCCCTTTTTTCCACTCTTCCTGCTGACACAATAAGCTTAATGAAGGCACAATAACAGTCGATTCAGCTCTGTGCTGGACACTCAGAAAGCCACTAATGTCGAGCTGAAGAGTGGCTTTTGGAAAAAAAAAAACATTATTCCTTCACAGAGAGAGTTTGTTTCGTTCAAACTCTCTCTCACGACTGTTTGACAGTGCAATGGACCTGATTTTGTGGGTGGAATTGATTAATCTAATTTCAGCTAATTTCCACAGTCTCTTGTTTTTTTTTGTCATCTCATAGAAATAATAAATTGTTAAAAAAGGGCAAAGCCTGCATCACCAGAGAACTTCATCACCCATGCACAGATGCAGAATTTTTGAGACAAAAAAATGCTTTTCATTTTAGATTTTGCTTTGTTGACCCTTTATCCACTCTGTCTTGTTCTCTTTCTGTCTGTTTCTCAGTCTTTAAACGAGCGAGCTGGTTAAAGGCAGACTCAGAATTCAAGCAGGGTTGCCAGAGGGTAATGCAGTAATCACATTGGTTCCCCTTAGAGTGGGCGAATGGGTGAGGAGAGCGGTGCCCTCTGCTTGTGGCTGTTCCTCCAGCCTCTGCATCCGTCTGGCTGGCTTCACTTGCAGAGGGAGGCTAAACATACACCCTGTGTAAATGCAGAAAATCCATTTCTTTTTATATTGTTCCATGTCTGCCTTAAAGACGTGCTCTTTTAGCCCATTTAATTTTTGTATACATACTGTTTCTCTATATATTTTGACAGCCATATATAATTGATTTTTGTCTGTAACCTGATGGTTTTGTTTTTTCGCCCAGTTGTGCCATCTGTTGTGAAATTATTTAGAGCTTGTCAACCAACCTTGTTCATCTGAGATTTCCAAACCAGAAATGTCTTCGACTTCTTTTTAAACCAATGGCTTTTAGGGAAAGGGGGAAGGGGAAAATCAGAGTAATTCCATTGGGATCTTTGTACATTGTGTAGTTGCCATGACAATTACATTAGTCTCCACTGGCAATCATCCACCTTGTTGGAATTCTAATGAGGAAGTTTTTTCCCCCCATCTTTTTTCCCCCTCCTACTTTTTTCTGTTTGGGCGTGTGTGCGGCTATCAAGGATCTCCTGCCATAGTGGAAAACTGCGTTCCTTGAAGCGAAAATATAAGTGCCTTTTAAATAGGGCCACGGAGGGGGCCACGGTCTGCTGTCTGAGAGAGATAGCAGCATGCTGCTGGGCTGTGCCCATTACTCTCTCTCCCGGGGTCTAGGCTAATAAAGATGGCTTGATACATCCGTCAGAACCCACCTCAGAAAGTCTGAGAGAGCGAGAAGCGTTGTTCCAGGAGTGAGGTTACATTGGTGGCGCTCCCTGAAGATGAACGATAAGCATGTGTGGCGAAAATCGCTTTAAAAACTTAACTTTAGTCAGAGACATTGTTACAAACAAGCGTGACTTTTTTTCTCTCCCTTTTTAATGGCACCTTTCTGTGTTTAATTTGCTTTTGAATGTTTTTCATTTAATTTCCACCTGCAGGCATATCTGTTACTGCACATAAGACGCCAAATTTCACGCGTTTGATGTGTACCGGTCAGATCATAATCTACGTAGTGATTTAAGGAGCTTCTGGAGCGCTGAATAAATCAATGAATTAATTAAGGCTATCAAAGAAAATGATCTCTCTTCTATCGAGGGTACATTCCAACCAAGCTCAAATCACACAATCTATCGAGGTTTATTTCCTGATACAAACGCAAGGTCACTGCAGTCCTGTGCCAGGACTGATGTTGTCTCAGCTCTTTTTTTACTAGAGACACTTTATCACGTTTTTTTACTTTTGTATGCTGTGATTTTTGCTAGAGAAGGTGATTTTGCTTGTCAATATTCCTATTCCCAATGTGGAAGAGGAAGCAGCGGGAGCCCATTCGGTCTCAACACTGTAAGCTGCTCTTTATCGATGCTTATGCTTCTCTTGGTACTAAATCAAGATGTTGAATTGGGTTGAAGCCACAGGACAAGCATCTAGGATGAGCGGATACAGGAAGTGTCCAAGCTCAGAGCCATTCTGAGCCAGCGGCGTTAAAGAAAAATCCTGGCCGTTTACTGTGTGTTGGCTGTGTTTGATGCTGATAGAATGGGATTGCAGGGATGGATGGAAGCTCACTGCAACACTTGTGTTGGTCCCGCATTCTCCGCCCATAAGGACCTTATATAACCCCTGTTCATGTTCCTGTTATGTTGTGCTCTGCTCATGTTATGTTCTTTTTGTCTTATCAGACAAAATCTTTTCTCTTATACACAGACAGCCATTTCAGAACTGCTTTCAGAAGGGGATTGGTCAGATAAAATGATATTTGAATTGTGTAAAAATTTCAGGCCAATAAAAAAGATGGGGCAGAGACCCCTTTATATGTGGTATAATTTTTTGCATTTAAAGGGTTAGTTCACCCAAAAATGAAAATTATCCTATGATTTACTCACCCTCTAGCCATCAAGCCATCCATATGACTTTTCTTCTTTCAGCCAAACACAATCCGAGTTATGTTAAAAAATATCCTTCCAAGCTTTATAATGGGAGTGAATTGTACCCTAGATTTTGAAGCCCAAAAAAGCGCATCCATCCATCATAAAAGTAATCCATACGGCTCCAGGGGCTTAATAAAGGCCTTCTGAAGCAAACTGATGCATTTTTGAAAGAAAAATATCCATATTTATAACCCTATAAACTATAATCATTGGCTTCCGGTAACGGCCGTTCACAAGTCGAGTTCCGGTGGAAGAGTGAACTCTGACCCGACATATGATGTAGGATGTAGGAGTAGCGTAAGCTTAGGTGAGAGTAGATGCCTTTCGTGGTTCAAACAAATAGGACTGGGTAACAAACTCAAGCTCCTCTTCTCTTGTATCGAAATCCTCCAACATTTCTCTTTAAAAATTCTCGTTTTAGACTTCTAATTTGTGACCAGTGTCTTGGTTAGCTCTATCCTCTGTGCTTTCGCGTTCGCCAATGCATCATGCGTCGGGTCAGAGGTCACAGAGGGTGGATGCACTTTTTTGGGCTTCAAAATCTAGGGTACAATTCACTGTCATTATAAAGCTTGGAAGAGCCAGGATATTTTTCCAATTGTGTTTGGCTGAAAGAAGAAAGTAATATACACCTATGATTGCTTGAGGGTGAACTGACCCTTTAAGAGTGATCTACAATAACATGCATAGAGTATCATCTTAATGGACTTGCTTTATGATGCTTGCATCATATTATACATTATACCTTTTAAATAATGTGTTTTACACACGTACATATATATTTATACAAATATGTATAAATGTGTGTATTTATTTTATTTATATTTATATATGCATTAAACTTTAATTTTACTGAATATATTTTAATGTCAGAGAAAAACTTTTAGCTGAACTCTTGCTTCTTTAGCTTTGGTTGGAGTTATATTATGTTTTTTCCCCCACTTTTTTTCACAAAAAATCAAGCAATAATTGGGCTGCAGTACTACCATGGACCCCCTTGTTGAAGTCCCCTGCTCTGTTGTAACAAATAGCTTACTCTGTGAAACAACGTGGGTAGAGGCAACAGAACAGTTCTCTAGAAAATATCAGGGAAAGCAGCAACCAATTATGCTGGCAATTATATTATTGCACTGGACAACATTTCTCTTTATAGGCATCATTTACAAAGTTCACTGCAGGCTTAAAACTGTTGGTTCTCCAATATGTTGTACGTCAAAGACAACAGGGCACTTTTAGCACAGTGCAATAGAATTATGCTGCCGTGATGCATTCATGTATTGTCAGAGTGATAAAACATTGCTGCATCGGATTCTGCTTAATTGTAGTGATTTGCAAGTGGACTTAAAAATATAATGAAGATAAACATCTTCAAAAAAAAAAAAAAAAAAAAAAAAAAACACTCTATAAATCCTACACTACATTATGAAAGCATTCCCACGTTAGACTTGGCTGGTTTCAGAGTGATCTTGGAAAGAGCTTCCACTTGTATAAATTACTTTTACCATGTTGTTTTTCGGAGGAGCTATTATTGTAAAAGTAAATGCTCTGTTGGAATAATTTTAAAGAACTGCATTTGTGTCGGCACTTAGAGTGAATGGCTGCCTCAAAAGCTCTTACAGTGAATGCCAAGTATAGGTCTTATGTTTAATGTCCACCTCAGTCAGAGAAAACAGGCACATTTCTATAATATAAGAACTCTTTGTTTAGGGCTTATTCTGTCCTGCATGTCCTTTCCTCCTTCTGTGTGTAGTTCTGTCATTATCAAGTGGAGGAGTTTCCTCGAACTTCTCTCAGATGTCTCGGATCTTATTATGTTTAATAGAGGCATGAGTATAGGCTTCAGTTGACATGGTCCATTATTTTTATTTGAATGAATCATTTCTTTGAACTATTGGGAGTGTAGAGGCAGTAAGCATATAAGAACTGTCTCTCAAAATCGAGCAGCCTTCTAAAAGAAGAACCTACATTAAGTTCTGGTATAAATAAAAAAGAAGCTGTTTTTACTGTTTCTTCAAGCTTAAATGGATAGTTCACCCAAAAATGAAAATTTTGTCATAATTTACTCACCGTCATGTCCTTCCAAACCCGCATGACTATCTTTATTCTGTGTAATGCAAAAGTAGAAAATAAAAAATAAATAAATTTGTTCATACTCTACAATGAGGGTGGAGGGTGAGTAAGGGTGCGTTCACACTTGTAGTTCGGTTTGTTTGAACAAACCGAAAAAAAAAACATTTAGTCCTGGTCTGATTAGCGTTCAGATTGGCAATGTTATCATCGAACCAAAAGATACCGAACCTAAAGGCATAGGAATACGTTCACAACCTGATTGGTCGGATTTTATGATGTATTGCCTATTTTGAGACAGAACTTACCGAACATCCAAAACAATGCTATGTGCTGAGATAAATGCGCATGTTGTGTGTGCGTAGCCTGCATATGATGGTATTTCAGCCAGCTGGGAACTCGTGAAGAGTTTATAAAATGTGTAAAGGAGTCAAAACAGCGGCGGAAAATCCTCCGCCACACACACGAACGATCTGCTGTATGGCGACGCACGTCTGATGCCTGTGATGGGCAAACTCACAACTATGACGAGAAAAACCGATATGCGTGAGAAATCTGTCCTTTTTTAAGGTCTCATCTTCCTGTTTTTGGTTCGTTTACGTATTGGGTCCGTGTTGCGTTTATATATCATTCAAACCACACCAGAGTTGTTTGGTGCGCACCAGGGTTCGGATGGCCGCGTTCACACATGTTCAAGTGAACCGCACTAACAGAGCAATCGCACCAGGGTTCATTTTAATCGAACCAAACATGACAAGTGTGAACGCACCCTAAATGATGACAGAATTTTCTTTTTAGCCTGAATTATCCCTTTAAAGTAATGGTGGTATTCTTTTAATGGTTTCTAAATTTGGTCGAACACTTTTGCAACAATTTTTACATCCATTTTTAAATCAATCAAGATGACAGTCTATACATTTTTCACCAATATTATATATTTTTGACGGTCATAAAACTTACTAAAAAACAATGATGAGCTGCAATATTCAATATTTTAATGCCCAACTAATTTAGTTAGCTTAAACCCCGCCTCTTTCTTACCGTCAACTGCATGCTCACATTCAGATCTGCTTCCATCTAATCAGTGCGAAAAATAGAACCCACACTACATTTTTTTTTTCTTTTCAATAATCCATTTCACTCGGGTGCATGTCACAATATAGAAGAAAAGATCTGTGCTATTTCTTTTACATCACAACTTACATCACAATATTTATTTCAGTACTATTGTGATCCTCAACACCTCATTTCTTGTCACCCCAGTACCCTGTAAAAACTTACTTGTACTTGTCCAACAGAAAGTCCTTCAAAATCAATCTTCATAGCAAAAGAGTACCTTTGATCTCCACAGGAGGTTTGCAGATTGTCTTCTTCTGACTGGTCAGTGCAGAGATAGTTGCCCATGATGCCCTGAGGGGTCACCGTGAACTGCTGATCAGAGGACACGGATCAACTTATGATTGGTTTGGGATTTTTTTTTTCATTTCTGAGACATGAATTCACTGTCCTGTAGAATGTAGTTGTAGCCTGTTCACTCAAACAGCCTGCTAGTTTAGAGAACTAGAAGCATGTCTGTGCCCTAAGCTGTGAGTCTTGTGATTGGCTGTCAGAGATTCTAAACTGAGGCTCATGGGAATAGAGGGATCGTCTCTTGCTCTCTTTCTCCACAGTCTTTCCGCTGTCACGTTTTTATTATTAAACAACCACCGCATGGAAGGTCTGTCTTCAAAGGCGCAGGCCATTAAAGTTTTTGCAGCCGGGATTTGAGGCAGCATGTTTGTGTGACACACATTACGTAAGTCTTGTCTGACTTACCGTAGAGATTGAAAAGCAAAGCTGCGGATTCTGTTTGTGTCTGTCAGTAAAGTCGATGAAGACTTACTCCAGATAATGCTTGTTTGTTGTTTTGGCAATGACATCTCTGGGATGTTGGTCAAGGACAGCTGCACTGCAATATAGATACATGACAATGTCGAATGGGTATTTTGTGTCCAGAATTGCATCACTTCCTGTTTTGGCTGTGGTGTCTCTTGCGAAAAAAAGATGATTGACTCTCTACCTCATTTCTACAGGTTTCATTTTCTTGACAAGCGACATTTTGCGACCGGAATGGGAATTAGTCCGTCTGCCAAGTCTGACTAGCCAAAACATTCTGATTGTGAATAATTGAGTGGGTCTTTCCTACATTACATGAGTAAAAGATGGTTTCAAATCATGTTACACTCAGCCCACAGACTGATTAAGAAAATATTTGGATTGAAAAATGACTTTGATCATATTTCTGTTCTCTGGGTCAACATGACTCAACTCAAGAAACAGAGGGATGCCAGTAAATTAAAGATAGGATTTTTTGCTTCTACATGCCACCCAAGTTTTCTACCAGGGAGAGATTGTTTGGTGACATCTGAGTTTAGGCACTTCCTGTGTCTCTCTAAAAGCTTCCAGTCAGATTCAGATTATACTCCCCCCCCCACCCCCACCCCCCTGAGCTGCCATACTGATGTCTCTCTCCTCGTCGGCAAGCTAGCATGAGAGAGCGTATGCTTTGGAGATGAAGATGACAGCCCAAAAGTGCTTTTTCTCCCACTGATCAAAGAGGATAACTGGAAGGATTGTCCCATGAATAAAGCTATCAGACACCTGCAGGTATAATTACCTTGTTCAGACGTGAGCAGAAGGAGAGAGCAGGGTTGTTCAGACCTGAGAGCACAGAGCACATTAGAGACTCAAAAACAGGGCTCCTATTGGAGACGGTGCTGTTTACTGTCACACAAAAGATTTTTATATTTGTTCAGTGAACTAGCTGCAAACAAAAATGAGAGCCATCCAATTATTTGTATCAATGTATGTGAATAATTCACAAAAAATAGATAAAAGAACAGTTTAAAATTAAATAAACACTTATTTTGTGATTGCTCAGAGATAAAAAGAAAAATAATTTACCAATTTTTTTTTTAGCTACAAAATATTATAGAAAAATAAAATGAATAAAAACAAAATAGTACATATAGTTTTACAGAAAAATATCTTATTTATTCCTGTGTTTTTCTTTGTCATTGCATTGCAGAAACTTTCATGAATAGTGTTTGTGCTATTTTTTTTCTTTACTGGGGTGATTTTCCTCATCACTATCACCTTTAGCTTGCTTACTGGGGTTTGTAAGGAGTAAAGGTCTGGTCACATGACAAAATTTTGGCTACATTTTTGCTGAAAAAAGACCCCTGTTTATTGTCACTAGTGTAGTATGAAGCACAGCTCATACAAAAGTTAATTTCAAACCAGGTAGCTTTCTGTTGGTTAACCGGTGAATCGGTGTGATATCAGCTTGATCCCATTGCGAAATCTGAGTTTAAACAATTTTTACCCTCATGCAAAATTCTTGATTGCGTGGATTCCTGTTGAAGTAAATGGATTTCGCTGCACAAAAATTCACAGATCAACATGACAGAACCTTTATGTTGTTTCCCAACCCAAGTATTAAACTCAGACGCGTAATTATTCAGGCATCATATGTGACAGACAATGAAAGCTTGTTACTGCCACTGAATAAAAAATGAAAAAGGTAATTGTGACTTATCTTAAAATTCTGACTTTTTTTTTCTCAGAATTACGTGATATGAACTGTGAGTTATAAAGTCAGAATTGTGACAAAGTCGTAGTTGTGAGTTATAAAGTCAGAATTGTGTAATATAAACTCGCAATTGCGAGTTATATAGTCAGAATTGTGTGATATAAAGTCACAGTTGCGAGTGATGAAGTCAGAATCGTGAGATATAAACTCAGAATTCTGAGAAAAAAAGTGTCTTTTTTTCCCTCAGAATTAGACTATAACTTGCAATTGTTTATAACTCACAATTCTGAGAAAAGTCAGAATTGCAAGATATAAACTCGCAATTGCGAGAAAATTGTTATGAGATTTATTTTTATTGTTATGAGATTTATTTATTTTTTTGTTATGAGAAAATTATTGTGAGATAAAAAGTCGCAATTATGTTTTAAATTCTTTTATTCCATGGTGGAAATGAGCTTCCATAATGGACACACATATGTTTGATAACTCAAATTGTGTGGTTTGTTTAGGAGAGATGTGCTAGAACTTTTAATCAGCCTTCACATAACATCATGTTTTGAGGAGGGGGTGGACTCATTTGACACCACCTAGAACACCCTAGCAACGCATAGCAATGTCCCTAGCAATGTGATGGTGATTTTTGTACAGACAAGCACCACTTTTGTTATATATAAAATGTGATTTTTTTTTTTTCAACATATGCTTTTTATGTTCTTCTTTTGTGTATTTTTAATGTATTATATGTCCATATGTACTTGTTTAAGTGTTTCTGAAGGGTACTTCAGCTCATATAAAGGTGTAGCCCTTACTGTAATGCCTTCAAAGGAAGTCAAAGTAGAAATTATTCATAGTGAGCTCTCTTGCATGTGCTCTGTGGGCATTCTTAGCTGTTGTCTTGGAAACAGACCTCCAGCCATTTATTGGTATGACATTCCACTGCTGTGCTTATTTTGGGGGGGTTTTTATTTAGCACATCAATGGATGAGATTTAGGAGTAGAAGAGGAGGTGTGTGAGAGAGTGTACCTTGGGGCCCAGGTGCCCTTATGCAGTGCACCTTTTATGGGTGCGTCCCACTTGGGGCCACGGCGCAGCATGTCCCCTCTCACGCCAATTAAAGACGGCACATAGCTGGTTATAACAGGCCCACCTCCTCCACACAAGTCCTGTGCCTCCTGGACAGGGGGAAATAAACACATTAAATGGTGTGATTAATCCATCTTGCAGAGCCATGGTAACAGTAAGCTGCCGGGCTGTGATAATAAAGACAGGGGTCCCAGTGGAAATGGTGTATGTGTGTGTGTGTGTGTGTGTGTGTGTGTGTGTGTGTGTGTGTGTGAACAGGAGGGGTAGGCAAGTGAGTTGTAGAAGGTTCAGTGAGAGGACTGGTTTACAAGACACACACCAGGAACTGTGCGCCTCCAGCACCACAACTTCAATGTGAGTCCTCAGCTGTAATGGGTTTACTGCTCTCCTGGCACACACGGCTCACTCGCTACCTTCACCAGAGAGGTTGCGCGGAACCGAAGTTTGTTTTCTCGCTTGAGGAAGAAAGGAAGAGAGGAAATAGAACAAGTTCATCAGTTCAAAAACAGTAGCTTGTACGTGTAGTCATTTGGCCTTCGTATATAAATAGCCCTTCATAGCACAGCAAAATGTATTTTTATCCAAGAGAAAGAAGTACACCTTCAGCGGTGAGAGCACTCAGTATTCACAGCGTTCGCATGCTCATTTTATATTAGAGCTTGAAATTAACTTGTTTATATATATATATATATATATATATATATATATGTATATATATATATATACATACAGTATGTCACAGAGGTGAGTACACCCCTCACATTTTTGTAAATATTTTATTATATCTTTTCATGTGACAACACTGAAGAAATGACACTTTGCTACAATTTAAAGTAGTGAGTGTACAGCTTGTATAACAGTGTAAATTTGCTGTCCCCTCAAAATAACTCAACACACATCCATTAATGTCTAAACCGCTGGCCACAAAAGTGAGTACACCCCTAAGTGAAAATGTCCAAATTGGGCCCAAAGTGTCAATATTTTGTGTGGCCACCATTATTTTCCAGCACTGCCTTAACCCTCTTGGGCATGGAGTTCACCAGAGCTTCACAGGTTGCCACTGGAGTCCTCTTCCACTCCTCCATGACGACATCACAGAGCTGGTGTATGTTAGAGACCTTGCGCTCCTCCACCTTCCGTTTGAGGATGCCCCACAGATGCTCAATAGGGTTTAGGTACCCTCAGCTTCTTTAGCAAGGCAGTGGTCGTCTTGGAGGTGTGTTTGGGGTCGTTATCATGTTGGAATCTGCCCTGCGGCTCAGTCTCCGAAAGGGAGGGGATCATGCTCTGCTTCAGTATGTCACAGTACATGTTGGCATTCATGGTTCCCTCAATGAACTGTAGCTCCCCAGTGCCGGCAGCACTCATGCAGCCCCAGACCATGACACTCCCACCACCATGCTTGACTGTAGGCAAGACACACTTGTCTTTGTACTCCTCACCTGGTTGCCGCCACACACACTTGACACCATCTGAACCAAATAAGTTTATCTTGGACTCATCAGACCACAGGACATGGTTCCAGTAATCCATGTCCTTAGTCTGCTTGTCTTCAGCAAACTGTTTGCGGGCTTTCTTGTGCATCATCTTTAGAAGAGGTTTCCTTCTGGGACGACAGCCATGCAGACCAATTTGATGCAGTGTGCGGCGTATGGTCTGAGCACTGACAGGCTGACCCCCCAGCCCTTCAACCTCTGCAGCAATGCTGGCAGCACTCATACGTCTATTTCCCAAACACAACCTCTGGATATGACGCTGAGCACGTGCACTCAACTTCTTTGGTCGACCATGGCGAGGCCTGTTCTGAGTGGAACCTGTCCTGTTAAACCGCTGTATGGTCTTGGCCACCGTGCTGCAGCTCAGTTTCAGGGTCTTGGCAATCTTCTTATAGCCTACGCCATCTTTATGTAGAGCAACAATTCTTTTTTTCAGATCCTCAGAGAGTTCTTTGCCATGAGGTGCAATGTTGAACTTCCAGTGACTAGTATGAGAGAGTGAGAGCGATAACACCAAATTTAACACACCTGCTTCCCATTCACACCTGAGACCTTGTAACACTAACGAGTCACATGACACCGGGGAGAGAAAATGGCTAATTGAGCCCAATTTGGACATTTTCACTTAGGGGTGTACTCACTTTTGTGGCCAGCGGTTTAGACATTAATGGCTGTGTGTTGAGTTATTTTGAGGGGACAGCAAATTTACACTGTTATACAAGCTTTACACTCACTACTTTACATTGTAGCGAAGTGTCATTTGTGTGAGTGTCAGTGTTGTCACATGAAAAGATATAATAAAATATTTACAAAAATGTGAGGGGTGTACTCACTTCTGTGAGATACTGTATGTATATATATATATATAATATAGTCAGTGTTGTTCCACTCAATGTTAATGGCTTCAAACCATTCATGAGTAGCTGAAAAATGTCTCCCAGTTCGTTTGAGTTTAATGTGAGACCATATATTCACTATAGGGTTCAAATCTGG
Organism: Mylopharyngodon piceus; assembly: GCA_039654765.1. Classification (NCBI taxonomy): domain Eukaryota; kingdom Metazoa; phylum Chordata; class Actinopteri; order Cypriniformes; family Xenocyprididae; genus Mylopharyngodon; species Mylopharyngodon piceus. The sequence continues at coordinate 22,908,376 of CM077449.1, forward strand.
ACTCTGACCAGGCCAAAACATGAGCCTGATGGGCTTGTTCTCAAGGCACTTCTTGGTTGTCTCTGCAGTTTGTGCAGGAGCATTGTCTTGTTGAAAAATAACATCTGATCATTCCTCTTTAGATAACAACTTTTCATTTATGGGAAGCAAGCCGTTCTGCAATATTCTCCTGTATTCCAAAGCATTAAATGACTTTTCACCGTGAAGTAGCTCACCAATACCAGCAGCTAAAAAGGCTCCCCACACAAGGACACCTCTTCCTCTATGCTTCACTGTGGTAGAGATGCATTTATTATTATATTTCTCACCAGATTTTTGAAGTCACCGCTCTGGAGCATCACCATGCAACTCGTGTTTCATTGTGATTCATCACTCCACACAACTGCCCATATTCAAAAAAAAAAAAAAAAAATGCTCTCAAGTAAACAGTCAGTGATAACATAAGAACAAAGAAACTAATTACAAGCAATAGGACATCAAACTACAATAGAACAAAGGCACAATGAAATAGACCAGACCTGAAAAACTTTAAGCACTAGAAATAATAAATACTACATAAATTGTAAAAAGTAATCAAATGTATAAAAAACACTGCATAGTCTTGAACGTGAAAATTAAATATACATTTAATCTTTTTAATACTACAAAAGTGATTTATTCAATAGCAGTGAGATTTTCTCTCTTTTGTTGTTTAATTAACATTAATGACACAGCAGACAGCAGATTTATTAGGCTGCCGTCACTTTAAGACCAAATGCACTGATCTAATATACTGTTACACATTCTTTCTCAACTGTTTAGACATAAATGACTGTATTTACGAGGATACTTGCAAAGATGTGCATTTTGACAGTCTCTCAGGCAGCGCACACATGTAGTGAAACTCTTTCGCTGCTTGTTGCGCTTCAACGGTCTGTGAAGTTTAGTGGAAACTCACTTGCATAAGGCTCGTCCACTCCTGACAGCAAAATGGATATATTTGCATGACTTTGTAACATTTACAGATGGAGAATTTACATGTGAAATGTAAGTTATGCACTGAGGAAAACACCATATCTCAAATGCATTAAACAGCACAAGTATCTGTCAGAGCACCTGATGGTGTAAGCCATGTTAAAATATACACATTAACTATATCTTACAAGTTATTTTGAGGCCTTTAATATAAAACATGTCTCATTTTTAAGATAATTTGGGTTATGCACTTTCCCTGCTGCAGCTCAATATCAAACTACTGCATATCAATATGAACGGTATTGCCTCATCCTATAGCTGTTAAAATGTAAAAATTATATCAAGATATTGTAAAAACTCGATATACCACCCAGCCCTACTTCATAGTTTCATTCAGTTTCATTAAACTGATATTCATTTACACTTGAAATCATTTTGGTTTTTGCATGTAGTATTATGCATTAAGTAGTATAGATATTCTGATCTGTTTTCTTTTAAATGTTGTGACATGTAAATGTTATGCATATAAGGTGATACAGGTTACAGGTTGTTTTGGAGCATGAGTGCCTAAAACCTCCTTAATTGTGGTAAAAATCACTGGCCTATTGCCAGTGGCTTATTGCTTTTGTGAAATGGTGGCAACAGTAATATGATAACAGATAAATACTAATGTTTATTCATGATTATTTAAAAATACATTAAACAATTTTTCCACTGAATAATGTTGTTACAGTTCACGTCTCCCCTGGACTCCATCTCCCATGATCCTCCCGTTTCCACACCTGCACTCACTTCCTCGTCATCTCTCCCGCTCTTCACGGATTACTTGCACCTGGACTTCGTCATTAGCACTCCCTTTATATTGGACTCACTTCCCTGCACTCTTTGTTCTTATGTTTGCATATGTTTGCTATTGGTTTGGTTGTTCCGTTCTCTTGTTCAATAAACCCATCTCTACAGAAGTCCGATTCTGAATCCTCTCTGCCGCAATCAAACCTGTAACAGAAGAACAGACCATAACTGCGAGGACTTCTACAAGAAGATGGGGATCTTCATCGTCCCAAATCCTCCTGCTGTCCAGAAGTCCAACAGCTCAGCGGTGGACCGCCTATGGTCCCTTAGACAGGACGGTCGCCCGCTGGAGAGGTACGTGGAGGAATTTTCTTGAGCTTTTCTTGGTGAACTGGCCAGATGCTCCACTTAACACGTGTTTTCTGACTGGCCTGGACGAGGATACAATTCGTTATGTTGAACCTGCCTGTTCCTTCTCCCTAGTCGAGTCTATTAATCTGATTCTCTTTTTAAATGGTTCTGATTTTGAAATCGAAGAGGTGAAGAAAGAACGTATCTTCCTCGTCCAGTCCGCTCAGAGACACACGCGGCCTGGTCATTTCACCTCCCTCCAGTTTCCTCTACATATCCCTCCAGTGGGTCTTCCCATTTTGTCCTGCCTGTCCCAAAGTCTAAACCGCCAAAGAAAATGGTCACCGCCGCATCAGAGGCCCGCCATGAAATGGCCGCTGCGAGACCCAAGCCGCATAAGAAAATGGCCACCGCCGCATCGAAGGCCCGCCATGAAGTGGCCGCCGCGAAGCTCAAGCCGCCACGGATAATGGCCGCTGCCGCGCCAGAGCCACTAAACAAAGTGGCCACCGCGAAGCATAAGCCGCCAATTAAGATGGCCGCTGCCGCGCCAGAGCCACAGAATAAAATGGCCACTGCCAAGCCTAGACATTCTCCAAGAGAGGACCACTGGCTCATTGATTTCTGGACTGAACCTGTCGCTCCAGTTCTCCACGAGCCCGTTCCAGTTCTCCACGAGCCCGCTCCAGTTCTCCACAAGTCCGCTCCAGTTCTCCAAGAGCCCGCTCCAGTTCCCCACAAGCCCGCTCCAGTTCTCCACGAGCCCGCTCCAATGCCCGAGTCATCTCCAGATTCCTCTCCAGTGACCGAGTCATCTCCAGACTCCGCTCCAGTGACTGAGTCATCTCCAGACTCCACTCCAGTGACCGAGTCATCTCCAGACTTCGCTCCAGTGACCGAGTCGGCTCCAGACTCCGCTCCAGTGACCGAGTCGTCCCCAGACTCCACTCCTATGCCCGAGTCAGCTCCAGACCCCGCTCCAGCTCATGAGCTCGCTTCAGCCCACGAGCCCACTCCAGCCCATGAGCCCGTTCCAGCCCACGAGCCTGCTCCATTCCACGAACCCTTTCCTACCACCACTGAATCTCCCAAGAAAATTTTTTTTGGGGTGGGGGGGGCTATGTACCTGTGGGTGGGGAACATGTGGGTAGGGCACATGCAGGCGAGGCTCCTGAATTGCCATGGCTGCCCGAAGCTCCCGACCCGCCGTGGCGTCCCACGGCTCCTGAACCGCCATGGCTGCCCGAAGCTCCTGACCCGCCGTGGCTGCCCGAGGCTCCTGACCCGCCATGGCTGCCCGAGGCTCCCGACCCGCCATGGCGCCTCAAGGCTCCCGACCTGCCATGGCGCCTAGTGTCCCTGAACCCATCCTGGAGACCTCCGTACCAGTCCGCTCCATCACCTGTCAGTAGGTCTCCAGGGCACCCCCCCCCCCCCCGGTAGTTCCATCTATGGCGCGAGGACGCGCCTACCGGGAGGGGGAGGTACTGTTACAATAAACAGCGAAAGAGAACTCATTTCTTTATATGTGTGTGCTGTCTAAGAGATGATTTCTGAGCGCACACATCTGAAAAGCACACATAAAGCTGCTCATGCAGCGCTTGTGTACTGAACTGAGTTCCCTTTCTGTCAGTCACGTTCGATGTTGTTGAGTGACAACATTAGGGGTCATACTTGGGAGCCCCAATCACCTCTGAGTAGTAGAAAAATGGCCAATGGAAATTGCACATGAGATTTGCATGCAGAGCCACGCCTACCTGGATATACAGGTATATAAGCCGGCTGGCAACTCACTCCTTCAGATTTTTGCTTCGTAGCCAAATGGCTGGGCACAGCAATCGCTCTTTCCAATCAGAAAAGAGCTAAACAAGGGATCTCTCTGCACTGGACAGTTCTATGGTGCATTCAGCGGTGTTTCACCATGAAGACCGCTTCTCCCCACGCCGGTGCCTATCTTCCTGGAAGTGCATGATGAGCTTAGGCAGTATGGAGGGCGGACAGTGACAGAATCTGCTTTAAAAGTTCTTCCTCTCTCACTACCCTCTACGGTGAGGCGATCAGGGGGTTTGTGGGGATTCCCCAGGTGGAGTGTGCAATTGCGGTGCATTTATGCCCTCAAAAGTGCCACCACAAGGAGGAATTATCCATGGCTCCTGTCCAGCGCCTGTGAGATGACGGCAGCTCTGGCTGCTAAGCCTTACAGTGCCGCTGGACAGGCCACTTCTGCCTTGTAAGTGATGGCTATCCTGCAAGTCCACTAGGCCAAAGCACTCATAATGCACAAGGGTACTTCTGCGACTGACCTCGAAAGTCACAGCGCGAGCCCCCGGTCAGACAATGTCCACCTTGGTGGCCTAGGAGTGCCATCTCTGGTTTAACCTTGCAGAGATGCGAGATGTTGAAAGAATGTGCTTTCTCGACACTCCCATCTCACAAGGTGGTCTCTTCTGCAACAGTCAGACTGCCCAGCAGTTCTCGGCAGTCCAGAAGCAGACTGAGGTAATCAAGCAAACATCCTGCCCCGCCGTGACACCTCTGCCACCGCTAAAGGCCCTCATATACTCACAGCAAATTTATTTTTTTATTTTTCGTTTAGCATTTTTTATAGAAAGCAAGCATAAGAAAAGCATCTGATCATAACAACATGGTTATGTTAGCACAAGCTCTGCAAATTAGCACTCCAGTAAAGTCACGTCACATTTATTTATATGGAATTTTATTCAGTAGATTGCTTAAAAGCAAGCAGCTTTACAGTATCAAACATGAAAAACAGTGTCAATGTCATCATTCATTTCATCAGAAGCACAACTTCATTTTCTACTATATAGCTTCTATCCAGTGTGTTCATGTTTTCACCCCTGGACTCAACAGACAAAACGAGTTACCACTACTTTGGCAATCCGTTTCGAACTCCCAAAACAAACACAAAACAAACTTCATTTTGGCCTGATTTTGTTTGAAATTACATCACATCAGTTCGATCTTTGATTTTGTTTAAAGTATATCAGGGCCTTTAGTGCTCATTCTTGCTCACTCTTGAGATTTGTTGTGCAAACACTCTGGCCTGGTGCTCAGACACCTCAGCCATCTGGGGCTTCAGGTCAACTAGGGGAAGAGCAAACTCTCCCCTGTGCAGAGAATCTCTTTTCTCTGTATGGAGTTGGACACGGTCAGTATGATAGCACATGTCATGAACAAGCATGCACAGGTGCTGAACTGCCTGAATTCATTCAGGGGGCAAACAGCGGTTCCACTGAAACTATTTTAGAGGCTCCTGGGGCATATGGCATCCACAGCCATGGTCACGACATTTGGATTATTGCATACAATATCGCTTCAGCGCTGGCTGTACAGCTGAGTCCCAAGATGGGCATGGCGCCGCGGCACACTCCATGTGAACATCGCACAGATTTGTCACCGAACTTTCAGCCCTTGGTCAGACCTTGCCTTTCTTTGGGCCGGAGTGCCCTTAGAAAAAGGGTCCAGGCACGTTGTTGTCACAACAGATGCCTTCAGACCAGGCTGGGGGTGCTATATGCAACGGGCTAACATGCTGCCTCGGGCTCCTTGATAGTACCTTGACTGGTGTGGCATATCAGTTGCCTAGAGATGCTGGCTGTGCTTCTCACCCTGTGCCGGTTTCTACCGTTGCTTCAGGGCAATTATGTGTTGGTCTGGACGGACAACACAGCGACGATTGCGTGTTGCATCCGCCAAAGCGGTGTACGCTCACGTCGCATGTCACAACTCGACTGCCATCTTCTCCTCTGAAGTCAGCAGTGGCTCAGGTCGCTCTGCACCATTTCCATTCCGGGCGAGCTCAATCGAGCAGTCAACGCGCTCTAATGACAGCTTACGCTCCAGGGAGAATGGAAACTCCAACCCCAGGTGGTCCAGCTGATCTTGAGTCGATTCGGAGATGCACAGATAGACCTGTTTGCCTTTCTGGAGTCCTCCCATAGCCAGCTGTTCTGTTCCCTGACCGAGGGGCCCCTTGGCATGGATACACTGGCACACAGCTGTTTCCCCCAATAAGCCTGCTTGCACAGACACTGTGCAAGGAGAACTAAGTGATCAGACTGTGCACAGATACTGTGCAAGGAGGACTGAGTGATCTGCCACCAGCGGTGGTAGACACTGTCACTCAAACCAGAGCTCCCACTACGAGGTGAGCTTGTGCTTTGAAGTGGAGTCTGTTTGCTGAGTGGTGTTCTTCCCATTAGGTAGACCCCTGGAGATGGAGAGCCCTTTTTTTCCTGCAAGATGGGTTGGAGCGGAGGCTGTCCCCCTCCACCTTGAAAGTGTATGTTGCCGCCATCGTGGCACATCACGTTGCAGTGGACGGTAGATTCTTGGGAAAGCACGACCTAATCACAAGTTTCCTGAGAGGTACCAGGAGGATAAGTCCTCCCAGGCCGCGCCTCATCCCCTCCTGGGACCTTTCTGTGGTTATCTCGGGATTGCAGAGAGCCCCCTTTGAGCCATTGGAGTCAGTCAAGCTTAAGTTACTGTCTCTTAAGACAGCACTCTTGACCGCGCTCACTTCCATCAAGAGGGTGGAGAACCTGCATGCATTTTCAGTCAGCAAAACGTGCTTAGAATTCGGGCTGGCTTATGGCTCACATAGTCCTGAGACCCCGGCCTGGATATGTGCCCAAAGATCCCACCACTCCTTTTCGGGACCAGGTGATGAACTTGCAAGCGCTGCCCCTGGAGGAGGCAGACCCAGCCCTAGTATTGCTGTGTCCCGTTTGTGTTTTGCATATCTACATGAACTGCATGCAGACCTTCCAAAGCTCTGAACAGCTCTTGTCTGCTTCAGAGGTCAGCAGAAGGGAAAGGCTCTCCAAGCAGAGGTTGGCCCACTGGTTAGTGGATGCCATCGCTTTGGCGTTCCAATCCCAAGGCGCTCCGTGCCCGCTCGGAGTGAGGGCTCACTCCACTGGAGTGTTGCCTCTTCCTGAACGTTGGCGCACAGCACCTCTCTAGCAGACATCTGCAGAGCTGCAGGCTGGGCAACACCTATACCTTCGTGAGATTTTACAATTTCTGGGTTGAGCCAGGCTCTTCCCGTGTGTTGGGTACAAACAGGTAAAAGGCGGAAGGCTGGCTACGACCGTCTCTATGGAAAGCTATGTCCTTTCCATCCCAAAACAGGCTTGGAGGACTAAAATATTTTGCTTATGTGGGGTGCTGAGTAGGTTACAACTTAACAAGAGCAGTTGCCAAAAGGCACGCTATAGCTTGCCAGCATCTGCTTCTCCAACACTCGTAACGCAGTTCATTGGTTGTGCCGCTTTCCATAGGGACCCCTAATGTCGTCACTCGACATAACATCGAACGTGACTGACGTTACTAATGTAACCCTCGTTCTCTAAAGGAGGGAACAGAGACGTTATGTCCTCCTGCCACAACCCTGAACCACCACTGAATGGCTGGGACCGCGTCTCGGCTCCTCAGCATAAACCTGAATGAGTGACTTGCCGGCCGTCCACATGTCCTGGTAGGAGTGGCTCGGCATGCAAATCCATTTTCAAATCCAGTTTCTCCATTCACCAGTTTTTCTACTACTCAGAGGTGTCATGACTCGACATAACGCTCCCTCCATCAGGGAATGACTGAAGTGAAAGTAATGTGAACGCCAAGTATAGTAACCCATACTAGGAATTTGTCCTCTGCATTTAACCCATCCAAGTTAGTGCACACACATTAGGAGTAGTGAGAAGTGAACACACACACCCGCAGCCATTTTTGCGATTGGTTAGGTGCCTTGCTCAAGGGCACCTCAGTCATTTCCTGCTGGTATTGAGAATCAAACCTGCAACCTTTGGTTTACCAGTCTGACTCTCTAACCATTAGGCCATGACTGCCCTTGGCCAAGGGTTACGTCAGTAAGACAGGAAGCCTTATTGGGCTTGAATGGTCAAATACACACACTTGTTTGTCAAAATGCCTGTCTTTGCAAGTAACTCGTAAACAGTCATTCGTTTATGTTTTAAGTGAACATAAACATTTGAAGGGATAAGGAAGGGATGAAAATTTTGTCATAATTTACTCACCCTCAAGTTGTTTCTTTCTTATGTTAAAAACAACAGAAGATATTTTGAAGAATGTAGAAAAAAAGTAGTAGGAAAAATAGTAGGAAAAAATTACTATGGAAGTCAATGGCAACCATCAACTGTCTGGTTACCAACATTCTTCAAAATATCTTCTTTTGTGTTCAGCAGAAAAAAAAAGAAACTCATACAGGTTTGGAACAACATGAGGGAGAGTAAATGATGACAGAATTTTAAATTTTGGTGAATTATACCTTTGAGAAAGAAATGTGTGGATGTGTATCGGTATATTAGATCCATGCATTAGGTCTTAAATTGACCGCAGCCTAATAAACCTGCTGCCGTATGTGTCATTAATGTTAATCAAACAACAAAACACAAAGAGAAAATCACTCACTGCTCTTGACTGAATTACATTTGTAACTTTATTAAGAATTAATGTATATTTAATTTACAAAGTGAAGAATATGCAGTTTGCTTTTTTAGTACATTTTATGACACAATTTATGTACAGTTTTAGGCCCTATTTCTTATTTCTAGTACTTGAAGTTCAGGTAGGTGTATTTCATTTGTCTTTGTTCTATTGTAGTTTTTTGTCCTATTGTTTGTAATTAGTTTCATTGTTCTTTTATTACTGACTGTTTACTTGCCTTCATGAAGCATGAGTTTTTTGGGGTTTTTTTTTTTTACTTAGGCATGTATTCGTTTTTTTTTGTGATATTGAAATTGGTGACAAATTATGAAATTATATAACTATAACTAATTATATAACTTCTATATATAGGTGATATGACTGCCAGATGTTTGATACATTGCCTACAACTATGACTAGTTTTACCTTCAAGGAAAGAAAAGGGTGAATCGTTTATTCCTGTCAAGTTTTTTTCTGTGGATTTCATCCACCTGAGCACAGTACTATTTACAGTGGCCTTTAAGATAAGGGATCCTTTGACTGTCTGAGGTAAACATCTCTGTCACTTAGAGGCTGTGAAAGAGACAAGTGTAACCTTCAGAATGTGAGACACTCTTAAGAGCAAACTGTTCCCCCTCAGACAGCCACAGAGCGTGTCGGATGTCTGTGGAAAGCCCTGAGAAACCCGGAGCGAAACCAAGGTGGCCCCTTGGATCTTTTTCTCATCCATATTGGACTTTTATGTCATAACACTTTTCAGCTAATCCATTTTTCATCATATAGGCTGTTGAGATCAAAATTGAAGCAGGCGCCATCAAGGAATGCCGAGGTATGCCGGTTGTTATTTTTTCTTCCTCCACAGGTTCCTCACATGTTGAGATGGAGTGGTCACGCAGGCCCTCCTATCAAACAGGCAGACTTCAGTCAGGAGATCAGAGACAGATTATACAGCAAGGGAGCCTTGAACAGGGCTACTGGTTATCACAGAGGAGGGATGAGCTCGTTTTCCATTTTCGTGGTGTCTGCCTGACTGGCATATTTTGTGCATTGCCAGCGACACAGAAGGAGAGCATCACCATATGCTACATGCTTAAAGCCAGCAGGCCGTAACCTAAACAATAGCAGGAGTTTCTTTCCCTTAAATGATCTCCATTCCATCTCAGGTAAACCAGTAACAAATGCTCCTTGTTGGGGCTGACATTTGATTTTGCTCCCTCCCTTGTATTGTGCAGTGGGGAGAGGGATGGAAAGACCTGGTGTGCTCTGTCTCTCTCTTACTGTCTTTCGTCTTTGAATGGAAACAGAGCCTGCTTCTCTTAAGACATCTCTTTGAACATGAGGGTGGAGACAGGATTCCTTTCGTGCTGTGCTGTGTGGGCTGACTGCCACAGCGGTGTTGGTGTAAGCTGATGTGTGGTGGTAGGCGCATTAAGGAGAGTGACAGGATGATGGGCCTGTCTAAAAACATCAGTACCCTTTGAGCCCAGCATATCCCCTCTGGATCGTTCTCCTATAGTGGCACGTGGCCAGTGGGGGCTCAATTGGCTCCTGCCCCCAGACATGAGGCCCTGCAATCACTTTTCAACCTTTTGCCTGGATGCTGAGGGCAACTAGGCTCCAATTTCTGGGTGGTCAAAGCCAAAGTGAGCTTATAAGCGCTGCTTTCTAGGGTAGGGTTGCACCGGCCATTTGTATGGTCTTAAATTTGGACATAGAGTTGACGCTAAGAGCCTTAACTTATAGTTAGTTTGTAACTTCATTTAAAAATTTAGTTGCACCTTTTATCCAAGACTTGGATAGTAGATTTGTAACCTGTACATGAATTAATGCATAGTCACAGAATATGATGTTTTGCATTTGATTCAATAAGCAGCCTTAAAATTCGTAGTTACAAATAGTGTTGAAAAGCTATGAATTTCACTTGTTAACTTAACTTAAGTTAAATTTAATTTAATTTAAAAGCTTTACAGGAATGATATCTGAGTGTATGATAATTAAATACTAAAACAGAAAACTGGAAAATTTTACTTTTTATTTTAATTTGTTTTTACCCCTAACATTGTTTCATACCAGATAGCCGATAATACCTTTATTCACAACACTGTAAAAAAATTCCCGTAAAATTTATGGTAAAAAAAACGGCAGCTGTGGTTTCCAGAACTTTACCGTAAAAAATACGGTAGCAACATAAAAAAAAATCTGTTAAATTTACGGTAAAAAAACATCTCATTAACTGATATAATGTTAATTTACCAACCTAATGAAGTACTAATATCTGTTTTGTACCTTTGTAATACACTGACAACCACCAAACACAATGGTGATGAGAGTCACATGATGAATCAAAGTTCATCACAAGCAGCTTTTCCACAAGCTGAGAAGGATAATACTAATATATAGAAGGTGCACACAGTGTCATTCACACAAACACTAAACACCATCATGGTAACACACATGACATTAAAAAATGCAATAAACATTAATTTAACAACATTAGATGTAACATAAAACACTAATGTACATAACTGATTAGAAAAAACTAAGAAGAAACAGAGTTATTTCAACAAAAATAGATCAAATGTGAAGTGTCATGCAGGGAATTGTGGGAATGTCAATTTACGGTTTTTCACTGTAAATTATACAATGACTTATTTTTCACTTCCAAAAACTGTAAATTTAATGGTATTTTACCGTAAAATTACATGAAATGTACCGTTAGATCTATTACAGTTATTCACCATATACAGGTGCTGGTCATATAATTAGAATATCATCAAAAAGTTGATTTATTTCACTAATTCCATTCAAAAAGTGAAACTATATATTATATTCATTCATTACACACAGACTGATATATTTCAAATGTTTATTTCTTTTAATTTTGATGATTATAACTGACAACTAAGGAAAATCCCAAATTCAGTATCTCAGAAAATTAGAATATTGTGAAAAGGTTCAATATTGAAGACACCTGGTGCCACACTCTAATCAGCTAATTAACTCAAAACACCTGCAAAGGCCTTTAAATGGTCTCTCAGTCTAGTTCTGTAGGCTACACAATCATGGGGAAGACTGCTGACTTGACAGTTGTCCAAAGAAGACCATTGACACCTTGCACAAGGAGGGCAAGACACAAAAGGTCATTGCAAAAGAGGCTGGCTGTTCACAGAGCTCTGTGTCCAAGCACATTAATAGAGAGGCGAAGGGAAGGAAAAGATGTGGTAGAAAAAAGTGTACAAGCAATGGGGATAACCGCACCCTGGAGAGGATTGTGAAACAAAACCCATTCAAAAATGTGGGGGAGATTCACAAAGAGTGGACTGCAGCTGGAGTCAGTGCTTCAAGAACCACTACGCACAGACGTATGCAAGACATGGGTTTCAGCTGTCGCATTCCTTGTGTCAAGTTTTAGAGCACTTCATGCTTCCTGCTGCTGACCAACTTTATGGAGATGCAGATTTCATTTTCCAACAGGACTTGGCACCTGCACACAGTGCCAAAGCTACCAGTACCTGGTTTAAGGACCATGGTATCCCTGTTCTTAATTGGCCAGCAAACTCGCCTGACCTTAACCCCATAGAAAATCTATGGGGTATTGTGAAGAGGAAGATGCGATATGCCAGACCCAACAATGCAGAAGAGCTGAAGGCCACTATCAGAGCAACCTGGGCTCTTATAACACCTGAGCAGTGCCACAGACTGATCGACTCCATGCCACGCCGCATTGCTGCAGTAATTCAGGCAAAAGGAGCCCCAACTAAGTATTGAGTGCTGTACATGCTCATACTTTTCATGTTCATACTTTTCAGTTGGCCAAGATTTCAAAAAATCCTTTCTTTGTATTGGTCTTAAGTAATATTCTAATTTTCTGAGATACTGAATTTGGGATTTTCCTTAGTTGTCAGTTATAATCATCAAAATTAAAAGAAATAAACATTTGAAATATATCAGTCTGTGTGTAATGAATGAATATAATATACAAGTTTCACTTTTTGAATGGAATTAGTGAAATAAATCAACTTTTTGATGATATTCTAATTATATGACCAGCACCTGTATAGTACGGAAACTTTCTGTAAACCAATTAACTGTTTTTCACGTAGCATTTTTACAGTCTTTTACCATTAAAATCACGGTCATTTTTTACAGTGAATGTTCTCTTAAAATATAAGTGAATGATTGTAAATGTCTGTAACATCACTTGTGTCTAAAAGATTAAAGTTTGTCAGGTAAAACATAAGCTCACTGATATAATCCAATTTGCATTAGGGCTATGCGATTTAATATGTATTTGGTTTCGATTTCTGTTTTGGCTTAATCAAGATAAAGCGATTATTGTGCTACATTCTGTTTCTTTCCTTTACAGTGGTGTGCTTTCGCCCCCCTCTTTAAAAACCCAAACTTACTGTCCAAATCATTTAATCACGTAACATGATTGTCATAGATTGTCGTCCACTGCAGGACATGCTAGATAATAAAAAAAAATTATTAAAAGCACATTAAGCTGCAAAAGAAAAGGCGACTTTCTGTGTGTGCACTCCAAGATGGATCAGAACACGGACAACACAAGTATACTTTGGGCTTTGAGTGTGCACTCAAGCAGTCAAATACACACAAAAATGTGTCAAAATGGCGGGCTTGCTGAGTATTCATATAAACACAGTTGTTGTAAATGTAAATTGTTAGTAAAGAAATCTGATGTATGTATGTATTTTAGTATTTTCTTGCATTTGGCCTTAAAGAATTAGTCCACTTTCAAATAAAAATTTCCTGATAATTTACTCACCCCCATGTCATCCAAGATGTCCATGTCCTTCTTTCTTCAGTCGAAAAGAAATTAAGGTTTTTGATGTAAACATTCCAGGATTATTCTCCTTACTTCAATTGACCCCAAACGGTTGAAGGTCAAAATTACAGTTTCAGTGCAGCTTCAAAGGGCTTTAAACGATACCAGACGAGGAATAAGGGTCTTATCTAGCGAAACGATCGGTCATTTTCTAAAAAAAATAAAAAATTATATACGTTTTAACCATAGACGCTCGTCTTGAACTAGCTCTCTTCTTCTTCTCTATTAGAACTCCGGCAGTGTAGACGCTGCTAAGTGTATTACTGCCCTCCACAGGTCAAAGTTTGAAAGAAAATGAAAAATGACCGATCGTTTCGCTAGATAAGACCCTTATTCCTCGTCTGGGATCACGTAGAGCCCTTTGAAGCTGCACTGAAACTGAAATTTTGACCTTCAACCGTTTGGGGTCAATTGAAGTCCACTATAAGGAGAATAATCCTGGAATGTTTTCATCAAAAACCTTAATTTCTTTTCGACTGAAGAAAGAAGGACATGGAGGTGAGTAAATTATCAGGAAATTTTTATTTGAAAGTGGACTAATCCTTTAAAGTGCCTAGTATTAGTTTTTACTGTGGTATCAAAATTGGAAATGTCGCTGGTAATTTTGGTATTATAGCAATCTTATTTCAGGCAAAATATATTTGACCTTTAAAATTGAGTCGTAAAGATTTTGTTTATATTGCCCAGTCATAATCGTGATTACAATAATTGATCAAAATAACCAGGCTTGTGATTTTTTTTTTTTTTTTTTTTTTTTGCCGTAATTGAGCAGGGCAATTTTGCATGCCATTTTATTCCAACCATTTATTCCTTGTTGGAGATTTCTGCAAATGTTTGGTTTATAAAAGTTTAATAGTGCAATGCTTAAAAATGTTTAAGAAGCTTAAAAATTTAGTAGCAAGTAATGTAAGTAACAGTACACATTTACTCTAAAACTGGGTTGAAAGTTGTAAGTTGAGAAAATGCCAGTTTGAACTACATCCCTGGCACCAGGACCTGACTCCTTCTGTTTACTACTTTTCTGACTCTAAAAGAGATGGGGAGTGTTTGTGTGTTTTTCACAGATCTCTGCTCCCCCATTGTGTCATTGTACACAAGGGCAGATGGCTCTCAGTGCAAAGGGCTTCGTTTCCACCCTGTCATTGGGAGTTGATGGCACAGTGAGTCATAGAGAGATACAATGCTCTAGCTTCCACTAGAAGTTCGCAATCTGTTTTGACTTGATGACAGGATCCTTCTTTATGCCAAATCAGATATGTTTTAGAAGCAGATATGATGAAGAAGACTTCTTGTTTTTTGTGGTTTTTCAGGTCTAAATTGTTTCCCCCCTCCTGGTAATGAATTCTATAATAGGAAACACTGGAGAGCTGTAGAAATCAGGCAGCTCTGTGTTCTGAGAGGATTAAATGATTACGATCTCTCAGTGCTCCTGATCTTATAATCATGTCCAGGATGCCACTAGATACCTCTACTGAAGTGATTAGAGCTTTGTTACAGATGTGGCGGCTTAATGGAGCCGGTAGACCCCTTGGGCAGAGTACAAGGGAAATTGTCATCTGCTGCTGGAAGCTGGCTGTTCAGCAGGGTCAAGGTCAGTGATGCTCAAGGGCTCTCAAGCCTAGCCGAATTGTGCGTTAGCAATATTAACAATGTTAGTGATGCCGCTGATGTCAGCTCGATCAAATTTCAGGACACTTCACAGCACACACGCTTTCTTCGGCTCCTAGCTACGAGGTATTACACATTCCAGTGTCCATGCTAAAGCACTGTCAGTAAGCCAAGGATAGACCTAAAGCATAATTTTCCCTTAATTTGTTTTCCAGTAACACTCCGGACAGTAAGATGAAGCAGAGAGAAAGTTGGAAAAGATATTTTCTCTGACATTGCAGTCTGTTTTGTGATTGATTTACAGTGATATGATCTAAAAATTTAGTAATTTATTTTTGAATTTTATTCTATTAAGTACAAAAAATTGTTAAATTTTGGTAATTTGGTAATTGTTCAGATTCATCACAATAAGGCATTGTTTTTTAAGCAGATAATTGATTATTTAGGTCTTAAAGGGTTAGTTCACCCAAAAATGAAAATTATGTTGTTTATTACTCACCCTCATGTCGTTTCACACCCGTAAGACCTTTGTTCATCTTCGGTACACAAATTAAGATATTTTTGATAAAATCCGATGGCTCAGTGAGGCCTCTATTGCCTGCAAGATAATTAACACTTTCAGATGCCAAGAAATGTATTAAAAACATTATTTAAAACAGTTCATGTGACTACAGTGGTTCAACCTTAATATTATAAAGCGATGAGAATACTTTTTGTGCGCCAAAAATACAAAATAACGACTTTTCAACAATATCTAGTGATGGCCGATTTCAAAACACTGCTTCGAAGCTTTACGAATTTTTTGTTTCGAATCAGTGGTTCGGATCGCATATCAAACTGCCAAAGTCACGTGAACTATTGACATTTCGAAACACTTATGATGTGACGAAGCCTCGTTTACTGAAATCACATGACTTTAGCGCTCCGAACTGCTGATTCGAAACAAAAGATTCGTAAAGTTTCGAAGTTTCATGAAGCAGTGTTTTGAAATCGGCCATCATTAGATATTGTTGAAAAGTCGTTATTTTGTTGTTGGTTTTTTTGCGCACAAAAAGTATTCTCGTCGCTTTATAATGTTAAAGTTGAACCACTGTAGTCACATGAACTGTTTTAAATATGTTTTTAGTACCTTTCTGGACATCTGAAAGTGTTAATTATCTTGCTGGCAATAGAGGCCTCACTGAGCCATCAGATTTCATCAAAAATATCTTAATTTGTGCTCCGAAGATGAACGAAGGTCTTACGGGTGTGAAACGACATGAGGGTGAGTAATAAATAACAGAATTTTCATTTTTGGGTGAACTAATCCTTTAATATCTAGACTTTCTCTTTAGTTCAAAATGCTTTTCTTTCACCTTTCCTTTCCATTACAGCAGAAGCGTTTCTACGATTAGAGAGAAGTGATCTCATCAGTTACCTGCTAATCAAAGCCTTTGAAAACTGCATTTGCCTGAGAGCAGTATGCTTTACAACTTGAATGCATTACGCATTTCGCCTGAGGACTGCATTGTCTATGTCACAAGCAATTAGAAGTAAACACCTGGACCAGTTTTGGGACTCTCTGTATATAGTACAAGTGATCTGAGAGTATGGCAGAGGTCAGAGGACCCAGCACACTGGTATTTTGCACTCACTGTGGAGTTATTTATCTGTTAGCTATTACTCAGATGCTTTTAAGAGCACAACGGTGAGGATAATTATAACCTATACTTATACTTACAATGTACGCAGGTTCCAAGTAGAACCAAAAAAGGGATTCACTGTCTGATAACCCTTTTGAGGTTCATAATGATGTTTAGTAGAAGTTTGTAAAACCTTCTACTGTATGTTCTAGGGCTTCACTTTTATTCTGTCAACCAATGATGTCCAGACAGAGACATTTAACATCCATGGAACCTTTCAATTGCACAAAAGGTTCTTTATAGTGTATAAATGTTCTTTAGATTATTAAAATGTTCTTTTGGGAAGTCAGAAATGTTTTTTTTTCTTCTATGGCATCGCTGCAAACGCCTTTTAGGAACCTTTATTTTTAAGAGTGAACGGTAACCCAGGTTAGATTCTGGCTCTCCTATCTTATTTCTATTATTTGGTTTGCTATCTCGTTCACCAAAATGGCGAAAAAGCTAAATTACATAAGCAGACGATACATAGAATAGCCAATATGATTTGAAGCACATTTAATGAAATATTAGGAACTTCTAAATTTAAAAGAAAACTTAATCTAAAGATTCTGTCATTTATTAATGTTAGCCAGAATGTGTAGGCTGTATGCTTTTCCATGCAATGAAATTCAGTGGTAATGGGTGTGATGGCCTCCAAAAATGACAAAAAAGCATCTTAAACGTACCATATAAATAGTTCATAGGAAGCTATGTGAAGTTTTGTATAAGGAAATGGCTGAAATTTGATGGCTGAAAAACTAGCCTTTTTGAAGCTTGACACCAACATAATCACTTTCATTGTATAGAAAATTGCAATGTGAATGTATTTTTCTACACCTAAAGTGCTGAAATAAAATAAAGTTAATTTATATTACGGTCACATAGAAAACAGTTGAGAGTAATAACAAAGAATAAAGCCCTAAAATTAAAGTAGCATTTAAATGCTTTCATAATCTTAGCTTGTCAGCAGAAATTTGATGGTGTTCAGCGAAGCACCAGCCCCACTCACACTGTGTGCTAATCATATTCTGTCAAGTTTTCAGAGCCAATTTGTTAGCAAATATTACCACATCATACCGCAATAAACTCAGTGTGGATGGGAGTGGAAGTGTAGCAGATCACGTAAGAGATATGTAGGAGGCAGCGCGTCACCAAATGCTGCAGTTAATGGATTTGTGCGTTCCGTCTCTGACAAGGCAGTGGGAATTTGTGGGTATTTTCATTTGTGAATGGATGTAATTAGCATGCTAATGAATGAATCGCAGCGCAGGATCCCTCAGCTTTTGCTCTGTGAAGCGTCAGACTTGTGAGCACTCTGTACCTACCGACTGGTCTTCTCGTTGTAGTTGATGTATAAAACCTGTAATCAAATCAGACAAGGGCTCAATCACCCGTGTTTTTCTCTAGCAGGGGCTGTTTACCCCTCAGCGCAATATCTGGATTTCCATTTGTGCACAAAATGTAAATACTTCTGAGAAAAAGGCTGTGGTTGAGTAAACACGGGGTGAGTGGCTCACTTGGCATGTTCGACAGATCTATGATCAGCCCGAGCATCTGTTTGTCTAATTCCTGTCTGTGAAATAAGAAGTCAAAGTTTTCATCTCTGCCTTTGAATGTTTATTGGTTTTGAAATGAGGTTTGATGTGACACAATTTATTGATGGTAAAACATCTACTGTCTACAGCAGTGGTTTTCAATCCCTGGGGACCCACAACTTTATGTGTGCCTCCTTTATTTAACACAACTGATTCAGATCATCAGCTCATAAGAGAGAGAATGGTCTGAAATTAGTGTGTCAGATAAGGGAGACATATGCAAAATGTAACAAGCGGTTGAAAACCAGTATGTGTGTGTGTAATTAAGGTAAATTGGGACATGTCTTACCATTGAGATTACTGCAATACCTATTGGAATAGGGTTAGGTGTATCTGAAACCAGCCTAATTATACAGGACTTACTTAAAGGGGTCATGACATGAGAAATACATTTTTCCTTGATCTTTTGGCAAATAAGAGTTGTATCATTAATCTTTGTATCATTAATACATGCTGTAATTTCCATAACTTGTCATCAATAAAAAAGTATTTACATAATCAAGCTGTAAAAAAGCTTCGTTTGGATCCGAGGTGGCATGTGATGTCAAAGGGGCACAATCATTTGCATACGACTTCCTCTGGAGCAAGACAACGGCTACTTTTACATTATCGCATCATTGTCCCCGCCCACTGGTGTTCAGTCGATGAGCAGCGAGTCGATATAAAGTAGTTGTTTACAATTAGATTGTGATAATAACAAGATTGTGATGCCATGCAGATGTTGTGCTATTCTTGGCTGTGGAATAACATAATCTTTGCATAAACTGCTAAAGGATACTAATGTCAGAGAAAAATGGATTCAGTTTATTTTTAACGAACGTCCTAGTCACGTCAGTACTGACTTGCATGTTTATACCATACATTTTACCAGCGACTGTTCTGAGAACAAGTCAATACGATACTGGCTTTGCCCAAAAACTGTTGCTCAAAGATCAGGCTGTACCAACTGTTCTGGAACCAGCAAGGACCCCGCAAACTGTAAGTAACATGACAGTTAAATTCATAATGAATAATCCTAGTATTTTTACGTTAAAGAACGCTCTCTTTATAATGGCTGAAGCTGTTGATCGCGCAGCGCGAGTTTTTCTGGACACTTGCCAAAACTCCCGTTATAGTGAAGGTCTTACACTACATAATGGATCTTTTACTGTATTTACATCGTGTTTGCATTGTTAGTTATGGTGAAAGCATTTCGTGAGAGTGCGAAATTGCGTTGCGATGACGAGATCACTGCATTCACGTGATCAACAGACTGTCTGTTATCTGCTCTATGCTCATCACTGCCACCTTCCATGTAGTATCGCGTTGCCAGACCTTCAGACTGATGGCAGAAGGTCTGGACTCTATCGCAGCTTTCATTGGCCAAGGACCGCCCAAGAGGACGTTTGACTGACGTGTAATGCAACCAATCACAGTTCGTTTTGTTCCGCATCATGTTTAGGGGCATGAAATGTAAAGTCGTTGTCCCTACAATAACAGACCAGCATCTAATAAATTATTCATTCAAGAACGTTGTGCAAGTTTACTGCAACAGTAGTATATTGGTAAGTGCTCATTGTCACAGTTGTAAACACGACGGCGTTCTTCTTTCACGAGGGGGTTTGGCATCACGGCATTTGTTTCCAGGCGGACCGTTAAAGAACGCAACTCCCGGACATCCTGTAGTATTCAACCAACCAGATGACGACTTTGAAAGTCCTGAAGTGTTTCCAGTTAAGTGTGCCATATGCATCAGACGTTCAGCCAACGGTCTGTGCGTGTGACATCTGAGGCTGAGAATACCTTCCATGTGATGGAATCTAAATATAATGCAATAATCAACACTTTTTTTTTCTTTTCTTTTTTTACAATTTCGACAGCTGTAATAGTAAAAATGTAATCTAATCTAATACTTATTTCAACTGCAAAGATGTCAGCCAATCACAGCAGTGGGTGTTTACACTGAAGTGTCACAGCAGACATGTCCCTTCAAACAGAGCGCTCAAATCAGAGGGCTAAAATCAGGGTAGAAAATAGCCATTTATTTCTAAATTATGACAGTTTTTTTATGGAAAAATCATATTAACATTATAAATGCACCTCAGGAAACATTATTAAATAATAAAAAAAATTAGTTCATGATCCCTTTATGTCCAATTAGTTGACTTGTTCAGACGACCCACTGAATGTGTAGTTGTGCACATCCCTGAATGATTCACAGATGCATTTTGAGGACTTCATTTGATGTCACATTCTGACATCTGTTTGTCACAGTGTAGCGTAGCTATCTTTGCTTTGCATCTCAATGTTCGTGCAATCAGACGAAATGTGGAATCTATCCTATCATTCAATGCCATATGCACAAACTCCCAGTCTTCTATCTCTAACATGCCACTGTCAGGACCAACTGAATGTTCCTCTTGACAGAAAAACACAACACCTCTTTTTTTTTTTTCCCAAGTATGCAGTTGATTTTATATCCTGTAAGTCTCACAGTGAAGCTGGCTGCTGGGAAGTCAGCATAAAATGGTAGATACCTCTAAAAGCCTCTCACTCTAGTCGTCCATCATAGTCAGTCAGTTCCCCCAGTCATAGCGTTTTTGAGAGCTCATTCATTAGAAATGCTTGTCATTGCTCTTATCTGTGTTTGATGTATGATAAGGCAACCTCAGGTAGAAGTGATTACATTGTCCCTCAGAAAAATTCAATCTAGTGGGATGCAACAGGCCAGCTGTGAACAGGTAACATTCAGATAGAGATCATGTGAATGAATGAAGTGTTAACCTCTGAGGCACTAATGCATAGACATACAATTTTTTTCCTCAGTCTCTTTCCTCTCCATCCATTCTTTCCATCATTGTCTTACTCATTTGAACTAGTGAAACTTAACTTTAGAGTAGTATTGCATCCTTCATATCCCTGAGAAATCTTTAGTTTTATCATATTTATAAAAGATAGATACACTGTACCGACTCTTTCCGAAAAAAGCCGACCTCCTGGAGGTGTGCCTGCCGTGGGCAGAGCTAAAGAGTCACGAGTGCACGCAGCTTTTGCGTAGAGATCGTCTGTAAGCTGCGACATCATTATAAATAAAAAGGGAACAAAAACGTTTGTGTTGTTTACATTATATGCACTTGCGCTCCGATTGCCAACAAAACACAGACATTTGATGCAGTTTTACTCACCACCCGCGATCTGCAAATCCAGCGCCGAACTGGGACTTGTTTACAAAGCATTCGTCACCCAAATTCCAAGAACAAACAAACATACGTGCACAACTCCGTTGCTGCCCTGGAAAAACAAACTTCATCCACTATTCCCTTGACGCTGGGTTCTTTGGGAAGCTGAAAAAGGTGATCTTTCCCTCACAACCAAAAACACACTTCTTTAGTGACATTGTTGAAAATTCTCTCTGCTTCTGTAACCCGAACGAAGCGTGTTGATGGGCGTGCCCATACAAGGAATTCCGCCCTTTATTACGTGATAAAGGGCCATACTCGAAAAAAACTCTCCGAAACCCGGTCCGAACCCGGAAGTAGTGTATTTGGCACAGAAATACTCAGCCATACGTCCAACTCGTGTTTTGAAACTTTGGCCATGTTTAGCATGAGAATGCAACTCTTTAACAGTGTAAATAAGTCAGAATGCATGAAATAGCATTAGACCCCCCCCCCCCTTCCCCCTTTAAGATGAACTCTGATGGGAACAAATCATAGCTCTTTAATGATCTATGATGTATTCTCAATTTTAATGTCGTTGGCAATCTCTATGCCGATACATCCACCATAATGTTATGTCGAGGACTGTCCTATCTGCTTTTATTTTTTCTAACAGATGTTTATTTCATAGATATAGATTTTCTTTACTGACCTCTGCTTAAAGATTGTGTTTCTCCAGACTTTTAATTCCTCTGCAGCTTCGCTCAGCTAAGCAGTGTTATTTCCTTCTGTAGAGTCATTTGAATACATTTTAAAGGGGGGTGTAATGCTATTTCATGCATTCTGACTTATTTACACTGTTAAAAAGTTGCATTCTCATGCTAAACATGGCCAAAGTTTCAAAACACGAATTGGACGTATGACAGAGTATTTCTGTGCCAAATACACTACTTCCAGTTTCGGACCAGGTTTCGGAGAGTTTTTTTCGAGTATGGCCTGTATGACGTCAAAAGAGAGCTAAAGACTTTTCGGAGATATGAAGGATGCATTGTTACTCTATATGTACTCAAGATTAACATAAGATTGGCAGAAACTGTGTGTGATATCTCTCCCCCCCCCCCCCCCCCTTTAATGTATCGTCTTGTCAATATGTCTAATTTGTAAATTGTACCACTTTTTGGACAGTTAGGGCAACTTCTCAGCAGTACTCTTTTATCACATTCTGTATGTTCTTTCCAGATCCAACAACTTTATTAGCAATAATATCTAGAATTTTGTATTTGCAGTAGGACTGCAACAACTCTCTCTCTCTCTCTCTTTTTTTAAATAAACCTTTTTATGTCATTTTATATGTTATGTAAATATGTTTTATGTGAACAATAACTTCAGTGTAAATAATATTATAGTAAATCAGTGTGTTCCTTGTTTATTATAATATTGTTTATACATTGGTTATTTAAACTGTTCAGCTAAAGTTTAAGTTTATTATTATATGTTCAACCATATTTGCATACAATGTGTTGTATATATTATATAGTCTTCAGTTTGCAGATTGCTTGAAGAACAACATTGAACAAGATTTAAATAATCCCCAAAATAATCGGCAGAATTATCAATTGTCAAAATAATTTTGTTGCAGCCCTTTATGTTTATTTTTTTAGTTTCTAGCATTTTTTCTTTATATCAAAAGCCTTCAGAGCTCACTCAAGAGGCTTAAAGACTGTAAACAAATTAGAGGTAGAGAAAAAAAGAACAGCATTGCTCTGATATACTGTGGCCCTGCTTGCAACCTAATTTCAACTAATTACCATCAGTCACCCGGCACAATGAGTTCTCAAAGCTGAGGATTTGCACACACACAAAAAAAATGCGGTTTTCTTTCAGTTTTTCATTTTGAAGCAGCAAGTGTTTGTTTTTTTTGTTTTTTTTAAGTTTTATCTCTCTTATATGTCTTGTTTTTACTTCACTCTTAGTTGCCATAAGCTTTTTTCTTTTCTTTTTTTGTCTGTGGCCTCATTTAAAATACATAGAAATGGCTCTTGTTTGATTAAAGATGTATTCTTCAGTAGGATAAGTCAATAATGCTTTGATATTATTGCTTGGTATATCATATTTTGATCTAATTTTTGTATCCTCCTACAGTGGCTTTACAGCTGTCTGTGCTTTACAGTACACCCCTCAAGTCCATGTCGAGAAGCCCTAGGGTCTTTCAGCGTCTATATCTGAGCCACTGATCACTGGTTTTCCTCCCTGACAAACCCCCACTCACATTGCTGATCTCAAAGGCTTACATTGTTCCTGACATTTGCTGCAGTGCTTCACATTTGAATTTCCTCCTAAGCATGTCTTGACTTTTTGAGAGGGGGTGAGTAAGAGATATCGGAGAAACATCAAACAAATGACTGTGTACGGACAATAGCATGAATTATGAGTGCAGTCGTCCTGAGGGGCAAAACATCCAACAAACAATCATTTTACATCCCACAGGGGGCTTCTTATGGCTACGACGCCGCTGTCTGTGGCCTCCGTGGGTTGTCCATAACAAGAGTTGCAGAGGACCTTCCGCAACTTTTCTTGGACTTAATTTTTGTTGTTCAGACCGTGTTTACCTAAAACACAAGTTTTAATGTTTTTCATTTTTAATCAGTTTGATTTATCAAAAACTCTTTATTGTGATTCTGATATTTATTTCTGTGCCGTGCATGTATGTGTCAACTCTGGCATGATAAAGCGTGGCATATATCTCTGTAGAGGGTGAAGACTGTGCCGTCTTTGCAGCAGCGTCTAGACAGCAAAGAGAAATTGAATTAAAAACACAAATTCCCAACAGCATGCAGCATTTCCACTGATTTTGACAAAGTCGCATGTGACGTGTCTCGGTGGGCCCCCCCACCTCTTCCAAAAAGATGAAGGTCTTTTATTCAGTTGCATCTGACAAAAGAAATCGCGACTTGGTACAGAAGCAGCAGAGGCATATTTTAAGACACAAAGAAAGCGCTCTCTTTTTCGGTCACAAAGCACAGAGGAACATCCAACAAGAACACAAGAGCACTAGAAGATTGGAGGATCAGCGCACTTTCTTCAGCTGGAGAGTACTGTGAAGCGTTTGATCTGAATATGTAACCGGAGCACTGTTGGAGAGTGTGTATCTGGAGTTCCAACCACAGAATGTGTGTGTGGGGGATAAACTGTACATGGGCGAGTGGAGGAGTTTGACTGTGCATGTTTTGTCTGCTCAGAGATTCTTTCTCGTCTCTGCTCTTTATATTTTGATTTCATATTTCAGCTCCCCTCAGGTGAGCGAGATGAAGTGTTAATGGAGAAGATGTAGTACCCTGGTGATGTCCCATCAGTCCGCAGGCCCGGCTCAGGCAGGAGAGCATCAGTCCTACTAATCAGCAGAGAGAGCAATGCGCATGGAAAGCTGCCATCCTTACCTCCTCAATACTAGGGTCATTTCATCCCCAGCAGGGTTTCCTCATATGGAACCTCATTTCTCCTCTGGATTTCTCATCTGTACCAGACTGGGCCCAGATACTCCACGCCCACTCTCTCCACTGAGCTTTAAAGTCCTGCTGTATAACCCAAAAATTTTACACTTGATTTGTAACCGTGTCTCCTTCTGTAGACATGAGCAAAAATTGACTTTTGATATTATGGTAATTCAGTAGCAGGAGTTCTGCTTTTTGTCTTGAAGAGTGCACTCTCACTGCTTTTCCACTGTAAGGCCGTGTGTCCACTAAAGTGTTTTTTCTGAGGCTAGCGTATTTTTCCAATTGTTTTACAATGGGGGCGCCACGTTTTTAAAACGCCAGGAGCGTAACGAGGTTTCACACTGAGTGCTTGGCGTTTTTTTTACCAGTCACAGAGAGTTGAAGAATGTTCAACTTTGGGTAAAACACAGTGCTCATCACTGTCACTTTTTACTCAGCCGTCCAATCACAGTGGAGGAGGGGGCGGGACATATACCACACCGACCAACCACCACATTCTGCTTGTAAAACGTCAACAGATGACAACAAGAAGCATAATAACTGAACAAAATAATTTAAAACAAGAGCCAGAGCAAATACTTTACATTGTATTGACATTTTTATATATAAACAATTCAGAAACAAACTATATGTGAAATGAGATAATAGTAACACTTCCGCGGATATTCCGTATCATAGCAAGCAAAGCGTCTCAACTGAAAAAAAAACACTGCGCTGCTGAAGCACTCTCAAGCGCCCACAGCTAGGCATTTCCAGCAGAGCGCCTAGCATTTTCAGCTGGCTTTGATGGACATATGGCGCTGGTATTGATGAGCCAGTGCATTGATCTGGAACCTTCTACGTGTATTCAGTTTGGCAAAATGGTTACAAAACTAGATCGCTCCCAAAATAATCAACAATCATAGTCTCCTTTTTCTATTAATGAATTTGAATTGAATTAGCCACACCCCACAGGAAGCTGAACTTGAATGGTAGGAATAGGAATTTGCTGAACTGGATTTAAAAGAAATTAAATGCAGTTAATGAATTGAAATATTTATAAACAAATTTCTTTAGGTGACATTTCAAATCTATATCTGTTTAATTATCTCTTTCTGTCCCTCTGTCTGGCCTACCTATTTACCGGTCTCTCTCTCCTGTCTGTCTTTCTATAAGGCCTTTAAACTTTTAAAGCCAGTATTTAATGTTTGTCTTTTCTACTTAAAAATTAGTTCTTTTAAATCTTCATTTATTTGATTTTAGATTTAAAATTAATTTTAATTCTTACATTTGAATTCCAATTCTGCATCCTTTTTTTGCTACCTCAGTTAAAATTCAGGAATTGAAGGGTAATTTAATTAATTCTCAATTTAATTCTGAATGGCGCAAAGCTACTGTATTAGACTGCAAACACCCAATGCGACATACCATATGTGTTAAACTGACCAACATTCTGATTTTATGTGCAGAATGTAAGTGTTACACAGTGTCCCTATCCACTTTGTTTCTCCCCTTATTCACATAAAGGCACTGAATTACTTTGGATGTTAATATATGCTTTCAAGCACATTTGTGTGCAGGTTTTGAAGTAACAAGCCGCTTTTCCACCGTCAGGGCGAACAATTCTAAGAACAGTAATGCTGGGTACACACTAAAAGATTTTTGAAAACTTGTAAGATTTTTAAAATGTGAGAGACCACAAACATGAGGACAAAAAATCCTACATTTAACCGTTTTGCTCCTATAGTGTGTGAAGTGCTGTGATGTGACAAAGACAGCACACCACACACAAAAAGATTTTCAACCAGAGTCCCGACTGTGAACACAGGAAATTTCACAAAATCTCTCGAGACATGACGGACAATAGGCAGGAAGAAATTGCGACGATAGTGTTTGGAATGATTTTGGTATGTTTTACAGGACACGTTGTATAAACACTCGTGCTTTTGCCACAAATCGACAAGCTGATCCTCCATCTCTGCTGTCCAAGTCCATTTAACTTTGTGCTGCGCCGTGACTGCGTTTGTCAGCTCGCTTTCTGATTGGATATTGTTTCGTTTCACGTGATAATCTCCAGAGCGTGCACGCGTTTGTCCTCGGGGTTCCCCCCACACATCAGGATTTCTGAACGTTGAATATTTACGATTCGCGATCGGGGCGCCTCCGACATTCTTCCGAGCAGATTCAGTCACTCTTAACACACCTCACATCACAGGAAAATCTGAAAAGATAATCTGTAGAACCATCAAGATAATCGGGACATTACCTATGATTATCGGAAGGGGAGAAATCGGCCCAAAATCAGCCCGATTATCTTGTGGTGGGTTTTAGTTATTTTCCACTTAAACCTGGTTCGGGACGGCACGATTACAAACTGTTGTCGGCCCAGAATTCTCAGCACAGTTGGATAACCATGCTGAAGAGTGCTGGTAGAATGCGTTTAGTGATGTCGCAACTCAAGATTGGTCACTTGTCTGTTGCCTGGCTGCCAATTTCTCTGTAGCTTGCCATGTGCGATATTTGAGCCAAGTTAACTCAAGTCAGTAATAAAATTAAAAGAAATATCTGATCATCCTCCATAACGCGGTTGCTATTTACATCTTATATCATCTGTAAACTCTTGCGTTACAAAGGAAACGACTGACGCGTTTGTATTACATTCCAAAGAGCTCTGTTATCAGTCCCACAGTTGAAAAAGAAACCACATGGGCTGGACTGGCATGGAATGGAACCGTTAAGCAATGAGAATGGTTTGGCCCGATGGTGGAAAAGCAGCTATAGTCAGTTATGTCATTATTCAGCCTTTCAAGGCAGTGGAAACTCAGGCTAGTTCTAAGAGACCAGCTCTGGCACAAGAACCAGCACCATGTCTAAGCCTGAAACCCTGGTTGGCCTAAACAGGTGGTGTCTGCGTCTCTCCAGGGACATAGAAACGGATTGATTACCCAATGAGTCTGCGTTTTGCCTGCTTTCTATCCTATATAGTTTGTGCTCCAAGCTTGACAATACGAGCAATTCTGGCAGCGATTCAATGGATTTATTTGTAGCAGAGCAGGTTGCACATTCGGCAGCCTTGTTCGTTTTGTTTTCCTGAATGTGTCTTCACTTGTCTGAAAACACTGGTCTCTCTGACTCACATTCCATTAAGAGGCTTTTCTGGAAAAGCTTATGAAGTGTAGAGAGAACTAAAGCAGCAAAAGTGTTTGAATAGAGCAGAAGAGTCAATAGATGTCTGAATAGACTGAGACTCTCTCTCATTACACTGCCTGATTGAACAACGAGAAAATTTTCACGATGAATCAGGCTTATGGTAAAGAGCCTCCAGTGCCTTCTCTCTTTTCCTTTCTCACTCTCTGAGCAGTCTTTTAAAGTGGGATAAATTGTGGAGTAATATAAACAGAGGATTGGTCTCTCCTGGAGCAGACGATGATTGAATATGAGGGCCCCTGCGTTGGGAAGTGGGTTAAGTCAAGGAGTTATTAAGAAGACGGCTGGAAATGACAGCGATGCCAAATGGAGCCAGTGGCTTGGGACGGGTTTGAAGCCAGGATGAGTTTTCAGGATAAGAGCTGGATTTAAATAAATTGACTTTCCCTTCCCGTGACTAAAACGGATTGTTGTCAAGAGTGTTGGGGCCAAAGCGAGCGGTAAACATTTATAAGAAATCCATAGCCTTGGAACAAACAACACGGCTCCTCTCGTTTTCCTCGGCATGCTCCACAAAGCCCCGTCGTCGTGACTTTCAATCCCAGTTACGTAATCCATTTACCACCTGTAAAGCAAGCCCAGGAAATTGCCTCCTCAACCAATTGGTCAAAAAGCTTTTTAAGGATGTCACATGGACATCTCTTTTAATTCTGTTTAAGAAGCCGCTGCGCCCAGGATGAGTGCAGATGTGGAAAGTCGTAGAGATGCCCTATTAACTAAGTGAGCGAGTCACAAGATGCACACTACGTAGTCATCAATCTCTCCTCCCGGTAAGCACATTCTAATTTACAGCCTCAAGCTGTGGCTTTACAGCCTAGTTTCGCCTTCATGGCTTTGTGCTGAAAACGTGTCAGGATTCTAAGCATGGCATGAATCAAACTGTGGCATTCTCCTTTAGATATTTTAGTGTTTTATATCCTAATGTCGGGTGCACAGAGAGGTGATTGGTTTTGGGTGCGTGTGTGTGCAGTTGTGTTATGTTGTGTCCCCTAAATGTGTGTTTGCATGTGTGTGTGTGTGAGTAAAAGAGAAAGAAACTGCTCATCTGACAAGCCGTAAGTGTTGTTTGGCATGCACTCTTTGTGGGTGTGTGGGACTGCTGGAACAACAGCTTCGTTTTCAGTGCACTCTTGTCGGATGGTTAAGAATAGACTGTCCCTGCTAGCACTGCTCTCTTTCTTTCCTGGTGTCTGGTGTTTGCAGACCACCTGTGCTGTAGAGAGGAGGGACACAGAGAAATTCAGATGGAAATATAGCTGTTACATGCTGTGTATTGAGTGTATTCTTTGCAACCATTCTCAACAGAAAGAATTTTGTCTGCTTCTCTGGTCAACTTAAACCAATTGTTTATGTTTGCAAGGCATTAAAATACATGTACGTAACAATAATAAAAAAGCAGAGTTGACCTATTAGAGCAAGTCACACTTCCGTCAGCTGGCCCGAAACATATTCATACTGGTCAACAGGCCATCCTTTAGTTGAGTCCTGGTATGTATACAGATAAAATAGGTTTTCATCCGCCATTCTTTACAGGTCGTGGCTTGTAATATTACACACTCAATAACTCAAGCACCTCACTAGAGATGCACCGGTCGACCGGTAAATCATAAATCAGAACCAGCAAGTTTTTTGTATTTTTTTAGCCGATCTCTATTCCAGACTTGCATTGCAATAATTTCCCAAAATGTCATTTGTGTGGAAATGTTATAAGTCTGTGAACAGGACGTTAACAAAGGCCAGAGACGGGACATATCAGAGACGGATGCAAAGAAGATAACACAGATGCGCCAGCAGAGCAAATACACCAGGCACTCACTTTTTGCAATGCTCAAAATATAGGAAGAAAGGTATAAATATTGAATTGGGGGTGGGGGGTTATATGAATGTATCTTTGAAGGGAACTGTCTTCAGAAAAGTTTTGATGACATTTTCTTTTCCTCTTACCTCTGTATAAAGTAGTATTTATAAGTGCAGCGCTGCTTAACCAAAGAAACCGCTGCTCTTCCATAAGCGCCACCTACTGTCAGAGAGTGAATTTGCATTTTCATTCAGTCTGCCTGCTGTTTTTGTTTTGCGCAGGTGTCTTATCTAGCATAATTTTACAAATCTAAATTCAGACCATTCTGTTTTTGCTTTAAATCTTGAAAGCCCTGTCCACATGAACACGGGTATTTTCAAAACCGCAGCTTTTTCTATGCGGTTTGGCCATTCGTCCACACGCAAATGCAGTATCAGGTCACTGAAACCAAACCTTTTTGAAAACTCCATCCTACTCCGGTTGCAGTGTTGTGTTGTAGCCGGTGAAAACGGAGATTTTGGCTTGTGACGTTGGAGTGCGTGCTGTTATCTCCTTTGTTTACATGAGGCGAGTCTGTGCAATGACGGACGTAGCCAAAATATTGCTGCTAATAACCTTTTTTTCAGGCTTCTGATTGGCCAACATGGCTTTACGGTTAGGGTTATATCGCCACCTGTTGGTTTGGCATGCTTTTGACAGTGCTTCATAGCGTGTTTTTGTGTTTTCATGTGGACTATTTTTTTAAACCGTGCTTGTGTGGACGAGATTTTATTTTAAACGAATGAGGAAAAACTCTGTTTATAAATTACATGTGTACGTGTGGAGTAGGCCTAAATCAAAAACAACTGTTCATGCTACATGTGTGTAGCATCTTTGTTTGGATTGTGATTAAAATGCAGTTGTTGCCTCTAATTTCAAATGGCTACAGATATTTTTTTGTTTAAGGCCAGTTTGCCTGTTATAGAACACATACATTTGCTTAAAGAAAAAAATCGGCAACCGGTGTCGGAATCGGACAATTTAGCTATCAAAAATTATTCAGAATCGGCTATGAAAAATTATGATCGGTGCATCACTACACCTCACCTTTGCTAATCATATGTATTGTCTGAAAAAACATTGCTTAGGTACATCCATCAGCTTTCCTCATGCTTAAGCAGCTTGAGGGATTATGTGTGTATGCATGGGGACGAGATGTGTAGATTCTTGTCGTACGCTGGCAGAATTAACCCGCATCTTGTTTGTAGGCTCGACAGGTAGCTGTGGGGCTGGAAGCCAGCCGCCCCTGACAGCGGCATCAATATCACGTCTGGGGGCCACAGGCGGGGAAGAAATTTCTGCTGCACATTTCACAACTCCCATTGATACTTTCAGCGGTTGCCATGACAGCAAGGTGCTGGTTTTAATGGAAGTGGTTTTGTTAATATAAAATTGAGCCGTGGCCATAACATCTCTCCCACAGTGCAGCAGGTCTCCATCGATCAGAGGTGAAAATGCAGCGCTCCACCCCTTTTTTGTGCACTCTTATTAGGACAAAAGAAGAGCAAATGAAATGAAGCAGTCATAAGATTCATGATGTGTCTCAATTAAGACACAATCAGAGCACATCTCAGTGGTGCAGTGGCTCTTTCCCTACCCACCAGCATGAAAGAGCAGAAGGTTTTCTGTTTTACGATGACATGCATCTTTGATTGCTTGTTAGGTTCCTGTGCCATATGCATATCCAGAGATCTGTCACTTTGTTTATTTGAAGTAGAACCTGATTATGTCTAAGTTTTCTTCTTTGTGGATGTTGAAACAATGTGGTAGAGAAGATGACAGTTTATCTACAGATACATGAACTCTCTCATAGTGCAGGGGTTGTCAGACTAAGGGGCTGCAAGGCCAAAATTTGACAAAAAAATGTACAAATTGTACACAAAACTCATGGTTCAGTACGTACCTCGGTATTGAAGTCACGGTCCGGTACAGATTCGGTACAGCAGGTGGGGAGAAAACTAAACATAAAATTGCTTTTTTTTTTTATTAAACAATGGTTTACTGAACAAATTGTGTCTCTGTCTTTAAATATAATAAATTATAACTAAAAGTTTCTTAAGGATAAAAAATTATCTCTGCTAATGCTATAAACTATGTAGGGAGCCCTTACCTGAACATTATGCTACTATAATATTAAAGGTTAACAACTGAGCCCAAACTATTAGCCTAAATTCAATTGCTATTTATTTTTAGGTATAATAATCAACACTCAAATAACAAATTGTATGCAAACATGTAAGCTGCACATAAGGCAGTTTTTGCATTAACTTCTAAATCTAATTATAAAATTATGTTTTATTCCAATTCGTTGTTGAAATATAATCAGTGGCTGTCATTTTCACGACAGATTTATTTAAACATACATTAAATAATCAAGACATCACTAACAGATTAAGTAAAATATAATGAATATATAGGCTAATACACAGCATATATTAAGCGAAAGAGTTTCTCTGGCGAACTAACAAGCTGTGGACACTGAATATTTTTCTGAGGTAAATGCTACGTGACATATTGTTTACAAGCTGTTTTATTGACGTCTTTCCGCCGTTGAAACACAGATCGAGCGATTACGAGATATGACCGTTTCAGTAAGTTGTACTGTATCTTTCAACATACCTTCAGATGTTTATTCATGTTTATTCTGTAACTAGCAAGAGGAAGAGATGATCGCGTTCACTCGCACTCCGCGCTGCCGGTTGAACTGAGGCGTCCATTCATAGTTTTCAGTCACGTGACTGTCGCGGAGCCCTGACAAAACAGCCATGTAACTGCAGCACAAGCCTGTCAATTTTCCATCTTAAAAACAAAAATATGTGAACAAGATGCAAGTTTTGGGCACTTGTGATCCATATACAGCACCTGCAGTGATTTCAATCACTAAAAACAGCGGGATGATTTTTTAAAAAGCTAACGTGAAAAACACTATGTGGGTTGTACCAATAAGGATTAAATTAAACAAAGTTTAACACTAATCAAGGATTTGTTGATCTGGGTTTTATTTTAAATTGAGTTGTGTTGCACCACGTAATTTTAAACACAGAAAGACAGTTAGAATTAAAGGGCTGATCAAGCAGCATAGGCGGAGGGTGAACCGACGCCAGGCTAAAGAATCCTTAGTGCAACTCACCCTTAAAGTGCCTTAATGTACTAAAACAGTGATATTAAAAGATCAAATTCAGTTTAACACTTTTTGATGATGCATACTATATACAGGCGAGCAGATGAGCACAGAATATGAACGCAATGCATTTTTTTTATAATTTTCGATGGAAAAAACGCTTAACGAGAAACCTCGTGTTACATTAATATTCTGTGTTCAATTGTTTGCCTGTACAAAGTATGCATAATCAATAAGGTATATATTGAATTTGGTCTTTTAATATCACTGTCTTACTACATTAGATCTTACTACAAACCTGGTAAAAATGACTGGCAGGCAATGGAGGAAAGCATTGTTTTGCCCTCCAGGGGGGCGTTCCCCTCAGGGCGTGACTCCACTTGAAAACTATCAATACAGAGATCTGTCACACCACATCAAAGCGCATCAAAACGGCTGTTCTGCCGTTTCTGTTTAAATTTTGTGATTTCGTGGACAGAATTTAAAGGATGACACTTTGTTTCTTACCGAAAGTAACAAAACGCAGAGCTTATTGCGATTATTGGTGGTGAATGGTGGTTAGGCTACAATGCTGTATTTGTCATGTACTTCTTTCGTCTTCTCCACCTGTCTTTGTCCGTTGTGGTAATTCACCGGGAATCCGAAGTGTTCCCAAACAGGATACCTTAATGTTGCAATGTAATGCATTCGGTACACACGTGCACCATACTGAAAGCCCTGTACTGAAACGGTTCGGTACGAATACGTGTACCATTACACCCCTATAAAATATATGTTTTAGGGCTGTCAAATTCATGTTAACTTAACATATTCATTAAACATATGTAACAATATTTACCATTTAACCAAATTTTGTAATTTTGAATTTTACGGTTTCATCAATTGCGACTAATTGTTATTATTGCATTTTGTTTATTGACGTAGTTTTAAACCATAAGAAATAACCAATTCTACACTAAAAGCTGCATACAAATGCTATACAAATGAACTTGAATTGAATTAATCATAGAAATGACTTTGCATGCTTTTCATGCGGGAAGCTGATATTGGGGTCCTTGGCATCAAAGTTTGAAAACCCCTTTCATAGCACTTTTGAAGATATGTTGTTCCATGCCTTAGAATGAAAACTGTGCTGGTGTAGAGAAAAGTTAGCCAATAGAGCATCTTTTCCTTCAGGTTTATGCAGCGTCAGTACAGGAGCAAAGTGTGCATTTTCTTGACAGTGACAGAGTAGCGCTTGCAGTCTGCCATGCTTCTCCTCCCCATCTCCCCTCGTTCCAAAATTTAATAAATAAAGAGAGGGGGGAAAAAAAGAACATCTGAACACCAATCAGAAGAATACACCTGTTCCTGTGGGCCACGCTGATGATGTCATCACCCGCCTCTTTCCATCTCCCGGGAAGGCTGCAGTATCCTCCACAGGGAATCCTGGCATGGAGGTGTGAGACAAACGAATCGTCCAGGCAATATTTATCTCACTTATGGCCGTCCAACACATTGCTGCCGAGTAAATCTTGCCCACTCTCTCACAATTCCATGCTGATTTCTGTCCCAACACAAATCCTGTGTGACTAAGACTGGCTCGTCTCGCTCACTGCGGTCAGGTTCCATCTCGCCCCTCTGTGGTACGTTATCAGAAGCTGCACAGATCACACACAGTGAGTGTTTCGTAGGAGTCGTGGCCTGGGCGGATGACTTGGCAGATTTTCAGCTGAGTTGATTAGTTGAGTGTTCACAGATACAGCTGCCACACTGCGTGGTAATAAGAACAACATCCCCGAGCCATGCGGCATTATTCTGATTACGACGGTATTCTAGCTATGACAATGTGGTAATTAGAGAATCTGCATGCTTCGATGAGTCTTCATCGCCACTCATCCCCCAAGATATTCCTCATCTCTGGCTGAAGGCTAATAAGCACCCAAGCAGTTAAGAGCCTGAGGAGGAAGACACCTGTGCACATGGAACAGCAGGCCCTTTTAGGGACCAACAACTCAGCTGTTCTTTAGGGAAGTTGGCTATCTTCTGGCAAAAAAAAAAAAAAAAACACTGAAACGATCAGCTTTGGAATCTTAAAAGGATATTTCGCCAAAAAAATAAAAGCTACCCTTTTGTAATCCCAAACTTGTATGATTTTAGTTCTTCTATGGAGCATAGAAGGTCTTTTTAAATGTGTTGTTAAAGGATTAGTTTACTTTAAAATGAAAATTACCCCAAGCTTTAATCACCCTCAAGCCATCCTAGGTGTATATGACTTTCTTCTTTCTGATGAACACAATCAGAGTTATATTAATAAATATCCTGACGCATCCAAGCTTTATAATGGCAGTGAACGTGACCAATGAGTATGAAACTGAAGAAAGTGCATCCATCCATCATAAACGTGTACTCCACACGGCTCCAGGGGGTTAATAAAGGCCTTCTGAAGCGAAGTGATGCGTTTGTATAAGAAAAAAAATCCATATTTATTAAGTTATAAAGTAAAATATCTAGCTTCCGCCAGACCGCCTTCCGTATTCAACTTAGGAAGAAAGTGTAACGCCTCTCGCAGTTCAAAACACTTACACTACGTCCTACACCTTCCATATTCAACTTACAAAAAAAGTTGAGTTGAATACGGAAGGTGTTCTGAAGCTAGATATTTTACTTTATAACTTGTTATATATATATGTTATATCAGGGTATTTATTAATATAACTTCGATTGTGTTAATCAGAAAGAAGAAAGTCATATATACCTAGGATGGCTCGAGGGTGAGTAGCTAAAGCTTGGGGTCATTTTCATTTTAAAGTAAACTAATCCTTTAACCAAACAGAAATCAATTTCTTCAAGAAGAATGAAAGTCATACAGATTTGGAATGACATGAGGGTTATTAAATGAACTGTTCCTTGAATTATTAGTTCAAAAAGACAAGTTAACACTTTAATCTATCTGAAACACTGTCTTGTATAAGTTACTACTTTAGTAATAAAATATACCCACCTTATTCTGAATCAAACTGAAATGAGAATTGAGTCAAAAGCTTGTGAATCAGAATTAGAAATTGTATCAGAAAATTTGTATCGATATTCAGCCCTAGAACTGTACCTTAATTAAAACGAGCCTGGTCTCATTAGAAAAACGTACCTGTGGTTTTCGCGAGTCGCAAAATACGTACCAATACGTACATCTCACTGCAGTTTCAATGTGAAATGTCCACTGTGTGGCGCTAAAAGCGTGTTCTTTTTTTTTTTTTTTTTTTTTGCCGGAACAGATAAACGTGAATATGGTACGTATTTATGACGTTGGTTTTTATACGAATCACCGCAGTTCTGATTTGAAATTTTGTCTGATGAGTGACGCTAAAAGTGTAATGCTCCATTACGTTTTAAAATAACGTACCACCAACACTACACCTAAATGTACCCAATAGTGTTAACAAAAGCAAATGTGACAAAAAGCATCCGTAATCATGCCGTTTTTAGCTTGTTTGGATCTTTCATCTTTGAGCTCTTTTACCGTGACTAGTTTTTCCCCGGATTCGTACCCAGGTTTCCTCGTCGTAAGTACAACTCCGTATCAGCTGCGCTACCGAGCAAGCTTGTTATGTTACAAAAGCGAAACATATGGAGCTGGTTAACCGATGCCAAGTCCAAAATATATTCGTTTACAAATCGTGCACTTTGGTAAAAAGCGTTTTGAAGTCATAACATAATATTGTGCAAGGAGACATGAAAACAAATCTTTATTAATCCATAATCTGACCCTGTAATCGTAACTGTGTATGAAAACGATTAAAAATGCTTCCTGTTTTACTGCCTCTAGTGTTCATTTCTGTTGGAAACTGCAGTGATATGTACGTATTGGTACGTATTTTTGCGACTCGCGAAAATATTCCCACAGGTACGTCTTTCCTATGAGACCAGGTTGATTAAAACAATGGACTGTTTATGGTGACTGCACTGACAGGACTTTGCAGCACAGATCTGCTTTGACTGACAGTGCTACATTAACTAAAACTAGCAGAGTATGAA
Source organism: Mylopharyngodon piceus (assembly GCA_039654765.1). Lineage (NCBI taxonomy): Eukaryota > Metazoa > Chordata > Actinopteri > Cypriniformes > Xenocyprididae > Mylopharyngodon > Mylopharyngodon piceus. The sequence continues at coordinate 22,945,440 of CM077449.1, forward strand.
AGAAGGGACAGCTAAAATATCACTCATGTGTCTCTTCTCTCTGAGATAAAGACCATGAAGACTATACAGTCCCTCCATGTCCACCACTGTGCTCTCATATGACAGCCTGTCAGTCTTTTTGATACAAACCCTTAGTTCTAATATCACATCACTCAATCAAACATGGCAATGCAGGAATCGGTCTGCTTTGCTGCGTAAATTAGATTGTCAGTCCACGCAATCCTCTTCACACATGATTATGCTCAACCTCGTCAGACTTTAATTGCAACCTCTTGATTGCAGGCTAGTAAGAGAGATGTGTTACCTTATTCGTTTAATCAGTGGAAGTAGCACAGGTGTTCAAAAGCTGTCCGTGAAGTTTCAGGCAGTCATCCTCACTCTTTGCCATCTTTCTTTCTGTTGAAAGCTTTAGAGAGGTGCAGAAGCTCAGGAGAGGGGCATGCTTGATGTCTCAACGGTCCTCCTCCATGGGGAGGACTTCATTAGAATCTAATTAGATGTGTGCTACACTTCCATATGAATGGGAGTCACCGGCATGGAAAAGGGAAGTGTGATTTTCCAGTTGCTGGATACTTAATGTTGTTTTAATTCTCCTCCCTGTTGCTACCAAATTTCCCTCACATCTGCTGTGTTTGCACTCGATCAGTCTGCCATTGAGAGTAATAGAGAAATCACCCCATTGAGAGAGAGAGGCAGGAAAATTCCAGCTCTCCCTCTGTATCTCTTCCCTTATGTTTGCTCTTCCTCATCTGCAATTGGAGGAGCAGTTTTCCTGTGGCGGTTTTTATCCGCATTAATCTCGGTCTTGGTAAAAACATCCGCTTAATGAGTTTTACGTGATTGCAATCTGATTCTCTGCTTGCAGACTTGCGTGATACACTGTAGACAATAAACAGCTGGACCAGGGATGGCCAAAAAGCAAGAAAATAAAGATCTCTCTCCAGCAGAATGGCTATTTTAATTTCATCTCTGAAACAGGAAGTGAGCACTGAGAGGAAGACATGGTCCACCCATTGCTCTGTAATGTCCTCCTCTGCTCCTCAGACACGATTCAATTTGCTCACACCGTCTTTATCTGCTCGTTATGTCACGAATGACTCATTCGCCAATGTGAAATGTGCTTGCTTTGAGAGAACAGAGAAGAGCTTTGCTCTCAGCAGCTAGAAGTGTGTGATAGATCTGGACATGTCACTTGGTTACAGCATCAAACCAAGACAGACTGATGACACAGTCAGTGGACACTGACACTTAAAGGGTTAGTTCACCCAAAAATAAAAATTCTGTCATTTATTACTCACCCTCATGTCGTTCCACACCTGTAAGACCTTCGTTCATCTTCGGAACACAAATTAAGATATTTTTGATAAAATCCGATGGCTCAGTGAGGCCTGCATTGCCAGCAAGATAATTAACACTTTCAGATGCCCAGAAAGCTACTAAAGACATATTTAAAACAGTTCATGTGACTACAGTGGTTCAACCTTAATGTTATGAAGCAACAAGAATACTTTTTGTGTGCCAAAAAAAAAAAAAAAAAACGACTTTATTCAACAATATCTAGTGATGGGCGATTTCAAAACACTGCTTCACGAATCTTTTGTTTCGAATCAGTGGTTCGGAGTGTGTATCAAACTGTAAAAGTCACGCCCCCCAGTGGTGAACCATTGAAATTTCGAAACACTTATGATGTAACGAAGCCTCGTTTACTGAAATCACCTGACTTTGGCAGTTTGATACGCGCTCCGAACCACTGATTCGAAACAAAAGATTCATAAAAAGCAGTGTTTTGAAATCGCCCATCACTAGAAATTGTTGAATAAAGTCATTATTTTCTTGGCGCGCAAAAAGTATTCTCATCGCTTCATAATATTAAGGTTGAACCACTGTAGTCACATGAACTGTTTTAAATATGTCTTTTAGTAGCTTTCTGGGCATCTGAAAGTGTTAATTATCTTGCTGGCAATGGAGGCCTCACTGAGCCATCGGATTTTATCAAAAATATCTTAATTTGTGTTCCCGAAGATCTTAGGGGCTGTTCACATATTACATCTAGAAACGCGTGGAAAGTGCGCCGCTTTCTCCTTCTTTCCAAAGCGCTTGCGCTCCCATGGCGTCTGTCGTTGCTATGCATAACCATGAACTGCGCTCTCCACGATGACAAGAAGTTTCAGCAAAGGATAAATTGATTTCTAGCCCTTGCGTTAGCTTTACTACTAGATATATTTATGGAGATGAGATATAAAAACCACCCTGTACAGCTATGATCAGCTTTTCGGCTGAGCTTTCGATGTTTTGTTACGGAAAGGCCAAAGCTGATCGGTTTGTTCTTGTCACATGATCTGCGGTGCGCTTGTGGCATTCTGAAAAGTTGAGAATTTTTCATCTCGATGCGCATGGAAAATGCACCACATGCGCGTCGCGTCCGCGCCGCTTCCATTATGAGCGCACCAACATTTGAAATAACGAATTTGAGCATGAAAAAGACACGATATGTGAACGGCCCTTTACAGGTGTGGAACGATATGAGGGGGAGTAATTAATGACAGTTTTTTTCTTTTTTGGATGAACTAACCCTTTAAATGGTCAATGTCTGTAAGCCTGTAACCATGGTGCCTGATAAGATGGTGTATATTTTTTGTTCTGCTTCATTGTCTGCGCTTTTACTTTTAGTATCAAGACATTTTTGGTAACCTTTCCAGCTGGAAAAGCTCATTTCACTTCCTGAAATATGAAATTTGGCTTTGGCATAAGAACTTTAGTTCTAGTCAAGGCTTTTCTTCCTTCCACATGACTTTCCCCTCAGGGCCGATAAAAGACTCAGTCAGTTAAAAATGAGCTGCTCTCCACACATCCACCACCTGTCCAGGGAACGAACACCACCAGGAAGTACAATAAGTCAGGCGCTTGACTCGCTCAAGTCAATCAGACAGCACTTACTTCCAAGGTTAGAGTGAACATCAGCCACTTTCACATCTGAGAGCAGAGATATATCTACCACTTCTACAGGTATTCAACTGTATCGGCCCACAAAGCAAGAAGGTGCTTGACTACACCTGCTAAACCAGAAAATGTCCATGCAACTCATTTGTCATCACATTTATGGATTATCAGATTGCACCAACAGCATCAGTGCATTTCAAAAGGAATGTTATTGCAGGCCATGTTAGTGATGAAGTGCCTAGGATATAGATCAAAGAAACGATGTCATGTCGAATTTGAGTGAGAGAGCTGAAGCATTGCATATTACTTGCTCTCCTGCTATTCAGTTTAAGTTTATATCAGATACTGACAGATACTCAATAGTGTTTTCTGAGTTCTGGCTTAATATTACAGAGCACTTTGCTCTCGCATCTTTTCTTTTTTTGACAAAGTCTGAATGTTAAACTGATTTTAAATGTACAAACTAATCATTTTTCTGTATTTACAGGATGTCATTGAATGTCTTGCAATGACTGGACTGAAAAACAAGTTGTAGGGTAAGATGGGGTAAGATACCCTCCAGAGTAAGATGGCCCCACCTCCTTTAATTTACCACTTGATCATAGATGTCACTAAATACATCAAGTTGTTCCAAATCTGTATACATTTCTTTGTTCTGCTGTACACAAAGGAAGATATTTGGAAGAATGTTTGTAACCAAGCAGATCTCGCCCCCATTGACTACCATAGTAGGAAAAAAAAAATACTTTGGTAGTAAATGGGGGATGAGATCTGCTTGGTTACAAACGTTCTTCCAAATATCTTCCTTTGTGTACAGCAGAACAAAGAAATTTATACAGATTTGGAACAACTTGAGGGTGAGTAAATGATGACAGAATTTTCATTTTTGGGCGAACTATCCCTTTAACAAATGTTTTACCATTTATTTACATGCTAATTGCATCTGTACATATGTTAGTTAGCAGTAAATGCACATTATTCTTAAAGAGGGCATCTTCCTCCATCTTACCCTACTTATTACATTAGATTTTATTTGTTTATACATGAACATTAACACATTTATTTGTTCATTTATTCAATTTTACAGGCATGCAGATCACGATTCTGATGGTCATATCAGCTTCAAGGACTTTGAAAATGTCATCAGCTATGGTTTGATAAACATCTGCAGTTCTACAGGAGCCACAAAATAATATTTTCAGAATTGTTTCTGTAGAGAATACATACAACTAGATCTCCCCTAAAACAACATGTATTCTCAACCCAGTGAGTCGTCCCCCTACTTTTTGTTTTTAATTTAAAGCTTTGACAGTCAAGTTTTCACACTGACTCTCCAATAGATAACTGTTAGCAATTTAGTGAACTTCATTTGGCCTTGCTTGTTGAAAGGAAGAGTAACTTAAGATGCTTGACACTTGGGTTTGATGATGAGTTTTGATGTTGTATCGATCCAGTTGGACCGAGGCTGCACCGTGTAATAGAGAAGCACACATTTCTATTGTGCAGTTGCCTTACAAACCACATTAAATTTAACCCAACCTCTCAGGGTCTACTTCACTAGGTGCAGGAACAATATTCCCTTCCCAGGCTTCTGATATTCTGCACTCTGTGCCTCGTAAAATCACTCCTGTGAGTTCTGTAAACCCATTTTATGGCACGTGGAGGGACAGATCTTTAAAATTCTCCTCCACTGTTCAATTTTCATCTGCAAAATAGACAGGTTGCCTTAAAATTGAATATTAACTATCACATTCTGATTCTGTTTTTGCAAAACTCGCTGCTAGCGACATATATTAAAAAGCCCAAGCGCACTCATTCAGGGAGGATTTTATGTGACTCGTCTTGTTACATGCGATTATAGAACTGTAAATACTTGTTTGTGTTTCGAGAGATTTGCTGCATTCCCATCTGAATAAAGATTAATTTGTTTTTGTAATCAGTCCTGAGTCTTCATCTGTATGACATGACGCTCACTCTATCCACAATCCATCAGGGGGCTCAGGAGGCATCAAGTAAGGAAATGGCCTTGGAGAAAAATAATCAAATACAGTTTTAATCAAATACGTGCTTAATCCACTCATAGGTTCATTTTCGGGAATGGCCCACTGTTCAAATATAAACAGAGAGGCGCTAGTTTAATCTTCACCTTCCTATTTGAAACTCGATTAAACCAATCCCCCAGTTTAGTTGTCGTATTGTGCTGTGGGAGTGAGCGTGTGACACCACGAGTCAAACCCGTGCGAGGAAAGGTAGTGCTGTTTTGTGACGTGTCTTCAATCTAAGCCTTGCCAACAATGCAAAGAGCCATAGATTAACACATTGTGTGCCTGTTGTTTATGCCAGCCGTTTTAGGGAATAGACTATGTTCCTTTGTGTTCTCAGTAGCTTTTTTTCTGCAGATGAGGACAGCTTTCCCTTTTTCTCATTTGTTTTCATGGCATGGAGCTGCTATGAGCTGATAGTGAGACAAGAATTCAACAATTGACAGTTGTGGACAAGACCAAACATATTGAAAATGCACCATCCCACTCACCCAGGGAGGAAATGCATGATAAAATGATTTAACAGGGTCAGACTGAAATCAAACTGTGTGGAGCAAATGCAAAAGGAACTGAAAGAGGTGTGTTTGTTGGAATGCAGTGCTGGTTAATAAGTTTAGATATGCAGCAATGATCAATCATTCATTTGATCAAAGTAGAGATGCACCGATATATCAGCCAATAATTGGTATCGGCCGATTAAAAACAAATGTTCACACTATCTGCTATCGCGCCATAGTTAAAAAACAGCGGATAGTCAGGGCCGATATATCCTTTCAATCAAAAGAGGGCAGGAAAATGCAATGAATTTGTGCTTTGTGTAAAGAAAATGCTAAGGAACCAGTTTGATGTTCAATATTAATACAAACCGAATTCCGGAAATGTTGGGACGTTTTTTAAATTTGAATAAAAATGAAAACTAAAAGACTTTCAAATCACGAGTCAATATTTTTTTCACAATAGAACATAGATAACATAACAAATGTTTAAACTGAGAAATTTTATAATTTTATGCACAAAATGAGCTCATTTCAAAATTGATGCCTGCTACAGGTCTCAAAATAGTTGGGACGGGGGCATGTTTACCATGGTGTAGCATCTCCTCTTCTTTTCAAAACAGTTTAAAGACGTCTGGGCATCGAGGTTATGAGTTTCTGGAGTTTTGGTGTTGGAATTTGGTCCCATTCTTGCCTGATATAGGTTTCCAGCTGCTGAAGAGTTCATGGTCGTCTTTGACATATTTTTCTCTATAGGTGAAAGATCTGGACTGCAGGCAGGCCAATTCAGCACCCGGACTCTTCTACGACGAAGCCATGCTGTAGTAATAGCTGCAGTATGTGGTTTTGCATTGTCCTGCTGAAATACACAAAGCCTTCCCTGAAATAGACGTCGTCTGGAGGGGAGCATATGTTGCTCTAAAACCTTTATATACCTTTCAGCATTCATAGTGCCTTCCAAAACATGCAAGCTGCCCATACCGTATGCACTTATGCACCCCCATACCATCAAAGATGCTGGCTTTTGAACTGAACGCTGATAACACGCTGGAAGGTCTCCTTCCTCTTTAGCCCTGAAGACACGGTGTCCATGATTTCCAACAAGAATGTCAAATTTGGACTCGTCTGACCATAGAACACTTTTTCCACTTTGAAGCAGTCCATTTTAAACGAGCCTTAGTTGGCATCTGCAGATGGCACGGCGGATTGTGTTTACCGATAGTGGTTTCTGGAAGTATTCCTGGGCCCATTTAGTAATGTCATTGACACAATCATGTTAATGAGTGATGCAGTGTCGTCTGAGGGCCCGAAGACCACGGTCAATAAAGGTCTTCGGCCTTTCTCCAGTTTCTCTGAATCTTTTGATGATGTTATGCACTGTAGATGATGAGATTTGCAAACCCTTTGCAATTTGACGTTGAGGAATATTGTTTTTAAAGTATTCCACAATCTTTTTATGCGCTTTCACAGCTCTGCCCATCTTGACTTCTGAGAGACTCTGCCTCTCTAAGACATCCCTTTTATAGCTAATCATGTTACAGACCTGATATCAATTACCTTAATTAGTTGCTAGATGTTCTCCCAACTGAATCTTTTCAAAATTTCTTGCTTTTTCAGCCATTTGTTGCCCACGTGCCAACTTTTTTGAGACCTGTAGCAGGCATCAAATTTGAAATGAGCTCATTTAGTGGATAAAATTGTAAAATTTCTCCATTTAAACATTTGTTATGTTATCTATGTTCTATTGTGAATAAAATATTGGCTCATGTGATTTGAAAGTCTTTTAGTTTTCATTTTTATTCAAATTTAAAAAACGTCCCAACATTTCAGGAATTCGGGTTGTAGTAATTATATGAATTAATAACATTCAGAAATATTAATTTAATCTTCAGAATTTAGTTTATGTGTGTTAATATTAATGAGTAATGAATGTGTTTATGTTAACAACTTATGAAATGGAGAGAACAAAGTTTTTATTTGCATTTCTTTGAAAATATAATAATTAAAAATATAATGATTAATTATTAATTGTAATGAAATTATCATTAATTTAAAAGAAGGTATAAAAGTCAGAACCCCTAAGCTGTCGGTACTGGCAGATATCACTCTGAATAATTGGCTATCGGTATCGGTCGAGAAATTTAGTATCGGTTCATCTCTAGATCAAAGTTGTAAGTAAATCGTTGTAAGTGCTAAAAGTGAATTTAAGCATCACAACATTATAATGTACAGTATGAAATATAATTATTCACTTTTAAAATTTGCTAAATATTTATTTTTATTTTATTAAATTATTAGTATTTTGAAAGATTAGCTGTACCTGAGCGTTTGATGACAGCAAAGGTAATCCAAATTTCAAAAAAATATTTGATTATATAAATTATATATCAGTTAATACAGATTAAATAAAATCTCTAATATTGGCCAATAACTATACAGATTCAAAACGCAATTGCCAAAGATGAAGCACATGAGGGTTGTCACAATATCAGATTTTCACTACACAATTATTGTCCAAAATAATTCACTAATGATTATCTTGATATCTATAGAAATTTAAAAAACAAAACAATAATAATGCTATCAGTGAAATTCATATTTGAATTTATTTTCAGTTTTCTGTTTTTTAGCCAATAAATCAATCATCGTTAAGGTGCAGTATCGCCACCTATTATGCTGAAGTGCCAAACCCTAGTTCCTAGCGCTGGATTATTTATGAAATTATCATATGTATATATTATTAACATGATATCAATTCAGTGCAGCGCTTTTCAAAATACATATTTAGAAAAATGCATGTTTCTACATTACAGTTTAGAGTAATCTGTTATTAGAGGTGACTTTGTCAAAGTAATGTCCATATGTAAAAAATGTACAGTTCTAAGATAATACAAATCATGCAGTTAGCTAATATTGTACAGTATATTCATGTAGGCAGAAACAATGATCTCATTAAAGCAATTATTACAAGTTGTGATCATAATGATTACAATATGTAGAAAATTTGGCAGTGGTGCATGTTTATTCAGAGTTGACGTCATCTGAAGTCCTGGCAGGGGTTGGCGTCATCTCTTCACAGGTGTTGGGTCATCTGAAATCTTCATATGAGGCTGGTCCAAACTGGAGCTGGCGTACTTTCTAGTTACCTCAGAAAAGGAGAATAATTAGCATAGCTGTTGTTCATAATATTTCAAGCAAAAGATAATCGTGCATTTGATCTGATATAGCTGGAGTACAAGGTTATGAGGTGTGTCTTTAATCTAGATTTAAACTGGGAAAGTGTGTCAGAGCCTGGAACATGATCAGGAAGTCTATTCCAGAGTTAAGGAGCCAAATGCGAAAACGCTCTCCCATATCCATACTACCAAAAGTCCAGAGTTTTGTGACCTTAAAGATCGTGATGGATTGTAGGGCGATAGAAGAATGGCCTTTTAGGGCCTTATAGGTCAGTAGCAATACTTTGTAATCGATACGGAACTTAATATGTAACCAGTTTTTTTTTGTTTGTTTTTTTTTAATATAAATATCACGGTTATCATCAACACTAGTATATTGCTACACCCCTAGTCACTGCACTGACTTTTATGTCATGTCATCATGTTTTCCTAATAGGAGCATGACTGAGACGTGCAATCACTTTAGTTCTCTTAGCCTTGTCCAATCTGATGTGCACATGGGAGTGAGTCTGTTTCCACCACGTGTAAAGATCTGCACAAGTCATGGCTGTTTTGACCCTATGTCTAGGTATGTCTCAATAAGGCCTGCTTGTTCCAGCGCGGTGTGTCTGTATTGAAATGAGCCTGAGAGAGAAACAAGGAGAGCAAGTTGGGAGGAGGAAAAAAACAAAAAAAACCCAAAAAATCAAGCGAACATGGTAAGGATGAAATATCATTAATCAGGACTGGCAGATACAAATGAGGGACCTTGCTCCCTGCTCAGCCTGCTAGCAGAAAGAGAGTGTTGCCACAGAGCGTTCTATCTCTGGAAGACGAGAACCTCTGTTTCAGTCCATCAGTGCCATCTTTGTGGGGTTCTTGTGTAGTTCGGTCTGAGCAGACCTGTCACAGCAGCTTGTTCATGCTGTTGTCACCGCTGTTACCGAAAGTCAAGTCACTGTTAACATGATGCTCTCTAAAACAAAGTCTGGAGAGAAAATTAATGGGCACCTTGTTTGAATGAAAGACTGCACAGATGGTCTTAAAATTCAATGTAACTGGTATTTTTCCAGTTCAGCGCACATATATTTACATTATAATGAAAACATTGGAGCCGTGGCCTAACAGTTGACCTAGCAGGTGCTTTGAACCAAGGTGTTCATAGCAACAACGCAAGTTGGTATCCATCTTGTCACTTTTCCTCAGCCTATTTCCCACCTTCTTCAGTGGGGTTTATTTTTCTCTACAATTTTGTAACAATACAAAACACCAAAACAACAAAAAACACCAAATCTGTTCCTCAAGGAAGTCTAGATAACCAAGCAAGAGGAAAGGACACCAAGTATACCTTGCTTTCTAATCTGAGATGATGTACTTTATTATGCAATACTTTTATGTAATCTGAATGATTAAGATTTAAAAAGAAAGCAGCCTAATTATAAATTCTCAATTTTCCCTTTGGTTGGTTACTATCTGTAGTGAGGTTAAATGTACAAAAATATCTGCTCTGAGCTAGTTTTTGTAAAGGCTGACGAATGCCGATGGTGAAGGCACATTCCAAGGCACTATGAGCATATTGATTTCCTTATGGGGGGCCTATTAAACATGATTTATTGATACTTTCCTCCTTTTCTTTCCCTTAAGCTGTGTTTAGCCACACAAGACCCCAAATGTAATGGAGAGAATGGATGAAAAATGACGAGTGATTTACTCAAAACTCCGATGAATTGATGAAACAGACGCTATGTCTCTTCACAGTACCCCTGAACACTGATCACATTCAAAAATTAAAGACGTGTTCTTCGTTTATTTGTGTATTAGCTTAATGAGGTATAAAACTGCTATGTGGTTGGAATGAGACCAATTTACATCTTCGGTTTGAAGGGTTGTTTCAATTGATTTTTCCCCTTATTTTATCCCACTTCAAGAGACTTCTTATAGGTTCAAGGAATCCAACATTTTCAAAAACTTTTACTTGCTTTGCCACTGGTGTTACCAAATGGAATTGCAACAAAATTACATGTTTTCAAAAAGGTTTCCTGAACAATCATTATTACCATTGGACAGACAGACAGATAGTCCCACCCTAAATTCAAACCATTGGTTAAGATGATGGTGCTGATGTTGATGTTACAGTAGTGCAGCAACAGGATGCCCTTAAAAAAAATAAGTATATTTCAAGTTCATTTTAAGTATTCTTAAGTAAAGTTCAAGTATATTTTTTAAGTATACTTTATGTAGTAAGTATACTAATATCAATGTACTAGAAGTATACTTGTAAGTGTACTATTTCAGTGCTACTTGGGACTAAATTGGCCCATTTTTTAGTGTATAAAAGTATACTTTCAAGTATAATTTAAGTGTAACAGTAGTAAACTTTGAGTACACAGCTAGTTTACAACTACGTTTTTTGATTGTACTGCAACTATACTACAAGAGAGCTTATAGGTATACTGATAGTTTATTAGTCAAATACTTTTATTATGTTATTGATTTATTTATTTATTTATTTCAATATATATTTTGTTATTTTTTTTTTTTCTTTTAAAAACTTGAGTTCGAAATAAAGACTACTAACTTTTAGCACATTTTTTTATGAAAGTACACTTTGAAGTATGCCCTCAGTAAAATACTAGTTTAGTAATTTTATACTGCAAGTATTCTTGTAAGTTTTCTTTAAGTGAACATAACTTCATACTTATAGTTTACTATTCATACAGTATATTATTTTTGCACTTTAAGTTTACTATGTTCCTATTTAGGTATTTTTTTTTTATACTTGAAATATACCTTTAACTGTACTTTAACTCTTTCCATTTTAAAAACATTTTATTCTAGCTTCATGCATCCTTTTTTTTTTTATCAACACTTGAATGTGGGCAAGTTTCATAAAAAAAAAGAAAAAAGAAAAAAGAAAGCAATATTTTAAACAAAAAGCTGAGAAAATCGCATTTTTGTCAAAGAATACGTCCGGATCGGATTCAGAACGATGATCAAAACATAGATGGTGTAGATCAAGTCCATCAACACCCCCAAAGCTTCACAGTCGTTAACCCTTCCTGGGTCGACATTTCATTCGGTAACGTTAGGCGGTTTTGAACTTATATGCTGTTTAATGTTTGATGAACGCATTATTTTTCAATTGTGGAAGCAATCTTCTATCACTTGTTTCTGCTTCTTCTTCACCTGTGTTTTGATCTGGAGATTCTGTATTCTTTCAGAAGATGCGTAATAGTGCCCCCTACCATATAAAAGTGAAAACATGGATAGACATAAAATTCAGCCAATGGCGGGGAAAGAGTAAAGTAGATTTGAAGTAAATTCCTATTGTACACTACAAGTGGACTAGCCTACACAAAAATTCAGACACTTTCTTTATGAATCAATATTCATATATATATATCAAAGTTTATAAGACAGTGTGAAAAACTATGCGAATAAAGTATTTAATAGGCTACTCAATCAAAAGAGTAAACACATCTACAAGCCAAGCATAATAATAATAATAATAATATTAATAATAATAATTCCTTACATTTATATAGCACTTTTCTGGGTACTCAAAGCGCTTTACATATGGAAGGGGGAATCTCCTCAACCACCACCAATGTGCAGCATCCACCTGGATGATGCGACGGCAGCCATATTGCGCCAGAACGCCCACCACACCCCAGCTTATTGTTGGTATACTAAGTATACTTAGAATACTTAATTATACTTTTAAGTATATCTCGATCAAAAGATTGAGTACAAGTTTCTGTCAGTATATAAGGCAAGTATACTTAAGTGCAATTTTAAGTATATTTCTGAGAAGTACATAAAATATATTTATGAGAAGTACATAGACTGAAAGTATACTTCCTTATTTTTAGTTTAAAAGAAGTATACTAATAGCACACTTGAATAAACTTCTTTTTCATATGGGTGGTGAGGTTTCCAAGATAAAATACAAAATCCATCAGATATATGGTGTAGAAATGAATGAATCTGCCTTATATACATAGAGAAATGGCACATGCATCATCAGTAAATTAGAAATTTACCGCTGATTACTCTTTGAAGTGACATTAATGATGCAATTACTCTCTGAAGTCATTTTAATGAAGGCACTTAATGTATAATATTGTAATATATTTATTGAGAATGTTATCTTTTTATGCCTTATAAGACCTTGATCTCACGGTAAGTGCTCTGATTTTAAACATTCAAGACTTTCTTGTGAACCTGTCTTGATAGCGTAAAGACTGCATATGACATTGAGTGCAACAAATGTTGGCTTCATGCACACGATTCATTTTACTTTATTCCTTGGTGACTGGGCGCAGAGTCTCTGAACTCTAATTATATGTGCAAACAGAGCTGAAGCCCATATTACTGTATCACAGAGGGTTTGGCTCAATTAGCTTGTGTAAATATCACACTGGCAGCCACTGAAGAGCCTCTTATCACCGTACTATGTTTAAAGGTGCTGTTCTGTTTCACTGGCTTTGATTCATTATTGCACAAACATTAAATAATTATGTTTCAACAAGCCTTTTCTGTTTCTACGCTAATTAATTAAACCTCATCAGTAAATTTAATATCTGAATATGATGCATTCATGTTGCTCGTTTATTGATTTATCCATGAATTTTCTCAGCATCGCGGACAAATGGCTCACACAAGAGAAGATTTTAAAACAGAAGTGTGTGATAATATTGTGTGGACTTTTTTGGTAAGTTCACTGAAAGATTCATGGATTCAGATACAGAATTGCAACCCATGGATCCCATATGCTGGATGTTAACTTTATGGTGGCTGACAATCAATTTAGTGGCTAATAAAATTAACATTTTATTTGTGTCCAACACTGATATGTTCCAATAATAAGCCACACTGCATGTTAGTTTTTCAACATATTGTCTGTTTCCTTCAACAGGTCGCATATGTGTATGCCACAACAGGCCAGTGCGAATTGAACAAACAGACCAGATGCATCTCATCAATTCTCTCTGCTTGTCCCTGTGCGGTCTGTCCACTAGTTTGTGATTCATGGCACACGGGCCTACTAATGACCAACATCAGCGTTCAAGCCAAGCTGGAAGATTAACCAGCTCACGACTTATTACTGACATTGATAAAATGGGGACACAGACAAATACACAGACTATTTAGGAAGAGTAGACAGTCAGTCTGTTGGAAGAAGGTCATGTTTATTTATGGAACAGCTACATAGAGTGACAATAACAACCAAGTCAACATGCATTTTTCATTGTTGATATGAAAATTGGAGTTTGTGGCTTTTTGTCTGTTATCCATCTACCATGTCCTGCCCCTACCCTTGCCCCCACCTGCTTCAATACAGAAAAAGGTGTTAAACGGTTAGTTCACCCAAATATGAAATTTCTGTCATTAATTACTCACCCTCATGTCGTTCCACACCCGTAAGACCTTCATTCATCTTCGGAATACAAATTAAGATATTTTTGATGAAATACGAGGGTATCTGAACCACACATAAGCAGCAACGTTATTGCACCTTTTGAGGTCCAGAAAGGTAGTAAAGACATCGTTAAAATAGTCCATGTGACAACAATGGTTCAACCTTAATGTTATGAAGCAACAAGAATACTTTTTTTGCGCAAAAACAAAACAAAAATAACGACTTTATTCAACAATTTTTTCTCTTCCCTGTCCGCCTTCTACGCAGTTGATGTAGTAAATTCAGTTCAGCGCTTCCGTGTTCTACCTCAGAATGCCGACTCGTTATTGGCCGACTCCTGCGTCAGCAACACACATATGCGTTGTGCTGCTCATGTGAACTATTTTAAGTGGTGGATAAAGTACTTGAAAGCCATACTTGAGTAAAAGTATAGATATCTTACCAGAAAATGGCTTTGGTAGAAGTTAAAGTCACTGTTTAGAATATTACTTGAGTAAAAGTTTTAAAGTATGTGATATTTTTTGTACTTAAGTATGAAAAGTATTATTTTGATATTAAACATACTTAAGTATTTAAAGTAAAAGTACATGTAAATGCAAAATACAAATGGAGCAAACAAATATTATTAAAAATTGTTCTATGCACAGTTTGAGCAGCAAGATTGTGTTAAGTTTGAACTCTCTTTCTTACATTTTGTTTTATTTGAATTAAAAAAAATGGCAAAATGTTTTAAATATAAAAAAAATACTAATATATTAATTATACCTTGATCATTCATGTTAATTCATAGTGCATTATAACTAATGTAAGAGACAACTTTAAAATGTTAAAATGTAAATGATGAAATTAACAATGAACAATACTTTCATTAAAGTCTCCGTGAACCGGAAGTTGCAAACGACTTTTCTCCAGTGTTGTGACGTATTTCCAAGTGAAACGGAATATTGAATAGACCTTATGTACCCCCTTTTTCAGCACTGCGCTCGTTGTCTTTTGACTTCCGGTTTGTATTTCCACAGCGATCTTACGTATTTATGAATGAACTGCTCGTTTTAAAATCTTCCCGGTCTCCTGACATTTGTTAAGACATCTGCTTTAAACATTACAATGCTCATGATAACTTTAATTAACTCTACAACAAGTAAATCCACTTCACCAGCTAGTTATTCTTTGACAGCAATGCCATAGAAATATACAGAGCTACCGCAAAAACGGAAGTTCAAATACAATATTATAAAGATGGCGGCGCACTTGTTTCTCTGGCGCATAAAGTCTATAGAGGGCAGGGTTTTACTTTAGCGCTCCTCCTCTCCATCTCTGGCTCATAGCAGACTAACGGTTGGAGGGGAGTGGTTTAAGCGTTTTCAACCCAAGCCGTCAAACTGACGTCATCAGAGAAGGAACGCCATTCCAGACCGGAAGTAACTTTTCAGATTTTGATTAAAGATTACCACGACAAACAATTTTTTATTAACTTGCATGGATTAATTGTTCACCACAAGACTTAATATGCACTAGCAAAGTAAAAAGGGGCAATTTCGATTTCATGATGACTTTAACCTTATTTAATGTTACAAATGGACTCTTATTGTAAAGTGTTACCATTTCATATAAATCCAAACAGTCATGCTTAAAAATGGCCATCTTTACACACAAAGGCATAGCATAGGTTTATTATATGTAAACTTTCACACATTATTTGCCTCTATTTTAGAACACTTGATGATTATCTAATCAAAATATGTTACAGTGCCGATAAAAAAAAAAGAACTGAAATTGAATACATTTCTGATTTGTTATGTTTCTGTCACTGCATGATGAGGATACAGTTTAAATATGCAACTTCGCTGGATAACGAATGCATAAAAGCGAACAAATGGATGGTAACAATTAAACAGTTAGTGTTTTTGTCACTTTTTTAACCGCTTGAGGTACTACTAATGTTAGCATCCTCTCAGCCTTGACGGCAAGCATACTGCTGTTGTCCACTAATGCAGCATCTAGTCAACAAACGAATTACTTTATAATGATATGAAAACATGTACTGTAGTGCACACTGTATAACATACCGTTTTGTTGTCTGTTTTGAATCCGTTTTTGAAGTGTCTCGCTCTGTGCAGTGCGCAACCTCACGTCAAGTGTCAAAACAAACTCTCCGAGGCGTCAGTGATTTTATTTTGCCTCTAGAGGCCGCTCTCGTACTGTATAATGACAGCGCACTCTTCACAGCCGCTCCAGCAACGGACACAACCCGGAAAATGAAATTAACCGCGGTTGTGGTTGTGCGACTTGCTTGCGCATGCTTGCTTGCAGTCTGTGTTCTTCCGACTTCATTTCGCAGTAAGTAATGAAAATGCTTTGGGGAAATGTATCGGAGTAAAAGTATACATGTTATTTAGAAAAATGTAGAGGAGTAAAAGTTGACAGAAATATAAAAAAAAACTCAAGTAAAGAACAGATTCTCCCAAAAAATACTCAAGTACTGTAACGAAGTATTATTATTACTTAATTACAAGACACCACTGACTATTTTAACGATGTCTTTACTTGCTTTCTGGGCCTTGAAAGGTGCAATGACGTTGCTGCCTATGTGTGGTTCAGATACCCTCGGATTTCATCAAAAATATCTTAATTTGTTTCTAAGATGAACGAAGGTCTTATGGGTTGCAATTTGCATCTTTTTCCGTTAATGGCCATTCAAAATTAGCTGTGCACGCACACATTATACATATATATATATATATATATATATAGCCTATATATATATAATGTGCTGGCTATGACCCCTGCTGGCAAAATGAGTCACAATAAGCACATTTTCAAAAATAAGTTATTATTTTCTAATTCTCTATTTAAAAAAAAAATCTTAAAAACGTTCACTTAAGATATAACAGATAATGTTTGTGTGAATACTCGCCAAGACATACTGTGTATATGTGTAGCACGTGCTGAGAGGCATTGTCAGCGCGAGTAGCCTACGATCATTTTGTTTACATCAGCCCGAGTTTGAAAATTACATTTCATTGGTTCAGTTCAGACTTAGGCATTAGAGAATTCGCTATGAATATTTACAAAGTTGAAATGCTGCGCCTTAAAACGATTCCAAACTTGTGCGGTAAGCGAGCAGAGAAAAACTGCATTTTTCATGGACAAAGGAAAGATACTCCTCTCAGAAAGCGTACAAATAAAGATAATTTTAAAGAGAAGTTTAAGTGAAAACCTCAAATTCGACCAAAATTGTTCATTTGTTGTGCCTGTAGCTCGTAATTAGCCCCTGCGCATTTCGACGTATGTTTATATTTTATTCATTTTGTGTATTAATAAAAAATATAAATTTTATATTATCATTATTAGGTAATATGTAATATTATAGCTCTCATTGGTTAACTTATTATAAAATTAATGCATCGGTTATGTTATGAATAACGTAGTTCAGTAATGGAAATCACATATTCAAGATCTAAACACTAAAGAAACTCTCAAAAGAATGAAGTAGCAGAGTTCATTTATTTGAGAGGAGTAATTAATCATATGCACCAGAAAGAAAACCCCTGTAATAAATGACCAGGAAGGTTTCATAGAGGGCAATCAGACTGTCACCACATCGATCCTACACATTTTGATAGTAGCCTACTCTTGACGTCAGTTCACAGTTAGTGAGTACCTTTATGCGTTTAAGCTGCGCATCGCAATGTTTCATTCATCTCATCAACCAGCAATCAAATTAGCCACTCAATATTTCAAACCCGAGGAATAAGCACTCGTGTTCACTGATCTAAGAGGCAATTACCTGGAGCTGAGTTCTTACCTC
Organism: Mylopharyngodon piceus; assembly: GCA_039654765.1. Classification (NCBI taxonomy): domain Eukaryota; kingdom Metazoa; phylum Chordata; class Actinopteri; order Cypriniformes; family Xenocyprididae; genus Mylopharyngodon; species Mylopharyngodon piceus. Next base: position 22,963,304 of record CM077449.1, read on the forward strand.
AAAGGGTTTCACAGATGAGAAGGAAATGAACGGCACTCCAAGGCCTTTTCAAACAGATCTGGAGTTCTTACTTGGCAAGGTGAGCAAACAGGGTGACACTGAGAAAACAAAAAGATGGAGGGGAGCAGGACGAGGAAAAGTGGTACATAAAGTCGATCAATAAAGAGAGATCAATGCTTTTGTGAGGACTCAAGCAGACCCTTGGGAGTTCTGGGTACGGAGAACATGGCGGAGTATTGTGCCTGTAATCTCCTTCTCTATGTTTTCAGAAAGGGCTCCATTTGGAGAGCGGCATCACACTGGCCCCACGCTTCTGGCCCACTTTTAAAGAAACTAGTTCCTTTGCCTTTGCCTCAGGCATGAATGAATCATAAATTTGAGGGTGCTGGAGACTAGTGAAGGTAGAGTCCTGGTAATGCTGTGCTGACTAATATAATGTGACAGAATACAGAAAATATATATCTTACAGCAAATCTGATGAGAAATCCTCAGAGGAAGAAAGAAAATGTTTTCCAATATACTGGGGTAACTTAAGCTGCAAATTATTTGTATTGCTTGTTTATTGATCACCCTGATTAATTTGAACCTACAAACTTTTAGTTTCCTAGGTCTTCTATCTGTCCATATGTTTGTCTTTATATATATTTTATATTTATATATATCTCCAGTGTTGGGGACAACGCATTTCAAGTAACGCAAGTTGCAAGATTACTTTTTAACTAGTAAAATAATGCATTACTTTTGAATTTACAACAAAATATCGGAGTTACTTTTTTCAAACAAGTAACGCAAGTTATTTTGTTTTCCAATTTATTGACTCATAGCTCTCCTGTCCCCATGTTGAGAGAAATCGGTGCGGTCACACTGCACTTTTTGTCCCATTGACATTCATACTCATTAGACCGGAAACGCAAGCTCGTGCGAAAAGTTACGCATTTCGCTGCGTTCCAAAGTTAAAGTTTGGTGAACTCTGACCTGCGAATTCGCATCACGTGAAGACGTGCGACCAGTAGAAGATCGATTCGTCACGACATGATCTCTTGGCTGAATTAAAAGAATGATATTTTTTGCAGTAAAGTCAGGCAGGTTGTATATTTTTTAAATTTTGAATGTATTACTATATGTTATATGTTGAATTCACATTTATAAAAAAAGACCCTGTAGCATCCAATGAAATTTCGCACGTTCTAGACTAAATGTGAGCATACATTTACTTATTTACTGTACTTCTCCTGCATCCAATTCTTCTGTATTTCAGAATGGCAGCACAGCTGAAAGGCTTGTTTGTTTTAACTGCGTCCTCTACTGTACAAGCATGAATGCATTTCCTTCAGCCTGAGACTTATTCATTTTGCTTTTAGTGTGAAAGGGCCTTTACATTTGCCAAAAATATAACTTTTTTGTTGTTATAAAAAAAAAAAAAAACAGGTCAGCCATGATTATAAAAAGTAATGTAATGCAAAACTAATGTAACGCATTACTTTCTATAAAAAGTAACTAAGTAACACAATTAATTACTTTTTTAGGGAGTAACGCAATATTGTAATGCATTACTTTTAAAAGTAACTTTCCCCAACACTGTGTCTGTCTATACTATAGGTACAGGTGCATCTCAATAAATTAGAATGTCGTGGAAAAGTTCATTTATTTCAGTAATTCAACTCAAATTGTGGAACTCGTGTATTAAATAAATTCAGTGCACACAGACTGAAGTACTTTAAGTCATTGGTTCTTTTAATTGTGATTTTGGCTCACATTTAACAAAAACCCACCAATTCACTATCTCAATAAATTAGAATACTTCATAAGATCAATAAAAAAAAAAGGATATTTTAAACAAAAATGTCAGGCTTCTGAAAAGTATATTCATTTCTATGCACTCAATACTTGGTTGGGCCTCTTTTTGCATGAATTACTGCATCAATGCGGCGTGGCATGGAGGCGATCAGCCTGTGGCACTGCTCAGGTGTAATGGAAGCCCAGGTTGCTTTGATAGCGGCCTTCAGGTCATCTGCATTGTTGGATCTGGTGTCTCTCATCTTCCTCTTGACAATACCCCATAGATTCTCTATGGGGTTCAGGTCAGGCGAGTTTGCTGGCCAATCAAGCACAGTAACACCATGGTCACTGAACCAGCTTTTGGTACCTTTGGCAGTGTGGGCAGGTGCCAAATCCTGCTGGAAAATGAAATCAGCATCTCCATAAAGCTTGTCAGCAGAAGGAAGCATGAAGTGCTCTAAAATTTCCTGGTAGATGGCTGCGTTGACTGTGGACTTCAGAAAACACAGTGGACCAACACCAACAGATGACATGGCAGTCCAAATCATCACTGACTGTGGAAACTTCACACTGGACTTCAAGCAACATGGTTTCTGTGCCTCTCCACTCTTCCTCCAGACTCTGGGACCTTGATTTCCAAATGAAATGCAAAATTTACTTTCATCTGAAAAGAGGACTTTGGACCACTGAGCAACAGTCCAGTTCTTTTTCTCCTTAGCCCAGGTAAGACGCTTCTGACGTTGTCTTTGGTTCAGAAGTGGCTTGGTACGTGGAATGTGACAGTTGTAGCCCATTTCCTGAAGACGTCTGTGTGCGGTGCCTCTTGATGCACTGACTCCAGCTTCAGTCCACTCCTTTTGAAGCTCTCCTAAGTTCTTAAATCGGCTTCGCCTGACAATCTTCTCAAGCCTGCGGTCATTCCTTTCACTTGTACACCTTTTCCTACCACACATTTTCCTTCCAGTCAACTTTCCGTGAATATACTTTGGCACAGCACTCTGCGAACAGCCAGCTCTTCAGCAATGACCCTCTGTGGCTTACCCTCATTGTAGAGGGTCTTGATGATCGTCTTCTGGACAACTGTCAAGTCAGCAGACTTCCCCATGACTGCTGTTGGGATTACTGACCTAAACCCAGTATTTATACCCTGAGAATGGTAATTTAATAGAACTTGAAATTAAATATTCTAATAATTTGAGATACTGATTTTTTGATATTGATGAGCAGCAAGCTGTAATCATCAAAATGAAAACAAAAAAGTCTGGAAATATTTTACTTTATGTCTAATAAATCTAGAATATATATTTAAGTTTTATTTTTTGAATTAAATTACAGAAAAGAAAAAAAAAACTTTTTCATGATATTCTAATTTATTGAGATGCACCATCCCTATATCTATCTATCCCTATGCTATCTACTGTATCTTTCCCTCTGTTTATACATATTTCTCTGTATATATCTGCCTATATATCTCTCTCTCTCTCTCTGCCTACTTTATACAGTATATCTATATACTGTATATACTGTCTGTCTGTATATTTATACAGTAGATGAAAACAAGTAGGCCTATTGATTTTGGCAACGTGAATTAAAAATCGCTGTGCTGCTCATAGTACCCACCAAAATAAGTTTTTATTAACAGTATAAAGTCATAATAAATAAAGTACCGGATCACCTTCTAGCAGTGTTGTTAACATAATTTTTCTGTCATTTTAATTCATTACTTTATTTCCACTTTTCACTTTATTTTCCACTACGCAGTAGCAATAACAGCAGTAACTGTAATTTTGGGGGAAACTGTGATTACCATGGTAATCCAAGGTTGGATTTCCACAGTGCTTTTAGACATATTGTCTACTGCATGTCTCCACAGGCTTGAGCTCAACTTTTCCAGAATGTTTCAGTAATAATATCAAATTATGTCTTGGTAATATTATGATCAGGGTGAGAGGCAAACATTATAAATGTTGTGCGTTCCTCTCATTAATGTTTTATCGGGGAACACGCGGCGAAGTGTGTCAAAGCGAATCCCACATGACATACACGCACACAGATTCAATTAGATTTTCAATTTTGTGCAGATATGTATTAAATGACTCTGATTTTTCATCGCATTTTATTTTCCACCTGTGGCTAATGTATAATGTATGTGCTGTCAACCTTTGACGTTTAAATTCTGGTACTCTCACGAGGTTTAAATACATGCAAACACCTGTTAATTATTTTTCATCCATTGCATTTAAATGACTCCTAAAGGTTTGATTACTGCCATTTGAAGTCATGCAGATCTGATGAAGAAAAGCAGATGCTCTCTCTCGGTGATATATGATGGGCCTTCAGTATATGGTAAGTTCAACTTTTTCTAGTCTCAAAATTTCATTTAATGTTTGTGAAATTTTAAAATAGTTTAACAGTGCTATTTTTATTATCTGCAACACCATAGTAGTCACTGTTAAAGGGTTAGTTCACCCAAAACTGAAAATTCAGAAAAAGTATTCTCGTCGCTTTATAATATTAAGGTTGAACCACTGTAGTCACATGAATTGTTTTAAATATGTCTTTAGTAGCTTTCTGGGCATTGAAAAAAGAAATGATCTTGCTGTCAATAAAGGCCTCAGTGAGCCATCGGATTTCATCAAAAATATCTTTGTGTTCTGAAGATGAATGAAGGTCTTACGGGTGTAGAACGACATGAGGGTGAGTAATAAATGACAATTTTCATTTCTGCGTGAACTAACCCGTTAAATCCATGGGTAGTTCTTCAACATTATGGCCAATCTAACTAGTTTTTATAAATCAAACATTTGTATTGATGTTGAAAAATAGTAACCTAAATAGATTTAGAATGAATTTACTGCAATATCACACCAATAACATAATTTCTAAAGTGTTACTATTAGGGGTGCAACGGTTCTCGGTAAAAAATCGAACCGTACCGTTCTCCACTTACGGTTCGGCTCGCACTTGCACCGCGGTTCATCTCGAATGACGACGCATCTATAGGCTAATATGGTTTCTTGAAAATAGCAGCGTGGAAAACAGACAGACAGAGTTCAGATAATGTATGTTTCAGTCGATGGATGCGCATTCTGGCTTCCCAAAACGTTACAACAGCGATCATCAAAAAGCGTGGACAAAACAGTCACTCTTTGTAAACTTGGTTCACTGCGAGTGCTGTATGCTCTAATGTCCAGTCACTTACGCCGTCATCACCCGGGTGTTGATAGCGCGCGAGCGCAGGTGAGACCTGAACAGCACACGTTGCTATCTGTGTTTAAACTAAACTCATTTAAGCCTTGCCAATTTAAACATTCAAGAGCAAGACGCGAGAGAGAACTGGCGCGCGCTGTGAGAAGATTTGTGTGTGCGCTTATCCGCGCAAATACTGAGTTCTCTTTCAAGTCTTGCACATACCGAACCGTACCGAAACCGTGACCCTAAAACCGTGATATGAACCGAACCGTGAGCAATTTGAACCGTTGCACCCCTAGTTACTATAGTAAAACCATGGTAAAAAGTTGTATGGGAAATTTTGTAGGCATATTTGTAATCAATTTGTTTTGTTTCAAATGTGTGGCTCGTACATAAATGCTGATAGCCACACTGTCAATAAAACAAATGAATAGTCTAGATTCCACTCAGTTGTTACCAGCTATAAAATCTCAGCTATGCTTCACAAATTTTAATGTACTGCATTAATTCAAACCCACCATGTCCTTGATCCAAATGCCTGTGGCAGGCTGTTGGTGCTGTAGTACAATAGGTGAGTGTAGGTTGTGTGTGAGGATTGAGTGGACAAAAGGCCCAATATTTCTCTGCGCAAATGACCCACTTGGGCTTTAGGCCATTAGCCGGGTGAGGATCTCAACAAATTATGCCATCTGCACTGTGTGTGTCCGCTGGATGAGGAATGACAAAAACAATAGATGGATTACTTTGGCTCGCATGGTCGCTTCACAGTGTGCCTGGTGGTGAAAGTCCCTGGACGCTTAGAGAGCCATCGTGTGTCATATACAAAGGTTTGGACTGGTTTTATGTCCTAAGCGTAGCAGTCGTAACAAGGCAAGGCTGCACTATTGAGGGATAATTCAGTCCTGACAGCAGTTAACATGACCTGTTCTGCCTTCCAGCAGTAGGTTCGTCAGAGATGGTTCCATCCACAAGTGCTTTTCCCTGAGAAAGAGCGAGACAGACGGATGGATGGAGGGATGGTGACATTAGTTTCCTGTTCATGCTGCGTTTGTTGTGTGAAAAGTGCCTTCTTTTATTGAAAAAGAATTGCACTCCGTTTTTATTGTTTGCATATCACATTAAAGCTGCGTTTCATTCTGCGGGAGAATCGTTGCGGAAGCGCCAGCCATTACTGTGATTGATTTTTCGGTCGGCAGGCGCGTGGCTGTGCTAGATCCATCACGCGTTCTCCCTGCTCTTTGCTCACACTCTCGCAGAGAGTGAAAAACAATCACCCTCGTTTCTCCCCAACAGCGAGGCAGTGCCGCCTCTTTCTGTTTTGGGTGTCTATTAGCTTCCCAGACTTCAATAGATTATAATAATGGTTATTGTCCCTTGTGTCACATTATAGATATGAGTTGATGCTGCATCCCTGTGAAAGAACATTTCAGCTCATAGTGTGAGACTAGTAACCCATCCTTGAATCGCACTGGGAGGATTCTAAGCTAACGGATTTCACCACTTATTTCAATTATGGGGGGCCAACTCTTATACGCGTTCTCTTGAGTTATTTTCTGCCACTGAGTGCAGAGAAAACAGCGCAGTTGTTAAAGATGTGCTCAGATCCACCTCTGCTGTGTAAACAATGTTTATTGAGTATTGTTGATGGGAATCGGTTGAGTGGTTTAAGTAGTATGGCTCGCATTATATCCTATTACGCTGCTGGATCATATTCATGCTTATAGTGTGTTCAAGAGCACTGTTCCATTTCTTGGCATCCCTTGTGTACAGGTCATTTGCACTCAGGTAGGTTTGACTCAGATAATGCAGCATAAATAATGCAGGATGAATGCAGCATTTAGCAAGACTTATTTTTTTTTCCTCTGTATACCTTGCAGAAGCAGCTGTATCTGACTTTGTTCCATGTGGAATGAAAGAACAGTGGACCTTTTGAAACAAACTCAGTTTCAAATGAGAGGTATGTTATGGAAGCTTGTTTCCAGCATGGAATGAAACAATTTAAAAGATAATTGCGACTTTTTATCTCACAATTGCGAGTTTACATAGAATTGCGGGATATAAAGTCGCAATTTCGAGAAATAAAGTCAGATTTGCATGATATATGTATTTTATATATATATATATATATATGAAGAGTTCAGATGCAAAAGCCTCTAAGTGCCGTCTGAAATTTTCTTCTAAAATGAGCATTTTTATCAAGCGTGTATGTTTATGTTAAGTTATTTAACTTTAATGGCAATGAAAAGGACCTATTAATTGCCATTAAAGTGAAATTACTGAACCTAAACATACAAGCTTGATAAAAATGTTCATTTTAGAAGAAAATTTCAGACGGCACTTAGAGGCTTTTGCATCTGAACTCTTCATATATATATATATATATATAATTTTTTTTTTTTTTTCTCAGAAGTGCAAGTTTATATCTCGCAATTCTGACTTTATATCACACAATTCTGACTTCTTTTTTTTAAGAATTATTAGATATAAACTCGTAATTGCGAGTTATAAAGTCCAGTTCTGAGGGATAAAAAGACTGGCTTTTTTCTCAGAATTGTGAGTTTATATCTCCCAATTCTGACTTTATAACTCGCAATTGCAAGTTTATATCTAACAATTCTGAGAAAAGAAGTCAGAATTGCGAGATATTAAACTCGCAATTCTGAGAAAAAAAGTTTTTAGAATTTATATCTCGCAATTCTGACTTATTAACACGCAATTCTGACTTATTAACATGCAATTCTGACTTTATAACACGCAATTCTGACTTTATTTCTCGCAATTGTGACTTTATATCACACTATTCTGACTTTATTTCTTGCAATTCTGACTTTATATCACACTATTCTGACTTTATTTCTTGCAATTCTTACTTTATAACTCGCAATTGCGACTTCATATCACGCAATTCTGAGATAAAAAGTCAGAATTGTGAGATAAAAAGTCGCAATTACCTTATTTATTTTTTATTCTGTGGTGGAAACAAGCTTCCATAGTATGTTTTAAAGAGTTAGTTCATCCCAAAATGAAAATTCTGTCATTATTTACTCACCTTCATGTCGTTCCAAATCCATAAGACTTTCGTTCATCTTCGGAACACAAATTAAGATATTTTTGATAAAATCTGACAGCATTCTGTTCCTCCATAGACTGCCTTTGCAACTTGATCTTTGACACTTCAAAAAGTTCATAAAGAGATCGGAAAACTAATCTATATGAATCAAGCGGTTTAGTCCAAATTTTCTAAAGAGACTCGATTGCTTTTTATGATGAATAGATTTAATTTTAGGCTTTTTACTCACATATAAACATTGATCAGTGAACATAAACAGAAGCCCAGCCGAACATGAATGACGCACGACAACAAACCTCTTCCGGAAGCTTAAACGTGCTGTGTAACACACGAGAATGAACCTCATTGGTTACTCAGCACGTTTGAGCTTCCAGAAGAGGCTTGTTCTCACGCATCATTCAGGTTCGGTTGAGCTTGATCGATTGATTAAGTTTTAAGACTTTTTAAAACTCAGTAGGAGATATTACTGTGTGAATCTCATGAAAATTTGTCCAGAATAAATTTCACCCCAATAAATAAATTAGTTTTTGTCTTGTTGATTAGTTATTTATTCGTTGTCAAAAATTGCACATTATACCCCAAATCCTCATCCCCATTATGCATCATTAGATTGTCATTATACAGTATTTTATAATAGCATTTATGCCGATAAATGTTGAAAAAAATCATTGTATTAAAGGCAGCACAACAAAAACGGCCTTGATTTATAAGTACTATACAATTTAATACATTTTCACATTACACTAATGTGAATGAGATTATTTATTTATTTAATTGTGTTTAAGTAGTGAGAATTATTTTTTTTAGTGTTATTTATTTTTGCATGGAAATGAGAATGGTGGAATATATGCAAAATTGTCATTAAAATAATTTTACAATGTAAAATTATTCTAAAATATGCTTCATTTTCTTATAAAAGAAAGATATACTTTTTTCTTTCTTTCTTTTCATGTAAGTGAAAGATTCACCATAAAGTGAAATATTAAAAGTAAATCTTTCTATCAAATGAAGCTTTTTGCCTGTAATCATATGTGAATGGCTCTTTTCAGCCTGATCTTTAGCATTAGAATGTGAACCCACAGAAATCACTTCTTGTAGGCAATAACATAACTGTTTACCAATGTTCTGCTTAGTGCAGAAACATATTCATATTTTATTTTCTGTAAGTGTTGCCTGAAATATCATTTGAAAAATGCATATTTCTAATCCTTTGATTGCACTAAGCAAGCACTTCGCACAGAAATTATGCTACATTAATTCACTTAAGTGCCTCGGGCAAAATATTATATGATGAAGACATTCATCTGGGCTTTGTATTTTTTTTTTTCCAAATGCGTTCGAAGATGTTACAGAGGAAGGTGGAGTAATTAACTGAGAGGAACATTAATTGTGTTATTCTTGTGACTGCTGTAGGTAAATCATTTTAATGAGTACAGAGATTATGATATAGGAAAGGGATGGACACACATAGTTCATTTTATCAATAGTGTCATTGCCATATATTTTTTAAGAATGTTGAAAATGATGAATACCAACAATAAGTACCAACAAAACAAAGAGTACCCCATATTGTTTTGTTCCCCCTCTCGGTTTACTACAGAACTTCTGGTGCACTTGCTGCCTGTACATTTTACATTTAAACAAGCCACTTGAGGACATTTTACAGTGATTTTACCATAATGAAAGGGTCATGTGAAGTGTGATATGGAAAAATCATTGTAACATCCTCAAGTGGCTTATTGTTTTCCTAAAACAGCAACATCAATATGATGACAGACACTTATGTTCAATAAATAATTGCATTAGTTCATGAAAATAAACAATTCTCCTGCTTAGTAATATAGTTCATTAGCTCAACTGCTGGCTGTTTATGGTTGCCAAGCAACGTAATGAACAAAGATGAGTGTGAGTGCACATTAATATAGAATTCAATTGATGTGCATTCACAGGTGTGTTATATTGTTATTCATCCAATCATACTGTACTATTTGTTCGTTTATTAAAGAAAAATCATGAACGTTTGCTCTCATTATAGGTTTTTTTTTTTCATTTATTGTGGCATCATGAGAGTAATTTTTGCAACCATAATTATATGTTAATGCATTTATATATTCAATTTATGTAAATCACTGTTTGCTACATTTCATTTTTGTAACATACTCATAAAGATCTTGCTTTATACTGAGATGTGCTGCTATTTTTATATGTTTAGTCGCACTTGAACATTAGTACTGGGGAACACAAACAGAATTCCAGCCTACAGCTGCTGCAAAAGCTGGATCTTTTTGCCAGACGTTCAGAGGCCAGAGCATTTGGCAGCTCAGTCGGTTTCTGTTACTGAAACGTTATTGAACATGATTAACTGCTTGATCTGAAAATGTACAGATTTGGAAAGCTCTTGTGCTCACAAGTCTGGCTTCATTCACATAACATAAAAGTCAATAGCTCTATTTTTTTTACACAACAGTCAAGGACACAAGCATTTTTTTCTTTACACATATCTGTTATTGTAAAAATGTGCTCTCAATTCAGCCTTGCTTTAGACTGATTTTACTATGTACAGGTTGCATTAAAGCAGGAAATATACTGTGTGTTAATTCCTTTTTAATGATATGCAAATTCTGCATAAATATATTTACAAAGAAATCACAATCTTTTCAGTGTATCTTCAATGTTAATTATTAATTTGCGAGCACAGTGGACCAAATGCAGGCACAGTGTTTTGAACCGTCCTTCATTCCAGAATTGCATCATCACTTGTGACAATCAAATGCTTACTAACTGCAAGAATGTGTACACTTACTGACATAAAATCTAGAAAGATATTGCAGCAGAACAAAGAAATTTATACAGGTTTGGAACAATTTGAGGGGGAGTAAATGATGACAGATTTTTCCTTTTTGGGTGAACTATCCCTCTAATGTTATGAAGCGATGAGAATAGTTTTTGTGTGCAAAATTAGTCACATGGACTAATTTAACAATGTCTTTACTACCTTTCTGGGCCTTGAAATTTGTTATGATATTGCTGTGTATAGGGAGATCAGAAACCTCTCGGATTTCATCAATTTGTGTTCCGAAGATCTTACGGGTTTGGAACGACATGAGGGTGAGTACTTAATGACAGAAATTTCATTTTTGGGTGAACTATAATCCTTTAAAAGGATAAATATAAAAGTATTTGATAGAAGTATAAATTGCCCAAAATAACGTCACTGTCTTTCCCCATCAGATGCTGTTTCACGCCCAAGGAAAAAAAACCTGATGTCTCCACTTGTGTCCAGGTCCCTTGTGTCCATGCCCCCAAGATCTGCGGTAAGCCACTGAGTTTACATTGTGAGCACATTAGTCAACTGTTATTTAGATAAGGGGAAAGTTTCAGTTGAGACTCTTTGATCCTTAGGAGGCATTTTTCACATAAGCATCCAGAGTATTTTACAAAAATTCCCCCCTCTTACTCAATCTGTTTTTTGAAAAAGAAACGAGAAGCGCTGTTACAAAGCTCCCTGCTGAGGAGGTGGACTCAGCCCCAGGCTGATCATATGGCCGGCGGCCTGATTCGTGCAGCTCTTGACAGATATAAGCAGCCCAAATTTCCCCCTGTTTTGCAGTCTGCCGCTCCATGTGTTGCTTATATTTATAGCCTTGGCTGTAGTGTCCGTGCACATAATAGTTTTAGCATTGCTGCCACATTTATAATAGAGAACACTTCAGAGTGGTAGCATTTTGGGGTTTGAATATTGGTATGTTTTAAAGGGCAGAGCTAAAATCAAATTGTTTTCAATGTCATGAGGCTTTTTATAGTTGTTTTCAATCTGTTATTAAGTGATAGAAAAAAAAATATGCGTTTTGGTACTAAAAAGCTAGAAAGACATGCAAAATCGTATTTATTTCCTCAGGCTTCAGGTGACATCTGTTGTGATCTTAGCAGATGCTCCCTTTTTTGTAAGATCGGTTTGCTTGCAATGTTCACGTCATTTGTAAAAAAAAAAAGAAAAAAAAAAAAGGTGATTTGTGTGCTTTCATGCTGCTGACGTCAAGGAGGAATGTTGTTATGACATACTTTAGTCCTACTTGAGTCATTTATCTGAATTGCAGAGGGGAATAAACCCTCGTCTCAGTACATGATATCAGCTGTCTTAAAGGAGTAATTCAAACAAATATCTGCTCATCCTAATGTCATATTAGTTTTTATTTTTTATTTTTATTCTGTATGAAAGGATATATGTTATATTTAATATGATCTGAGCAATATGTTTCAAGTCTTCCAATTTTAGCTATTGTATTTCTCCAGGAGACTATGAATGTATCACACGTTGTATTTAAAAATATCAGTGTAAATATTCAACCTAACACCATTTGACAAATCTGAACAAGACTACAAACTGTGAAAATGCTGGAGATCAGTCTCTATATTACCTCTGTATTAAAAAAAAATCTTATATTAGTATTAGTACTTGTTTTAAGCATAAACCTCATTGAATTTTACTAGATTTCTCTAAAAACAAGATTTGATATGTCATTTTGCAAAAAAAAAAAAAAAAATCTTAAAGTTTTAATTATATTTATAGATATTTATACGGCAAAATAACACAAAGATACCAAGAACATTATTTTTTGGCACTTTAAAATGTTCTTTATTAGATCAGTTTATAAATTATTTTACAAATATTTTATGCATTTTTTTTTTTTTTCAGGTAATGGATATCAAATAGCTCTCCATCTCTGTCCATCTACAAATACCCCGAGAGAGGATCTGGCACAGCGGAGGACTTATCAGCTGTCTGTAGAGTGTAGCCCTGGGTTACACACGGAACAATGGCATTCTTTCAGTTAACACCAGAGACACTAGGACCCAGCGAGATGCTTCCCTCCTCATCAGGCTCCCTTAGTTCCAGAGCTCAGTGAGCGGTCTCAGAACAGAGTGCAAAGAGAGAGAGAGAAAGAGGGAGGGAGAGAAAAAAGCCAAGTGAATGTTAGAGCCCACTGTGGTCACTGCTGAAATACTGAATCTGAGAGAAATGGAGGGATTAACCAGTCGGATTTAAAAATCTGGAGCTCATGCGGAGGCAGCCAATCAGGGGACGATCTGGATTAAAAGGTTTGTGTGTGATTGATCATTCTTGCTGTAATCTATCAGGGCTTTCTGTTTTGTCAGGAGTCAGCCGGTGTGCAAGAGCGTTTAGACACCACTGGGAGCTGGTGAGTCTAGTTACGTGTGGGACATGTGCTACTTGCGCTGGATGAAATATTGTGACAGCAGAGACAGGAAAGAGGACAAGCTCCTGTCACTGAGGAATGGGAGTCACTGCAGCTGTAAACAGTGCTGGAAGAGGTCTAGACCGTCCCTGGCTGAGCGTGCCTCGGGGGTCGTTCCCTTCCTGTCCTTGTAGACTGCTTGATGTTTTCTTGGTGCCGATGAAGCAACATCTCACCCTCAGGGTGTAGGGCACTCTGTTCTGGTCGTTAATGTTTGTATTTGATGTTCTTGAGTTCAGCACCCAGGGTTCTACATGAGGAACTTTGCTCCGAGACTTGTCAACAAATGCACTGTTAAATAAAGCAGCCACCGAGTGAAGTTTGAATGTGCTCGCTGGGTGGAAAACAAGTCAGCGCAGGGGAGCAGTGAGACACAATGCTCCAAACGATTTCACCCGCTTAAACCAAGGAGACAGAGAGACTACTAGGAAACTATGCAGTGAGTGCTTAAGAGAGAGAGAGAGTGTGTGAGTACTACTTCCTATAAACACTTAAAGTGTGTTCCCATTCTTGTCTGTGAGGATAAACATAGGCATATTCTTACTTTTTTACTTTTGGTTCATTTAGTTTTTTTGGTTCATTTCCTTGATGAGCTGGGATAATGAAGCTTTCTCATTGTAATCTGATAGTTTTAAGTTGCAACTCTTCACTTCAGATATCTTTTATGTGCACGCTTGGACACAGCAGCTGAAAGTCCTGTTCTGGATGTGTGCTCCATGTCAGTTTTTTGCTTTGCAACTGTAATCTGCATTCTCTCTGTTCATTTGCATTCATGAGCATTAAGTTCTGCTCATCCACAGTCTACTGCTAAAACGAATCACATGAATGTGTTGGTACACAGCACATCCTGTGGATTTATTGTCATTAGAGCTGGACTCTGGTAACTCTGGCAATTCTGCTGAGCTTTGAGCTTTCTGCGGCTGTCTGTCTGCAAGTGTCTTTACCACAGTGCTATAGCAAGTTCGTTCTGGGAATCTAAGATGCTGAGCTTGTGTTTTCCACAAGAGTTTCCATTTTCGTCCTAAAAATACTGAAATACCTTGATAGCAATGTCCCTTTTAGAAAAAGCTTGTGACATGGAGGCTGTTTTGCTAGGGGGAAAAAATGAGCTCTTGGATTCTGGTCGCTAGATGTTTCTATAAATATGTAGAGAGTACAATAAAGACAGTTTCGTTTTGTTGTATGCTGGCGTTTCGTGCCGTGCCATGCTGTAAGTTTTCCCTGACCCTCTGTTTCCATGGCCCCCTCATGTGGCCGCTCTTCACTGCCTATAGCACGAGCTATCTCCGCCTATGAAAACACAGCGCGTGATTGGCTGATCCTGCAGATGCACAGGAAGTTCAGGGTTTCTAATAACCACCCAGAGACACAGTTACCATAGAGACAAAGATAAGCCCCCTTACTAAAAAAAAAGGAAAAAGCCTGCATGTCATCACAGCAGCCTGCAGAAAGCGTCTGCGCTCGCTCTCTCTCTTTCTCTCTTCTGCCAGTTCTCCTATTAGCAGCTGCTCAAACAGTACAGCCCCTGCCTTATGAAGGTTGCCTCAGGTTTTCTTCTCTCACCGCTCTTCAAATGCACTCTGCACTTAACGTGAGTTCTGCTTTGCTTTTTACAAACTTTCCTCAAATCCTTAATACGCTCGTGCACTCACTCGTGTAAACTTCTGGTGAGCGCACAAGAACTGGAGGCTTTTAGCAAATCTAAAGCATTGACCCGTGCCTAGAGGGCATGTTTGTGCTTTTGTGTGCACCCTTTCCTGTGGTTTGCACAGACCATAATGTTGTCCGTCCGTCTGTCTGGCCAGAGCTATTTGTGGGATTTGATGTAATGGCAGGCTGCGTGTAATGTTGATACCACAGGCTGCACATTAATTGATTTCAGGAGTATTGTCGAGGCGTATTGTTAAAATGCTGCCTCTCAGACCAAGAGCATTTGAAGGACTCGAGGCTAAAGTCCGGTTCCTTTCTTTTCTGATTCTTCTGGTTTTAGCGAGCATCTCCTGCAAGTTTTCCTCAACAGTTGGAGGGGAAGCTGTGGGGGCTGGGGCTGAGGAGTTGTTTTGTGTGACGTGCCGAAGGGAGGCAGAGCCGCCGGTGAAAGGGCTTCCTGTTGACGGGAGTCTTGTGTTATCTGAGGAAAGGGCCTGTTGGCAGGAAATGTGTCAGCCGCTTGTTTTCTTTAAAGTAAGAGGATGTGTCGTGGATCGCTTGTTTTGTCTTCGGTGGGAGGTTTGGAGAGGGATGGGAAATTTCTTTGCTCTGAACTTTTGTGAAATTTGATACATGTTGCCTTGACAATTTTTCCTCAGTTGGTACACGCCGCCATTGTCATCATGGCGTGCGAACAAAGCCCTTGAAAGATCCAATATCCTCAAGCAAAACTGTATGCCCCACCATACACCCTTTCAAATTCAAATGCCATACAAATTCCTGCCTGGAAAGTGACTATTATAGTTCTGATTTGGTTGTCGGTGCAGTATGAGCCAGTCTTAGAGGAGGGTTTAAGCATGTCCGTTTACACTCGCAGCATTGTGAGACCCCCATCTCTCGTTTGGCACATTTGCATTTCGGGAGATTAAGCATCAGAAGTTTCCCAGTATGGTGGGTGGCTGCTGGCCCGGGGTGTGCAGAGAGCCGGCATTATTTAAGCATGCTGGGCCGCGGGATGAGACCGGGGCGCCGTCCGTCCGTCACAGTTGAGAGGTGAAGTTGGCTGCCGAGGAGGTCAAGGCGCTTTTTATTTTGAGGCAGTGGAGTGTGGGGCTCCTCAGCGGTGCACCTCGTCTTCTTTGTCTGTCTGAGATCTTGTAACAACAGCCAGTGGCTTGTCAACAGACCGAGTTTCGCGCCGCCCCTCATGAACATTAAACAGCACGGCAAATCAGAGACGAGCGCTCGACGAGGCAGAGAAATATGTCAAAACATCAGAGGAGTAGACAGGCAAAAAAACACCTGATGGGAAAGAATGGGAAATATGCATGATGGTTCAGATTCAGAGTTTCGCTCAACGCTCTACTGTCGCTCGTCTTCTAGACCGTAAAGTGAATACAGAAGAGGGTAGATACGGATATTCTTATTAAATGTTTTCGCTTGCGATTTGCAGCTGAATTCTCCAGGGCCGTTTCCTTGTGATGTGTAGAACGGCAAATCGTTGGAGTCTGTGATAAAGGTCTCCAGTCAAAACGCATCTCCTCATCGGGTGTTCTGTCGTGTGTGACTGAAGGCATCACGTCCTCAATCAAAATGAGGCCATACATCTTCACCCCTCCACGCTATCTTCCCTCTATCGCTCTTTCCCCCTGGTGACCTTCAAGCTTTTTATTTTATCTCTATCCTAGTGATTAAGTGTCTGGAATGCATGTGATGATGGTGGCAGCCTAATGAATGATAGACCCTTGGCAGCAGTACCTCTGGGAAGCACGTTTACTGCTTGCTGAGCTCTGGCTGAAAGTGGGTGAGCTACAAAGACACGTTTTGAAACTCGTACTTGTCTTGTGTTAATCTAAAATTAACTTCTATCTAGTTCTAATGTCTAATAGACTACCTTTTCACTTACTTTCCCTGTTTTTGTTTCCTTCTTGCGCCGTCTCTCCTTATTTTTGGTGCCTCTCTGGTTGCACAAGAGGGAAAAAATAACTGTAAATCTGATGAAAACACTTGGGCTTCCAGCAGAGAAAAATGAGAAGTGTAGCTGCTGCCGAAATGGCTGGCCACTTAGGTCCAGTGTGAGTGCACAACCGGCTCTCCTATGCACTGGAATTATATCCCCAGCCGACCGCTGCCGATCAAATAATAACATACTCTAGAGCGGTATTGACACTCAAGTTCACACCTGGGTCAAAAGGCCTGTGCTGCAGGCGTGATGGAGGATTGTGCCCCAAAGTGCTCACTGACTGTGGCGGCTCTTTACTGTGGCTTACAGAACATAATTGTTAAGAGCTTTAAGGAACGTTCAGATCCTTTCAGAACAATGTGTTTGCTTACACTCCACTATTATTATTGCTTGGGCGACAAAATTAATGTTAGGTGTTTGTTTAAATCCCTAGAACTAAGTATTAAACTTAAGTATGTAACTTGTGCTGCTCTGTTTGTGCTACAGACATGATGAAGCCTCAAATTGTGTAGGCTTTTTAAGGAGATATTAAGGAGGTGTTATTTGTGACATTCAAATTCACCTGCTGGATTGTAAAACAGGCAAAAAACAAACAAAAAAACAGACTTACATTGATGGAGGGACCCAATATGGATTGAATCCAGTAGACTGTATTGTCACATTTTTATTTATTTATTTATTTATTTATTTATTTATTTTTTGTTCCCTTCTGTCTTCCCTCTTCAATGCTACAATTATAAAATTATAAAATAGTTTTTGACAATATTTAATATTCACATTATTCTGTAACTTTATATATAGTAGATTATTCTATATAAAGGTTCCTGCCTACTTCTTCCCTGAACTTGAACTTTGTTAAAGTTACGTTTGATCACTTAAAATCACATTATTTTATTTAATTCTAATAAAACAGCCACAAATGCTGAATTACTAATACAGATCACTTTATTTGACAAATTAAAATTGTGGGGTAACGCAGCGCTGTTTTACTTGGTCAAAACAATCATACTAATACATTTGAGTGTGTTGAAAGTTATAACATTACATTGTGAGACACTTGTTGCACATTGCTAGATCAATATTAGAATATCATATTAATAAAAGCTGGATGACTTTGTTGTTAAATGGCATGCAATTCATTTTAAATATATTGTATGGCAGAGAAAATGTATTATTGTTACTACAAATTAAAACTCTCTCTGATTTTGCGATGTTAGCCACTTGACAAAATAGTGTTGAGGCATGGTACAAACGGTAAATCAAGAAAACAAAAGATTAAAAAAATAAGACTAACCGTGTTGAGCTATATAACAATGATTCATTCTCTGTCGATAAAGGTATCCAAGCAGTTTGTCTCTTGTCTACTAAACAAATAATATATTAAAGCGTTTTTGGTGTTTTTGTAGTTTCTGCGTAAGTAAAACGAGGTAAGAGAGGGAAACACGGATATGACGTCAGGCAACGCAATGACACAAGCCATTACACTGGTTAAAATTGTGGATTTCTCTGGATTTAAACATTGTTGGAAACATTTGGGATAATGTAAGTACACAAGTCAACAAAATATATAACATTGTTCTAGTGGTTTTTGGATATTTTAATCCAAAAATCTTACATATTGTGCCTTTAATGGTTTAAAATGAGAAGAAAGCAGGCATTTTTCCTCTGCATTGAAGCACTGGTGGCTTTGTGTGTGTGTGTTGTGTGATGATAGTGGAGAAAGGCTGTGGTTCTGGGCCTAGTGGATCAGTGTTGTTAAGAGGGCTTTCATTGTTCACACTGATCCTATTGTCCTCTGTTCTGCAGGCATCAAGGGCATTGAAAACTCTGGCTGTACAGCCAGTGGATATGGTCTATTCCCACTTACAGCCAGAGACGATCGCCCAAGGACACAGAAACATACACATTCTCAAACCCAGATACGCATACAGGTCATATAGGAGTCAGCTTTCAGATAAAAAGTCTAATTTAGCTGATTGGAACAGTCTGCAGTGTTTTATGTCGTTTGAGTGAGTGGTTTTCGGATCCAGCTGTAGCCTTCAGAGGCGGTTTATTAACAGAACCGCACTTCCGTAGTGGGCTTCTTACAAACCTGCTGAGTTTTCTGCTCATTTCTGACAACTCCCAGTGGAGCTGATGCCCTGATTGTTTGAGAAACCTGACAAGTGCAAGCCATCTCAGAGTTCAGCTTGAACACATCCTCGCAGGCCAGATCTCATTCGGAAAACTCGGGAGAATCAAGTCATTTCCATCTCTTCTCCCGGTCTATCATCAGTGTCATATTTCATTGATATTGCTTTCATTTTTGTTCTGTCAGGGAGGGCACAGCCCTGCTGTCGAGCATATAAACAACTGTATTTTACGGGGCTCTTGTGCAGCGGGGTGGCTCTCAGCTTCATTTTCGGCGCACTATGGTTTGTATCATTCTCTCTATTCGTCACAGACGCACACACACATTCTGTGCCTAATCACAAGCCCAAGGCAGAATGTGTCTTCAGTGAATGACTGTCACCTCTCAGTGTCAAAACACATTCAAAACATTGTTGACATCCAGGCACTGACTCTGCATCGATTTACTACTCAAGCGAAAGTGTTTTATCACGCCGAACGTTGAGGGTTTTTTTGTCAACTTTATTTATTTAGAGAGCGCAAATTCTTTGCTGGTGGCTCCCTCAAAGCTGCGCTACATTTGCCTCTTTTAATGTGCAAATCACCTCGTTCATAGCCACCACCACTTCCCATAGATGCCAAGCAACAATCCTCCTCTGCTTTCACGCATACGCACTCTGCTTTTCTCTTTTTTTCCTCACACTATAACACTTTTCTCTTTAGCTTTACTTAGCAGTGTGCCCCCAGTCCACTTGACCTGTTTTCACTCAATAACTGTTCATTTAGCCTTGAAAAGGGGACCGTTTCTAAAGAGGCATCCCGGCTCCTCAGGCTTTATGAACGAGCTCATCAGATGAAGAGTGGTTGTAGGAGTGTTAGTGACTCGTGGAAAGCCCTGAGCCTGGCCTGAGCCCTCATTAATGACTTTTAGAGAAGAGGCCAGCACTGATGAGCCTAACCCCTCGAATTACTCCGCTTTCGTGCGAGCCAATGCATTGTAATGCTTGTTTGAATTTAATGAAATGCCAGATGAGGATCGGTTCTTGATTGGGAGAGGGCTTGGAGTGCTCTGGGAGCCATTCCCGGTTAACAAGTGTGAATTTCAGTTTTCAGTTTGGTGGATTATGCAAGAGCGGTTTATTTTCTCAAACATCTGATTTTTTTTTTTTTTTTTTTTACCTCATAGGACCAGGCTGGCAGGTTGGTGCGGAGTCTGACAGTTTTGTCTAGTGGACCAAGTTCACATCCAGTAACTGATTTAAAAAAGGAATTTTGATTTTGGGATAGGGCTTAGAGTGCTCTGGGATTCATTCAAAATTTTGACGTGGTAGTAACACAGGCTTGTGGGTCGGCATGGAGTCTGACAGTTTGCGAACGGCGTGAGGATAGGGGTCTGACTGACACATCGCACTGAGATGTCTCCGCTGGGGGTAACACACCAGACCACACCAAAGGAGGGACAGTGCGACGTGGGAGAAGAAACGTTGCACACTTGACAGCTCTTCTATTTTGCACTTTCAGTTTTTCTTTCTTCACCCACCAACCCCCCCACCCCCTCCTTCTTGCCCTCCTCTTCCTCTCTTTTAGAATTTCTGTGCATCAGCACCTTCCCTAAGGTGGACGATCTAATCAGGATGGTATCATTTCTCTCTCCTGTGGCAAGCTTTGCCTCGGCAGCACCTGTCAAACGCTCTCTGTCAGAGGGCAGAGTGACTTTGAAACCCTACTAATGACCCTAGACAGCTTTTCTCTCACAATTTTTTCAGCAGATCTTGAAGAAATGTGATTCATCTTGCATACAAATGATTTGTCAGCTTGAATTTGTGGTTTATCTGTGATAATGCGGGAATTAAATGCTTTGTGAAGCATTAAAAATTAATACTATAGTAACAGTCTTCTTCAATGAGATGTTACATGACCAAAGGAAAATGTTTTTTAACAACTTACAGTAGTTCTTTATAAAACTGTTATAAACCTGTCAGTCTAGCACATAAGCAGACCAGGAACACATCTCTACGGCCCTGTTTACACCTGGTATTAAGATGCGTTTTTGTCAATCGGATCACAAGTAAACGAGGCAGACACATACCCGTTTACACCCGGTGTTTTAACCCGTCTCTTTTTTCCACTTTTGACCACTTCTGTCATGATTTCTTCGAGGGGAGGGTGAATGTATGGGTTTTTCAGATCTTTCGATCTAATAGACAAAATAAGCTTGTGCAATTTACATCTGAACGCGCACGTAGAGACGACGGAAAAACACGGAGAGCATCAGCTTTCGTTTCTGCTCTGATAGCCGCAAGATCACACCGAATGCTGTGAGAAATCAGGAATAGTGAGAGAACATTGTGCTTGGTGTGTTTTTCGTCTTTAAACCAAACTTGGGTCTTCAGCCGAAAGTTTAAATTCCGCCTGGCTATGCTTCCCATGATGTTTACGCATTAGGTCAGTAGGCGGAGAGTAGGCGGTCTTTTGTGGCTGTTCGAACGCATTCGACCACATGAGCGTTTACATTAAGAAAGCAATCCGGTCAAATGCGTTTTCGACTACCCCTGGAAGTGGTCGAAAGTGGAAAAGCTCAAAATGTTTTACACCTATATTTACCGTCATCCACTTGTGATTTGATCGACCAAAATGCATCTTAATACCAGATGTAAACAGTACCAAAGTTATTATAAAATAATTAGATTTTTTTTTTTTTTTTTCAATCTGAAGGGGCATGTAAGACAATTTATTCTAGGATGGTCATTATCTTCCAAATCACTTCTCATTCTCATGTTTTTGGTAGCAACACAAAAATGTCTCTGAATTTGTTCCTGCTTTTTAATGTGCTTTTAGTGTGTTTGCCTCCGTCCCTGCTGGAGTGCAGTTTCCCGTTCTCTCTGTTACCATGACATTATCAACAAGAACAAACTTTGGGCTTGTGACAGTCAGCCTCCACCAGTGTTTGCAGAAGATAAGTGAAAGAGCCACAGGTCTTCAGATGCCTCGACAACACACGCCAAAGGGAAAATAAAGAGATGGACCTCTGGTCAGTCATGGTCTGTTTGGAATGTAGATTCGTTCCCCTCTCTGCAAACACTTTCCATGCCAGAGCACTATGTGAACGCACTCCCTCGTGCTATGTTTTGTTTTAACTCGATTATCAAGAAAAACGCCCTTCCACGGCCATCGCGCTGCATTGTCCTGGCGGTTCGTCATATTTTTCCAGGCCGAAACAAATTCAATTGGAAATCTAATTCTGTTTGTAAGGGAGCTGATTAGCAGGGCAGTGTTTCACTGGGGACAGTTTATAGTGTGGTAATGGAATGACATGTATAAATTGTCATCTGACACAGAGATTAAGTGAACTGGAGCGCAGTAAACATCGCCGCCATGTCTCCTTGCGGGTTATACCCTTCACCTTGCTCTAGCTGGTTAAAACTCTTGCTTTAGTGATTGTGTACAGAATAGGGTCAGAAATTTACTTTTCCATTAAGGGGCAATTTTTGTCTCCTGGAATTGATTTCCAGGGACAATTTTTACCTTAGTAAGGCAAAGGCTTGTTTTATTATTACCTTATTAAATGTATCTATGTTGTCTTTTATGTTAAATTTTTAAATTTAACCAATTACTTCAATCAGTCAGAATACTAAAGACTGTTACCAATAAATTTTGATCAGTATCAACAAAAGCCATCTTCACACTGCAACAGACTGTACATAAAGAATATAAGTCATTACAGGGTAGGGCTGCGATAATATGACAAAAATTATTATTGTCAATTTCGACAATAATAATGCTCTTGATATTATAATTTTGTCAATTAGTATAATACAACAAAAACAGCTTTTGTGTTTGTGGAAACTGCATGTCATATTCTGGCTACACAAGCAGAACATGCTAAGAACTGTTTATGAATTAGTTTATTGCTTTTTACGGACTAGAAAATGAAGACTTCACATTAGTTGTTTTAGTATTATGAAAAACAAAATGGTTTATTCAAACTGGGAATATATTATACACAAAAAGTGAGTTAAGAATGTTTCCCATCACTGAAGCAGTTGATGACTTCAGTTTAATGCAAACTCATTACAGTAACTGAAGCTGTCTACACTGAAAAAATAATTTATTACTAACATCTATGCAGTTTGTTGTTTATGATGAGAGAATTCACGAGAGTGCAGAATTCAGTCAGCGTGAGCACTTTACAAAACTCTGCGTTTTCAGCGGTGGCTTTAATCTAAACACTTTTGATTTGCCATTGCATTCATAAGAACAAAAACGTGCTGCAAAAAAAAAGCATAAATGGACATCTATTTGTAATGCCACAATCAACACTTTCATTCATTTTCACATTTCATTTTAATTGCTCCAGCTGTAATAGATTTCATTTACTTGCGCGGGGGGCATTTTTTTGCCCCCTTATCTTGAATTTGGGGGGCATTTTTGTACATTTTGGTGGCATTTTTGCCCTCAAGCCCCCATTAATTTCCAACCCTGGTTTAAACCAATAGGTTTTGCCTCAAGGTTACGGTGAGGACCGACCGCAGAATGTTCTCCCAGGCGTCGCATGTGCTGCCCCAACACTAATTCTGCGAGGACCCGATGTTCCTTATTCGGAACGATGGGAAAGGGAGATATGCAGTTTTTTTTTTTTTCTTTTTCTTTTTTTTTTTTGGTCCGTGGCTGTGTGATATTAACCTCAGCTGTAATTGCCTATGTCAGCTGTGGGCAGGGATAGCGAGGCGTGATAACTTAATGCGCCAGCCCCGGATCCTGCTGACTCAAGCACAGCATGTGTTTTCCTGTGCCTTTCCTAGCCCAGGACAACGCTACAGAAATCTAAACAAGATGTATGCTCTGCCTGCGTCCCGTGCGTACTCCTAAATAGTTTGTCACTGCCGCTTTAGAATTGGATGTGAATTGTGCTCCTGGGAAGGTTGCTGAGATGAAAACTCATCTGGATGTAAACATATGGCAGGCAGTTAAGTGTGATAGGTGTGTTGGTGGTTAATTAGCAGAGGATAGCGACGGAGACTGTGTGTTTGCCTGTGTGTTATCATGGCCTCGGCCTCATGCCTTTTGTTTATCTGGCACACGGTCAGGCTGCAGCTGCGTCGGCCCGAGCCGATGTGTGTGTGCTCACACCTGCCTGCTCCTCTCCCGCTAATCAGAGCAGATTACACTCCGCAATTAGTCTCCCAACAGCTCATCACACCACGCCAAACCAGAGCTCTCATCTTCTCAAAATCAGCCGCACTTGGCAGCAAAGGCGACTGCCGACATATAAGATCTCAAGCAAACTTTTAGCCTGCGGAGCAAGGAAAGAGAGAAGAAAGATCTTAGAGAAGGTAACTGTAGTTTCCCTGTCTTCTCTTGCCAGCGACATATTCTACATCTGTTATCCGTGCCTGCTGTTTATGCTCGAATACGTGTTTATGGAGGGGGTTTTTATACGCCTGTGTGTCCTCGGCTCCTCGCAGGGCCCGTTAATCTGTCTAGATCAAATAAAAGTCGTCAGAGATGATAAATCCTGCCTTGCGCCGGCCCTCAACCATCAGCTTGAGACCCCAAGCTTCACCGTTGCTAGGCAACTGTGTCAGAGGAGCATTGTCAGATTATGCGGCTCCACTTTTCCACCAAAGCTTTGGCAGAAGGTACAAACACCTGACTGGCTCAGATTAGGCAGCCTTTAAGGAAGTGTGCGCCTGCCACTGATCAAACTCTGGCTCCCGCTGATGTGTATGAGTGAGGCAGAGAGAGATTCAGAAGAACAGGATATATATTCTGATTAGCTCCTGCCCAGGTTTGAGAGGGATTCTTGGCCTCTGCAGATTTAGGTCTCTGCTAGATTCAGGACACAGAAGAAGTCTCTGAAAGTTTCTGAAAGAAGTTTCCTATGCTCACCAGGACTGCATTTATTTGATCAAAAATACAGTAAAAACAGTAATATTGTGAAATGTTATTACTATTTAAAAATTCTAGTTTTCTATTCTAATAGATTTTAAAATGTAATTTATTCCTGTGATGCAAAGCTGAATTTTCAGCATCATTACTCCAGTCTTCAGTGTCACATGATCCTTCAGAAATCATTCTAATATGCTGATTTGCTGCTCAAGAAACATTTCTTATTATCAGTGTTAAAAACGACTTTTTTATTTTTGTGGAAACTGTGATATTTTTTCAGGATCTTTTGATGAATAGAAAGATTAAAAGAACAGCATTTGCTTGAAGTTACATTATGAATGTCAGTTTTGATCCATTTAATGCACCCTTAAAGAAATGTTTTAATTTCTTAAAGCCCCCCTGTAGTCAATCATTTTATTCCTTAAAACTCATCATTGATCACCAAAAAGACATATTTGAACGTTTTGTTTTTCTGTGAAAAAATGTCTTCATGCCTTAAAATAGCTTGAATGTAACTCTATACCCTTGCTTCATTTAATATATACGCGGATATATGAATATGCTAATTAGCCCCACCCCCACGCACTCACACGAGCTCAGAAATCCACTCGGTCAACTTACTGAGGTAAACGCTGCACAATGGTATCACTTTTTACAACGTCGGACATACAAAGGTAATTAATACGATTAGACTTGTTGGACTACGTTATCAAACAGCTGCTAATAATGTGTTGCTAATGTTACTCAAACCATGTTCCCGTTTGCCATCTCAGTCTGCCTTCTTAAAACCAGCATCCTGAGAAACGCTCCTTTGGACATCTCAGAACTTCATTGGAGAAAGGCATATAGTTCATCATAACATTGTAATATACATCATACACCTGCTATATTGCTAAATCTACCTGATTTTCATATCAACAGAAAAATATACCGGGATAACCTTCTCTTCAGACTCCCTTGCTTCAGATTGGTAATAGTTAATGATATGCTAAAGGCCGCCAGCACATTGACTTGATTGTTTACAAGGTAGTTTGTGACGTCACAAACACCAGCGATTTCAAACCGCGTTTTTGAAACTGTCTTTAGATCACTGCGGTTTTAAAGAAAAAATACTCCGCAATGGTGTTGACTTATGAATTTGCACATGGTTTGTCTTAAAGCATATTAAAAACACCACACAGACATATAAACAACATCAAAATCTTGATTTTCACCACAGGGGGACTTTAAATACATCATACTCACCCCATACTTTTAAACAATGGTGTATATCAATTTTTCCTTTATTTTATTTTATTTATTTAAAAAAAAAAAAAATGCTCTTCTCTTAATATGACAATAATTGAGACATTCAATATTTAAAGGCCGAGATTCACTGTAAATTATTGGGATGTGAAGGAACAAGTAAGGATTTTAATGATTCTGATTTATTTGAATGATTTCATTGATGAAGATGTAGATTCAAAAGTGGTGTTGTGGCTCTGTCAGAATATTTTAGCATGTTGTTCCAACATTTGCGGCATGCTGGGAACCGGAGTACCGCCTCTAGCACTGCAAACATCACAGTAGCCCTGTATTAAGGTAAATTTGTGCAGTTATTTATTTAATTTTGTTTTTTATAGTTAATTGTCCAGCCATACATTGGGCTGTGGAAATAAATGTGGTACATTCCCTGTTGGTACTGCCTTTACATTAACCTTTTATGAAGGGTTTTTAACAGTTCTTTTCATAAGAAAATCAGGAGTATCAGTTAACCAATTTATCAGTTGCCCATTTTTCAGTCTTAATTGAAAAACAGATCTGTAAAGGCAGAATGTAACGCTTAGTCTGAAGAAATATATCCTAAAACACACAGATAAGATTAATGTCTTCTGCTGGTTTCATTTCCCTTGAGAATCCATGGGCGAGGGCCTTGAGTTGAGCATTAAATTATCAGTATCATGGATTGTCTGTTCATTACATAGCAGCTGTTTTCCATAATTCTTGCATTCATGAAATGCCTGTGTTTTGCAAATGACAGCTGGGTTCATTTGTATTTTCACCTGGGTCAAATTTTAGTTTCTGCCACGGGCACAATTTCCATTAAATAATGCCACGCTGTTAAAAAAAAAATGGGGAAAAACTGTTGACACAAGTATTTACAATTTAATGGTGTTCACCTTTGCACATGTGCTGTTTAATTGAGGAATAAATAATTTGCAACCATTTAACCTTAACTGCAAATCAAATGCAATGAATAATATTTTAATTATGCTGTGCCAGCACTGCAAGCATGTGAGTATTTGTGCGTGTGCCTGTTTAAGCGTGTGTGATTTTGACTGCCTAAATTTAGTGGTGTAGAGAGCAGCTGTTTTACTCACCTCATTAAGGGCTGTATCCTTTACAGATGAACAGTGACGCTCATGCTAAGATCAGCCATCAATGCATACGCAGCAATGCTTTTACACACACTCACACAAAAATATATATACATTTATACTTGATAACCTTCCATAGACCTTATTTAAAAAAAATTATAATAATAATTTGCTCTTTTCCTATGTAAATTTACTTTTATTTAGAAAAATATATACTTTTTAGCAAGGAATTGATCAAAAGTGACAGTAAAGACAGATTTCTATTTCAAATGAAGACTGGAGTAATGGCTGCTAAAAATTTATCTTTGCCATCACAGGAATAAATTCTATTTTAAAATAGAAAACACTAACTACTATAGCACCGCCCAAATTTGTGTACTATTCTTGACAGTTTTTTTTCTGCAAGTATGTGTGTAGTATGAATACATTCCGAATACTACATCCGCAGTGTTGTTGCCCTTTGGTATGTATCCACCTTTTCCATAACGAGCCTACTGCGTTTTTAGATTATGGGAAGCACTTCCGATTTGGGGAAGTTCCACTAAAAAACACTGAAACAAATAATTTCAAATCATATGGTTGCACTACAAATAATCCTTATCTGTCAGTTTGACTGAATGAGCTGTAAAATATCCTTCATGTTCAAACTTCAAGAGAAATAATGTAATGCTTGGTATTTTATTGTGATATATGGTATCACAAGGATATCTGTGGCTAGAGCTCTTTTCAGTTGTTGCATTATTTTCCTCCTAATTTTTTTTCTTTGTTTTCCACTGTAAATGTATGAAAATTGACAACATATTTTGTGGACTTTGTGGTCTGCTCTCCTGATTTAATTTACAATAATGACTGGAATGCACTAAGAATCTCTCATTTTGCTCCCCAAATCCTCACGTCTCTTTTTGATTTTACATGGATGCTTTAAAATGTAATTGTCTCCCCTTTTCCCTTCTTATCCCTATTAGCAGTGTTAACTGGAATGTTTCTAAAGCAGGTAAATACAATATTTATTGTCTGTCAAAATGATGGAAACCACTTTGAAATATTATCACTCAATGTTCCAGTAAATTAAAATTTTTGATTAAGGCAATATTACATAGGCTAATATGGCATTCTCATTTGACCTACATCGTCAGCAATGTTGCTGTTGCCAATGACGACTCCTCCCCCATAGCCTTATGGGATAGTAAAGTGGATACCATAAGCAGAAGCAGTAGGTCATCCAGGTATTTTTACCCTACTGCATAGGCGGAGGGTGAAGCAATTCCAGGGTAAGGCTAAGGATATGTGCTTCCTCTGTAAAAACACATTTAAATAGAATGTCATGAAATAGTTTCAAGTTACATGTCGCCTTGTAACAACCTACACATCCCAACATAAACGCTCCCGATAAATTATTTGTTATTAGTGGCTCACAAACCACCATAATTTGAAAAGAAAAGCAATACTGTTTGCGTGATTTGGCATGATAAATATCCATTGCCTTATCTAATGCAACAAAACAAAAGTTTTATTCAAATTCTGAATGGATTGTATCACATAGAAAGCACGCAAAGAACGCTCCCTTTATAATCCCTAATAAGCTGTCACTCATCTCAATTCATCGCAATCTCACAAAGTTCTGCTATAATCAATGAAGCTGACTGCACAATGAATCTCTTATTTAGCCTACATAATGTCTACACTGTTTGTTGTAAGTTAACTTATAACAAGAGGATTTGTAAGAGTGCAGAACACAGCACTGGATAAAAACTCAAGCGTTTTGAGAAGTGAGTGGATTCTTAAACACGTCTGATTGGCCATTGCGTTCAAAAAATCAACAGATATGTTTGTGGTTGGCTACATTGCTCAACGCTGCAAAAACACATTGTAAATAGAAAACTTTGACGCTCTCAAGAGCGCAAACACCTAATCTCTTTCACTAATATGCTATAATTACAGAGAAAACTGATCCTAGACCAGCAGTTATGGGCAGCTTTTCCCTCTAAAAGCAATCAGAATCAGTGGTTTGAGCGAGAAAATTCCACTCCTTGCCCAGCCTTACACATCCTCCGCCTATGCCCTATTGTTTTTTTGCATGCTATATAATAGTAAAAGTAGGCATATTTGGATATAGGTACACCTTTTGGCATTATTATATTTAAAAATGACTATTTGCTTATTTTATTAACATTATTTGCTTATTTTATTAAGATTTTTAATAGTCTCTCAAGTATTTTCTCATTTTTTTCACTATATTTGTGAAGACATTTTCATACATATGCACTTTACAAGCACTGAAATGTAGACAAGCACATACACACTCAAAATGACCTCTTTGCCCAGGCTGCTTTACAACATAATAGATATTGTTTTATATGAAACGTGAATGAATGTGAAATTATCATGTTTGAAAGGAAAGCAGGTCAAATGAGCAGGAGAGCTTAAGAATCTCTCTCACATGTTCCCACTGACCCTGCTATCACTGAGACGGCTTTGTTTAGCACTGATATGGAACCTCTTCCTCTGGTTATAGCTGTACCATGAGCTTAATTCAAGAGCACCGCCTGCCACAATGATGAATGATAGCTTATCTCTGTGACCACAGTTGACCTCGGGGACGTATTCAGCTTGAGGTGGGTGCTTGTGTGAATGTGCAGGTCAGGTTTTGACAACATTGTGTGAGCCAGCCAATGGCCCCATGAGAAAAATGGCCCAAATATATACTAAAAATGCAAAAAGGTTTATGTGAAAGTTAGGTTTCCTGGGTTTACAGGATAGAAAATATCATTAGCTCAGTATAAAACCAATAAAAGTCAATGGAAAGTGCCAACCATGATTGGTATTTGTATTTCTACCATGGCAACTCTCTGAAGATTGTTAGCATGGTAATGAATATGACAATGTTAATGTATTTGGTCTTGGCAGAATAGATCTGCTACGCTGCTGTAGATTATTGCTGTTGTTGTAGATTATTGCTGCTGCTGCAGAGCAAGCACAGGAACTTGCTACTGCCAATACATAAGCCGATACGCTGCTGCACAAATAGGATATATCAATAACCCATAGCAGATCTATACAGGTGGAGCTGGGGAAGGTGGAGGGTTGTAGAGGAACTCTGAAGCGCGTTGCAAACTGCTATAGTGAATGTAACCAGCCATTTAAATGTGTGAGCAACAAGCTCATTGGCTGCAGATGTGACATGGACCAATCAGCTTGTGCCAGTAGTTAACACTGTAATTATCATCAGCTTGCGTTAAGACCCATCAGCCTGCGCTATCAGAGTTTCATGAGAGAACTATATATTTATGCTAATGACACCATGAGGTAAATGGCTTAATAAATATACTATGTATGTCTTAATGAACATCTAAAAATTCAAAGAGAGCTCAGAACAAGGAATCAATGGAAAGTACCCAACTTTGATTGAAAGGTGTAGGTATTTGTATTTATCATAACTATAATGTGTTTGTGGTTAATTCGGTGATTCTCAATCCCATTCCTTGCGCCCCCCTCTCTGCACATGTTGTATGTATATCTTGTTAGTTCAGAGGTTCGTTCAATTAGACTGTAAGTGCCCTGCAAAGTAGACTTCACAGGGTATTCCACCATCTAAAGTGAGGTTTCGGATTGAAAGAGCGCACATGTTCAGTTCAAAGGGCAGTTCAAAATGTTCAGAGGGAACAAGGGAACAACTATACATCACTTCACGAGAAATGGAGTGGGAAATTTACATGTCATTGCGTATCACTCCAGCACCTGAAGAAGATAGAATAAAATAAAGGCGGTAAAAAGAAGGTTCCACTTTATTTTACAGTATGTGCATTTATGTGTACTTACAGTGTACCTACCTTAGAAGGTACTGGTTAATATGAGGTAACTACATGGGTTAAGGTTAGGTTTAGGGGTAGTTTTAGGGTTAGTACCTATTACCCAGTTATTGTAATGTACATGGGGAACATGACTGTAAAATAAAGTGCTACCAAAAAAAAAAAAAAAGTTGAGGCTTCAGGATTTTTATTGAGTTTAATTAGCCCGATGTGTGGTTTGTGTTCCAGGCCCGGGATTGAGAACCACTGGGTTAATTGACAATAATGTGTATGTTTTGTTCTTGTTTATGTCCCTGTTTGCCATTGTAGAGGAGGATTCTGGGTGATTAGAGGTGGATCCTGAGGTACTGGAGACGGTATTATCATCGGTGCGTGAATGAACGTTTCTGATCCATGCTCGGTTATTAAAGATTAAGACTGCTTTACAACCTCATCTAGCAGGATTTCTGCGGAAAGTCAGGAATCTGCTCCCTGGGCCGTGATGTGCCCATGTGTGAGGGATAAAGAGTTGTGTCCTACACTGAACTGTGATATACTGAGTTGATGGTGTCTCTCTCCCTTGAAGGACTTGAACGTCACCTTGGTCCTTCTCTCAGTCCAGTGCCTGCTCCGATAACATCAGTCTCCACTAAGGGAGGCTTATCACTGAGCCAGGCCTGCCATTGTGTTTATGGCTGTGCTTTGAATCAGTAAGACCCCTCTAATATATATCTGCAGGGCTCGTAAAGGAGCCGGTGTATAGCTTTTATTGACTCCTCTGGAAGACATTGGAGACGTAGATCAAAAGGAATGCACTCTGAAATGCTTGTGGTTGGGGACGAATATACTTTCATTTAAGAACAAGCGGTTTGCGTGCTGTCTTCCCCTTTGAGTAGTAAATGTGGAAAAGGGACACTGTGTCTGTGCTGTTGCTGTTTGTTTTAGTCAATTGCTCTGCTCCAAAACCTAAGCTGCTTTTCAACTGTCTGGCCAAACCGTTCTCTTTGCCTAACCATTCCATTCTGTGTCGATCCCGCCCAGCCGGTACGGATATGGTTTCATTTTTCACTGTGGGGCTGATAACAGAGCTCTTTGGAATGTGATACAAATATGTCAGTTATTGCCTTGATGCAAGACGATACACGTTATGGAGGATGATCAGATATTTCTTTTAATTGTATTAATAATTTGTATTTATGTCATGCAAATAGTGCACTTAGCCAGCTACAGAGAAACTGGCATCCAGGAAACAAACAAGTGACAATTCCTGAGTTGTGATGTCACTGCACACATTCTACCAGAATTCCAAGCTGAACCAAGCTCAAGTTTGAAATAACTGGAACCGTTCCTTACCGTTCTTAGAACCATTCTGCCCAGCGGTGGAAAACTGGCTGTTGTGAGGCAGCATTTTAAGGCGAAGGGTGTTCCAAAAAGTAGTGCCTCCTAAGTTAGCTTGTTTAAGCCTAATTCTAAAGACAGCATCGCGTTTGTTGATGCATATCGCATTCGTTGATGCATTCGCAGAGAATTCAATCCCAGAATCCATTGCAACAAGTTCTGTGGAAAAAAAAATATTAAAGGCACAATATGAAAATTTCGCCACTAGAGGTCTCTTATTCAAAACAAAGGCGTAGCTTGATGACGTCTTGATTTCGCGGAAGGTGTTGTCTTCACATCTACAGCCAGTGGAAATAATCCGACGGGACTCGGGCAGAAATCATATTAAGTTATTTTATTGTGCTAATGTAATAAAGATTTATTAACATTACTGTAGTATGAAGCAGGGTGTGGCTGAAAGCCATTGGAGTGGAACAAGGCCGCTGGAGCGATTGCTATTGAGAGACACACGGCTTGAAAGCAGCTGAGCTTTTATTATGCTGCAGACGAGCGCTTCTGCTTCTTCCGGTCATGTGTATGTGGGGTAACGCAGCTCTGTTTTATCATATTAGATACATTTGTGTGTTTAAAGTTGTTATAGTGCTACTCTGTGTTCGCTCGGCGGCTGCTATGAGACACTTGTTGCACACTGCAGTAAGCTATATCGATATTAGTCACGGTAAAACATGGTACTCGCGGTAAATCAAGAAAACGAGATTTAAACAATAAGACTTACTGTGTTTAGCTATATAACATGATTCGTTTTTTGTCGATGAATGTATCCAAACAGTCTTTGGTGTTTCCATGGTTTCTGCAAAATAAAACTGGAAACCGAGGGTAACGCAGGTATGATCGCAGGTATGATGTCATTGATAGGCGATGCATGGACACGTCCCGAGCCCTGGTTAAAATGGCTTATTTCTCTGGATTTAAACATTCTTGGAAACATTTGGGATAATGTAAGTACACAAGTCAACAAAATATATAACATTGTTCTAGTGTTTTTGTTTTTTTTTTAATCCAAAAATCTTACATATCGTGCCTGTAATAGAAATAGAAATACTAATAATAGACTTACATTTCATTCAGTACTAATAAGTATCAATACAAATACTTCAGTGTAATTTAAATTTAAAATTAAAATTTACCCAATATTTTTGTATTCTTATGCTTATGACGCCCTGTCCTACATGGCACATGCGATCTTTATTTTTCTTTACGGTACATTTAGAAAATAAATTCAAATTAATATATTTATTTAATTGAATTACATATTTAATTTTTCTTAATTTATAATATAGCCAAGATACATTTTTATTAATATATTTACTTATATACTGTTTTTATTAATATTTTGAATAGGCTTTTTGTCAGGGTTCTGTTTGTTTCCGGTTGTCACAAGTTCTTTGTTCTTAGTTTTCCCGCCACTAGTTTGTTCCCTTGGTTACCCTGATTTGAGTTCATTAGTCCCAGCTGTGTCTTGTTTATTAGCCCTGTTTGCCCTGTATATATTCCCTGTGTTCTCCCTCAGTCCCTTCCTTTGATTAAAGCCTCTTTCTTGGATTCTCCTTCGTTGAGTACTTTATCTACAACTATGCACTGTGACAGAAGAACCGACCAAAACAACACCATCCTGGCTGAGGACCGCCTGTGTGGTTTAAGGCAGAATGGCTGTCCGTTGGAGAGGTATGTGGAGGAGTTTTCTGAGCTCTCTTGTCAGGTGGGCTGGCCAGATGCTTCCCTTAGTGCTTGTTTTCTGATGGGCCTGGATGAGGATACTATTCGTTATAGTGAACCTGCTTGTTATTTCTCTCTAGTCGAGTCAATTAATCTCGTTCTCTATTTAAATGGTTCAAATTTTGAAGTTGAAGAAGTTAAAGTAGAAAAGTATCGTCCTCATCCAGCCCCATCAGAAACACACGTAACCTGGTCAGCTCACTCCCTGCCGGTTCCCTCCACATACCCCTCCAATGAATTGATCCATTTCTGTCCTGCGGCACTTCCCCACATCCTCAGTTCAGGGATCCTGATGGCTGCCTATCCAGAGCCTCGTCGCAAGATTGCCGCCACTCCAGAGCCTTGTCGCAAGATGGTCGCCACGCCTGAGCCCTCGGTCAAGATGGCCGCCGCCACGCCTGAGCCCTCGGTCAAGATGGCCGCCGCCACGTCTGAGCCCTCGGTCAAGATGGCCGCCGCCACAACTGAGCCCTCGGTCAAGATGGCCGCCGCCACGTCTGAGCCCTCGGTCAAGATGGCCGCCGCCACAACTGAGCCCTCGGTCAAGATGGCTGCCGCCACGGCTCTGTATCTCTTCCTCACCCAGGATCCAGTCCCTGACCTCAGTCCAGTTATGGATCCTATCCCTTACCAGAGTCCGGAGGCGACTCCCTGCCTCGTCCCGAGTCCGGAGGCGACTCCCTGCCTCGTCCCGAGTCCGGAGGCGACTCCCTGCCTCGTCCCGAGTCCGGAGGCGACTCCCTGCCTCGTCCCGAGTCCGGAGGCGACTCCCTGCCTCGTCCCGAGTCCGGAGGCGACTCCCTGCCTCGTCCCGAGTCCGGAGGCGACTCCCTGCCTCGTCCCGAGTCCGGAGGCGACTCCCTGCCTCGTCCCGAGTCCGGAGGCGACTCCCTGCCTCGTCCCGAGTCCGGAGGCGACTCCCTGCCTCGTCCCGAGTCCGGAGGCGACTCCCTGCCTCGTCCCGAGTCCGGAGGCGACTCCCTGCCTCGTCCCGAGTCCGGAGGCGACTCCCTGCCTCGTCCCGAGTCCGGAGGCGACTCCCTGCCTCGTCCCGAGTCCGGAGGCGACTCCCTGCCTCGTCCCGAGTCCGGAGGCGACTCCCTGCCTCGTCCCGAGTCCGGAGGCGACTCCCTGCCTCGTCCCGAGTCCGGAGGCGACTCCCTGCCTCGTCGAGAGCCTAGAGATGGCTCCAGTCCCTGAGCCCGCTCAGGAGTCCGCTCTGGCCCACGAGCCCGCTCCAGTCCCGGAGTTCGCTCCAACCCACGAGCCCGCTCCAGTCCCGGAGTTCGCTCCAACCCACGAGCCCGCTCCAGTCCCGGAGTTCGCTCCAGTCCCGGAGTCCGCTCCAACCCACGAGCCCGCTCCAGTCCCGGAGTTCGCTCCAGTCCCGGAGTCCGCTCCAACCCACGAGCCCGCTCCAGTCCCAGAGTTCGCTCCAGTCCCGGAGTCCGCTCCTAACTCCGCTCCAGTCCCTGAGTCCGCTACAGACTCCGCTCCAGCCTGCGAGCCTGGTCCAGACCCCGCTCCAGCCCAGAGACCAATAGCTCCTCCCAAGAATGTTTTGGGGAGATGCCATATACCCGTGGCCATAGTGGCCAAGGCCACGAAGGCCGCACCGCCATGGCGCCCTGTACCTCCAGATCCACCATGCCGCCCTGAACCTCCTGATCCGCCATGGCACCCTGAACTTCCTGATCTGCCATGGCCCCCCGAGAGGCCGGAACCGCCATGGCCACCTGAACTGCCTGCGCCACCATGGCCCCCTGAGTTACCGGCGCCGCCCTGGACACCTGCATGGCCGGGGCCACCCTGGAGGCGTCCTAGCCAGTCAGCTCCTGTCCACGGCCTCCAGGGTGCCCACCCCCCCTCCCCGGTTGGACTCTTTAGAGGCGCGAGGTCACGCCTTCCGGGAGGGGGGAGTAATGTCAGGGTTCTATTTGTTTCCTTTTGTCACATGTTCTTTGTCCTCAGTTTTCCCGCCACTAGTTTGTTCCTTTGGTTACCCTGATTTAGCTCCTTAGTCCCAGCTGTGTCTGGTTAATTAGCCCTGTTTGTATATATTCCCTGTGTTCTCCCTCAGTCTTTGTCGGTTCTCGTCAATGTATTACGTTTGCTTTTGGTGTATGTTGTTTTCTCCCAGTTCTTTTGATTAAAGCCTCTTTCTTGGATTCTCCTTCATTGAGTACTTTATCTACAACTATGCACCGTGACACTTTTATTTTTATATTTTCCTTTTTTATTTTAATTTCAGTTTAATTTTTAGTAATTATTTAAAAAATATATTTTATATTATATTAATGTATAACTTTATCATGTTTTTTTTAATATTTCTAAATAGTTTTTTCTAAGTTAGTTATTTTAGTACTTTAACTTATTTCAGTAAGTTGCTAAGGCAACATTTCTAATTTTCATTTAGTTTAGGTTTTTCATCTTATGTTCATTATTTATTTTTTTTTATTTCAGCTTTATTTTAATTAATGTTTTTTAATAGTTTTAGTTATGGTCAGAACATTACCCAGGTCATTAGTTTGTAAAATTCCAGTCATCCATGAGGATTTGTTAGGAGTGCTGTTTGTTTGGTTGATGCCTATGTAGACCATTCCAAATAAACCACAAGGTTTCATGATGGTTAGGATGCTGGTTTAAAACCAGTATGCAGTGAGGCTGCTCACTTGGGTTTGGAGTCTCTCTCTCTCTCTCTCTCTCTCTCTCTCTCTCTGTCTCTGTCTGGTAATAAATGCCCCCACTGCATGCTCCCAGAGGCAGTCAGACTGGAACAATTATAATCTTCTCAGTGCACCCGAGACCGCGGCCCCGCCCGCATGTAACACCATTAATTGCATTGTTACGTGTTATTGTACCGAATGGCACTGCCGTCTTGAGTGCTGTTTACTAATGAAACGTGTTGCGCAGCGAGACAGTTTGTGCCCATTTAACGTGGCTATTAAACCTAAAGCAGCCATACACTGATCCCTCCCTCCTTTTGGGATTGAGGAAAAAGAAAGAAAGAAAAACTACAACTGAAGAGTTCCCGTGAGGCGCACCTTCATTAGGAGCCTGTTAGAGCGGCCTGAGTGAACAAGAAGAAGTTTCCTTCCCCCTGCTAGCACATAACCCTCTTAAAAAAGGTTCAGCAAAGAACACTTTTCTTGTCAAAAAACACTTTTTTGCTGTATGCAGTTGAGCACATTTCTTTATTTAAAAATGTAAATATTAATTTTCATTAAACTTTAATTAAATTAAACTAAATATTTCTAGGTGTTTTTTTTTTTCAAGGAATTTATTCAATAATAAAATGAGTAAGCAATAGAACAAATAAAAACAATAGAGCAAAATACTAATTATGTAAACATTAAGTACTTTCACATTTTATTTTATTTTATTTTATTATTTTATTTTATATTTTATTTTATTTTATCAATTTATTATATTATATATTTTATTTTATTATTTTATTTTATTTTTTATTATATTATATTATATTTTTTTTATTTTAATATTATTTAATTTTAATTTTTTTATTTTTTTTTTTTTTATTTTATTCTATTTATTAATTGACTGTCTGTACATGAATATCCTGGCAAGACAGCCTTTTTTGATCACGTAATGCATTTGAACGTTCACATGCACATCTCCAATCACTCACCTGTTGGTCAGCACTGTTTTTAACAAATTATTATTGATTTTTTTACCAGACTTTTTGATATCCTTACTTGAAAGAGTTCTTGAGTTGGCTCTTTTGGTTCTTAGATCTAACTTCTTGATGTCACATTTGAAGGTTTCTTCACATAAGTGTTTATATAGTACCAGTAGATAAACAAACAAAAGAAAAGTAAGTTCTTTTAGGAACTTAAATAATACTTTAGTGACATGACTACTGAACTAGTGAAACCCTTTTTGTTTCTAACTGGAACTGGAACCTTTATTATTACTTTCTAAACATTGTATCCAACTGCGGCCCGCTGATCAGCTGAATTGAGTGGTTTGGGTGAGCAGTGTCTTAATTTTCATTAAGTGTCCTCTCCCCTTGAGGCTCTGCATCCTTGGACTCAGCTGCTAACTGGGTTTCCCTTGTCACCGATACACTGGCAAATTCAATTTCCTGTCTCCCGGGTGTTCTCCACAGGCCCTGAGCCGACGCTTGAACAACAGGGACTTACTCCATCACACTGCAGCCCCAGGTTGAGCGTGGTGACTAGGATACAGTTACCCATCATCCTCCTGTGTTTCCTGTTGAGATATGCCTGTACATGTGTTTGAAAGTTGTGCGGACATTTTTCTCTGCTCGCGCCTCTGTCATTGGGATTAGATTAGCCTGTACTCTCATGCCTGGATGCTTTGCTGTATTAGCTGAGCCCCAGCAAGGCAGTGGCATTCATGGGGAGATGGCCGGTGTCTACAATAGAGATAAAGCTGCTGGATTTCAAATCACACTATGCTCACTGACCTTCTGTGAAATGTTAAACCTCGGCCCAGCTCGACTGCCGTGCAATCTCACCGTCTGGCAAGCGTCACGGAGAAGATATAAACCTATGGGAGGAGAATTCTGAGGGAATTTGAATGTCAAGGTGTGTGTCTATGTGTGTCCACATGGTTTAAACGCTCCATGGTAGCCGGGTCCATTTGATTTGCGGTGCGATAAAACCGGGCTCTGTGGTGTAGTGGGTCATATGCATCAACACAGCAGCTCTGTCAGATTTGCTATCGTCGAATGCGGTTCATCTCTGCCGGGTTGGGAGCTGCAGCCATTCTGATTTTATCACCGCATGTCCCCTCCAGCCCCACACAGGCCTGTCCTGGGTGGTGGTTGCTTAATGGTTGAGGATCATAACTGCTGTCGCATAGGTCCCTGGTTTGATTCAAAGTAGAAACTGAAATCATAATCCTGTGTTACAGTTTAGTCGTTGCAATGGGATTTCCAGTTGCTGATTTTGTTGGTTCTGGTGTATACAGTATGTATAATTTAAAATATTTTTTTATAATGCATTTTAGAAAATATAATAAAATATTTTTAATCAAATATAAATTTTAATTAAATTTAAAAAATTAATTAAAAATATTTATTTTTATATTTTATATTATAAATATAATATACATTACAAATGTTTTTCTTCTCATTTTTTATCCTTAATTAGTACTCCTTTAAAATGTATATGGCCTGGCCATATACATTTTACATACATACATTACACATTATAACAAATATTCTTAATATATATATATATATATATATACACACATAAAATACATGATGAAAAGAGTACTTATAATAGACATTTTATTTTTATATATAATGTAAATGATAAAATGTTATATATATATATACATACACATTATAACAAATATTCTTAATATATATATATATATATATTAAATGAATATATATATATAATAACACATGATGAAAAAAGTACTTATAATAGACATTATATTTTTATATATAAAGTAAATTATAAAATGTTATTTTATATATATATATATATATATATATACACACACATAAAATACATGATGAAAAACGTACTTATAATAGACATTTTATTTTTATATATAATGTAAATGATAAAATGTTATATATATATATATATATATATACACATTATAACAAATATTCTTAATATATATATATATATATATATATATACACATACACATTATAACAAATATTCTTGATATATATATTTTAAATTAAAAATAATAATAATAATATATATATATATATTATAACACATGATAAAAAAATACTTATAATAGACATTTTATTTTTATATATAATGTAAATTATAAAATGTTATATATATATATATATATAGGTGTATACATGTGTACATTTTTATAAATTGTATATGCATAAACATACATATATACATTATAAATATATGTTGGTAAATATATAAATAAATTCTTTAAAACTTTAAAATGTTTCAGAAATTTTAAATTGCTACTAACTAGCTATCTCTGCAGCATATTTGCCTTCCAATATACCATAAGATCCTGACACAAGCACAAAGAAAAGTCCAGTGCTGTTTATAGAGAGGCTGACCTGAGATCCTAACCCTGCTGTCAGAATGCTAGTGGTGGAGGCTGCATTGCTTCATGAGGGGGTTGGTAGATCCATTAAGCATGATTACATTATGGATATAAATCCACAGCTGAACACAGCTTGTACTTTTATGGAGATCCATTACAGCATTTATTCAAAGCTCTTGTTCAATTTGTACCTTTCTTTGCCTCTGATGTATCCAATAAGGAAATCCGGGGAATAAAAAGAATGAAACTGTGGTGCTAATAAGCTGAGATGTGGTGGAAATCGGACTGTTTTAATGGGGTCTCAGATTCCGATGGAAATGAAGAGAAATGGTGGTGATCCTCTGGGGTTCACGGGTGAAAGAATTAACACAGCTTGTCACTCTGTCCCAGCCATCCTCCCGTTACCAAGGTAACGGACGCCCGTGTGCCTCGGACTAACCATGGTGACACAGTTGCCGCTGCAGCCTGACTGAACCTCTCCTCACGGGCAGCAACCCAGCCAGAGCTGAAATGAGCAGGAATTGGAGTTTCTATCTCAACAGAACAGTGCTAATCTACCCTAATGACCTCTGTGGGGAAAATATATGCAGCCTCTGACACTATCAAGTCTTTGTTTCTGCTTTAATGAGCTCTCAGCTACTAGGTAGAACATTCACAGTAATCTGCTTATTGGCCGCAGTGAGATAAAACTATTTTAGAATATCATATCTTAAATCCAGCTTTGTGTGCTTAAATTAGAACAGGATCATTTAGATACTACTATAATGACAGAATTAACTATAAGGATACTTTCTTGTTGACTATATTTTTTTTCTAGTAAATAACCTTGTTACGATTTCAAACAGGAATGCTGAGGAGGGGACATCGAGGGAAAAGCAGCAGCGTTGGAGGCTAAATTTAGCGATGAACTACCTTTAACAGTAGCATGACAGTATAGCTCAGTTGTTTTCAAAATACTGCAGCTTTTCCAAGAGACTTTTTCACTAGTAGCAGTGTAGTGTGACCACAAAGCTACATCGCTGTTTTCAGTGTCACATTGTAATTTGCATGTGGTTTTACTGCAGAGCGAGTTGCGGCAATAATCAGACGTGTTCTCATATGTAGCACTGGAAAATCTGATTCATTCTAGTGAATCAGTTCATTTGGAGAGTTCATGTAAATGAACTGATAAAAAAAAAGTTCACCAATTTGATGCGCTACATAGTATTTTAAATCTATTTATAGCAGAATAATAATATTTAGTTAATCTTTATATTCATTGTGTCAACCTTAAAATAGTTATATTTAGTGTAAATTTAAGTTTAATGCTGTTACCCTTTTTGAGATTGTTTTATTCATTCAAAAACTCAGCATTTATCTGCCAAAATTGATGCTGTGATTAAATTGTAAATGACATGTATAATTATTATTCA
Organism: Mylopharyngodon piceus; assembly: GCA_039654765.1. Classification (NCBI taxonomy): domain Eukaryota; kingdom Metazoa; phylum Chordata; class Actinopteri; order Cypriniformes; family Xenocyprididae; genus Mylopharyngodon; species Mylopharyngodon piceus. Next base: position 23,004,915 of record CM077449.1, read on the forward strand.
ATATATTGCTTCATTAAGTAATATCATTTTACTGTATTTAAAATGCATTTTATAAAATATATTTTATATATTTAAAATATTTATTTGTATATAAAATATGCATTATAAATATTGTTTAAGGAAAACAAATGAGAAGAAAAATATACATTCTATATACAAAACCATTTTGAATTTGCTATTTGCTATAATTAAAAATATTTAATTTTTTGCGTAAATTTCATAATATATAAAAATAAAATGTATTTATAAAATAAATTATGAAATAAAAATATTTAATACACATTTTTTAATTTTTATATATAGGGCCAGATTTACTAAACGGGGCAAATTAGCGTGAGAGCGCAATTCCATAAATGCGCCAATGGGAGTGGCAAGTTTTAAAGATATTAAAGAACACAGACTCAGTCAAATCATTTACATAATAACCAACACAATCTACCAAGAGCAGTGCAAATTAGCGTTGGGTCACAAATAGGGATCGGTATCGGCCCGATACCAAGCTCATGTACTTGTACTCGTACTCGTAAAAATACCCCCGATACCAAAGACCGATACCTCACGTGACGTAACTGACAGAATTTTCCGTGCACAGAGACACCGACGGCAGCAGTGGAAATACTTAAAAATTAATGATGACAACCCACACATTGCGAACTGCATGCTTTCAATCACAATTCGTTATCGATTAGTGAAGGCGGGATAGGCGGAAAATGCCAGTAAATTGACTAGCGCAAACATTAGTAAATCGCATTGCGTGATTCATTTAAATACTCTCCTCCCATAAATTTTGCGTTTGAAAGGGAAACTCCTACAAATGCATATGCAATAATGTCAGCTGCAAAAACAACTCAGACCACGCCTTTTCAATGCTAATTTTGTACTGCGTGTCTTTAGTAAATCCCGACAGTAGTTTTTTAACGCCAAAAGAGGGTTTGCACTGGCGCAAGCTGTTAGTAAATCTTGCCAATAGTGTTTTAAATATATAAATAACTTTATATTTTAGAAATTTTAAATTGCTACTAACTAGCTGTCTCTTTCAGCATTGCTTTTTGTCAGTAGTCAGTAAAGCAGTTTAGAGTAACTTGACTATACTACTTTAAAGTGTAGCTTGGCAGGCTATGGATTCAAAGTTGCTAACACATCATTTGAAATGAGACTCTTTTCAGCCAGACCTTCATTAATATAGCAGATGTGTTCAGATACAGTTTAAGATATGGTCTGCTCTCACCTCTTTCACAGAGGGTAAAATGAGGCTTTTCTCTGGGGTGGATGGGAGAGGAGACAATGTCTCAAACTACATATTTTCAAAGTTGACTAGTGTTTTTAAGACGTGTTTTTAAAAGTTGATATATTCTTAAATTGCATATGATTGCCAAACACGTCCACCTGAATGTTGTGGAACAAACCCGAAACTGTATTAAACCAGGAACATTCCTGGTTTTGAGAAAGAAAGAGTAGTTATGCTCTCAGACAACTCTGAGATTCTGAGTCAGTTGTGTGAACCATCATTTTTTCATAGTGAAATTGTTCACAGAACGTCCGTGCACAAGGTTTTTGGCTTTGATTAAATACACTTGGTAGATTAATCAAAAGAGTGGTTGTAAATCATTTCTGCAAGTACTAACCCATGATAACTGTGTTAAGCTGTGGAAACTCTTGCTCAATACTTGGCTCTAGGCATAACAATACTGTGAGCAAAGCGCTGCACAGACCAGCTGTAATTAAAAGCTGTAGTTTCAAATGGGATAAAAAGACTCACTGCAACTTTTGTAATGTTTTTTTCATGCCAAGATTAAAGCCCTTTGATTATTTCTTGTGTAATTAGGGCTATTTGAACGCCGAGTGGTTGTTTTGTGTCTGCTTAGTCGAGGCTTTGAATTGGACATGGTTTTTGCTTTGAGCCGTATGAAATCTCTACCTGCCACTTCTCTGTTGTGGAGTGATAAGAGAACTGCTTTAAAAACAGGCTGAGTGCAGGTATTTACTGCCTCTGCAGCAGAGGGAACGTGACCTTTCACCTATCCCTCGTTTCTCGAGTATTGACATCACATGACTTTTTGTTCGAGCCGACACCAAAAGCCATAAAGACTGGATTTGTTTTCAAAGCACCGAACATGTGGATTACCTGCTTCAAGAAAATGCCAGGAGTCCTCCAGCTAAGTCTTCTTATGTTTGTTTTTCCTCATGTAAATGATGTTACTTGTGGCTGTTTTCATTGAAACATGTCTCCGCAGCTCATAGGAGTTCCCTGGCCTGCATCCAATCTGATGCATGGGGGGCGGGGCTTCAGCAGTCAGGTTAGTGGAGCATGACATGTGATTCCACAAGAGGAGGGGTTTCCACAGGTCACACCCTTTTAGAGAATTCTCACAGGTAAACACTCCGAGCAGATGAGTCAAGGCTTGCCGGGACTTTGACGTAGGCTGTGGAGTGTTTATGCCCTCAAAAGCTAGATATTACGTACTTCGGAGTGCCTTGGAATTATGGGTACCGTGGTGTGAGATTACACATAAATGTCTTTCTGTCTAGAGGGAAGGAAAGTGTTTGTCACAAGAGCCGAGAGAAGCCTACGCCAAGCTTATGAATGAAATCTCAGAGCAGGTACAGAGTTTATTTTTACTTTCTCACAGGCACATTTATATGTCAGATGGATATTAAGTGTGATGTGCGTCAGGAAATAGAGGTCTTGTGGGATGGATGGCAGTTGTTTTGACGTAAAGCTGAAGTATCCTTAAATCTGATTACTTACAGTGTAGTCTTTTTCTTTTCTTTATACAGTACTTTTACCCTCCAGCAACAAAACAAACTCTTCTAGGAAACTCCACTTGTTTAAACCCCACTGACAGCTAGTTCATCACTAGGTTTGCATGAAGGGAAATAAAGATTGGCTTTTGACTTGGTCCAGTACGCAATCACCTAGCAACTGCATAGCAACATCCTAGCTACCACCCAAGCATAATGATAGTTTTGCACATTTACATTTCCTTCTGATCTTATAAAAACCTAGTTTAGTCTAATTTGAATCATTTGTTGAGAATGTGATGTGTCAGAAGTCAAGTTTTACATAAAGTTTACTTTTTTCTTGTTTTTGTGGCTGAGTGACTCACTGAGCGATTTATTACCAGCATGAATAGACTCATTACTTGTTCTTCACCCACTTTAAATGAGTTTTGTGCTTGTTTTAACGCAGCTCTCCCAATCAAGCGAGCAAAACAATGACAGTTTGGCAGTCGCTCGGCTTGTAACATCAGGACAGTCCGTGTCTGCATGTTGAATAGAGGATCTCTCTTGGCACTTGTGCATGCGGTTAATAGTCAGATGTTAGGATGGGTGATGAGGGAACAAAGTCCTGTTCTTTGTCATTGTGTTGTCTTTGTTATGTCAGTCATACTGGCATGCAAATGAACATAGCCGTTCATAGGATAACGTTATGCATTTTAACACATGGCAGACACAAGCGGACATTAATTTATTCAAGCTCCAACGGCCGGTTGCTTGCATATGCAGATGTACAGTATATGACTATATTAAACACAAATTCCATGTATGCATGCATTTAATCACTGATTTATGATGAGGCTGCCAAACAAATGTTGATTTAGACAGGCAGATGGTATTTGGGCTCTGATCAGAGCATCATGCCTAATTATCTGTAGCTTTAACCCACCCTCTGTGATCTGGTTTTCTGTCATCTGGACGCACGACTGGAGCACATTTATAAGTATTTGCCAGAGAAACACAATCCTGGAGAAACAAACATGAGCCTGGACATCAGATATAATGTGTCATTCAGAACAATCCTCCATGTTGGAAACAGTATACATGCTTTTCCTTTAGTTTTGGGCCAATTATTGTTCCATTTTGGTTTAGATAGCCTTAGGGTGTGTTCACACTTAACAGGTTTGGTTCAATTAAAATGAACTCTGGTGCGATTGGTCTGTGTGTGCGGTTCATTTGATTAAGTGTGAACGCTGCCATCCGAACTCTGGTGTGCACCAAACAAGCGGACTGAGACCCCTGAAAAAATGGGTCTCGGTCCACTTCCAAGTGAACTCTGGTGCGGTTTGACTGAAACATGAACGCAACATGGACCAAAGACATCTAAGCGAACCAAAAACAGCAAGATGTGACCCTAAAAATGCTGAAGCATAGCTGTTTTTTTTCGTCATAGTTGTGATGTTGCCCATGACATTTCAGTACAGGCATCAGAACTGCGTCTCCTTGCAGCAGATCTTCGTTTGTGTGTGTGACGGAGGGATTCCCGTCGGTGTTTTGACTCCTTCACACATTTTATAAGCTCTTCACAAGTTGTCAGCTCCATCATATGTATGCACATAAAGCACATTTAGCCCAGAACACAGCATTGTTTTGGAAGTTTCGTCGCAAAATATACGTCATAAAAGCCATATATATATTTTTTTAATCTTTAGGTTCGGTGTTAAACATGACAGTGTAAATGCTAAGCAAACCAGAATTAAATGTATCAATTTCTTTTTTGGTCCAGCCCAAAAGAACCAAGAGAACCGAATTACAAGTGTGAACACATCCTTAAAGCCCTGTGTTAAAGTTCGCTTTTTGAGGCTAATGTCAAAATCATTGTTTGTATTCTAGAGTTTGAGAGCAAAGTGTTATAAATGTTTCAATTCATGTTCAAATGTCAGGTGGCTGGTGCAAGAGCTTCAAAGTCACCCTTAAAGATAATCTCTCACATTGCTTGTCTCTTTTTGAGCTAAAAGCCATTTGTGTCTTTGAAAATGTTTAAAAGACAGCAAATGTGATGAAAATTTGTTCTACAATAAATCAGGATGGAAGTGAAAAGAGAAATCATGTCGTTGCACTTCTTTATTGTATGATACTTTAAGGTATTTTGCAAAAACTTTCTTTGAAGTCAGAAATAATGGTCAAGAATGATGTTTTGGGTCTCTTGGGACACTATTGGCAGTTGCCAGCAAATTAGGCCTAAACAGAGCCCTGCGTTGTCATGGCAACAGTGCAATTAAATTACTTTACTGTCAGCTATAATATAATTTTCCTGTGCAGCGGCTCACGGGACCGGAGCACCCCATCGGAGGGTGAGTGAAATGAGCGCTCCTCATTGGAAAGATGCAGTACATTGATTTTTCATGAATGATTTTAGTGTCCGTGTTGCATTTCAATGTGCGGATGGCTAGTTTGAACAAGAGGTGATTTCGTTTCACTTCAAAATGCTGCTTTTCTCTGCAGAACTTAAGTATAATATTTAAGTATTTCTCTATTCTGAAAGACAAGCAGTTTAAAGCTGAGGTCACATTGTTTTAGAAAAAAACATCTGCTCTTTGAAGAGGAAAAGCAGAGTTTGATTTTTTTTTTTTTTTTTTTTTTTACATTTTCATAGAATTATTTTTGGCAGTATCATGTTTAAATGTTTGATGGTGGCTTTCTAGTAATTGCTTTTGCAAATGGACTGGGCGCGTTGAGCGAGAGAGTGAGACTGGAGAGACAGCGCCACATAAATTGATCTGTGTGACAGATCATGGGGAAGGTCGCAGTCTGTTTTTCTGGTGTCATGTTCTGAGTATTTGATTCAGTGATTGACATGCCCCTATAATATCTTTCCCCTCTGTTGCACCCAGTTCTTTATGGGATAGTGTATTGAAATAGATCAGGGGTGCCCAATTCTGTTCCTGGAGATCTACCTCCCTGCAAAGATCAGCTCCAACCTTGATCAAACACAACTGAAGCAGCTAATTAAGATCTTCAGGAGCACTTGATAATCACAGACAGGTGTGTTTGATCAGGGTTGAAACTGAACTCTGCTGATCTCCAGGAACAGGATTGGACACCCCTGAAATAGTGAGTAATTTTTAGGTTAGCAATACTATGGTTGTCATTTTGTTTTAAAATGTGGGAAAGTCACAAACAAGCTGGTTGTGGTGATCTAAAATGGCAAGACTTAGCTCATGAATATTAATTAAGTTATACATAAGTATTTAATCTTGTTTTGAAATTATTATCATTCATTTTCAGCAAGTTCTCTTAACACAAATGCACTTTTGGCATTTAATTTGTTTCCTTCATTCCTACATTGCCTCTGTCAATCCTGGGATTTTGTAGGTCAGTGGATAAAGGCATGGATCAGCAATTTAATATAAAGTATGATTTAAAGTGTGGTCCAGTGGTGATGTTTATGGGTTCTAATCCACACTAATATAACCTTTATATTAATACATTAAAATGATTGTTTTCTATTGTATATTCTATTGTAATATATTTTAAAATGTCATTTATTCCTGTGATGGCAAAGCTGAATTTCCTTAATTTTCTAGCATCAAAGCTGAATTTCCAGCATCAATACTCCAGTCTTCAGTGTCACAGGATCCTTCAGAAATCATTCTAATATGCAGATTTTCTGCTTAAGAAACATTTCTTATTATCATCTTTAAGTTTAAAAAAGGTTGTGCTGCTTATTTTTGTAGAAACCATGATGCATTCTTTGATATAAAGGTCAAAATTTCTGCATTTACTTGAAATCAAAATCTTTTGTAACATTATATGTTTTACTGTCACATTTGATCATTATATTCTTCTGCTCTGGAAGTCTATGGCAGTCCATAGAACCACTTGCGGGAAAGTTATGAAATTTGGCACACCGATAGAGGCCAGTAAAACTGTGACCATAGCCAATTTGGAGTCTCTAACTCAATCCCTCTGGCGCCACCAACTGTACAAAGTTGCACTTATGTTTATAATAACTTTTGAATCGTAAGGACTAGAAACAAAGTTCTTTTTTTTTTTTCCCCCTCTGATTCCTTGGCTCATCGTCTTGACTCAAGACGATTCGACCCTATGACGTCATTTTCCATCATGAAAATATTTCCGTCATAATTTTTTTGAAAAACCTACTTTTTCGAACTCCTCCTAGGCTGTTGCTCCGATTTTCACAAAAATTTAACCAGATCATCTTCAGACTATGCCGACCAAAAGTTCTCAATTCAAGTCGATACGTCAAATCGTCTCAAATAAAGTGCGAATGAATTTTACATAGCCTTTGCGAAAAAAGATGTAAGACTGTATCCCCTCAACGCTTTATTGTATTCAGACCAAACTTAGAACATGTCAACACAAGCATGACCTGAGGCTACATGCAGTGTTTTGGCGCAGCGCGACCTACTGGTCTGGAGATAAGAAAAATTGCTATTTTTGCTTATAACTTCTTATAACTTCTAAATCATAAAATTGGTCTCGGGACGGCATGCCGAGTTGAATGATATCCAGTTTTCCCATATCGGCCATTTTGTGCGTCTGCCATTTTGAGTTTTGTAGTAAAATGCTGTATTTTATGAATGCATTAGCGTATCTTTATGAAACTTGGTATGGATCATCGGCACAATGCCCTGAAGGAGCCTGAGAAGTTTCGAGCCAGCAACACCTAGTGGTAAAATCAAATATTCACATGCTTATAACTTTGGATTTGGTTGACTTATTTTCACGGGAGTCGTCTCCGTAGATTCCTGACTCCTTGCCGAGTCCAACGATACCATATATGCTAGGTTTCATCTTATGGTTTGTGCAATGTTGTGATTTAGCATTTAAACATCTTTCACTAATATCTTCGCAATGGTAGGAAAATTGGAAACATAGGTTGTTAATTATATGCTCACAACCGCATTCTCGGAATATTCGCGCTGTGTGAACGGAACCGGACTGGACAACTAGTCTGTCACGTCATACAGTGCGAGAGAGCCGCTCTGCTAAGGTGTTTTGTGTGTGGTTTCGCTTTTGTTAACTTATTGCGACAGAGATATGAGCTGTGTGTCATCTGAAGGTGTTAGATCCAGTCACTGTTCTCCACCGGAGCGGCTCCCATCAGTTTTGTGTTTCTTTTCCAAATTCAAATGCCGTGTCACGCGCGAGACGTTGCAAAGGACGTGATGCGAGTGCAACGGTTAAAGACTCCGGCTAGAGCGTGCTTACATGCTGCTGTTGGTTAATGAAGTTTTGATGGATGAACTCGTGGTTCAATTAATCCCTTGTCATGTCAAAAGTGATAATACTTTTCAGTTTTATGGACGTCGCCATCTTTAATATTACATTGGTCACTGTTGTTATGGTTACTAGTATAAGAATACGGGCTTGACACTCGCTGCACGTTCATACAGGCAGTGTTCCAGACGCTACTGTAAGTTGCTGTGTGAACGAGACATTTCAAGACTCACACCTGTAAATAAATGCGGTTGTTAAATTCCAAAAACTGACAGTGTGAACGTGCCTAAGGTTGGTCTGCTGCTAGCTTCCTTATTTGCTTTTGTTGTGCTTGGCCCCTTAATTGCTGCTTGCAGCTATATTTATTTTTATCTTTGTATGACAACTATAAAAAGAGCAACTGAGAGAACATAAAACAGACAGAGCAGATCAGTTGTAGATGACCTTGAGTATTATATTCCATTTACTTGAAGTATTTCACACTATAGCAAGGCTTCTTCAGTTGCTCAGTAGCTGTTCCATCATCTCTTAGAGCAGGCTGGCGTGCCGTGCATTCTTGCTGTTGACAGAGTAGGATGGTTCTCATTGTCTCGTTCTTTTTGTGCTCTCAGAGAATGTTTTGTTCCTTGGATGGAAGTAAGGGCTTCCTGCAGTGATCTGAACATCAAGTGTTCTTACTCAACCTCCAAGACAATCAGTCTGTAAACTTCTACAATCATTTTGTAGTGGATTTGGATTGTGCATTTGGGAAGTATGTGTCAAGCCTGCTTTGTTTTCACTGACTCTGTTCCAAATGGTCCTCTTAATGTGTTTTATTTTCACTTTTGATGTTCTGTGATTGTGATCATGTTCTCTTTGGTGTATTCCGTAGGAGCCTTGGTCTAAATGGGTCCGGTTATGCCTCCCAGTAAGAAGCCGGAAAATTCCGGGGTCAGCGTCGCGAGCGGCCTGAGCCAGTTCTATCAGGCGAGCTCCATCACGCGAGCCCTACAGGAGGCCGAGGAAATGGACCTGGCTCTTCCGATCATCAAACTGGAGAAGGGCAGCGTGGAGGACGAGGAACTCACCAACCTCAACTGGCTCCACGAGAGCAAGAACCTGCTCAACAGCTTCGGTGACCCCGTGCTGAGAAGCGTCAGTCCTGTCCAGGACCTGGACGATGACACCCCGCCCTCCCCGGCCCACTCGGATCTCCCTTACGACGCCAAGCAGAACCCGAACTGCAAACCCCCTTATTCGTTCAGCTGCCTCATTTTCATGGCCATAGAAGATGCCCCTTCCAAGAGACTGCCAGTTAAAGACATATACAACTGGATCCTGGAACACTTCCCTTACTTTGCCAACGCCCCGACGGGGTGGAAGAACTCAGTCAGGCACAATCTGTCCCTCAATAAGTGCTTTAAGAAGGTGGACAAGGACAGGAGTCAGGTAAGGATGCCAAGATCGTTCTGCTTCAATCTTTAATTGCACAGTGGGAAGTGCTGGCCTTAATTTACTCTAGTTTTCATTTAATTTTTCCACTTTTTTATTTTTCTTTACTCTTTTTTTTTTTTAGTAGTCGAGACTCTACAAATATTTGCTTAAACATTTTCAGTAACCTAAAGGCAGCTCCGCCGTTTTCAGAAAGGATTGTTGTTAGAAACAGGTTAATAACAAAATGTTATACTGCTGTTTGTAGTCAAATTGTATTGCATATAGCGTTTAGAAGCAAAGATGTGGCAAAGCAAAGTAAATGCACCTACCTAAAGTTTTTTTCAAGTGCCGCTGGGAATTCCAGTTAATTTGCACTGAACTAGTTTGTGCGGTTCATCAGTGAACCATTTAATAAGATGATTTACCAATCAATTTGATTCTTTCCCCCTTTTTTGCCATTTTTAAACATTTATTGTTTTATTTTTAACTTTTAACTGTTTTTATTACTAACTAGCTATTATTTTTTATGAATATTAATAATTATCTTTATTTTATATATATATATATATATATATAGTAATAAAATATAGCTAGTTAGTAATACAAATGTTTACACACACATTGCCCTTTTGAATTTGTCATTTTTAAACCTTTATTGTTTTATTTTATTTTTGCATTTTTTAAAAAAATTTTATTACTAACTAGCTATTATTTGTTTTATTAATAATTATTTATATATATATATATATATATATATATACACATACATATTATTCATATTTAGTGTAAAGTCATATGTTATACGTTAAGTTTGATGTTGTCGCCTTACTTTAAATCCTTGATAAAATTATTTGATTTTAAAATACATTTTTGGTGACACAGTAAGCTTTCATGTAATTTTATTTTTATGCAAGTTATTTTTCAGTGTTAATTTTTCATGATATCTAAAGCATTTGCTAATGTTAATGAATCAAACCTTTTCGTTCAAATTTTTTTTTTTAACAAATTTTATAATTTGATATTTATATAATTAGAAAGATTTTGCCTGCTTAAAAAGCTTCAATGCAATTTTTTTTTTTCTTTTAGCTTGTATTGTAGCTAACTACTCAAATGAGTTGCTTTGGAAATCTACGCTGCAGGAGTGTGCTGAACATGTCAATATTTAGGGATGAGACTTATCTCGGTTTTAATATGGGTAAATGTTGATTGAATTGATTCCTGTAAGAGAACATTTTATAATTGTTTGATAAAAGGATGAAGCTTATGAATTGGGACTCATTAGATGCTTATTGAGCATTGATTGATTCTTGTCAAAGGCTGATAAATGCAATCCTGTGCGTGTATTTTGTTGAGAGTGTGCTGTGTGTGTGTTTATGGCGTGCATGTGTCTGCAAGTTAGTCAGAACAGTAAAGCCATTCCATGTGACTCTTACAGTTCATTGCCATCTGGTCCCTGGCTGCGGAGCAAAGAATTTTTTCTGTATATGTGTCTCCATAGAAACAGCTTTGCAGTTGACATGGAAAGTAAGCTGTTGCTGTAGCAACAGAGAAACTGATGTGTTTGTGTGTGTATGTGTGTGAGAAAGTGTTCTGGCTGGGAATGGCTAATCCAGCAATGGCAGTATAGTGGGCTGCCGCTGCCCCTCCATGTCGCTAAATTAACCCCTTCACTCCTGCCACAACAATAAGAACACTTCCATGACTTTTGTTGCAGGGCGTCCATGAATGAGTTTTGAGGGACTCGATCCACATGTTCTTTGTTTATTATTATGGTGACTTAATATTGAATTTAAATTAAATTTTAAATCTTGGATTGGGGGTGTTTTTCATCTGCTGTGATGACAATATCCATGCTCTGCACCCAACTCAAGATATCATTTTAATGCTTGTTTTTAATGTGCTCATCTAATTTTATTTAAATCCAGAATTTAATTTCCTTGCTGAGATTCACAAAGTTGAGTTGTTTTTTCTTTATTCAGCTGAACTGTGTAAGTTTGAGCTCTGGGCTTTTTGGAATTAAATGTTTCTTGTCTTTTTTCTTTATTGCTCAAAGAATATTTCATGGAACTTGAAACTTCTTTATTATATACTTAGGAAATGCATGCAAACAAAAACAATATATTTTTTACATTTTCTGAACAAAATGTGAAGAAGTGGTTTTTGCCTGTTGTGGGTGGCTGCTTGGGCATTGCTAGGGTGACCTTGGTTGTTGTTCATAGTTACTAGGATGTTGCTAGATGGTTAATAAGGTGATCTAGTTGGTTGCTGGATGGTGTTTTTATGTACAAAACTTGCAACTATGATACTTGGGTGTTGTTCATAGTTACAAGGGTGTTGCTAGGCGTTTCTAGGGTGATCTAGGTGGTTGCTGGATGGTGTTGCATGTGCAAAACTTGCAACCATGATGACAGGGTGTTGTGCATGGTTACTAGGGTGTTGTTAGGCAATTTCTGTTGTGATCTAGGTGGTTGCTGGATGGTGATTGCATGTGAAAAAGTTGCTGCCATGATGCTAGGTGTTGTTTATAGTTACTAGGGTGTTGCTAGGTGTTGCTAGGGTGATGTAGGTGGTTGCTGGATGGTGTTGAATGTGCAAAACTTGCAACCATGATGACAGGGTGTTGTGCATGGTTAATAGGGTGTTGTTAGGCAATTTCTATTGTGATCTAGGCGATTGCTGGATGGTGATTGCATGTGAAAAAATTGCTGCCATGATGCTAGGGTGTTGTTTATAGTTACTAGGGTGTTGCTTCTGGTTGTGCAAATCATTTTGCCATCATTCTAAGGTGTTGTGCATTGTTACTAGGGTGTTGCTAGATGGTTGGTAAAGTGATCTGGGTGGTTGCTGGATGGTGTTTTTATGTGCAAAACTTGCAACCATGATGTTAGGGTGTTGTTCATAGTTACTAGGGTGTTGCTAGGTGTTTCTGGGGTGATCTAGGTGGTTGTTGGATGGTACTTGCATGTGCAAAACTTGCTGCCATGATGTTAGGGTGTTGTGCATTGTTACTAGGGAGTTGCAAGGTGGTTTCTAAGGAGATCTAGGTTGCTGCTGGATGGTACTTGGATGTGCAAAACTTGCAACCATGATGACAGGGTGTTGTTCATAGTTACTAGGGTGTTGCTAGGTGCTTCTAGGGTTATCTAGGTGGTTGCTGGATGGTACTTGTATGCGCAAAACTTGCTGCCATGATGTTAGGGTGTGCATTGTTACTAGGGAGTTGCAAGGTGGTTTCTAAGGAGATCAATGTGGCTGCTGGATGGTGTTGCATGTGCAAAATTTGCAACCACGATGACAGGGTGTTGTGCATGGTTACTAGGGTGTTGTTAGGCAATTTCTAGTGTGATCTAAGTGGTTGCTGGTTGGTAATTGCATATGAAAAGTTGCTGCCATGATGGTAGGGGTGTGGTGAATTGTTACTAGGGGGTTGCTAGGTGAACTTGGTGGTTGCTAGGGAGTTGCTTTCTGTGCCAGCAGGTGAAAAGCCCCAAGACTCTATGATACTCTAGTCCTTAATTATGGTCTCTCATTCGATGTGAACATATATGTTTTTTTTTATTATTATTATTGTCTGCCAATACTATTACTCAGATCGCTTAGAAAATGCTGAAGTTTAATTCTTAGGCTTAGAGGTTTGTTCAATTCCTCTAGTCTTGGTATGATAAATAGTAACAGTGATGACTGCATGAGCAAACACAACTAATTTTTCATGAAACGGCTGTTTTGCTCAAGATGCTTTCTATACATCAAGGTTCAGATGGCAGAGTTCACACTTGATCAAATGATCCGCATTAACAGAGCAATCGCACCATTTTGTTTTAATCGAACCAAACCTGCCAAGTGTGAACACGCCCTAAAAGTCCATAGATATCGCCGGTAGTTTATACTGCTGTAACACTTTCTCTGACAAGCAGATGTGGGCCTGTTTTCCTGTTTGTTCATGTGACATTCAACATAGAGCCAAAAGAACATCAGAGTTTCTACCACCTAGTGTTTGCTTAAGTTTTCCAGAGTTGTTTGTTTCATACTAAAAAGTTTCTGTTAGGTCAGAAAGTCATGATTAGCCGTATGCCTGTTCATTTGGTATTTGATTTAATTTCTCTAGCCTCATTGGCCTACTTAATGAATGAGATGACTATTTTAAGTCTGTTTTAATTTCAGATTCATTGTGGATTTGCTATGCAATCATGCATCACTCTACATAATGAGACAGTAAGGGGCAAATTAAACCAGCAAAATAAGAGTCTGAATAAACAAACATTTGATAGATGCACAATCCCCAGGGGTTTACAGAGGAATAATTAATTTCGGCCAAGAGGAGAATCAAATTAAGAGATCCAGACCTCAAGAAAATGTTGTTTTTGCTTTTTACGGATTGAGAATGAGCTGCACCCGCTGCTAGCATCATTTGCACATGCTGTCTGCACTGTGTTAGCACCAGATTCACAAAGGAATTATGCAAATAGGGTAACTGTGCAAATGTGGCAACAAAATTAGTGTTGTATGGGGCAGTTGCGCCTTATTCACGTAAATGTGCCTAGACAATTGCTAAAGACAACGAAAGGTACAATTTTCACACTAAGGGTCTTAAAATTACTGCTTCAGTAATCTCTAAAAATGTGTACAAACAACACCTTTTTAAATATATCTCTTTACTGCCAACATTCTGGCCGGTAGTAGTGCATCTTAAATTGTGTCAAGCAAGTAGTGTTAACATTTATGAATCCAGCACATCCAGTAATAACCCTCATTTGCATTAAATCAAGCTGTGTTTGATCAGTAAAAAATTATGTTAGTAGTGTAATTAATTTAGATAATATAGGTAAATCATATATTTTAATAAATATAATAAAACGGTTAGTTCCTGTCCTTGATTGGTCAATAGCTGTGTTTTATTCACCATAAAACACGGCTATGACCGCTTCACAACACCCTTAGCAACCACTCTTAGCAACGTAAACTGATATTGTTCATTGAAGCTTACTGTATTATGTAGAAGAGTATTGTGAGAAAAATATTGAGTGAGCGAGTTTATTACCTGCATTCAGATTTAGCATTTTCCTTCAGGTCAGTCCTATGTTCATAATAAAAAATCTGTTTAAATGTCTGATGTATTATCCTGTCCTTTTAATAGTTAAGGGGTTTTGCCGTGACTGACAGAGCTAATCAAAGCATTTGTCAGTTGCGTCTTGTTCCGTGTTCACAACAGTTCAGTCTTTTCAATGTAAAAGCCTTCGCTACTGACTGACTCATTCATAAAGACAATCTTTGCTGCCATCTAATGGCGTAATAATGTAACTTCTGTTGCTGTTCATGGTCAGGGACTATTTTTGTCTGGCGGAAGGAATGCTTTAGTGATTTTACTTCATGAAAGTTGCATTGATACATATTTTTGGCTTTAATTTTTGTATTGTGTGGTAACTGTTTTATAAAAGCAATAACTTACACAAGGCTAGTGCTGTATCGTGAATAAGTCATGGCTGAAGGGGTTGCAGGCACTCCTCTTCGCGTCATGCATATATTACATATATTTTTAATATTTTACTTTTGATATCAGAAAAATTGTCATTCCAAAAATTATTTAATTTTAAAAAATATTTAATTTTTTGTTTAATTATTTTCCTGTACCTCAACTGGTAGAGCATGGCACTAGCAACACAAAGGTCATGGGTTCGATTCCTAGGCAATACACATACTAATAAACTTTAGATAAATCTTCTTTTGGATAAATATTTATATTCATATTTAATGCGTTTGGCAGATGCTTTTATCCAAAGCAACTTGCTTTGCATTCAAGGTACATTTTATCAGTTTATACATTCTCTGGGAATCAAACTCATGATCTTGTTATAACTGGGTATGTTAAATAAACCATGGTTTTGCACTGAAATTCTGTGCGCTAGAGTGGTGCAAACTCTTTAGGGGTTTCATGCATGCATGTTCTTATAATGCACAGTGACTGGTGAAGAGTGAGTGCTCTAGAAATGACACCCTGTCATTTGTTTCCATGGCACTGTTATGAACACAGGATCTGAACTTGGCACCTGAGCGGTGGTTATATGGGTGGATCTCCAAAGCTCTTGTGTCCCTTACAAAGACTTTCACATACAGGCACATGCATCGGTGTTTATACTTAGAGAGAGCTTTGATGATTAATGTGTCTTTACAATTGTTGATGTCATCTCCATAGCAACAGGACGAGGTTACACAAGATTTGCAGTTGAACAGGTAACAGTGGAGTCGTTTATGAAGAAACACAGGATGGAAGAGCACGCTATTGGCATTTCCAGTTGCGGGTAACATTTTCTGTACTGTCAGCACTGTACTGCTGATGTTCTCGATGTTTGATTGAGTTTAGAAGTTTAATTATTTAGAGATCAGTGTGTCAGAAATATATATATATCTCACTCTCTGTTTCTCTTTCTCTTGCTCTTAAATCCCCATCTATATGGATCCATGAAGGGTTACGGCAATAACGCTGATCCGTGTGACACGATTTATCCCTCGCTCTGAAAACCAGGTTGATGTAAGATAAAGCCGGCCTGCTCACTGACGTGTTCCCTGGCCAGCTGTTATGTTCCCTGTGGACAGATGTTGGTTGCAAGGGAAGCTGTGGGAGATTTGCACGCAAACCTCCCTTTGACGTCACCAGCCCGCCCAACTTTTGCAGGCTGCGCCGTGTTACCAAGGGTTATGCGACCGCTCCCCAGGGGTCCTAATGCTGACACCACAGTATCTGCCGATCAATAGCAGACGCGGAGCTGAGCGCTGACTCTCAGGGTGTCAGCACCTTCCGGAATCTGAATCTTTTACTTTCTCTTAATGAGAGCAAGATGAAGATTTAACTGTAAAACTTAATTTGTTGCTTGGTGAGGTCCAAGCATGGGTTTATCCAATGTTTTGGCAGCACAGATAAGACTAATCTTGATGATAAGAAGGGAAACTTTGGGGAACTTTATGGATCTGTGAACGTTTTTTATGATTAATGTAGGTTGTGATGATAGAGAAAATGAAAGAGCATTCTGTGCTCTGTCTTTTGACTAATGACTCACTGACCACTTATTTAAATTTACAATAAAACATTCACTGGGTGATTTTTTTTATTTTTTATAGTGTTCTATATTTGCTCTAATGAACCATTATTAGCACCTTGCATCCTGCAAAAGGAAAGCATGATAAAAAGATTAGTTCACCCAAAACATGAAAAATCCCTCATTGTTTACTCACCCTTATGTTGTTCCATGCCATATGACTGATAAAAAATGACATTTTGGCTACATTCACACTGCGAGCCTAAATGCTTACAGTAATTCTGATTTATTGCTCAGATCCAATTTTTTTTTTTTTTTTTTTTTTTTTGTATAGCCAATACCTATGGAAGCTTGTTTCCGCCATGAAATAAAAAATAAAAAAAGCAATTGGGACTTGTCATCTCACAATTCTGACTTTTTTCTCGCAATTGCGAGTTTATATCTCACAATTCTGACTTTTTTTCTCAGAATTGCAAGGTATAAAGTCAGAATTGTGTGACAAAGTCAGAATTGCATGATATAATGTCAGAATTGCAAGTTATGAAGTCAGAATTGCATGATATAATGTCAGAATTGCAAGTTATGAAGTCAGAATTGCGTGATATAAAGTCAGAATTGTGAGTTATAAAGTCAGAATTGCGAGTTATAAAGTCAGAATTGCAAGTTATGAAGTCAGAATTGCGAGTTATAAAGTCAGAATTGCGAGTTATAAAGTCAGAATTGCGAGATATAAAGTCAGAATTGCGAGATATAAAGTCAGAATTGCGAGTTATAAAGTCAGAATTGTAAGACAAATTCGCAATTGCGAGTTATAATGTGCAATTGTGAGGGAATTTTCTCAGTATTGCGAGTTTATATCTCACAATTCTGACTTTATAATTTGCAATTGCATGTTATAAAATCAGAATTGCATATAAACTTGCAATTCTGAGAAAAAAGTCAGAATTGAGACTATATTGTAATTCTGACTTTATATCACACAATTCTGACTTTATAACTTGCAATTGTGAGTTTAAATTGCGCAATTCTGAGAAAAAAAGTCAGAATTGTGAGATATAAACTCGCAATTACCTTTTTATTTTTTTTATTTAGTGGCAGAAACAAGCTTCCATAAATATCAGATTCCAGTGTGAACAGATCATGGTCCTGAACTGACCCACATGCACAAAAGAACGATAAAAAGACATCACGCAGCATGCTGTCATACGGAAGTAAACACAGAGGATATTAAAGTAAGCGATTTATGCACAGGCAATATTAAAAACAAAGATGCGAAAAAAAGAGAGCAGAGTTTTTAAACATTTATGACATTTTGCTTGTATATAGAGCTGTCACTGTAATACTTATGAGCTCTGACACATCACTGTCCTTCACTGACTACCTTTCACAACTGTCTTGATAACTTTGAAGTGACTCCTATGAACACAGAATTGTGACTGTCAATCTAGAGTGACATAAAAGTCCCATCAATTCCGATATAACTGTTTACTGAGGTCACATTGCAAAACATCAGACCTGTATCAGATTTAGGACCACATATGGAAGTGGCCCAAATCAGAATCGAACAGATCAGATTCCATGTGGTTTGTGCTGTTCACACTGTCATAACAAAAACATATCTAAGTCACATATGAGCAAAATCGGATTTGGGCCACATTTACCTGCAGTCTGAACATAGCCTTTGAAGAATTGTACAAAAAAGCATGCAAAATTTCATAAGGCAGCAAAAGTATCATAAAGTATTGTGAGCTATATTTTAAGACCTCAGAAGTGATATAATAACTTGTGTGCATGAGAACCAGATCAGTCAGATTCATGAACAAATAATTTAGAGTGATTTTATTAACTAGCCTAAATAAAAAAAAACTATTAAAATGATTTGTTAATGAATCGGACATTGCTACTGGAATATGAACATTTTCAGTGAATGATGATCAGTAAGGATGCATTAAATTGATCAAAAGTGACAGTGAACGCATTCATAATGTGACAAAAGATTTTTATTTCAAATAAATGCTGATCTTTTGTACTTTCTATTCAGAATCCTGAAGGGAATAAAAAAGTCATGGTTTCTACAAAAATATTAAGCAACTGTTTTCAACATTGATAATAAGAATTGTTTTTTGAGCACCAAATCACCATATTAGAATGATTTCTGAAGGATCATGTGACACTGAAGACTGGACTAATGATGCTGAAATGATTCAGCTTTGTCATCCCACAAATTAATTACATTCAAAATATGTGTCTCACGACAGAATGAAGGGCAAATAGAACAACATGAGGGTAAATAATTACAGAAATTTAATTTGCTGGACAACTATTCCTTAAAAGCACAACCTAGCAGGCTACTGCACGGATCGTGTTGGGACTACCGCTTTTAACAAGACTAACGTGGAACAGATGAAAGGATAATTGCAGCTAATGCTGTCATTTCAGCTGTACAATTGAGCAATTTTAGAGATTGCTTGACTTGTCTGTTAGTCTGTTACCGATATAGCCCCATGAGTGCTTCATCATTAGGTCGTTTCACCGACAGAGCAGTGTCTGAATTCGTGTGTTGAATACAAGTCTGTCAGGTTGAGAAGTGTTGTTAAATGAGATAATCTGTGTGTTAGAAATCTTTACCATCTGATTATGGAAATCAACGTCTTTTGTCAATTGTCTGTGCCTTTTGGCGGAGCTTCAGGTGCCTGATATGCAAGTGAACCTCAGCAGTCCTCGTGATATCAGTGTCTGTTTGTCTCCCTCCACAGCTTTTTTCAATTGAACAATATATGCACAGCAGGGGTGCACTGCTTTTTTTTCTCCATGTCTGTTGCTCATACTTAAAGTCTTGGGTATTTGATCAAACTTATACAGCTCTTTGATGCATAGCTCATCTTGAAGCTTAATCCTTCATGGCTCCACCCACACTGATATAGATGTACATTATGCAGTTTCTGTAATTGGAACCTTTCGATGTAGTTAGCAGGCAAAAGCCCGAGTCGCATAAAAGGTCACTTTGTTTAAAATGTGATGGCATGTGTGAGTCTGTTCACTTCCTGCACAAGGTTGAGTCACTGATTTGATTCCAAAGCTTGGCCTCCTCATGCCTCGTGGCCGTATGCTGCACCCGTGGGGGACACCATATTGCTTGCGTATGATCTCGGCGTGCGGTGACTGTATCAGAATAAACATGGTGCGTGCTCGCCAAGAGGCACGGTTTGCTCGAGAGTGGGTGATTTTAGTGGGGCTACATCTCAGCGGGACTTGATCTGGCCACCCTTCGTCACTGGTGATCATGCGCGGCATACACACTCTTTCATACACGCACGCTTTCATACACACTCCTACACCCACATACACTCTGTCCTGGGTACTGTTCTGGCACAGACTGCGCTGTGGGAACAGAACTTGTCTCAGTTTATCATGTCATCAGCTTTTACTTTTATATCTGCTGTACTCTGGACGGCTTCAGGCTCTGCAAAGGAATCCTTTTTAATTAGGATTACACAGGTCATTAGCAAACCCAAGTTTTTTCTTTGCTCTTCTCTCCACTTCCTCGGTATTGGGACCAATTTTGGTGTTGGACTAAATTATTGATCGCCTCAGTGGGGTTGCTCAGTTTAGTGAGTCGCTTGTTTTGTTAGACCAGGGACCAGATTCATGAAAATCTTCTTAAGAAGTTAAGAAAATTCTTTTTAAGAGTGAAATTCTGTGCAATTCTTGAAAAAGTTCTTGAATCTTTTCTTAAGAACACCTAATTTTTTTTTTTTCTTAAGAAGAAAATGACAGGCTTTGGTGTTATTTGACTGAAAGGCTGGTATTGCTGAAGAATCGCTGAATGAAAAACACCTCAAAGCCTGTCTTTTTTGCACAGTTGCACTGCCTGCAGATTACTGTAGATATCATAATAACTGTGCAGACTTTCGTCGTGACTGGCTTGATGGGAGTTAATCACTCAGCACTGCGTTTGTAATTCGCCGTGTCAAGTTAAAATAGTTATTGCGGCTGTACAGCGGCCGACCTCTCCCGTTCATTTGTGCTCCATCTTT
Source organism: Mylopharyngodon piceus (assembly GCA_039654765.1). Classification (NCBI taxonomy): domain Eukaryota; kingdom Metazoa; phylum Chordata; class Actinopteri; order Cypriniformes; family Xenocyprididae; genus Mylopharyngodon; species Mylopharyngodon piceus. Next base: position 23,025,358 of record CM077449.1, read on the forward strand.
CTTGTGCTCTAGAGTGAATGCATCCTGTATCTGTATGCTGCCTCGCTGGTTCTAGTTAACCCTTAAATGCATGAATGTTATGCCAATCATTATTACATATTCGGGTCTTTAGCGACCCAGATCTATATCTAACACGGATGGATCTCTACCTGTCGCGATGATATAAAACTCTCCTGATATTAGAGTAACAATTACAGAAGAATAAAATAAAGCATATTTTGTTACCTTTTGGAGCTTGGAAGGGTTCAGTTTGAGCCAATGTTTTATACCACCATCACTGTTCTCATCAAAGCTCATTTATATTCAGCATCTGGCTCATATTCGCGATCTCAAACATATTCTCAGAACTATAAATTTCAACATCTTCAAAATCAATATTTTGATCGCTGACTGCTTCTTCACCAGATCCACCATCAAGTGACAGTGACACTAATGTTTGATTGCGTTCAGTACTTGCTCTGCTTAGCCATTTCAAGTTTTGCCGATGATTGTTGCTGATAACTTCATTTTCTTTTGTTTTCTGCCTGCAGTAACTATGAGTGAAATGTCACTTCATCATTATATATCAGACATAGCCCCTTTGTGGAATAAAGGTGAATTGCACTTATTCAGTCAGCAAAGATTCAATTATTGCTGTGCAGAAAAAAAATATACTTACACTGTTACACACCTTGGGTCGTTAGCGACCTTATACAATTTTTACAAAAAAATATATTTATTATTTTTTCTTGTATTGTTTATAATGAATTGATTGAGGAATACTAAGAAGGTTGATGAATGAGGAAGAGGGTAGTGGATGACATCCCAGGTCACCAAAGACCCGAGGTATGCGTTTAAGGGTTAAAATGAACACATCATGTATACACACATTCACTCTAGTGTTTTCATGATCGATCGGTGTCACTTCAGAGTACTCGTCCACGTTCCTGGTAGCCTACTAGTAATGTATATTATATGAACCTGGTGTTACTGTATGTTGTACTGCCTAATATTTAAAACAACCCAATAATTTCATTAAACATCTTACTTTTGGGAATTTAAGACAGGTTAGAGGTTATCTTACTTCTTAAATTTTGTCTTAGAACATTCTTAAGAAAAGTTTTTGGGAATACAAACTATTCTTATTTTTTTTTTTTATCGGCATGGTTCCTCAGTGCGGATGAATCTAATGTTTGCTGTCAGTCAACACATCGGTGTGGATACTGTACTTCAGAATCACAGACTGTAGTCTTGGAAGTATGACCAAAATAAGAATTTTCACTGGAGAATGTCATCTGAACAAGTAAGTAACATGTCTGCCACTTTTGTTCTGACTGAGGAAAAAAAGCATTATAATAAATCACACTGCCAATGGTGATTAAATCTAACGATCGCTTAGCTCATATCACATCAAACCGTGCAAATTATTATTATTGTTATACTTTGTTCTCAAATTGTTAATGTTAACAACATCAGCATTGCGTGACTATGTGTATTTAGTGTGTATTAGCGTTATCTGTAGATTTCAATTTCTGTCTAATCATCACTAACGTTAATTTGTCATACCATACAATCCACCATCAAAATGATAAGTTTAATTATTGCAGCTGCTGTGAGAAAAGGCTATAAATGATTTGCCTCACATGCGATATAGCCTACTAGCTGGGACTCCTTCTTTATGTATACAGACGTGACGCAATGACGCAAAGACAAACGGCGACATGCTCGAATTTCCCACGGAAACCCAACAGTACCACCCGAATTATAAAACATTATTACAAGTAGTGATCGACCGATATTGATTTTTTTTTTTAGAACCGATACCGATAATTTGTGTGTTTATGTGCCCAATAACCGATATGCAGAACTGATATTTATTTACTGTTATACTTCTGTTTTTGACACGATTACAACACCACTGAACTGAACAAACCATTTTATTTATAACAATCACTCCCTCCTCGCATAGAAAACAAAACAAATCTTATTTATACAGCAATAAATAGAGGGGTCTGAAAGTGTAAAAAATAAAAAACTACACTGTTACTAAACTGTTTTTGTTTAAAAAATAAAATCGATGAGGTAAAAAAAAAAGGTAAAATAAATAAAGCACAAGAGTAATAAAGCACATAAAAGTAATTCTAACAGTGTAATCTTTCAGTCATCTTAAAAAAAAGTGTTGAAAATTAGTAGTCTTTTATGTTAATTTTAATCTTCATATTACAAAAATAATTTTATTTATAAAAAGCATCAGCAGCAACACTAATGTTAAAAATAAGCAAAATAAATGTAGAATGTCTAATGTTTTCAAATGGAAAAAATAAAGACAGGAGTCATATCAACTTTGCAGAAATGTAATACTTCATTTTAAACTACAGTTTTAGTAGATTTATAAGCTGTTTAATAGGCTAAAGAGTGAAGAATAATTCGCTGGATAATGTTAAATAACTGAATAATATTCTCTGGAATATTGGAGTATAACAAACAAAACATCGTATTTTATTGCATTTCTCAACTGGTATGTTATATCAGAATTATTAATAATGTTTTTGTCATTCTAGATTATGAAATATCTGCTGACAAAGCGCTGTTTATCTATGCATTTACACAGAACTATACTCAAACTGCGATCGCTCGCGGAGATAATAAATAATTTCCATAGAGTTGTGTTTACTTGGATGTTTATTAGCAAATTAATGGTTATATAGTAAATGTTTATATAATTATGGTGTTTTAAACAAGTGAATCTTGTTAAAAGTTACATGCGGTGGCCATGCTGGAGCATTTCCTGAGCATCAACCCGCTGAGTGAACAGCAAAATGTAGACGACTTCACGAGACTAATGATAAGCATAGACAACAGAGAGAGAATTAAATTCAGCGCTTTTATTTCCAACATGTGCTCATTCATGGCTGTATTATTTAATTCATGCAAAGTTACATCTTGACGGATTATCTTACGTGACTCCGAGCTTGTCTCTATTTCTTAGAGACAAGCTGCATAAACTAGCTACATTTCAGGCATTTATGTAACACATCTAATTTGTGCATTAATGGCTGTTATGTTAAATAAATTTTACTAATTACAGCAAAGGGGGTAAGTATACTTTACATGTGCACGCCGTTGTCTGGTCTACCCTCAGATGCACTGTAATGGCGATCCTGCACGCAATTCTCTAAACACCCACAAGATGGCGGCGTTTATCGGTAAATCCGATATTACAAAACCGATATCCGATTATGGTAAAATGCTTAAATATCGGGGAAGATATCAGTAAATCGATATATCGGTCGATATCTAATTAAAAGCTTACTGTTGTGAATCGGGCTAAGGTAAGGAGATAGTTTTGAACACTGGCTGGTTATGTACATGCTCAAAAATTGATTTTGGATCATTTTTAACCAAAAAAAGTTACTGACAGCAGCTTTAAGTAGAAAATAGCAGTTAAGAAGAAATTTTTCACAGGTTTTTTTCAGGCACCTGATCTTTTTCATAGCATTGTTGTTTTTGATGGATGATGAAAGTAGGTTCATTGGAGCAGGCGTTAGTGTTGATTGTTGGAGGTGTGGTGTGTTGTTCTGAGACTCTGCCACTGTGCATCTTCATGCTCTACTCAGCCTTCAGAATGAGTTGCACATCCTTAAACAAAATTGAAAGGAGAGAGCAAGAGTTGGATGGGGGTGATGTGTTGGATTCATCTCAGTGAATAGATCCAACAACGGCCAAGCTTCCCCCTCCCCAAACACCCTCATTATGAATGACCTTTTATGCCCTTCCTAATGCACTGAGAGGCTCTGAAGGTGAGTAGAGTCATCGGCCCCTTAATGCTTCGCTGCAGAACTGCACAATATAGACCCGCTTTAAAAATGCCATTGTGTGCAGAATTCAACCAATATGAACGAGGTCATCGTGTCTCTACCAATCACAAAACGAGCTCACTGATACTCTGTTCCTTCATGTGATTTAAGCCGCAGAGCCTCGGAGGAGATGACGACTCTGGGGCCGCAGCCATTAGCAGCTGATGACTGCTGGGATTTGGAGACCAAAGCAATGATGTCCTTTTGGACACCTTGATTTATCCATGTTTCAGCACGGTCGATGTCTGCATTTATATAGATCACCTTACCAAGAGAGCATTAGCGCACTTAATTTAGGAAGTCAGCACACTGTGCTGTTCAAGTGATTTTTTTTTTTTTTTTCTGAAATAGAGGTGTTTTTGTCTAGTGCAATCCAGTTTCCTTCTCCTCCCTGTTATATCATTACTTTCACAGGAAAGAACTACTAAACTGGATTTTCTGAAGTAAATGTGAATGTTGTTGGCATATGTAAAAGTTGCCAGAATTCTAGCTAGGGTTGTTATAGGTGGTTGCCAAGGAGTTGCTATGCAGCACCTAAGGTGTTCAGAGTGGTAGTTAGCATGCTGCTATGTGGTTGCTAGGAAATTAATTAATGGTCCAATTTAAAAGAGCCTATGCTAAAACCCTCCCAAAAATGGCTCATTCAATGTAAACTTTTCATGGTTTGGCTTGTGACTGATAAATGCTCAAAATTAATTCTACAATTTTGTGTAAATAAATTAAAAATAAAACACTAAAAGGAATAATTTTGTAAGCTATAAGTGAATTTAGGCATCAAAAAATTATAATGTACAGTATGAAAATGAATATCTCTTTCAGATGTCAGATTATATTATATTCAGATGTTACTTTTTTTAAGATTAACTTTAAGTGAATGTTAGATGACGCCAAAGATATAACTTCAATATCGACCAATAAATTAAAAAAAATCTCAGCCAATAACTGATAGGATACTGTTATATTGTGCATTTGAAACAGGTTTATTATTGTTAACTAAAAATATACTGTCATTTTATTAATTGAAATTAAGCTAAAATAAAATAGAAATATTAGATGAACAACTTAAACTAAATAATAATAAAAAATGTTTACACTGAAAATGACTAATTGTAAATAAATAAAAACTTAATCTGAACTAAAAGTGAAATTAAAATAAATTAACCCTAATTTTTTGTTCAGTTTAAGTTGTTCATCTAATATTTCTATTTTATTTTAGCTGTATTTCAATTTAAAAAATGTTTATTTTTAGTTAACAGAAAAAAAGCGCATAAAATTACTAAAAATGTAAACTAAAATAAAAAATGTAAACTAAATTCAAAATATTAATAAAAGCCATATATAAATACTAAAATGATTTTATATAAAAGTTATAGCTTAAAAAGTAATAGCACACTTTCCTCTCCTTATCAAGGCATTTGATTTGAGTTATCGCACATCTGTAGCACAAACGTATCTTTAAGTTACATGCTGAAATTAGGTATTTGTTTAAATCTGAGCTGTTGTAATAAAGAAAAAATTTATAAAAATTAAGTTTTGCTTAACATGAAATAGTTGACTGTTATTTTATAACGATGGTTCCAAAACTTATCTTAGGGTTGGATATTTCCTCACAATTCCCTTTTCACATATTTAAAGTCGTGAGCATGAAAAGGGGGACTCTGGACAGTCGGGGCGAGGGGAGGGGGGTGCTTCATAATAGCAGGTCTTTCGTCTTGCTCGGGAACTGATAGGATTAACTTTACTTCTTATAATGGAATATAGCATCTTCAGAGGCCTGTGCTTCTTAGGAAGAATGAAAGATCTCTCTGCCAAGACTATCAAACAGTCTTTATATACTCCACCATTGCCTGTTGCCTAGGAGACCAGTGTAATCCAAGTGCTTTCCCCCCCTTTTCCTTGGCTCTCCTTTCCCTTTTTCACCCCCTTTCCCTGATTGGAGACTCTACTGGCGGGTGCCATTGAGCTGGCCTTCAGACGGACACAGCAGCTGTCAGGAGATGGAGATAAATCTGAGGCAAAGTGCTCTGAAACCTATTGATTTCTCCTGATTACAGAACATTTGGAAAGATAGACCAGTGCAGGCTCTTCTCCACGGAGCGTATATGAATAATCTGATGCTCAGAGGATCACATATCACACCCTTTAAATTTGGATGTGTCCCTGTTGGAAGCTTTATTGTGACTACATGTACGCATAGTACTCAAATACATCAGTTGAGATCATAATCACTGCATATTTAGGCATTTAACTAATATTTCAGGGGTGCAAGTTTAACTCATCATTAGGTTTTTTCTGTCATAATGTCATTTTCACGTGAGAAACTGACTTTAGTCAGATCAACAATAGTAGATTTTCCTGCAGGGCTTGTGTCCTACGATTTATGATGCTATGGTAATAAGAATTGATTGGCTTTGTTTAATCTCACACTTTTGCCTGTTCCCAAGAGACAAAGATGCCAAGACATTCAGCTTTTTCAGTTATTTTAGCATATTTGTAATGTTTTGTAAGGTAAAAAAAAAAAAAAAAAAAATCTAGCACACAATTTTTTTTATTGTTTTAATTTTTATTATTTTTAGCAATAATAATAATAATAATAATAATAATAATTATTATTATTATTATTATTATTATTATATTCTTTCTTTAGTTGCTATATTTTCCCTTCCTTCATCCTTTTCATTGCCTCTATCCTGTTCATTTCTTTTAACTCCTCTATTTTTCATTTCCATCAGAGCATCTACTGGACAGACCATTTAAGGATTGAATTTCATGGTGCAATTTATCTTTGTGGTTGGTCCAGGTATGGTTTAAAACACGCTGATGGAAAGTTGACAGCTTAATTAGGTGGAGAATGTCAGTTTGTGCTAAGAATAAATGCATTCACTGCTTTCAGAAGAAAATTGAATTTTTTGCCAGGAAAAAAAGACCTTTCCCTCTGGAAAATATTACATGACACAATACAATTCTCCATAGGCCTACTATCCAATTATTTATCAATAATTATTATAATGGTAACACTTAATAATAAGGTTAACAACATTAGCTAACTACATCAGTTAAAATGAACTAACAATAAAAAATATTTCTAAAGCATTTATTAATCTGTTAATGTTAATTTCATCATTTACTAATACCTGATTAAAATTAAAAGTTGTATCTGTTAACATTAGTTCTATCATGACAACTCTTGGAAGATTGTTAGCATGGTAATGGATATGACAATGTTAATGTATTTGGTCTTGGTGGAATAGATCTGCTATGCTGCTGCTGCTGTAGATTATTGCTGTTGTTGTAGATTATTGCTGCTGCTGCAGAGCAAGTACAGGAACTTGCTACTGCCAATACATACTGCTGCAAGTAAGACATAGTGCTGCTGCACAAATAGCATATATCAATAACCTATAGCAGCTCTGTACAGGTGGAGCTGGGGAAGGTGGAGGGTTTTAGAGGAACTCTGAAGCGCGGTGCAAACTGCTATAAGGGGCTTTCGCACAGAATAGTTCTGGGAACTTAGTTCTAGGAACTAGCCACTAGGATAGTTCCCCGAGAACTAATTTCTCCCCCGGGCCATGTTCCTGGTTGCATTCGTACCGGGAATAGGAACTCTGAATCGGCAACAGCTGCGTCTTTAAGCACGGCATTTACAAACGCTAAAAACCCGTGGATGGAAGACGCCTTGATCGGAGCTGTGGGTTTTGTGATAATGGAGATGGAATGTAAATGCATAATTTACGCGACTGAAAGAGCAAAAAGTGGGGCTAAGAGACAAAATCTCCTATGACAACTTTCAGTATTACATATGATCAGGGCGGAGAAAAGAACACAACCCTGCAGACAACAGGTAAATGCCGTTATCGCTGTTTTCCATGTTCGTGAAGTAAATATGTTTACATGGCTTTTTAAAAATGCCGGGTGCCGGTGTTTGACATGCGTTTGGCCAATCAATGTACACTCACGTCACTGATAGTTCCTATAGCGCAGGTTTAGACCCTACTCTGAAGTAGGAGATCCTAGAACTAAAATCGTTCCTATTTCCTGCGGTGCGAACATGGCAAAACCTGGGTACTTCAGCGAATAGTTCTAGGAATTATGAAAAGGTTCCTCCTTTGCAAAAGCCCCTATAGTGAATGTAACCAGCCATTTAAATGTGTGAGCAACAAGCTCATTGGCTGCAGATGTGACATGGACCAATCAGCTTGTGCCAGTAGTTAACGCTGTAATTATCATCAGCTTGCATTAAGACCCATCAGCCTGCTCCATCTAGAGTTTCATGAGAGAACTATATATTTAATGAACCTGAACTAACATGAACTAACTAGTTGTATTTAATGTTTAATTATTTAACTAACATTAACTAACTTAACTAATGGAACCTTACTGTAAAGTGTTACTATAATAAACAGTCATTGTATTTTTACAAGTTAATTGTTAAAAGTTAAACATTTTTTGTTAATTCCATGCTATTAAACACTATATTATAGCAATTTATCTATATTTAGATACATATTTTATTGTTGCTTGTGTATTTTAGGTTTGACTGGTTAAGCTTTTAAACATTGAGACGTGAGTGTAAATGAATTGTGAGTCCAATAAATGTGCTGTTTATTTTGTTTGCTAAAACACTCCAAGGGTTTGAATTGTTTGACTTGTGCTGGTACAAATCTTTCCACTGAAGCCAAATACTGTGGGTAAAGAGCCGAGCACTCGCTTTGGGGTTTGCTGCAATCAATAGAGTGTGTTATCGTTTCTTAGCCCTTGTCGGGGGAATGTAGTATTCACGCTGAAAAAATCTCATAGCAGCTTTTTGTTAAAGATATTTTGGCCCCTTCAAAAAACACTCAATTTACTCAAAGTGATAAACAGCGGTCAGTAGGGATGCCTAATTGCAGTGCTTTTAGTTAACGAAAACAAAACCTCCTGTAAAAGCAGCGTCCAGTTATTTTGTTACGCAAAGTTTGAATATGTGACAACACGGTCGAGGCCAATGTGTGTGTTTTACCCCAGGGCACACAGTATGACTCTCTGTCAGTTATCTGAAGGTCATTACTATTGATTCATTGAGAACACACAGTCTGTCTAACAAAACAGCACACGCTGTCCACCGCTTTGAAGTGCCTGAGTGAAAGGAAATGGCTTTTACTTTACAAAAGCACTCTGATAGTCTACACTTTGTTCTGTCGCCGTGTTTTGCTGATTGTGTAAATCTCTGACAGTATAGGGATAACTTGAACTGAAAAATGGGACTTAGTAACATGACACTGATTGTAGTCCGTACTAATGAGCTCAAGTAATTTTCCCCTGATATCACTTTCAAAGTGACATTTTGCTGTTTCCTCGTTTTCAGCAGGATCTGTCAGGAGAGCTAATTTATATACTGGGAGCGTTCTCTCACTGCTGTTTTTTTTTTAAATGCTGAGTTTGTCCAAGTGGTCTGTAGCATCTGTGCTAGCTGTAGTTTGCACTTTTTGGTTTCATGATGCATAATTTCACTAATGAACTGGAGAATGTGAAGGTCAAGGTAATGCAGGTGGTCAGGTTCTCATTTCTTCCCTTATTGTACTGGACCAAACAAACTCAGTCTTATCTTGCAGCCAGAGCAAACCATTAACCCAGAAATTCATTGAATAAACATTTTGCTTTACCATGTAAGATGTGTATTTGTATTTAAAGTGATTTGCAGCAACAAAGTGACCGGAAGTGTTGAACGCACCTTCATATTTCTCTAAACAGTGCCATTTGCACACTGTTGACTTGTGTCACACAAATAATACTCATACAGTTGAATAAAACTTGGTGTGAGCAAAATTTGGTGTAAGCAATACTGACATAAAATATTATAAAATTAATGTTTCATATTAATATTAAATGTTTTTAATGTTTACATTTAGTCAGTATTTAATTTTATTACATATTTATTTAATATATCTTAAATATATTAAAATGTTTAGAATATTTAATAAATGTTTTAATATTTTATATATATATATGTATATATATATAAAATATATACAGGTGCTGGTCATATAATTAAAATATCATCAAAAAGTTGATTTATTTCACTAATTCCATTCAAAAAGTGAAACTTGTATATTATATTCATTCATTACACACAGACTGATATATTTCAAATGTTTATTTCTTTTAATTTTGATGATTATAACTGACAACTAAGGAAAATCCAAATCCAAAATACAAATTCAGTATCTCAGAAAATTAGAATATTACTTAAGACCAATACAAAGAAAGGATTTTTAGAAATCTTGGCCAACTGAAAAGTATGAACATGAAAAGTATGAGCATGTACAGCACTCAATACTTAGTTGGGGCTCCTTTTGCCTGAATTACTGCAGCAATGCGGCGTGGCATGGAGTCGATCAGTCTGTGGCACTGCTCAGGTGTTATAAGAGCCCAGGTTGCTCTGATAGTGGCCTTCAGCTCTTCTGCATTGTTGGGTCTGGCATATCGCATCTTCCTCTTCACAATACCCCATAGATTTTCTATGGGGTTAAGGTCAGGCGAGTTTGCTGGCCAATTAAGAACAGGGATACCATGGTCCTTAAACCAGGTACTGGTAGCTTTGGCACTGTGTGCAGGTGCCAAGTCCTGTTGGAAAATGAAATCTGCATCTCCATAAAGTTGGTCAGCAGCAGGAAGCATGAAGTGCTCTAAAACTTCCTGGTATACGGCTGCGTTGACCTTGGACCTCAGAAAACACAGTGGACCAACACCAGCAGATGACATGGCACCCCAAACCATCACTGACTGTGGAAACTTTACACTGGACCTCAAGCAACGTGGATTGTGTGCCTCTCCTCTCTTCCTCCAGACTCTGGGACCCTGATTTCCAAAGGAAATGCAAAATTTACTTTCATCAGAGAACATAACTTTGGACCACTCAGCAGCAGTCCAGTCCTTTTTGTCTTTAGCCCAGGCGAGACGCTTCTGACGCTGTCTGTTTTTCAAGAGTGGCTTGACACAAGGAATGCGACAGCTGAAACCCATGTCTTGCATACGTCTGTGCGTAGTGGTTCTTGAAGCACTGACTCCAGCTGCAGTCCATTCTTTGTGAATCTCCCCCACATTTTTGAATGGGTTTTGTTTCACAATCCTCTCCAGGGTGCGGTTATCCCTATTGCTTGTACACTTTTTTCTACAACATCTTTTCCTTCCCTTCGCCTCTCTATTAATGTGCTTGGACACAGAGCTCTGTGAACAGCCAGCCACTTTTGCAATGACCTTTTGTGTCTTGCCCTCCTTGTGCAAGGTGTCAATGGTCGTCTTTTGGACAACTGTCAAGTCAGCAGTCTTCCCCATGATTGTGTAGCCTACAGAACTAGACTGAGAGACCATTTAAAGGCCTTTGCAGGTGTTTTGAGTTAATTAGCTGATTAGAGTGTGGCACCAGGTGTCTTCAATATTGAACCTTTTCACAATATTCTAATTTTCTGAGATACTGAATTTGGGATTTTCCTTAGTTGTTAGTTATAATCATCAAAATTAAAAGAAATAAACATTTGAAATGTATCAGTCTGTGTGTAATGAATGAATATAATATACAAGTTTCACTTTTTGAATGGAATTAGTGAAATAAATCAACTTTTTGATGATATTCTAATTATATGACCAGCACCTGTGTGTATATATATATATATATATGATATATATATTAGTTTAATAAATATGAATTAATATTTACTAAATATTATATATTAACACTATATTTTATATTTTTGTCAGAATTACAGTATTGACATTTCTGTCCATCATGTTGGATTTTTTTTTTTTCAGTGATCTCACCACAATGCATTCTGGGATTCCATAATCCGCAATGGATGCATCATGTGATGCTGCTTTAGAATTTGACCATAGTACACTTTTGATGCCTAAAATGCTACTAGGATTTGAATACTTTAGACAGACCCTTTTTCAAGAGAAAGAAAAATTAAAAAATGCTATATTTATATGCTCAGCTATCCATCATCCATATCCATGATTTCATTCTTTACCTGATGATCTGATGTTTCAGATGTGAAGTAAATTAACATTACAAATGGATGTACAAGACAGTAACTGATGTTCATAAATAAGTTTCCTACATTGAAATTCACACACCATAATAATTGAACTGAACAAAAAAGGTGAATGTAGAAGAATGCAAACACTAGATTTTACTACAAGACGGTGACAGCTGAAATCTTTGACCAGTTCTGGCAGGTGCTCTAGTCTTTATTGTACACGTTTAGTTGCTTTTCTTTTTCTGTTCTGACTAAATATGTCTGTCTGTATTTCTCTTCCTCCTCCACAGAGTATCGGGAAGGGCTCCCTGTGGTGCATAGACCCAGAATACAGACAGAATCTCATCCAGGCGCTGAAGAAGACGCCTTATCATCCTTATTCCCAGGTGTTCACCACGCCTCCCACCTCTCCTCAGGCATATCAAAGGTAGGCAACCGGCCCACTAGACGCATCGATCTTTAAACCTCACCAAATATCTCTCTCCATCTCTGTATTGTGCGCTTGTCCCTGTTGGTATCGGTTTGCAGCGGAACCCACGGGCATCAGCGGCTGCGAGCTGAGCGGAGCTGTCAGATCGAGACCCGGCGTTGGGTTCCGAGAGGCTCCCTCACCGCTCCATTTCATTTTGATCCAGCTAACAGGTCTGCGTGCTCCCAGCCACTCGTCTGTGCAAGACAAAATAATTGCTTTACTGTAAAACTCGAACTGGCATATCATCCTTAACAAAGGATATGGAACAAATGGCCGCCCATTTGTTCCATATCCTTTGTTAAGGTTGATAGCTCAAGCTCAGTGGCTAGAAAGGGAAAATGGAGATGGATGTTTTTAAAGAGATTGAATTAAACCGGACAGCTCTAGTAAGAGAGATCGGCTGGGGGTGGGTTTCAGGTGTTGCTCAAGCATGGCGAGATGATTAAGGAATGAGGCGGTGAAGAGAGCCGTGCTCAGATGTTTTTGGATAGGGTTTGTCACGACGGCCTGCATTTCTCCGATCAGCAGTAAGTGCTGCACATTGCTGCCTCATCAAGGCAGAAATCTCACAGCTCGACAAACAAATGCTGAATAAGGTAATTTCTTTTTTCTTTTTTTTAAAAAAGAGACTTTTCCCCCCAAAACGCATGTGTGCAGGAGGTGAAATTGCACTGTTTGCCAAACTGTGCCACAGAACACTGAGTAAAAATCTTCACATACCTGATGAGAAGCTTTTTGAGAGGAATGACAATTGGTTTTGAAAGATTTTTCAAAGCTTTTGCACATGGTAAATCAGTCTTCTTAAATAAGAATATATATATATATATATATACATACAGTGATCAGCATAAATGAGTACACCCCCTTTGAAAAGTAACATTTTAAACAATATCTCAATGAACACAAAAACAATTTCCAAAATGTTGACAAGACTAAGTTTTATATAACATATGTTTAACTTATAACATGAAAGTAAGGTTAATAATATAACTTGGAGAACAAAATTTTCAGTTTTACTCAAATTAGGGTGATGCAAAAATGAGTACACCCCAATGAAATCGACTAAACGAGTGTATTACCTGCATCTGATATAGCATTCATTCTTCAGGTCGATGTCTATAATATTATATCCATTATAAAACATCAGTTTGAATGTCCGCTGAGGAAAGCGTCTTTGTCCTTTTAAGAGTTGAAGGGATTTCCCACAGCGCTAAAACAACTTCCTTGTTCTGACTCACTCATAAAGAGAGTCTTTGCCGCCATCTAATGTTGTAACAATGTAACTTTCACTGATACTACTGATGGACCCTTTCTCAATACCAAATAGGGCATATTATTTATATAAAATATTTATTGAACAACAATATTTAAATTAACAACAATAGCCATTATAAAAGACATAAACACAAGCAAAAAATAAACAATAATAATAATAAACCACAAGCAAACAATTTAGTCAAACATACAAAAGTAGTGCTCTAGTACAGGATTTAAGTTAAATATAGCCTAAATATAAAGTTATGAAATTTAATTTTCCCCTTAAACCAAATTATTTTGCTCTGGAACAAGTAATAGAATAATAAGACCAAAGATTTCCCATTTGATATACCCCAAATTAATTATATTTTTAACCACTATCTACATAATAGCCAGCGGCAAATCCCCGAAGCACTAGCCGAGATTAAGCTGTTCTCTGCGGGTACACGAGCACTGAACGGCCGCTGGCGGCCTGGAGCTCGCATCTGCAAAAGCATCAAAACAAATAGTAAAATAGGTGCTATGATTAAATATAAGTCACATATTTCAGGTCTAAACAACTACATTCTAACCTGAAAAATACAGAAACTACAGTTTGTGGTACAAGTGAAGTATTTGTAAAAAAATATGGTGGATTTGCTCGGCCACCATGACAGTCGCTTCAAGCAACAGTGAAAAGGTAGGAGTGCCGTTATCACTAGAATATTGCACCGCTCTCAGCCAATCAGATTCGAGAACCAGAAAGAACCAACCTGATCTCACGGCAATTCGTATGTATTGTGCGACCTCACTCGTACGAATTCATACGTTTCTTGCTAAATCGTACGTATTTTACGCGTTGACAAATTCGTATGAATTCATACGAATGACCTACCCCAAACCCCGCCCCTAAACCTACCCGTCACTGGGGTTTAGACAAATCGTACAAGTGAGGTCGTATGAATTCATACGAATTAGCCACCTCGTAAAATACGAACGAATTGGTCGTGAGATAGCGTTGGAAAGAACTGTTGTATAAAAAGGAAAAAAAAAAACATATTTTAAGATTGAAAATGTATTTATTTTTTGCTCCTTTAAGTACAAGTTTAATCCCAATATCAGTTTTGTAATATATTTTGGCATTAGAAAGTTTAAACAAAATAGGTTTTTTTTTTGTTTTGTTTTGTTTTTTTTTTGTCTCGCTCAAGCCGGACTGTTTACTGACATACATTGAGCAAATATTTTAAATATATTTTGGCCAGAAAAAATGTTGTTTTGCCATATGGTATATCAAGACATTTCCAGCATTTCAGAGCTTAGAACCAGGCTAAAAGAAATGGAATTCTGTTGTGCAAAATGTGTTTCGCTATAATTTTTTTTGCTGTTTGTGTGCCGTTACCTAATATACATAATTTCTTTAGTGAATCAGGTGCTAAAACAGCGCAGACAGGCGCAGTTCATTCTCAGTGAATTCCCCTTCTGTATTGAGTGTTTCACTGATAATGTTGTGTGGGAACAGCACTAGTCTGGTTATTGGCACCAGGTGTTCAAGACTTGAAGGCCCTGTGGGAAGAGGAGATCACAGAGGACAGTCCCTCTAGCCTACACCTCTTCAAAACAACAGCCTATAACAACCTCTAAATGCTATTTTCAAACATACACTCTTAAAAATAAACTTTCCAATTAGAGCCAGAAAAGGTTTTACAGCCTAATGCCATAGGAAAACCTTTTTAAGGTCCAGTTTTAAATCTCTAGATTTTGGTAAGTGCTGCTTTAAAAATCCCAGGAGAGTTTTTCTTTTTCCTGTTTTAAGAGATGATACCGATATACAGATCTGAACTTTATAATGTAACATTAGGAACTTTTTTAATCCAAAGAGCCATGCGGCCAACTCAAGAGTCTGATGAATCTGATGCGATGTTTACTTGCAGTGTAAATTGGGTGTGTAAAAATGAATGGAAGAGGCAAGCCTTTCAGCATTTGCCTTTTTAGCAAATCAGTTACTCTTATTGACCAAACTTTACCTTATCTAATTAATATTCATAAGTTGCTGAGGTTTATAATATGTGCCGCCCTCTCATTTCAGATTGTTCTGATGGCCCCGGTGTAAGGTGTGTGTGTAAGGTAGCAGAGATAGCACTGTAGTGTTAGGCACACACAGGCTTGGCTTCCTCTCTCTCTCAGGCCAGATGGTGGATCTGCGTGTAGCAGTGTGTAATAAAGTGTTTATCTGGCCACTGCGGCTCCCAGGAAGCCGAATGAAGCTTTTTATAGCATTCCTAAGGTTCACACGAATCAGCTGAGTCATAGACTGACACACTCCTCTTTTCTGCTAATTTTTTTTAACACACCACTCTTTCATCTTTGCTTTTTTTGTAATCACATCAATATCGTAGAGATTATTAGATCATGCGAGTAAGCTAGGGGCTTCAGCTCTATTTTATCCGCATGTTGGTCAGGTAGACAGATGGGATGAATGCATGGTCTATTCTGGTGATGTCATCAGTACCTGTAGATGGGTATGTGTGTGGGGTGAGACCGAGGCAGACACCCTGCCAAAAAAACAAAAACAAAAACAAAAAAAACTTGCAATTTCAATGGGGCCCACAGCAACAACCTGGCTACCCCAGCTATGACCCTTGGGAAAGGGGGCAGAAGATCATGGAAAACATGAATTTTTGGACATCATTTTTGAAGTAGAATAGTTTTGTTTACTTTGTAGACATTCTCTAAAGTTCACAACTCAAAGCTTCTGTTCAGTTTTAATTGAATTTGATTATAATCAAGCAGCAAACAGGATGCAGAATTGCAATAGAAATGTTTCTTGAGCATCAAATCAGCATATTAGAATAAAATTACATTTTGAAATATAAAATGGAAAAAAGTTATTTTAAAGTGTAATAATTTTGAAGGTTTATAGGTCATTTCATCATATTTAATAAATTAACTTTTTGTGGATGAGGATGAAAGAACACTTTCCCACATATGAATCAATATAAATGCAAAACATAGAAGTCTGAAAGATACAGTAGCAAAAACATTTTGTCAGAAACTGCAAGAAATTCCATGTTTTTATTGTTGTCGTGTTGTGCAGGGTTAGGACGTGACGTAAAGTTCAGAGACGGTGGAAAATGGCTGTATTTGATGTAAGAAACCTTTACGAACAATATAGGTGGACTTAAAAGGATAGTTTACCCAAAAATGACTAAACTATAATCACTGGCTTCTGGTAATGGCCGTATGCAAGTCGAGTTCCGGCAGAAGAGTGACCTCTGACCCGACGCATGATGTAGGATGTAGGAGTAGCGTAAGCTTAGGTGAGAGTAGATGCCTTTCGCAGTTCAAACAAATTAGGGCTGGGCAACAAACTCAAGCTCCTCTTCTCTTATATCGAGATCCTCCGACATTTCTCTTTAAAAATTTTCGTTTTAGACTTCTAATTTGTGACCGGTGTTTTGTTTTGCTCTATACCCTGCGCTTCCGCGTTCATCAGTGCGTCATACGTCAGGTCAGAGGTCACTCTTCCGCTGGATCTAGACTCGTGTACAGCCAATACTGGAAGTGATTATAGTGTAATAAAGTTTTAGATATGGACATTTTTCTTACAAAAACCCATCACTTTGCTTCAGAAGGCAATTATTAAACCACTAGATTTGTATGGATTACTTTTATGATGGATGGATTTACTTTTTGGAGCTTCAAAAACTCAGGCGCCATTCACTCCCATTACAAAGCTGGGAAGAGACAGAATATTTTTTAATATAACTCCGATTGTGTTCGGCTGAAAGAAGAAAGTCATATACACCTAGGATGGCTTGAGGGTGAGTAAATTATGGGATAATTTTCATTTTTGGGTGAACTATCCCTTTAAGGAAAAAAAATAAATGGACGTGTCCCCTTTAAGAGGCTGTGTAACGTGGGCTCAGGTAGACGAACATTCCTTAACATGCTCAGAGAATTTGAGAGACACAACAAGAGCGCAGGAGGAACAGCTGGGCCTCGGAGTTCACCAATGCATGTTTGCCCTTGCGAGGTTATTAGCGTGATGGTCGCCATAGCAACAGGAACGCCTCCATGGTAACACAGAGCTGAGACAGGTGCAGTTGCATCACAGGGTTATTTGTTGCCTGGCAAAAGGACAGGCCATTAGCGCTCGAGAAATACACTATCGCCCTGGAAACACGCAACTCTCCATGGCAACCACGGATGGCTTGGAGCCTATTTTAGGGTTTTCTATACCTGCATTTGTCTGTCTTCATAAAAATTCGGGGATGCGTGAATTATTGGAGATGACAACTGGAGGTCCAGTTGCTTTAGGAGATTAATTTTAAATGGGACTGTGAATCTGAAGAAGCCCTGAAAGAAAGCGAGGGGGAAGAAAAAAAAAAACACAGCTGAATGCACTGAGACTGACATAGTTCTCATTTTTAATAGTTGTCATTTCAGCCCGTGGGTAAAAATGCATTACTAAGAAAACAAATTCAATGTACAAGCTCATGAAAAGCCCCAGTCCGGTATTGTCTTGTTTAGCTTCTTTCTCTCCCAGACTTCCAGGCTTGTTTGCGTGCCTCTGCCCCCACCCTTCCTGCCTTCAAGTCTTCTCAGTAACACTAAATGACAAGATCGCCCACTTTTCCACGCTTACTCTAATGGCCGGTGCCGTGTAAATGATGGGGCTTCCATATCTGGCAGAAACTCTCAGTGTGTCCTCAGAACTCCTCTGCCTATAAAGTTAAGAGATATATTAGCTTTTCGGCAGCCCAGACTGATGAACCTTCCAATGGAACATGTCACATGTCTCTTTGATTAACGTAGGCCCGAGAAGAACATGCTTTGTGGAGAGAAGGTTTGGGGGCGGTTGAGGCATTTTGAGGGTTTAGTGCTCGTGGCATGAGTTAGGATTTCTTTAATTCATTTAGCATGCACAAACATCTTATTTAGCTTCTCTTAGAACTTTTTTTTTTTTTGTCTTTTTAGGTGATTTAGAGAAACAAAAAGAAGGTTGTGGAAGATTGTGGCTTTTTTGAGTGGTGGTAAGCAGTCATTGGAAGTGCGTCTGTGGAGATTTATTGTCTTTGAGGTATTTTTGTTCTTTTGGAGGTTTGTCAACAGCCTGCCTTTTTCCTGTTAAAAGTCTGTGGAAAATATTCCGTCTGGTTCCATGAGCCGTATTTTTCTGAGCACTAAAACCACTTCCCTCCAGCTTCTGATTTAGTTGTTTGTACAGTTGAATCTCTTATTGTAAATGCACTTTCTTTGAGTTTCGCCATCTACACTCTTAAAAATAAAGGTTATAAAAGTGGGTTTTCGTAG
The DNA here is from genome assembly GCA_039654765.1 of Mylopharyngodon piceus. NCBI lineage: Eukaryota > Metazoa > Chordata > Actinopteri > Cypriniformes > Xenocyprididae > Mylopharyngodon > Mylopharyngodon piceus. The sequence goes on from CM077449.1 coordinate 23,044,230, forward strand.
CAATGCAATAGAAGAACGGATTTGGGTTCCATTATAAAGAACCCTTTGTGCAATGGAAAGGTTCCATGGGTGTTAAAGGATCTTCATGGAAACATTGATGCCAATAAAAAAACTTTATTTTCAAGAGTATACAGGGGTGTAGTCAAAATAAGTTATAATTATGCTCATATTATTATGCAACATGTTTTCAGGTTAAGGAATTCTTCTGCTTATAGGAAACCTGCAAGATACTGCTCCGAAATGCCTTCCACTAATTGTGTGCGGTGTTCACAACCCTCTAGCCCTGAAAAAGCCTTCATTGTGAGCCTTGAGCCCGGGCAAACGCTGCTTCAGATTTCACAGGAACAAAAGTTAAAAACCTCAAGGCGAGAAGTAACCTACAGGGGAGAACTGGTGCTGGCACCAATTAGACTTTAGATTAGTTAAAGAGGATTGCGATTGTAGGGGTAAAAGGAAAATGTAGTGGGCGATAGGATTTGAAACGAGATTATAGAATCAAGCGAAAGGAGGTAAGCTTTGTTTAAAAATGAATAACCCAGGCCTGCTCTTGATGGAAATGGAGAAAGCGGCTGTTTCTTGAAAGGTGCGAGTGTTTGCATTAACAGAGCAAACAGACAGAGCGCACCGGATTAAAAATAGATGGAATATATACCCAGCAAGACTCCAGCCGGTGGCACATGTGTTTTACATTCAAACATCCACCAAGGGCAAAAGAGTGCCCTTCCTTATTGATGTTAACATTTTTGAAAATGCTCCGACTCTAGAGCCCTGAAGAAACAGGTTTTGGCTCTCATAACTGGCGTTAACATTTCATTAAAAAGCATTTCAGCTGAAGGAGTGAGCCACGTTCCCACAGAGCAGGTTCAAAGAGGTTCCGTAGGAGCCGGTTGGGGTCGTTTCCGCTTAGATTACTGGGATATGCATATGCAGGGTGAGGTAGCGGCTCTATGAGGCCCTGTACCCTGATGTAACCCCTCCCCCTCCACCCCTCAAGTGCTGTTATACAACAGGTTTTAAATAGATTTTTTACATGTTTTGAAGAAAATGAGTGGTGCTTGCCCATGCAAAACTTTCTGGCACAATGCTAGGACACAGCTCAACAGTAAGGTTGGCCCCTCTGTGTAAGAGAATTTCAGCCCAGTTGATGGAAATGTCTCTTGCCTTATTTGGTCAGCGCTATATCTTACATTTTTTAAATTTTATCTATATAAAATATATATTTATTATATTTTACTATGTTCTATTTTATTATACTGATATTTATTTTATTTGTATTTTATATTGCAAATTATTTATTTTTATTATTATTTATTATTGATTTTTTTTATGCATTTTATTTTGAAATTATTTTACTTTTTATACTTTAAATATAATACACAACACATTTACAAAATGCGTTTACAATTAAATGCATAAGTAAATTTACAATTAAATGCAAAAACTTACTTTTTTATTTTAGAGCAAGTAAAAAAATGTGGTGAAAGGCAAGTAGAAATCTGAACTACTGGTATGACCGGGCAAGCAGAAATAATACTTACAGTTGAAACCTTTAGGGTAATTTCCATGGCGTTGTTATGGTGTTCTTGGTGGGTTATTGGTGGTTTCTTACTGTCCCAAAAACAGTACACCCCAAAGTCTTATATTGTACTCTATCGTCTACCAGGAGATCAGAATGCTTAGACATTGTAGTAACACACCTCTTCTCAACAAGGTGTATGATTTGAGGAATCATTGGCCCTGTCCCAAATGGCACACTTCATATGCACTTTTGGTCTTGTGGACTTACATGCACTCTAAAAAATATTGCGTTGGCTCTACAAAAAAATTATTGCAACAGTTTGCATCAATTTTTTTGAGTTATCAAGACAATTTCATTACGTTACTACAACTTAATTTTTTAGAAAAAAGCCAATTAACGCAGAAATTTGAGTTTAAATTATGATGGTAATGATCAACATTATGTCAACAGAACTCAACAAAATAATGTTTGCAACTTAAAAGGTTTAATTAAAACAATAAATTAGAATTTTTAACTTGCAACCATGCATTTATTTAAGTTGTGGAAACAGGTCACCTGAATTACTTTTTAGATTGTGTCTAGCGGTAAGTCCATGAGAGTACGGTGTCCATTTGTTATTTTAGGTTTTTAGAAGGGTGCTTGCGAGCGCCCCCTTTGCGGTCTATATGTGCCCTCGATGCGCGCCTTTGCTGAGCCCGCACTGGTGCGAGCTTGGCAGCAGACTTCTTCCTGACAGTCAAAGCGTCATTACGTCACAAAAGTGCAGACTCGTAGGAAGACCGCAAGTGTTTAAGGTGCCATTTGGGACAGGGCCATTCATGTCTGTAGCACAAATGGTTTCCACGTCAAAGTTGAATACTTAAGGGGCCGTTCACACAGAACGTGTTTTTCTATTCCAATGCGCTACTTTCCCATTGTTTTTCTGTGTAAACACGCGCTTGACGGACACGCATGACCGTTTTGCAGCGCCTCGCACATGAGCGCCACATTTTTAAGATGCTGTGTCAAGTTAAAAGAATTTCAACTTTTACACGCAGTGCCGCTCATCAATGTCAGTTCCAAAACAGTGGACCAATCAGAAGAACTTGGAGGCGGGGGCAAGCGTTGCGAGCTTCTGTTTTTATTGGACGGCAACATGGCGGAGGAGGCGCTCATTATTATCTTTTTTTTTTCTCCATGTCAAAACTCATATCTATCAATTCTGCTGTTTGCCTATTTCTATTATTTCCGTTATTGTCGTTATTGCATCAAGTCTCAAAAGCACGTCTTGAGACCCTCGCATTCTACGCTGCGCTTTTTTAAAAACCATTCCTGGGCGCTGTGTCTCGCGTTTTTATACGCAAAGATGCGTTCTGTGTGAATGGCCCCTTAGGGTTAGGAGGAGTTTGTTCAAATCATTAACACTAAGTATGAGCAACAGTAATGGTTCCTTTACTCAAGAACAAGAGCCGCTATTGATACAAGGCTATACCAGGCCTCATGGGCTCAGATTCCATCACCAGCTGTTTGATTGTTCACTCCTTTGAATGTGTTAAATTTTACTGGCGAAACCATGGGCCAAATAATTGCAGCAGGAGATCTCATTTCTTTTTATTATGTTCAGAGAGTGGAGGGCACATAATAACATATAAATAACGTAATATCATAAAAGCTTTCCCGCTTTTTTTTTTTTTTTTGGCTTGGTTCTTACAGCTGATTAAAAAAGGACCTGGGTCGTCTATCATGAGGCATGCTGTGTCCATGGCAACACATACCGTAGCTGTAACCCAATACAAAGCACATGTGCATTAGGAGTATAAACACTGGTCTTGACTGCTAAAGAGACGGAAGGAGAAACAAAAAGAGGGAGACATGGCATGGTGAACCCAGCCCTGCAGGGATCTGGCCCCTTCATACTTCAGCCTCTTTGTGCCTGTGTCAGCAGCATGGTGCATGAATACCTTCTGGTTGTGCTACGCCTAACTGTTTAAATCAACAAAAGAGTTTGGTCTCATTTATTTGAAGCCTAGTATTGTTATGTTTCGTGTATGTCTGGTACTGTACTTTAGGCACTGTGCACGTTGTTTTTATTCTTAAACATTAAGCATAAATGTATGTGGTAGTTTTCTACAGACTTTTGACTTTCGGCATAAATAAAATAAAAATAAATTATACCAAAATTATACCATTACTCATTACAGTTCAGGTGCTGTTGCAAGACATAATTATTCATCTTCTTTTTATTTAGTTCATTTTTAAATTTATAATAGGGGTGAATTCAGGTTTAATTGGGACACTTTTTCCCAGTCTCAATGGCAAAAAGTGTCCCAGTCAACCTTAATTCACCCTACATATTTGGTTTTTATTTATATGTAATATTTATTTTTTGTTGTTTATGATTTATTTAAACATTTTAGAAGTACAAAATCATTACAAAAGAAAAAAAAGCTTAAGAAAGAAAGAAAACTAAATAAAATAAGAAAACAAAATAATACAAATATAATAATAATAATAGTGAAACAAAAAATATTATTTTTTTATATAAAATATTCATTCCTAATCAATACATTGAATAGCATAGTTATATTAAATATTATTAAATATAATAATTGTAAGAATTTTTAAAGAAAATCACCCTGCACTTCAGCTTCTCATCATATTTTCTGTCCAATCAAAAGCTCTCTAGAATCTAAAGTGTCCCACCCCCTATTATGAATATACGCTGAAGCTGAGACTAAAATCGGTCACTTGTTCACACATTTACTATTTTCTACATGGTGAATGGCACGTAGTGCACTAAATAGGGAATATGGAACAATTCAGACAGTGTAAATATGCTTTCCATTGGGGCGAATGAAGCCTGGTTTCACGTTAGTGTCATGCGAACCGCCGCAACGCGCACAGTCTGCTCCGGTACAGAGACACGAGAGCACAGAGCGGATCATATGCGCGAGTCGGCACGGACCACAAAACATATCGGACCATTTCAATTCTACACAGAATGCTGTATTTTAAAGCGATATGAAGGAGATTAGGAGGAGAAATGGTTAGAGATTGGGAGGAAACTGTGGCTTTACCGAGCTCAACGACTCTGGCCGAGCTGTGATATAAACGAAACGCTATTGGCTGTTTTAAAAAAGGGGAGGAGCTGTTAGATATGTCCTGCCCTGTCTTCCTGTTTCAGTGGAAATTACGTCAAGACATTGAATAATGCTGCGTGTTTCAAGGCACTTCAGTGGGCCTTTAAGAGATGGTGCTCTCTTTTTTTTCCCATTTAGGGGATAAATGAATCAGAACTGGTGGATCCTGTACATTAGTAATAACTGCATGCTGTACTCAGGTGTAAGGTTAGTGAAAAAATCTCAAAGTTGAAAGTTAGAGATGTTTCAGTTGCTAGGCGACTAGTATGCTAATGAAGATGTTCGTCTCAAGCTGTGTCTGAGCTGTGCTGAGATATGTTTTAATCACTCTCAACGGGGAAAAAAGAGGGAAAAAAAATCAAAACACATTCCGACGGAACACTGTAATTAATGGATCCGTAAAGAAATAGAGAGGTTCCATTACTTCTCACACTAAATTATCCTCAATTGTCAGGGCAGATACCTGAAGTCTGACAGCCCTGCGGAGATTAGCAAATGTGAAGTGGCAGTGCTGTGTTTATTCGCTTTGGCACGCGGCCTCTCGGTGCTCAGAGATGCCACGCACCGTAGAGCGCTCCTTCGTCAGAAGAGGTCCAGAGCCAAAACAGCCCCGTCAAACCCGCAAGCTCGGGCTTTTAAATACACCATGTAGACAAATGTGCTCAAAGCCCTGTGCCACCTCTGTTTGTTCTAATTCTCAATTAGTTAATATACTCTAAGAAGATTAAGAAGGGGAAGATGACAGAGCCAATGTCTGCACATACTGAATCTACAGGGAGGCAGAAAGTGGATCGAGGGCTAAATTGAAGATTAGACTGCTCCTGATTAGATTTGTAAAGCTCACAGTGAGCACTGAGAGAGATGGAGGAGGAATCGTACACAAGCAGATAATTGATAGTAACTGAGCATTTAATCCATGGGAAAAAAAATATTTTGTAACCTTTGAAGCGAAAAATATTTAGATCAGAAGGAATTGTCAGAAAACAGAGATGCTGTTAAACCGTTTCTAAACTCTGTGGGACCTGCTAAATGTGAAACCATGCTCAAATACTTCACATATCCCAAACAAAAAGGTCGGGAAATTCAAATTTGCTGTCACAAATGATCAATGTTTGGGATGCGAACAGTATGAAGCATGAAAAATCATGGTTCAGGGGAAAAGATTGCATTAGAGAAGATGAAAAAGATAAAGAGAAAATTCATGACTGAATTTGGGAACTTTGATCATTTTTGCACTTATATCTTTCACAAACGTCCTCAAGTAGTACATTTGATCACCATATATTACTTGTTACAGGTTTTTATACTGTAGCATCACTTGTAATTTGTCTTTTATTTATTTATATTATTTGTTTATAATTATTTTTATGTATTATATTATATAAATATTATATATATATTTTTAATAATCAACAAACGAATAAATGTAATAATAGAATGTTTTGTAATGAAATTAATTTATTGCTCAATTATACTATATTGATTATATATTATTATATTAAGTCATGTAATATTATTTATATGTATGCTTAGCATTTTATATTAATATAATAATTATTACATTTCATTAAAATTAAAGCATTAGTTCACTTTAAAATGAAAAATACCCCAAGCTTTACTCACCCTCAAGCCATCCTTGGTGTATATGACTTTATTCTTTCTGATGAACACAATCGGAGTTATATTAATAAATATCCTGACGCATCCAAGCTTTATAATGGCAGTGAACGGGAAACAACAAGTATGAAGCTCAACAAAGTACATCCATCCATCATAAACGTACTCCACACGGCTCCGGGGGGTTAATAAAGGCCTTCTGAAGAAAAGCAATGCACTTGTGTTAGAAAAATATATATATTTAACAAGTTATGAAGTAAAATATCTAGCTTCCGCCAGACCGCCTTCCGTATTCAACTTAGGAAGGTGTAACGCCTCTTGCAGTTCAAAACGCTTACGCTACATCCTACGGCTTCCATATTCAACATACGAAAAAAAGTGTAACTGACGCAACGTCAGGTTGAAGTTGTTAAATTTAGATATTTTTCTTACACAAATGCATCGCTTCACTTCAGAAGGCCTTTATTAACCCCCTGGAGCCGTGTGGAGTACACGTTTATGATGGATGGATGCACTTTCTTGAGCTTCATACTCGTTGGTCCCGTTCACTGCCATTATAAAGCTTGGATGCGTCAGGATATTTATTAATATAACTCAGATTGTGTTCATCAGAAAGAAGAAAGTCACATACACCTAAGATGGCTTGAAAGGTAGTAAACAACCTAGTAAATCTTGGGGTAATTTTCATTTAAAGTGAAATAATCCTTTAAGTTTATTATATATGGTTCATTTTATTATACTGTATCAAAAAATATATATTTAAACTGATGTTCATCTTTTTTTCATGAGATATGAATCTGAGTATGATGTTGTTTTGTTATGGTGACCCTGACATATCTGTTGTTCCTTATTCTGTTCCTACTTTTCTCAAATACCTTTGAGTTTGTACACACATCCTGCCTCATACCATCACTTCTTTTCGAAAAGGACACGTTGACCTTCCTCTCCAAAGGATGTCCATGATTTCTAAGAAAAATCAATAGCTTTCATATGTGAGAAATCCTGAAGTCTGATTCCATTTCTGACAGAAAGCATATAGTATCTCAGTTTATTTCCTGTTCAGGCATATTTGAATGTCCATTTTCAGGCGTTTTACAAAACCAGTAAAATAAATCAATAAAAAAACATCTCATTTTCCTGTCTTAATGATAGCACAGAGCACTGACACAGTAATCCTGTTCGTACAGTTCGTACAGGTCCCACCAATCGGGAGTGTGTAATTCAGCTGAAGGGTTTCCCGCTGTGCAGCTGTGTACTGAAGTCTGCTGCACGATCACCTGAGCCGCCCTGTCATCTCACCAGGAGAAAGTAATGATTAAAGCTACGAGGGCTCAATCTGAAAAAGGATATAATGACTATGTTGCTGCATAGTCACGTCTCAACATTGAATAGGCCTCTGTGTTTTGTTTACATGGTCAGCAGCTGTTTGCTGAAAACTCTTTGTATATATTTAGTGTTTGTGACGTTTAGGAGACTTCTCATTGTCCGTTTAGGGGGGCAGAGGACGTGCCCTTAAAGAAACTGCCATTGTACCCAAAGCTTTGCACCTCTCTAGTTTTATCAGTTAATGTTATTAACGTGAAACTGCGATAACATGATCCCATAACTTGATCTGTGATCCCATATATGATTTTACAGTATTAACATAAAAATTGGCAGCCACTACGTTGACTTCGCTTTGTGGATATGTGTACTGTACATGCGATCTTTCTGTCTGTCTCACTCACTCTCTCTTCTTCTGTCTTTTGGCACATGTTTTATATCTCTTAAAATGTCTTTTCAGGATTGCAGTCCATCTGTCAGTTGTACATCATCTGTTCGTGTCACTTTCTCATCATTCTCTCCGCTGTGTTTTCTTTACAGTATGTCCAGTCCTCCAATATGGCCAGGAAGTCCCTTTTACAGAAAAAACAAGGGAGTCCTACTACAAGGTAGAGTGACGTGTCTTACCGTATTTACATGCTGTGAAGCATCTCTCTTGTCCTTAATGTGTTTTTGGTTCCACTGACAAGTGCTCTTTATTTTTTTTTTACCCGCATCAGTTCTACTACAAGAAGGGATCTTGGTTTATTTGCATGCTTTTTAGATGAGCCTTTCCTTCAACAAAAGGCTCATATTCATGTACCTGGCTAGCTCCTACAGGAATTAGCTGAGTGGGTGTTTATTTGGTTTGTTTGCCCTGGTATAAAAAGCTGCTTCAAATCTGAGACTGATTTTCCTCACCTCTTTTCAATGTGGTATTTGGATCCTGCCAGCCTTTTAGTTGTTACCCCTCTCTGTCTCATTCTGTAATCCAGAGATTTCTTTTTCTTTTTCAGTTCTGACGTAAGTCTTTTCCCCCATTGTTGAACAAACAGAAGTGTGAAGTGTCCAAAGAAAACTAAATTGATAAAATGACACAAAATATTCACTGGTGATTATAAATGTCCTGGCGTGAACTTTGTTCCTTAACCCTGTATGGTAACTCTTTTCCCCTCACTCCCTCACAAAAGGCTACTAAATAATGTATTTTTGGAAATAAAATGAAGATTTTTAAAGTAACAGAGTTATATTTTCTTTAGAAAAATATTTTTTTAATGTTAATTTATGACAAAAAATATTGTCTTAAATATATTGTAAGTTTGGGGTTGGTTGTAATATTTTTGGTGCTGATTTCATGTTTTCGTGCTCACCAAGGCTGCATTTATTTGATCAAAAAATACAGTAAAAAAAGAATTATATTGTGAAATATTTTTACAGTTTGAAGTAACCATTTTCTATTTAAATATACTTTAAAATGTAATGTATTGCTATGATGACAAAGCTGATACATTAATCCAGTCTTCAGTGTCACATGATCCTTCAGAAATCATTCTAATATGCTGATTTGGTGCTCAAGAAACATTTATTATCAATATCAATATATTATAATGCTGCTTAATACTTTTTGTGGAAAACATGATACTTTTTTTAGGATTCTTTGATGGAAAGAAAGTTTAAAAGAACAGCATTTATTTGAAATATACATTTTTTTTGACATTATAAATGTCTTTACTGTCACTTTTGATCAACTGTATGCATCCTAGCTGAATAAAAATTTCTTAAAAAGAATCTTACTTTTGAACAGTAGTGTATAAGATATTCCACCATTAGAAGAAAACATGTACCATACAGGGTAATTGCTTGTCATTTGCCTAAAAATTAATTGTTCTTTACACAGAACCCTTTTAATGTTGAATCTATAAAGGCAGGCCTTTTAAAACTAGACCTTGTGGCTGTTTCCTTGCCTATATTAATAATGGCTGCAATGAAATGCCTTATTACACTCATTAGCCTCAGCAAGCAGAGGATTGGATGGGTTGTTGTGCACTTTTCCTTGTTATCTTGGTCCCAGCATTTTGAGAGTAAATGTCACGATAACAGTAGCAGTGTTTTTAGTTTATTTAGTCACTGCATTTAGTGATGTTTATTTAGTAATGTTTAAAGAGTAATAGACTTCCTATTTGTTGCATTTGACTTTTGCTGCTTTTTTATTGATAGAGAAGACAGATAGAGAACAGGAAGTTATGCAGAATCAGAATCACTCAAAAGCTCACCATTATGACTCAACGTGCCTGGTTCATGGTCGCAGTTGGTCACAGTTTACGCTATTGAACTAGCCCTCCTCTTAACAATTTTATTCAGTTTAAAGGGGACCTATTATGCCCTTTTTCAAAGTCTTGATTTTGTTGAGTCTGTAAGTAACACTCTGTTTAGTTCCTGTCTCTTGAAGCCCCTCTTTCATAAAAACACAGTGTGCTCTGATTGGTCAGCTGGACCAGTGTTGTGATTGGTCAACCACTTTAACTCTTTCTCTGCCATTGATGAGATGACGCTTTTCCGCCATTGACAGAAATTTCACTGTTATACGGTAGGGGGCACTATTACGCTTCTTCTGAAAGGGTACAGAATCTCTGCATGAAAACAGACAAAAAAGAAGCAGAAACAAGCGATAAAAGCATTGCTTCTCAGGTATTTGTTCAAAATGTTGCTGTTTTTATGAAACTTACCAGCTTTCTAGTGCTGATAAAAAAAAGTGTAGCAATGTTTCGTTGTTGTTGTTCTTTCTATTGATATATTGCATGTCCATATTCATACAGCAAAATATTCTGGGACCATGAAAGTTGTGAAAATTATCAAAAATGTTGGAGGTTAGGTGGCAACTTTTTTTAAAAAACGCTGGCGGGGAAAGGATGTTTTTGAAATGTCAAGCCCCTTACCATAACCAAGAATTTCAACACACTACTAACGCAACTCAACCAGGCCTTGCTCTTTTTTTTTTGCGTATGACTTGGGCAGGAATAATTTAAATGAGGAATATTGTGATGTGTACGTTCCCAGAAGAAAACCCAAGACTACAATCGAGGCATTTCAGAAGGGCTTTTCACATTTGAAATAGTTAACCCTGGGTCATTCTAAACCCCTGGTAAACGGAATCCTGGTTTATCTTTATTCACTTTTCACACGGCTCATACTATAACCCGGGGTTAACAGTTAATCCTGGGTATTCATAAGCTACCATTTCACACTGCACATTCATAAACCCCAGGTTAAAGTCCTTATCTGCATATTTGCGGTGTCAGTGTCACTGACTGGACGAACGCAGCATGTGACCTATTTACATAAAGGCTCTAGCATTGCGCATCCTCATATTACACTGACTAATATCAAGTTTTTTTCTGAGTGAACTTTTCAAATTATAATGGTAAGAATGACGGTCTCTTCTTCACTCCAACTGTCGCATTTTCCATCGCTATTTGACATTTTTCCTATCATGCGCAGAAACGACTGTTTATACATCGTGCGGTGTTTCCTTGACTGCCCAATGCGCGCGAATATAAGGCACGCGATTGGTTGTCTGTTGCTAAGCATCTAGTTGTAACATTCTAACACCCCATCGTTTCACACTGTACAAGTTTGGCACCGCAATGCAGAGTTAACACCACAAAAGAGCAAGGTTTCATAACCCTGGGTAAAAAGTGGTGCTAACCCTGCATCTAAATTACAAGTGTGAAACGCTCCTTTACCTGGGGTTAAAAGCAGTGTTTAGAACGACGATAACCCGGGGTTAAGCATAGTGTGAAAAGCCCTAGAGAGTTCAGAAACAGTGCGCACTGATATAGAGAATAACTCCATTTGGAGTGACTTTGTGCTTTGTGACTTTGCAGACCTTTTCCATGCTCAAACTGCAACATTACACACTAAAGAAAGTTGAAAATGGAAAAAAAAAAAAAAAAAAAAAAAGCATAATAGGACCCTTTTAAGACCCATGGCTACTGTGGCCCAATGATACAAGTGGTTGACTTATCGACATGACCGGAAGCTTTTCTTTAGACATCTCAGTGAATTCGTATTCAGTGCACCTAAAATGTTATCTATATTTAATTTGACTGGAAATTCATTCTCACCAAACTCTAGAGTCATTGACCGATGGCTTGGTTTATTTCACAGCGCATGGTCCATCGTTATGATATACTTGATATTCTTATCCTGAAATGTTCGTGATTTCCCTGATCTAATCTCTGCTTAGTATGTGCTTGAATCTCTCCACATGTATTTCTTTTGATGAGACTCACGCATGTGAATCACAGTAATCAGAGATTTAATTAACCTGGTGGCATTTAAAGCGGCACACTAATGGAAGTGCCTTGCGAGAGCTGTTATTATTATGTATATGTTTTCCATCTGAGGTGCGAGTGTGCCAGTCCAATGCCCAGCAGACATCCACTTCCTACAACAGAGCAACTCTGGTTGCTCGCTCACAGCCTGATCATTATTTTGCTTTTTTTTTTTTGTTTAGTTACATAAACCCCTGCACCATAATGAGTATCTGATGCATGCGAATGAGTGCCTAGTTATATATAGCTGGTTATACATCATCAACCTCTTAAACATGCTTACATGACAGAAAAAATTCATAACACACCCTCTCGAAAAGCGGCTTTAGAGTGTTGCATAGAGGTGCCGCGCAGGCAGCGGCTTGTTCGGTATAATTGGCAGTTAGCTGTGTGTTTTGTAAACTCTTTTGTGGCTGTGATATTATCTGACGCGTGGGGAGGCGACAGCGATACACCTGCAACGCTGCCACATTTGTAGGAGGGACATCTGCTGAGCTCAGAAGTGCTAGCAAACACTGACGTACGTTTACAGTTTGCACGTACTGCGCCCTCCGCTATGCTACTTTCTTAGATATGCCATTAAACACTAAAGCAAAGTTTTCATCTGCTTGTCAAGGCCCTGTCCCTTGCATAGCTATTGAAATGTCAATTACTGTAGATCTAAGATGCTAGCTTGATATAATTAGCAGTTTTAGAGGTAGTTTTTACAAGGCAAAAAGAAGTTATTAAGGCTAAATAATCCTTTTTAAGAGAAAGATGGATGTGAAATGGGTTCAACAAAGGCAGAACAAGAAAAGTGCAAGCCAGCTCCATTTCAGAGATACTGCTTTTTTAGATTTTGCTCTTTGTTTTTCTAATAAAAGTGAATCAGGTGCTGAATGAGCATTGGAATTAATTGCTTTCGGTTTGTTTGCTAGCATAAATAGTTGTTAAATAATTGTTATGGCACAAAGCACTGTTTATGACTGAGGGTCTTGGGAGCAACGCTCAAAACTGTAGAGATTTAACCAAAATGTTTGAGGCAGTGACAGGCAAATGAGCAGTTTAGTATTGTGGAAGTGTAATTTTAAACTTAGTTTTAGCACTCTAAAGTACAATATTAGAAATATTTTGATTTATGTGTTCTTATACCTTCTGAAGTTGCTGTGAGAAAGATTTTGCAGTGAAAGTTGCTAGTCAGACTAGATGAAGGACAATGGACTTTCTTTAATTGGTGACAGGCCGATCACTGGCACATTATCAGTCATGGCAGCCCAGAGGTCATTTAGTTTCAAAATGGCTTTCTTTGAAGTCTAATAGAAACTTTATAACATTTAATAAGCTGGAAGCCAGTGTAAACACAGATTGGGGCCATATGTAGCCTAGTCAGTGAAGTCAGTTGGAACTGCCATTCGCATCTCATTTAAAGTCCATAAAGTGGTGTCATTCTAATATGCTGATTTGTTAACAAAAATAAAGGGGAATAAAAGAAGAAAAAAAGAATTTGTGATGCTTTTTTTCAGGATTGTTTGATGAATGGAAAGTTCAAAAGAACAGCATTTATATGAAATCAAAACATTCTGTAATATTATGTGAAATGTGTTTCATTTTAATTTTTGATCAACATAATACACCCTTGCTGAATAAAAGTATTAATTTCTTTTATTAAAAAAAATCTTACAAATCCAGCAATTTCTCTAAAAAAAAATAAAAAAAAATCATCGTCATCGGCGCACAATGAATTCTGGGGAAAACTAAGCCGCGAAAAATCCATCTGTTGTATCCTTCATTGCCTGGGAAATGAAAGATGCATTTCGAGGCCGTATTTGAAAGAGCCTTCGAATTGAGACAGCCTTCGTTGTGCTGCTGTGACGCAATCAGCCTTCGAATGCGGCCTTCAAATGGTTCAGCCTCTGTATTGGGGCGCAGCGAGAGAGTGTGTATTAGCGCTGTGACAAGTGGTCCATATCCTGCCTCTTATTGGATTTTTAACAGACTTTTTACTGACGAAAACGACAAGCACAGAACAGCACAAAGGCAGAGAAGTTCTGAGAACTATTTAATAAGGGATTACCAGTGAGATTTACTTCTTCAGTTTCACTGCAAAACTGATCATTGCTCTCTCCCCCTTTATTTCTTTCTGTCTCTCTCTCTTTCGCTCCCTTATTTTCTCACACTCTCTCACAGCTAAGCACCTCTCACCTCTCGCCCAGTTACCAGTAGGTCGGGATTGATTTGGTGATTGTGGAAGCCCTTTTGACACTCCATGAAAAACGATCCAAATAAACCCCCCTCTTTCCTCTCTTTTGCGCTTTCCTGTTTTTTCTCTCCAGCCTCTTCATGTTGAGTAGCGCCTCTGAAGTTCAAAGACTGTAGAAAGCTGTGCCTGCATTTAGAAATGCTTCTGTTGGTAAATTGGTTAAATGAGGCTTAGTGATTATAACTTTTTACATTTTTGGAAAACCATCATAATGCTACGTTGTTTGCTAGGGCAATGCTTTGCAGTTGCAGAGGTGTTCAAACTGTTTTTTAGCACATTGCTATGCAGTTGCTAGGGTGTTCTGGGAAGTTGCTAGATGGTTGTTGAAGTGCTCCAGGTTGTTGTTAGGCGGTTGTGAAGTAATATCACACTTTTCCTCATCAAGTCCCATGATTTGCTCATTTGAGTTGCATGTACTAACAATAAACAAGTCAATGGCTGCATCCAAAATAGCATACTCTCTTGAGCAGGTACAGTACTTATTTTGAATAAGTAATTTCCCACCACTAAAAAGGTATGTTCTATACAGTTTGAATGTAATCATTATCACGTTAAATGTTGTCATTATCACGTGACCTACCAGTGTCAGTTGCGTTGCTTCACTGCCATTCACAAATCCTCTCCAGTGGCCTCATGGGATAGTAAAGTGTCCATTGTATGCACATTTCAGAATCTCGCCGGAAGTAGTAGGTCATCCGAGTACTTTTTGCCTACTCTTTTATGAGTACTGTGAATTCGGACATACACTCTTAAAAATATAGTTTCCAAAAGAGGGTTTTAACAGTGATGCCATAGAAGAACCACTCTGGGTTCCCTAAAGAACCTTTCAGTGAACAGTTCTTAAAAGAACCACAGTAAAGAACCTTTTGTGCAATGAAAAGAATCCATGGATGTTAAAGGTTCTTCATGGAACCATCAATGCCAATAAAGAACCTTTACTTTACTGTTTTTCATCTACTATATAGTAGGGAAGTATGTGATTTTTGGATGCAGCCTACTTTATATGTGTGTGTGTATATATACCAATAGAGGATGGAAGTCTTGGTGAGTAGATACCCTAGTTACCCGGAGTGAACTTTTTCCCTCACTGTGACCTTTGGGTTGTTATAGCATGTTTACACTTCAAGTTTGCATTGAATCATTCCAGGCCAATAGGACTATAACACAAAAACATTCTTGATGTGCTGTGACATGCATTGGAAATGCGTATATGTTCCCTGGTCAAGTCCACAGTAAAAGTTGAATATGCAGAATACCTTCACACCTTAAAAGTGTGCAGACCAAAATTGATAATACTCTCTTTCAACAAGCCAACTATATTCATCATGTAGACGACAAGTTAAAAACGAACTTTTGTTTTTGAATTCTGATGAATTACAGCGAGACGCGTCTCACAATTTTTTTACTAGCCGCAACAGTTTGAAATTCAAGGGCTAAGTCACTCGCTTGCTGAGAAGAAAGGCTGTCAGGATTGGACGTAGCTGTGGAACTCTTTCAGTAATGCTTTTCAGACCTTATTATTCTCAACGCCTGGAAGTGTTTGCTGGAACGAGAACACTGTCTCCTGCCTGCCTCCCCTTCCCTGCTGTCTTGCACGTTTCCTCTTTTATCTCCTCTTTGTTCTACAAGAGTTGTATCAAAATGAACGTGACAAAACTGAGCCGTGTTTTGAATATGTAGTCACATCTACTATGTGTATGAGAATGTGTATATGTACTTTCATATCAGTGTGTGTCTGCATCTGCACTCTCCGTCCTTTCATCCTTGCCTAGTGTTCCCTGTAACATTATTAGTGTTATTGATAATCTCATTTGATAAAGATGACATCACAACCATATGCACATCAAAGGAATTATCCAGCTTCAAAAGTTAAGCTCAATTGAAATGTTATTTTTTTTATGTAATTTTTAAAATATTTTTTAGAATTTCAGCTTTTTTTAAAAAAAACAAACAAAAAAAAAAACAAACAATTACAGTAAGGCACTTAGAATGGAAGGGAATTGTGCCAATTTTATGAGAGTTAAAAGGTGAAATGTGAAACTTATTGCTGTTCTTTTGATCTTTCTATTCATTAAAAAAACCTGAACAAATTGTATAAGAGTTTCCACAAAAGTTTTTAACATTAATAATAAGAAATGTTTCTTGAGCGCCAAATTGTCACATTTGGTATTGGTTTCTGTTCCTGTTACTCTTAGTTTGTATGCTTTTATTTCCTGTGTTAGGTTCCTGTTTATTCTGTTCCATTTGTTCCCACTGCTAGTTTGTTTCTATAGTTACTATTACTAATCATCATCACCTGTGTCTTCTTTAGTTCCTTTTTAAGTCGCTAATAATTACAGCCTTACTTCCTGCACAAACCTACATTGGTTTGTAAGAAATTAGCATAATGCCAGCCTTTGGTCTTCATTGGCTGTCTGTGAACAACGTCTACTTTGACCTGTTCTCAAAAACTGTAGTTGTAGTTGAGTCCTGGAAGAGTTTGATTTGACTAGTTGTCAACATGTCGAGAAGACGCTGCTTTCTGTGCTGCGACAGCACATCAACTTTGCAAGCACTTCCTAAGAATGAGGACTCTGGCACAAATTGATATGGTAAAACCGACACCATAGTTACTGTTTTTATCATCAGTCTGCGGAGCTGAAATTCAGATATAATAATGGCCATTTGGTTTCCAACACGCTGTAAGTGGTAGACCAATCTGACCAATCAGAGCAGAGAAGGCTCTTGGAAAAGAGGGGTTTAGACAGACCAAATCCTTTATGAAAGTGAAATTGACATGTGAAGGCCAAGTATGGTAACCCATACTCGGAATTTGTCTTTTGCATTTAACCCATCCAGTTAGTGCACACATATAGGGCCCTATTTTAACGATCTAAGCGCATGGTCTAAAGCGCACGGCGCAAGTGCACTTAGGGCGTGTCCGAATCCACTTTTGCTAGTTTAACGACGGGAAAAATGGTAGGCTCACCTGGCGCATGGTCTAAAACGGTTGTCCCTATTCTCTTAATGAGTAATGGGCGTGTTTTGGGCGTAACGTGCAATAAACCAATCAGAGTCTCATCTCCCATTCCCTTTAAAAGCCAGTTGCGCTCGCGCCATGGCGAATTTGCTATTTACATGGCGGAATTTGCAAGCAGAAAATCTGAACGCTTTTCTAGCGAGGAAACGGATATGCTCGTACACGAGGTTAAAGTGCACGAGCAGACCATCTACAAGACAAGCCGCATTCTACCAAAGCATTTTATCTTTATGCACACAATAATAATCTATAATAATATAATAATAAAATTGTAATCCTTTTATTTTTAATATTTGGCATGTTTGTGTGCTGCTGTGCATCCCTGTGTGTGTAACAAGCAGAGTGTACGTGCGTTGTGCACCCACATATAGGTGCATATTACTAACGCACCCTTTAATTAACAAAAAAAAAAAAATCGCACCATTGACTTTAGACCAGGTTTCAGTTGGTCAATGGCGCAGTCTATTTCAGTTGCCTCAAAATAGCAACGCGCCAACAATACGCCTGAACACACCTCGTTTTCAGACCAGCACGCCCATGGGCGCACAAATGGGTGCAAATGCATTTGCTATTTAAACAACGTGGCGCAGGACGTGATAATGATAATGGAGTCGGGCTGAAACTAGCAAAAAACGCTTGCGTAGCACCTGGCGTATGATAGGGCCCATTGTAGTGAACACACACACTGCAAACTGTGGACACACACACCCAGAGCAGTGGGCAGCCATTTTATGCTGTGGCGCCCAGGGAGTGATTGGGGGTTAGGTGCCTTGCTCAAGGGCACCTCAGTCATTTCCTGCCGGTATTGAGACTCAAACCCGCAACCTTCAGGTTACCAGTCTGACTCTCTAACCATTAGGCCATGACTGCCCCTATATTGAACCATTTTAAACACTGTATATATTTTACAAAACAGCATGAAAAAAACTGAGTTGTGTTCCAAATTTTAGGTTGATATCTCAAAAACTGAGCTTTCCATGAGATTTTGTTTGGGCAAAATGTCATTTGACGACATCCAGGCTCCATTGGTGACCATATAAGGATGCACCCGTTTCCACCGATTGGCTTGAGTAATCTGAATCATATATTTCCATAATTTTCATACAATTTATGAAGCATCCCATTCAGAACTAGTTCAACCTCTAACAAACACATAAAAGGCATGCGGAAAGAAAATAAAATAGATGTTATCTTCTGAACTCTTGCCATGAAAAAAAAAAAACGAGGTTTCTACCAATATTTCACAATCTTTCATGTCCATTGCTATTTTTGAAAATGAAGGTCTGAACACGTCTTATGACTCTGATAAATATTCTTGTTAGCAAATATGAAAACTAGAGTCTGTAAGCTTTAAAATGATATATAGTTTGTCAATATTACTTTAGGTTTAGAATATTATTATTTTAAATAATGGCACTCGTCCCACCAGTGGGACTGTAACAGTTAAGCGCTGCCTATGTCGAACTACAACACTAATTTGTCTTTTTAAAATGTAATATAAATGCTTTTTGCATGCTAACAGACCAAGATAATGTGTATTTAGCTTGGCTTTTGTCAATAGTTTAAATCTCAAAATTTTTTGTCAGAAAACATGGTTACTTTTGAAAATCTGTCTACAGAAAAAGACGTTTTACATGTTTACAGCAGAAAACATAGATCCTCCATAAATGCGTTTTCTTCATGTAATAAACAGTAAATGAATGTATGTGGGAGTGTTTCTCTAGGCCGGAGGCTTTGCTCCAGGGGATCAGGCTGAAAATGTTCCTTTTTCTCACTGCTCAGTTCACCTGCCATTACTCAGATTTCACAGTTGATAAATAGCTGCTGTGTCATAATTGTTCTGGAATTCTTCCTGTCTTTGAATTAGTTGAAGCAAAGAGAGAAACATTGAGAAGGAGTGCAAAGAGAGCGCACAATAGAGCGTTGTGTTGTCATGACGGTGACATTACCTGTCTTCTCTAGAGGTGGGTGCGTAAATTTTCATTTCAGTCATTCTTTCATTCTCTACTACAGCGGCTGCTTTGAACCTACATGAGTCAGATGAGTGACTAAGAAGTCACATTGAAATGTATTCATCTCTGCCTGTGATGCCACCCCAGCTAACGATGGGGGGTCCGCTCTAAAAGCTACATGCCTTCTGGCATCAGGGAGAAATGTCTGGGGAAACCTTTTCCTTTTTTTTTTTTTTTTTAAAACAAGGTCCCAGCCAACATAAAGCATATAAATGTAAATATACAGTGGGGTCCAAAATTCTGAATCCGCATTAAAAATCTGGGATCCAAAATCTGATTCAAACCTGAAAAAGTTTTAGAAATATTTAAACAGGATAAGGTAAAATAATATCTTAAAGGAATTTTAAAAATGGTTCAAATACATTTTAAATGATTTGAAAATGAATATTTAAGATTCTGCACTATTTGTAGGTCACTAATAAGTAAATCTGACAAAACTGTGACTGATGTTGTTCTCCTTCCATTGAAGCTCAAGATAATTTTTGGATCATCTCAAATCATGCTGGAGAACATAATCATCAGATTCATATAGCTCAAGAGCTGCCATTACAGCAAAAGAGGGACAATCCAAATATTAAGACATTATTAAATTCTCTTTTTTAAAATTTCATTTCAATTGTTAATTAGAAAATATAAGCATTTTCACTAATGGTCTCAGTTTTTGTTGGACCTTACTGTATATTCAGAATACTGTATATTGGATCTTGTGCCTCCTGACCTGCACATTTGAATAAATACTGACTGGTCAGAGGTTTTTTTTTTTTTATTTATTTTTTTTTACTTTTCCTAACGTCTGTCTATCTCTCCATTTTTCTCTCATTCCATCCCATCTCCTTCTCCCACTCCCACCGAGGAAGGACGGCATTGTATCTGTATGACTCAGATGAAAGAAGAATAAATCTCCATTTTTGTCAGGCTAGTGAAGACAATAAAATGAAGTGACAGAAAAAGAAAGGGGGAGGATTGAGTTGGGGGAAAGGAAATGTTTAAAGATGCATTTAATGCATCATGTAGGGCATTTCTAAAACCAATTCAACAAATTAATCTCATTAGCATATTTGAGCACTATTTGGCCCTGTTTACACCTGGCATTAAGATGCGTTTTGGTCGATCGGATGGATGGTAAATGTATGGATTTTCAGATCTTTCGATCTAATGGACAAAATAAGCTCACGAAATTTACATATGAACACAAGAGGAGATGACAGAAACACACGGAGAGCAGCAGCTTTCATTTCTGCTCTGATAGCCGCAAGAACACGAGTGTGTGTTAGAAATCAGGAATGGTGAGAGAACATTGTGCTTAGTATGTTTTTCATCTTCAAACCAAACTTGGGTCAAAGTTTAAATCCCTTCTGGCTAAGCCACTTCCCATAATGTTTACACATTAGGCCAGTAGGCAGAAAGTAGGTGGTCTTTTGTGGCTGTTCGAATGCATTTGACCACAATGAGCATCTACACTACGAAAGCAATCCGGTCGAATCTGTTTTCGACACTGAAAGTGGTTGAAAGTGGACAATCTCAAAACATTTTAGACCCCATTTACACCTGTATTTAGCGTCATCCACTTGTGATCTAATCCACCAAAATGCATCTTAATACCTGGTGTAAACAGGGCCTTTGTTTGGTAGCTTCACCTTCACCTCGAAGTCAGCAATCGCATAAAAAAGCAATAGTGCACTCTTCACAACAAGCTGAATAATGTGAGGTATCAGTCCTGTCTGTAGTCTGTACCAATGCAGGATGAAGCTTAACACTTTGGTTTAGAGGATTTGAAAAATTATTATCACTGAAAAATAATAATAGCGATGCTTGCCTTAGCATGCACCACTAATTATGTCTGGGTTTTCACCTCCAAAGCCATTTTTTCTTGTCAATTCAATCTTCCCATTTGGGAAAGAGATATAAAGAGGAGATAGAAGAGAACGAAAGACATTAATCAGGAGAAAATCTTTGGTCTTCCAGAGCCAGCGAGCACTCGTCTCTGAGACTGACGGTAGAGCGTCTGTTCTCCGCATTGTTTTCTCCCCCGTCTCTCAGACGGAGGTTCGTGGGTGTTGCGTCTTGCTGAGCAAATTGAAATCGTCAAGTGGCATGGCTCATGCTAATTGCTCTGTGGAATGTGTAAAGTTTATTGAAGGCTGCTATTGTAAAACTGCCCGCACTTAAAAACCATGCCACTCTACCGTCCCGCAGGTTACCGGCTCTGATACAGAGGTGTGGCTGAAAAGATTTGTGCAGCTGTTCCGCGTGCATGATCGGAGATAAAACACCTATAGCTCTTTGTGCTGCTACATTGATGTGCCCTTCAAAAAATGTCTTGCTCTGTTTTATGTCCGCTTTACTGAAAATGCCAAAACAAATAAACCATCCCTGGTTTCAAGGTCTTATCTGGACGCGTCCCTCGGGTTCACCTCGTAACTCTAGTGCTCTCTCTGACTGCTCATGGGGGCTCTGAGGTCAGTGGGAAGTGGATTTGTGCGTGACGGTCATACAGTAAACTGCACAATCCGCTGACCTCAGAACAGTGGCTCAGTCTGGC
The DNA here is from genome assembly GCA_039654765.1 of Mylopharyngodon piceus. Taxonomy (NCBI): domain Eukaryota; kingdom Metazoa; phylum Chordata; class Actinopteri; order Cypriniformes; family Xenocyprididae; genus Mylopharyngodon; species Mylopharyngodon piceus. The sequence continues at coordinate 23,065,933 of CM077449.1, forward strand.
TCTAGAAGTCATTTTCAGAAATGTGTTTGTCCCTGTTATATAAAGTGCAGCCTGATTTCTCTGCTTCTTCACAGCAACTTCTATAAATACACTCTGAAGTCAGAGACTGCGTATTATAATATTACACTGCATGCTATCAGCAAACGTGTGTGTGTGTGTGTGTGCAGTCCAGTTAGTGTCCACATTTATAGTCGCCACCATGCGTCTGGTTTCTATTACCGGCTGTAAACATGCCTCAGAAAGCCACGACTAAGCACAGAGCACTATTTCCTGTTTTAGCCTCGGCCGTTGCACGATATACTGTTCTCAAGTGTGTGAAATGTGAGCCGTTGCCATGGCGACGGCAAGCCCCAGCCAGGGGAGCGAAAGGAAGCGAGAGGAAGAAAGACGTCCGGAGATCTTACATAGAGTACATGGTGCTGAAGAACTCACTAAGATGTCTTAAAGAGCTATTTAATTATTCATTCACCTCAACTCAACACACCGGCCCATTTTACAGAGCAGACCCACAAATACAAAACAGGAGGGAAGGGATGTGCCTGACAGTTCTTTTATTTCATGGTGATAGAGTGCAACAGTTGGATTCTGGAAGTAAAAACTCCATTCATATTCAAAATCAATTTCATAAGGAACTTATAACCTTTAAAGACTCCCTTACTGTGAGCTACGAGGTTGTTAATCCATGATATTTGAAGCCATCAGCCCCCATTATTTCAGCTTAAAATAATTGTGTTTAACAATGGAATTCCTGGTGAAAAACAACATTACCCATGATGCTGTACAGAAAATTACACTAATCAGAGAGTCGAAAAACCAACAAGCTCTCAAATAGCTCTTTAGTGCCGCCCACTCCCATGAAGCACTGCGAATGACGTAATCGAGTTGATTTCTCTACGCTCTTAAAATACTGAAATGTTTGTATGTATATATATATGCATATTTTGCAATAAACTTAAAATATATTGTTTTTATACATACAATCAACATTTGTAAATGAGTAGTTTTATATTTCTCCATCATTTTTAATTTGATTCTGCTGTTCGCAATGCTTCATGGGATTATAGTTCTTTCCCTCACTAAAACCTTTAAGTCTTGTACCTTTGTATTTTTGTCCGATTTTCAAAAACTTTTTTACTTCAAATCAGAGTTTGTAGTGTTGCGATTCACCTCGTAGTTAATTGGCTTGGTTCACGGCTTAGAACTCTTTTAATGAAGACTATTCTAAAATCCCTATGGGAAAAATTAATGAAAAAATACTTCCAGAACCAGCGCCGCTGAAAAAGGAGGCGGGCACTGTTGCACTCTATTGCATTATAGGAGTCTTAAAGGCATAGTTCATCCAAAAATGAAACTTCTGGCATCATTTACACACACCTACTTCACCTTTCTTCTGTAGAACAAACAAGGTGAATGGTGACCCTCAGCCTGAAGCTCCAAAAGTTACAAAAAGTCATTAAATTAGTCCATATTCTTTTCACTATATTCACTATACACTATAATAACTTGTGTAAGGGAACATCACTGAAAGTCTTCCCCTTCTCTTATAACTGGTCACATCACACCAAAATTAAATATGTGCATGTTAATTGCACAAGTGGGATTTTTAATATGCACATAATTTAAAAAAAAAAAAAAAAAATTAAAAAAAAAAAAATCCTTATATTAGACGTGACATCTAACAAACTAAATTTTTTCTATCATATTTTATAGTTTGGATTTTTACAGGGCCCTTAAAGGGAGATGGTGAAGAAAAAATTATTTGGCAATGCTTTTACATTCTCTTACTGATGTTTTGCATTTCCCCAAGAAACTGTGCATTCACTCGCAAAGAACACAAAAGTTTTGTGAGCGAACACAAATGTTTTTGCAAGGGAATGCAAAGTTTCTCAGGGGAAAGCAAAATTTTTGCGAACAATCGTAAAGTTTCTCAGGGGAACGCAAAACATTTGCGAGAGAACGCAAAATCATAGACTTATTATTTTTCCTCTCATCTCATATTTTTTTCCCTCTCCATGTCCCCTTAGGGGCTCTATAGATTTTGAAACGAATTCTAGGCAAATTATGTTTAACTACATCATTTTTAGATTTACTAAAAAATTACTAAATTTACTAAACAGGGCAAATTAGCGTGAGAGTGCAATTCCAAAAAAGCGCCAATGGGAGTGGAAAGTTCTGCATGTGATCTACTGACAATGTGAATGCACAAACGCAGCTGGATCATTTCCATAATGACCAACGCAATCTACCAAGAGCAGTGCAGATTAGCGTCTGGTTTAAGACATGCTTTTTTGGGGTGCAAATAATTTAAATAATGGTGCAAACATCAGTAAATTGACTAGCGCAAACCTTAGTAAATCACCTTGCATGATTCATTTAAATACTCTCCTCCCATAAATTTTGCATCTGAAAGGGAAACTCCTACAAATGCACATGTAATAAGGTCAGCAGCAAAAATAACCCTGTCCACACCTTTACAAAGATAATTTTTCATTGCGTCTTTAGTAAATCCTGACAATAGTTTTTTTTAATCACTAAAAGAGTTTGCACTGGCACAAGCTGTTAGTAAATTTGGCCCTAAATGTATTATTTATTAATTTAATTGATAATTAATTAATTAATTAATTGTTTTTGTGAAATTAGCTGTAAATATTTATATTAGAAAATAACACTTACATTTATGCATTTGGCAGGTGCTTTTATCCAGGTGCTTACATTCCATTTTTTCACTTCATGCATTCCATAGGAATTGAACCTATGACCTTGGTAGTGCTAGCACTATGCTAGAGCTATCTTTCAGTTTTCAGATGAAGAATTTTAGAATTTCAAATTCACAATACCACATGCCACTTTACCATGCCAGAGAATTGTAGCAGCTCTCAAATTTACACAAAAATTCAAAACTATAAAATTAGCTTTTTAAAATGTTACATGTATCAAATTCAAATTTACAACATTTAAAATAATATACTATCCCTTTAAAGATGTGAGGGAGAGGATTGTCCAGTATGTGTGTTTAGCAGGGCTAGTAGAGGGGGGAGGACTAAGCAAACGCGCTCTACTGTTTTAAGCTCTACTCATGCGTGAGGAGGCCATTAGAGGCTCATAAAGCACGCATACGCTAGTGGCGTATCAGATGGGTTGTGAGGGCAGCATAGGGACAGGGTCATTATGAGAAGGGCGTGTCCCAGAAGGGGCAAGACTGACTGGTGTTCCACACACGTAAAGTGTCTCCGCAGTGTTTGATCCCATTCGGCTGATGTGTGTTTGGCTCTGCCACACCGCCTACAATCCTTGTTTGGGGATTTAAAGACAGAAGGGGGGAGAAGAATAACTGCTTGAGTGGACGCTGTTGTGTAGCAGTGGCTTTTCACGCTCCACTAGCATGTATTGACATGCACCAAAGCAAAGAGAGAAAACAACACAACTCCCTCCTGTGGGTACCGCTGGGTAACTTAACACCCCATACTCAAAACAAAAACTGAGCTGATTTGAAGTACTGATGGTCATGTAATTTGCCCACCCAATTGTGTATGTGTGTGTGTTTTGGACCTAGATACTTTTGCTGACGAATTTACTAAAACTGTTCCCTCCCTTTTAGGACATCAAAAAGGGAAAAATGGCTCATAAAGACAAATAATGTCATAATTTACTGTATCATTAATCATTTATTTAGGGTGTATTTTTGTTTTTGGTTTAGGATTTGGAGTATTTGTAATAAACTATACTATATATAATATATATTATATATATATATATATATACACTACCAGGCCAAAAGTTTGGAATAATTATGCTTTTATTAATGTTTTTAAAGTCTTTTATGCTCAGGCTGCATTTATTTGAACAAAAATACAGTAAAAACAGTAATAATGTTTTAAATAAGTAATAATAGTGTTGATCCTGGAGGGCCATTGTCCTGCAGAGTTTAGCTCCAACCCTAATTAAACACACCTGAAGCTAATCAAGGTCTTCAGGATTACTAAAGTTACAGGCAGGTGAGTGTTTTTTTCAGGGTTGGAGCTAAACTCTGCAGGACATTGGCCCTCCAGGATCAACGTTCCCCACCCCTGACATAGATTAATAATATATTTATATAAATAAATATAAATATGTATACTTTCCCCTCGTTTTCATTCATTCTTTTTACCTTGCATTTAAGGCTCTCTTTTTACTATCCGCATTGATAAAAGGGGGTATAAAGGCCAAAACAAAATGAATATTTCATAGCAAGTAAGATTAGCTACTGTAAGTAAGCATTTGTGTATATTAGCGTGTTGAAAGGAGTAGGGTAAGACTACAGTGAAATGTATCTGACAGCTAGGTGGCCCCGTTACCAGTGACAGAGCAGGATTCATTTAGCAGCTAATGTGCCAACTGTAAGCCCTTAATCTCTGAGCACTCCCGAGGCCTACGCACCGCTGCGGGGCCTGAGGCGGGCACCTGAGGGAAATTACTGACTTCTCTCAGAATTAGAGCAATTTCTGCATATCAACACCGACCACGTGACGGCACCCACACAAACATGCTCTTCGTGTTTATTCATCGCTGTAAAATCGGATGCCTCCGAGCTTAGTTTATAGCGATACAGTAGAGTCGACGCCTTTGAGGCGACCCACTCTGAATACAGAACTTGCTTTAATCTTATGAAAATGAAGAGGCAGGACACCAAAAACTTGTCTGTTTTTAGCTCGCAGTAGTTTTTAAAAGCAGTCTGATTCTCGTCCTGCCGAGTGTGTACTATAGATTTCGCGAACTGAAACAAAAACAACACTAGCTTTAGGAGTCTGGGTGGGTTTATAGCCCCCTTCTGAAGTATTTTTGCCCAACTCTGTCTTTGTCTCTCTCGTTCAGACTATTTCCCTTCCTCTGATATCCAACGGCTGGGTTCTGTTTGCCAACACAGTGTATTTTGGGAAGGCGTTTCATGTTATTAACTGCGCAATTAAACTTAGTTGTTGCTGCAAACAAGCAAATCCCGATCCACATTATAAAAATGGTAACTGACCTTTAACAGGGGTTTCGTGTTTTTTTTTTCTTTTTTTCAGATGGAGGGACGTTCATCTACTATGGCTCATTGCTTAACTGGGACAGCTGCTCTTGTGGATTCAGTTCTGACAATCTATACAATTGATTCTACGTAGCAGTCTCAACGTGAAAAAGAGTCCTCTTCATTTTCAAAAGATTAAAAAGAGTCAGATACTTTTAAAAATAAAGTTCTTTATTGGCATCTATGATTCTGTGAAGAACCTTTAAAATCCATGAAACATTACCATTGTACAAAAGGGTCTTTATAATAGAAAAAAGGTTGTTCTTCTTCATATATTCTTCACAAGGAGAAAAATGGTTCTTTTAAGAACAACTGTTTACTGAAAGTTTCTTTGGGGAACTCAAAATGGTTCTTCTGTGGCAGGGGTGTCCAAAATCGGTCCTGGAGGGTCACTGTCCTGCAGAGTTTAGCTCCAACTTTTCTCAACACACCTGCCTGGAAGTTTCTAGTATGCCTAGTAAGATCTTGATTTGCTGGTTTAATTGGGGTTGAAGCTGAGTTCTGCAGGACAGTGGACCTCCATTTCTTGTTCAGTTCTCTTGGTCCAAAAAGTTTTCACACCTGGCTCGTTTGTAGCATGCATTTTCTCCCTTAGTTCAGTTCGTTTAGGCATATGTGAACACAGCAATCACGCAATCACCAACATAAATTGGTCCGAGATCACCTGAACGAGGTGGTCTCAGTCCGATTCCTGTCCATCCCATCCCGTATTCCACCTTGAGAAATCTGGTCACCCGACACTTGATCAAATGAACCGCACTAACAGAGCAATCGCATCAGAGTTCGTTTGTAATCGAACCAATCCTGCCAAGTGTGAACACACCTTAAGAGTGTAGCTAGACCCAGCATAGCAAAACGACTTTGTTGTTTTCCAACTCAACTTGACCTCAACTACAGGTTTATTTGCAAAAATGCTAGTTGTGTTTGAAGACTTACCACTTAAAAACGCTTAACCCCAGGGCCCTGACGCAAACGAGCAGATGTGGTGCAAGGCATTGTTAAGTTTGCGCTCCCGACAGCGTGCGTTATATCTCATCAGAGTCTGGCACTTAAATGAATGCTGGGTCTCCACCCTGTGAATAATAGATATTCTTCAAGCACTTCAACATGTTCATTTGTCTGGAGAATCAAAGGAGAGCTCACACGCCGAGCCTTCAAAACATGCGCTGGCATCTCGCCTGCCTCTGTTTTACGCAGCCGGCGCTGACTTAAAAAAGAGCATTCGTTTGCTCGCATCTGCTTTCTGTCAGCGGGAGAGTTGCATAACGTTGAGACCCGTGTGCTGTTTATCTTTTTGGCCTGACCTTGCTCCTGGTCACCGGGGCGAGAGGCGGGATCCGAACGCTCGGATATCAGTCTCGGTTGCCATGGCAGCCTGGTAAATAGTTGTGAAGCAGCGAGCGGAAGATTAGTCCCTAAGGAGGTCACTTGTCACTGTGTGACCTACAAAGGGCCCTTCGATCTCTGCCAATGTACTGACAGCAACTCGTCCTGAAATGATAGCCTTAAACGACATTTTGTTTGGATTCAGTTCTGTGCTGTGGCAGTCGCTGTGGCTCTATGAACAAAAAGGCATTGACTCTGTTTCTCCCTCTCAAACCTTTATGTGTGTTATGTATGTGTTAGCCATCTCTGGAGTGCGTATCAGGGCTTTTATTTGGCCATGAAAGGCAGAAGGACTTCTCACAGCATCTGAGAATCCATCACCACAGCCGAGCGCTTTTTGTAGCGTGTAGGAGAATTGTTTAAGACACCGGCATCACTTTGCACTGTTATTCCTGCCTCAATGCCTCAAGATAGCAGTGTATCACTTGACTGCTCCTTCCTTTTAATTCCGGCTAATGCTGACATTTATCACGCTGAAAATATTCGAGCTGAAAACCGATCCCCTCAAATCCAATATACTTCCTATAGTTCGTCTGGGAAAAGAATTAAGCTAAATGCATGGGCTTTATTGCACAACAGCAGGTGCCAAGTTTACAGTACAGGGAATTTGTCATCTGCATTTCTCATCGCCCTTACTCTTCCTTTCAGTGTCTCTCTGTGTATTTATCTGTCTTTATCTCCTTTCTCACTGCGTCTCTCTCATTATACCCCGGAGGAGCGATTCCAGCGGACTCAGTATTAGATTAAATGAGCAGGCATGTAAATGCATGTTTCTCTGGTGCATTTCTACAAAGCTGTAGTCACCATTAAGTCTTGCTGGAGTTAATCTGGATTCCTTTATACTCGTTGAATTGGATATTCATGGCGCAGACATTCTTCGAACTGATTTCACATCAGGCAATGTATGTATGGCTCAATCTTCAGTCCTGGAACGAGAGATTCCCATGTGGCTCCCGAATGAGTTCAGCGCCTGAAAAAAAGAAAATGAAGACAGGATTGGTGAATTTTTTTTTTTTTTTTTTTGTGGTTTTTGATTTGCCTCTGGGTTGCCTGCCTTTTGTTGGTAATTTGTGGCCTAATACAGTGACTCTTTCTTAAGATTTACACAAAAGAACATTTATTTAATTTTGAAATTGAAGTCATTATTACTAATAATACTAATGATTTTATTTTTCTAATGCATTATGTATCAGTGAATTGACTTGTCATAAAAACAGTTCAAATAAATCATATGTATTACTTTTATGGAACTTCTATGGCGTTTTATTATTTTTGGAGCTTGACACCCCATAGTCACTGTATGCTTTCATTATTTTAAGGGCACCATTCTTTAGAATATTTCCTTTAGTGTTCTACTGAAGAAAGAAAGTCACAGGTTGTGAGGGTGAGTAAATGATAAGATTTTTTGTTTTTGGGTGAACTAATAGGGGACAAGATAGTATATCTGACAACATCACAGTTTTCACTTAAAAGACAATTGAGATTCAAATTTTCATTAAAAAACATCTCTGATTATAATTCTGATAAATACTAATACACAAATAAACACTACTGTTCTCTTTGGATTTGTCTTTATTGCTCTGTCCATACACGTTATAGCCTTAAAGCTGAGGATTTTCTCACTATATCAAACTCAGATACAAGTCAAGCTTTTAGTCAGTCACTCTATATGGCCTCTGACCTTGCTTACTTGAACCTGTTTTTACAGAAGTGTGCCAGCTGAATACAAAAGCTCCTTCAGTACACCTCCTCCTCCACTGGTGTTTATACAGAAAGCAGCCCAGTGGCCATAGAGCCCATGTGCGGAGGCTGATTCTTGAGAGGATGTGGAGTCCCTGCTGTTTGGCTTTTGTGAGTAAAGAAGCGCTCGCTCAACAGAAGCAGTGGTGCGTGTCATAGGCCCGAATGTACGAATCATGCAGCCCCCAGCTGTATTGTGAGAAAACAATGGCCAAAAGCACTCTCGCCCTGAAACTCTTTGTATAAGCAGCGTTTTTAAGGTACTTCTTACTGAATGTGTAGTTTGCCCAAGGAGGAGTCCTGTCAGGACGGCTCATCTAAGAAAAGACTGCAGTGAAATGTCATCTGAAGGAGCTCCAAATCATGTATAAAAAGGGAAAGTTAACGCAAAAATTAAAATGTAGGGTTCATTTACTTATGCTTTTGTTCCAAAAAAGCATTTAGTGATGAGGGCTTTAAGGGTACATTATTGTGTAGCATGAACTTTAATGCATTTTTTTATGTACTTTGATAAGATAATATGAAATTGTCCAGAAAGAGAGGACTAAATGTTCCCTCAGGCATCTGCTTTGTTGTGATTGACTCCCCCTGGTGGACAAATATTGCAAAAGCAGGTGCTAAAGACTACTGATTACCTTTGATTTAAGCTTGCAAGCATGTTTGAGATGATTAATGATTGATATTTGTATTTTATATATATATATATATATTTTTTATACACCCCAGTCTCACCACAAGAGAATGATATTTATGTATTTATTTCATATATAATTTTCACTTTCAAAAAACTTTTTTCTTTACAAAAAGAATTTTCTTTACAAAAGCGAATTTGAGCTGGGAATTATGCAGATGTAATCTAAATGTTTTTGCTGTATGATGCAAAACTAGATTTCTGAACACTTTTACTGATTCCTAATCTCTTTTTGTCATTTTTGCAGTTTTGTCAACCTCAAAATGTAATCTTGGTTACAAAAATAAGTTGAATTTGCAACAGTGTTATTTTACTCTCATTGAGATACTATTAAAGTTTTTTTATTGATTTTTATTTTTTTTTAGTTTTTGTTATATTTTTAAAATATTTTTTTCTAAATGTCTATATAGTTTTTGTTATTATTATTTAAGTTATTTCAGTATATCAGGTTAAAGCCATTTTATTCAAATAACCACATTTTTTATGGTTTTAGTTAACTGTAATAACCCTGATTTGCAGTAATGATGTAGACATAAAAATGGATGTACAAGATTGATCAATGTAAGATTTTCAGTGGGATCAAACCTAATGCTGATAACCAACTCAGCTGTCCTCTGTTAGAATAGAGTTGTTAGAGAGAGAATTAAATAGAAACTGACTTTTCAATACAGAATTGTGTTGTATTAGGGCCGCTGTTTCCAGGGCCATCTGCCACATACATTAATATGGTTGAGAGGAAGGCAGAGAGAGCGAATGAACAGTCTGATAGCATTTGTGCACTGACTGCCTCTGCAGTGCCCTGTGAGAACGCCAGGACACCTTCCCATGGGCATCGGCGTGACAGAAACGCCACTGAATCACTGCTGATGTTTGCATAGCTCCAGATTCTGCCTCGCAGTGAGCGTTCTGTCGCGTGTGTACTGAGCTTCCTGGAAGTCACCATCTGCGATACTTTATTTATTACCTGCTGTTAAACGCAGCATTATCCGTACATAATGCCACATAGAAAATCTCGGTCAATGGTGCTAACGTGAAGCCATTCATGGCGATCGCAGATCTGGATTTCTTTTCTATGGAGCTAGCCTTTGTTTAACAGCTCTCATGCACATAAAAGAGGGAACATCCCCAGGCACAAAAGCCTCACTGGCTTCCTTCCTGATGTGGCTGCACTGTGAATGTGCTTTGCTTTTGTGTCATGCTGTTGGTTCTGATGCCTGGATGGATGGCTCGACATGAACCGCCTACAATGGGGCGAGATCATTAGCCATTCACTTTGCTAGCCCATCCACGCTAATTGGTTGAGAGCCGCACATCTCTGTCAATTCTCATTGTGCACTCGGTTAGCTGGGACGGCCTCTGTCACAGGGCATCGCTTCACCTTGTTTTGGCAGCGTGTTCCCTCAGGGTTGAGGGGCGGGGTGAAGAGGGCACCCAGCCAGCCCAGATGTTCCTTTCGGCTTCGCAACCACAACTCACTGTCACCTAGTTGAGTTCCCCGACTATGGCATACATAGGGGGACCGGTTGCCTAGGCAACAATGATCCTGCCTAATGGCCAGATCAGTGTGCTGGATTCTAAATGGATGGTTATTTTGTCCTTTTTTTGTGTTCGCCATCTGCTATGAGTCCAGGTTGGTTTTCCAGGTGGAGCTATATGTTGCCCCGTATTTGGACTGAGAGAAGGGCAGCGATCATTAAGTCAGTTTGACTGCAGCGCCAAAAATGTGGCGTCCCTTGTTAACTCTTAAAGGAGGATGCTGCTTATATATATGTACAAGTGCTGTCAATTCAATTAATTGTGATTAATCACATCTAACATAAAAATTTGTGTGTGTGTGTGTATATATATATATATATATATATATAGTGCTGTCAATTCAATTAATTGCATCTAACATAAAAATTTGTAAATGTGTGTGTGTGTGTATATATATATATATATATATAAACTTTGTTACATGTGATTAATCATGATTAATCAATTTGTCGTCACACATCACATTTTAGCTTGATTGTAGAGAGTACATGTTGTAAGTTGCTTTGACAAAATATGAATTTAACATGAATATAAATGTAATGTCTTGCAATACTCTATGCAATACTCTACATTATATTGAGGTATAAAATTGAATACAGTGCTCTAATCAGCATTATATAGAAAAATGCAAACAATCAAATAACAGCCCACTTCCCTGTAAAATCAAGTGACCGATTGCAGCACAATCTTTTTTTTATTTTATCATCTGTCTGGGCTACTTTCTCTCTTCCATTAGCCTACATAGGAAACTAGGAAAGCAATTAATTTTTCATTGGGTTTGTGGTTGTTCCCTGGTTTAAAGGGTTAGTTCACCCAAAAATGAAAATAATGTCATTTATTACTTGCCCTCATGTCATTCTACACCCGTAAGCCCTTCGTTCATCTTCAGAACACAAATTAAGATATTTTTGATGAAATCTGATGGCTCAGTGAGGCTTTCATTGCCAGCAATGCCACCGAACTTCTCAAGATTCAGAAAGGTACTCAAAACATATTTAAAACAGTTCACGTGACTACAGTGGTTCTACCTTAATATTATAAAGCGACGAGAATAATTTTTGTGTGCCAAAAAAACCCCAAGATAACGATTTTTCAACAATATCTAGTGATGGCCGATTTCAAAACACTGCTTCGAATCTTTAGTTTCAAATCAGTGGTTCGGATCGCGTGTCAAACTGCTGAAATCACATGACTTTGGCGCTCTGAATCACTGATTCGAAACAAGATTCGAAGCAGTGTTTTGAAATCGGCCATCACTAGATATTGTTGAAAAGTCATTAGTTTGTTTTTTTGGCACGCAAAAAGTATTCTCGTTGTTTTATAATATTAAGGTAGAACCACTGTAGTCACGTGAACTGTTTCAAATATGTTTTGAGTACTTTTCTGGATCTTGAGAAGTTCGGTGGCATTGCTGGCAATAGAGGCCTCACTGAGCCATCAGATTTCATCAAAAATATCTTAATTTGTGTTCCGAAGATCTTACGGGTGTAGAACGACATGAGGGTGAGTAATAAATGACATTATTTTCATTTTTGGGGGAACTAACCCTTTAATGTGGAAAACAATATTTTCACTCACATTTATCCAACCATATTTAGAGGATTCTGTTACCTCACAGGGTTACACTTTATTCCAATAGTCCACTTTAGACATTATACTAACCATAAATAACTTTGCAACTACATGTAAACTACCAGTCATTAGAGTATTACTAGACTGTCAGGTTATGGTTAGTAGAATAAGTTGACATGTATTGTACTTGCAAAGTTACTTATAGTCAGTAGAATGTCTTTTGGGGGAGCATAAAAATATTGTTAGCAGATATTAATCAGTCTACTAATACTGATATTTGACATGTAGCTGCAAAGTTACCTATAGTTAGTAGAATATCTAAAATGGACCATCAAAATAAAGCATTCAGTCTAGTCCACTTTGCAGTTTATTCTGCCTGGAAACTGTCTATTTAGACGAGCCCCATCTGACATGCTAATGAACCAACCTCTGTTTCTTTGTTTTTACATACCAATTAGTGGTCGAAGTTGCAAAAGCCAGCTGAACAGATTAAAACTGATGATTTCGAACAGCTCTTGACTGTTTTGAGCCTATTTGAAGCTACAGGGAAATGTCATCTTTGCAGCATCAACAGCTGGAATTGAAACCATTTTAAGCTGATTTCTAAATTTCATGGTTTGACGCTTTTGAATTGAGTCTATATGTCTGCTATTATACATAGCAGAATTGTTTGCATTGTGTATTTGTGCTCCCATATGCTTGCAGGTACTGTGTGTATTAATGTACATTATCTGTGTTTTCTCCCCAGTCCCTCAGGGAGTGATCCAGAATGGAGCTCGAATGATGAGCCAGGGCCTTTTTCCAGGAATCCGACCCCTTCCCATCAACCCTATTGTCAGCAGGACAGCCACTGTCAGGTCAGTCCTGTCCCTCCTGTCTCTGCTGACTCATTACATGATTGACAGGTTTATCAGCCAATCAGAATCATGCTTACCCTGCAGTACTTTGGCTCATATCTGATCTCTCCCTTTGACTCTGTAAAGTCTGACTACTTTTTATTAGAGCAGAACAACCAGGTCATTCACCGACATCAGCACACCATCTTATTCAGACTAAGGCCCCGCTCTTGCATACATGATGTGACATGAATAATTGATCACATACACTAAGTTTTTTTTTTAATGGCATGACCGAACACACGGACAGACTGTCTTGCTGTGAAACATTCATAAGCCTGGGCCTCAGAAACGGGCCGCCCCTCAGGTACTGCATGCTGGTGTCTGTGCACTGCAAACCCTACACCTATGTCCCCTCAACTAAACGCAAACGGGCTTAGAGTCTGGTCCAGTCACAAAGTCAAACATTACAAGCTCTGCTGCATCTCAATGCAAGATGTGCTGTGCACTAAAAGGTGGTAATTAGAACATAGTGCTTGGATAGGTGAAAAAACAAAAGAAATCACCAGTTCAGAGAGGTTTGCTCTGTGTGTGTGTGCACTCATCTAAAGGCCCCTGAATAACATGTCAAGGTCACATTTCACATTTAGTTTATATATTAAATGTATAACAGAAAAAAAAACTACTTTCCCCGACAGCAACATAGTGTCGGGCCAGATCCGGCCCACATCTGGTCCGCGTGTAATCCACATGTACCAGATGTGGGCCGGATCTGGGCCACACTATGTTGCTGTCTGGGTTAGAATAAAAACTACTTTATTTAAAGGATTTGTTCACCCAAAACTGTATTTAGTTCACCTATTTATTCATTTTGAATTTGTTGTGATTCAAAATGAATCACATTATTTTATTCACATAAAACAAAGGCCTAGACCAGATAAATATCTCAGATTACCTCTATTATAAGATTTATGAGATTCATTCAGTAACAGCTCTCCCCTTTGTCCATGCACACACAGGGCCTCAGCCTCTCAATTGCTGTATGATGCACATATTGTGCAGTGACAGGCTTCAGTACAGTCCAAAGAGTAAAACACCCTCTTTAAAATGAGTGACACTGCATTTAGGCATTAATTATTGAAGCAGTTTCTTTAGCCTGCTGTGCTGTGGCTATAATTTATGAGTCATAAATGCACATATGAGGCAGGAAGTGGAAAAGCTCTTAGGATTATTTTTCGAACCACAGAGGGAGTTTCTCCAGCAAATCTGCAAAGCACGGCAGGATGTTCTTTGTCACTCAGAGCTTCTGCTATATAAACTGTGAACAGAAGCACAAAACAAATGTCACTGAAAAGACACTTCATTACTGTTTCTGAGGATAAGAGGCATAAATAGAGCTAAACTGTTTTTATTTACTATTTCATCATATTATTTTACCGAAAAGTGGAGAGTTTTTGTAAACCGCCAATTAATTCACTTTTTAATGATGTTGTTGGTCGGCTGAAGAGGTGCTTCAAAGCTCAAGTGTATTTCAGAGACAAATGCTTACAATAATTGTTTTTAACATTTGAGGTTGAGGTGCTTTAAGGCTGCAGCGCTTACCAGCACACAATACAAGTTTAAGAAAAAAGAAGAGCTGCAAGATGTAACCACAGTTGTAGTTCTAGCATTTTACCCTGTAATCAAAGAGAAAAAAAGAAGTAATAAATTATGTATCCTTTTAAAACTTCTAAAATCTTTATAAAAGTTTAAATCTTACAGACCCTAAACTTTTGAATGGTACTGGTAGTGTACGATATGTGATTAAGTCATTTCTTTTTCCTCTTGATTTTTGGGTGAAATATGACAGGCATATTCTTGACAGGTTTTGTGGTTTAGATTTACCCACTTTATGCAATAACAAATGGAATGAATTTATTCACATGTTCCAGAGGTTGTTGCCATCTGTGCAAAAAACGGCAAAACATCAGTATAGAGTGTCCATATTACACATATTATAATTAATTACTATAGTAGCATAATTACAAACAGCTCCACAAAATAATTACACAGCGCATGTAGTTCATTTGTTTTACGCAGCACTTATACTGTACAACAGGAACAGCATGTGAGCGGTTGCACTAATGCATCTCTCATCTGTGTTAACAGGTCAGTACTCGAATACAGAATTACCAGTGATGGCGAGCCCACCCGTAACTCTCCACTGGTCAGCAGCGACCCCAAGGAGGACCACACCTACAGTTTTGCCAAATCTTCCAGCTCGGACGCCGGAGATGAGGCCCAATGCGATGGAAGCGAGGTGAGCTTCCACGCCAACGAGACTGGCAGCGATGCAGAGGACGACGACAAGAGCAAAATCAAGAAGGAGCCCAAGGAGTGGTCCGTGGACGCCCTCGCTCTGGCCCAGCACAAGAAACGGCAACATTTGACAAAAGTCAAACAGAGAGTGGCCAGTGACACTCTTCCTCTAAAAAAGAGGCGCACAGAGAAGCCTCCAGAAAGTGACGACGAGGAAATGAAGGAGGCGGCCGGGTCCCTGCTTCATTTGGCAGGAGTCAGGGCCTGTTTGAACAATATCACCAACAGGACGGCAAAGGGGCAGAAAGAGCAAAAATAATGAACAGACTGTATTATAAAGAGGAAAAAAAAACATCACTTTGAATAGAATTTACTATTTTTTTCCAGGACATCAGGTGAATTCTACTGATTTGTGGCAATATCAACAATCACTTTGTTTTCCTATCTTTATAGGTAACATTTTACTGAGGGTTCCTTGTTTTGGTTCACTTATTTTATTGTTTTCTTTTTTTAATCTACGGAGATTGAAGCCATAGCCTTCCCTTTTTTAAAGATATTCAGCCAATTATTTCATTCGACTGAGAAAGAAAAAGTGATAGCAAAATTTGCCCTGTCCCACTGTCATAGTGAAAAGTTGAACATTATGCAGCTCGCCAGAGTAGTTCAAGTAAGTGATAATTATAGGTTCTAGTAATCTCTGCTGTAATATAAGATGTTTTAGAAGCACAGGGCAGTGCCAAAGACAATCCTTGAGCAGTTTCTGTGATGTCACTTCCCCTTGATGCTCTCGCCGAGTCCAGAGGCATTGTGTGGAGAACACTCATGTCTGTAGTTGTCGTTTGGCTCGTATGAACCATAATTCACCAGGATGAGAGTAAAGCCATAAGCCTTTGTCAAAGTGCTTTTTGGAGGCAAAAGTGATACATTTATCAATAAGTCTTTTAAAACTGCCCACGTTTTTTTTCCTAAGCAATCAAAATGAGTGATATTTCCCATCTAAAGCGATAGTGGATGGTGATATTTCTTCGGCACAATGAAAATGAAAACTCGGAGCTAATGCTACAACACCTGCCAATTGTATTTTAAAAGCAGAAAATAATGACTGTGGAGTTGTTTTGTGTTTGTTCGTTTATGTTTTCTAATTTTTTTATTTGAAACCCTCGTGATGTAATAAGCAATTTCATCCAGTCAGGATAAACACTGTATAAAAGTAACACTAGACCATTTTCCTTTCTTAATTTAAGCAATGTAGCCAGCAGGATTTTCCAAATCGTGTTGCATGGGTTCTGTAAAGAAAAAGAAGACCATTTTTTAAAAAAAAAAAAATCAAAGTTCATGTAAGGTAAATAATGTATTTAGCATGGAGCATGAATTATTTTCATATAAATATAGATCCTAGAGAACTAAGGCACCGCCTCTAATTTCTATGCCAATAGGCCTAGTCTCTTTTGTTGTTTTTGTCAGATTTGATTTCGATTTGTCGTCCTCATCGCCTTTGTGTTGAAGCAGGCATCTTAACAATTACCTTCTTCAGGGACAAACACTGACTGTTGGGAAACTCTCTCTGCAATACGAGGACTCGGGCTTGGGCCGTCTTGGTCCACGCTAACGGCCGCCCCTCTAACGAATACCCGCTACGTCAATGTCCGTGTCTTCAAGGAGAAGTTCGTAGTGAGTGTCGGTCCCCTGCTCCTTCCGGCTTCGTGCCTGCTTTTCTTCCATGTGTAATCCGGATGTGCGTGTCTGTGATTTATTCAGGGTCTTCCATTTTGTTCCACGAGACTTTGGATCTGCAGTACAAGTAGTTTTTTGTTCCTGTATTTACATGTAGCACTGTTCAGGAGTCATCAGTATTGATTCAGTTCTCGGTACAGGCAGTCAGACGGATATTTACGCCTCCACACATATATATTTAAGCACTTATAGACAAAAACAAGTGATATCAGAGCTCAGTGCAAACGCTAGTGTATATATTTTCACGACCTCACCGAATTGCACTTTTATTGTTTTAACGTACAGTAAAGAACTTAAAGATTCAGTGCCAAAGCCTGTAATGACTCTATACACATGCATACTTGATATGTCAGTCATAAACATGTCAATAAGTTGTAGCATTTCTCTCAAGTACCCATGTATAAGATATTCTCAGTCATATTTGTTAATGTCGCACTGCATTGCTGTTTCATGAAGTCACACTGTCTTCCCTGTTCATCTGATGATGATAATGGTTCGACCTAATGTTTTGTAGCGTGTTGAATGTTATACCTGACCCATGAGTGTTAATGTGATGTCTCCAGTTGGCATGCCTTTCCCTAACCAAGCTAGACATTTCTTGACGTTTCCTCCCCACATCTACGCGAAATAACCCCAATTATAACCTTGTCTGCTGGTCTTTATCAACATCTGCCATATCATGTTTCCGTTCAATGTGCTTCAAACTGGGAAACCAGTAGCAGAGAGAGCTACGAGTCCTTTATACACTGCCTTCCTTCAAAGACAACACTCACTACGTAACTTTTCCTTTCCAGTTCTTTCAGAGGAACCTGAAACACGTTAAAAAGAGCCAGCCAAAAAAAAAAAAAACCTTAATAGGAGGCGAAGTGTTTCTTTTTTCCCCACTGTGTTTTTTCTTTTTCTTTAAATCATTTCGTTGAAAGGTTCCTGTTAACTGCCATTCTGTTAAGTGTTTGAGTTGTTTAAGATGAAAGTAATGGAGTCCATTTGGTTTGTAATGAATTATTCGGTCTGATGGCATGTGCACCCTGCTAATATGTCAATATAGAGGCGTAATTGCACTCTGTATTTCCTTTGACTTGTAATCATATTGCCAAAGACAACGATTTTATCGATTAATGTAAATACCACTTTGTCCATTGCTACGACAAATTCTATTTGTTTTTTTGTTTGTTTGTTTTTTCTTCCTCCAACCCTACCATCAAGTTTCTGTGATGTATTGTCTTCCAGTTGCAATAAAAAAAGTTGCAAAGGTAATCCTGGACTAGCATGATGGTTTTGTGCAGCTCTAAATGCATTGTTGATATTATTGCTTAAAATAGTCTTAATACATATCACATGGCTCTTTAAGCCAGTTACGTCCTATTTAACAGCTGATTTGGGCATTGTTTAATTGGAAGTGAAACTGAAAAACATATGTAAGTGAAAGATATATGTGCCTTTGCTGGAAAGTAACTTCTAAATGTTGTTGCTTCACCATAATGTGTGCAAGGAGTAATAAGAATCAGTATCATCAATTTAATGCTATACTGTAGGAATAAACTACACTACCGATGAAAGTTTGAGGTCTGAAAGATTTTTTTTTTTTTTTTTAATATTTCTGAAGAAAGTCTCTTATGTTCACCAAGGCCTCTTGGGTCTGAAGGGGTTTTTGGGCCCTGGAGATGTTTTGATGCCCTAACGTGTTATTTTTAGTTGCTTATAAACATATTACACTGTATTCAGGACAAACTGGGTTACAATAATATGTGAGCATGTACATGTTTGTAATTGAGAAATAACTTTTATAAGTCTCTAATGCTCGTCAAGGTTGAATTTGATCAAAAATACAGTAAAAACTGTAATATTGTGAAATATTACAATTTAAAATAACTTTTCTATTAGAATATATTTAAAAATGTAATTTATTGAGATGTGAAGCTGAATTTTCAGCATCATTACTCCAGTCTTCAGTGTCACATGATCCTTCAGAAATCATTCTAATATGCTGTTCTCTTTCAAAGGTTCACTCGACGCTGCGTAGCTATGACGCAATGGGAATGCCCTCTGGGTGTGCCGATTGTCTGAAGCCCATATAGAATCACGCCAATTCATTGGCTGATGGCACGGCCGCCGACCCGATGCTCTTACGTCGCCATCCTATACTGACGAACGCGCCATCTGCTCATCAGATTTCTCTGCCTTCACGAAGCGGCCAATTTAGCCCTTCTGCTACGGTTTATCTGACCCAAATTTTGGATTATTATTTGAGTGTTTCTTCATCTGCACTTCAGCGACTGCAATAGTGGAACTCAGTTCTCCTTATAGTGAAGTGCCATGGAGTTTCGTCGTTGTATACCGCCGTGTTCTCGCTTCATTGCGAGCAACGACCCACACAGTGTGTTAAATGTTTGGGTTTTTCGCACGCGCGTGAGACTGTTCATGGCGCTTCTGCTTGTAAATTCTGTGAAAATCTCCTCAAAACTCTACGTTCTAGACTCGCGGTTTTTGAGAAGGAGTCATCCGTTTTTCTCAGTCGCGCTCCTGATGCCGCCGAGGCCTTACGTGAACCCGCGACCTGGGGTTCGGATGTAGAGCTCGAGGACATGGAGAGCGAGCAGACGGGCCTCACCCTTTCTCTCCCTCCCTCTCCTGAGCACACGCGCGGGGTTTTGCCAGTCGAATTCTCGCATGATTATCTGTGCCCTAGCCCGGAGGCGCGCGAGACGGTTTCCTTCGGGCTAGACGATGTTATTTACACCGCAGCGTCCGACTCTGAGGATTTTGGGCCTGCTTCAGCTGATGCTCTCCCGCCTGGCGGCCAGGAAGCTTGGCCTTCCGCGGCCTACTCAGAGCTTATCGACGTGCTTTTGCGCACTACAGAGAAGCTCGTTATTGATTGGCCCGACGAGCCCCGTGAATCTCAGTCGTCTAAACTAGATGAGAGGTTTTTGAGCAGTCCCAATTCTAGGCCAGTACGGAGAAAGCTGCCCTATTTTCAGTGATCTGAGATTTCCAGATCCTGGAAGCAGCCATTTTCCGCCCGCTTGACTAATGCGGCAGCCGCTGACTTCACCGACCTTGTTGGTTCTGTGGAGCAGGGCTATACTGCCATTCCAGCGATTGAAGACACGCTGGCTACACACCTCTCTCCATCTTCGGCTCTTTCTTGGAAGTCCCACCCCCTCCTTCCATCTAAACCGTGCAGGACTACTTCCGCCCTTATCGGAAAGTCCTACATGGCAGCTGGTCAGGCTGGCATGGCCCTTCATACAATGGCCATTCTCCAAGCCTACCAGGCGGATGTTTTGAAAGAAATGGACGAGGGCGATGGTCTGACGCCGGAAGCGGTCAAGGAGCTCCGCAGAGCCACAGATTTGGCGTTAAAAGCCACCAAACACACTGCGCGTGCTATAGGGCGCTCCATGGCGGGCTCGGTGGCTGCAGAGCGCCACCTATGGCTCAATCTTACGGAAATCCGTGATAAGGAGATGATGTTCCTCATGGATACCCCTATCTCTCAGTCCGGTTTGTTCGGGGAGGCGGTCAACACGGTGGTTGACAAATTTCGGGCCGCCAAATCCCAGTCGGCTGCTCTCAGGCTGGCCCTGCTGCACTTTCTCCCCTTTCTCAGGGGACGCCACGTCATTGTCAGGATGGACAACGTGGCGGTGGTATCTCACATAAATCGCCAAGGGGGCTTACGATCACGTACCCTGGACAGGCATGCGCGTCGTCTCCTCCTTTGGGCTCAGAACAAACTCCTCTTCCTGAGAGCGGTTCATGAACCCGGGACCCTGAACCTTGTGGCAGATTTTCTGTTGAGGCAGAAACTCAGATCGGGGGAATGGATGCTAAACCCTCAAACAGTAACCCAGATTTGGGAAGTTTTTGGCAGAGCGGAGGTGGACCTCTTTGCATCGCAGGAATCATCTCAATGCCCGCTTTGGTTCTCCCTGAGCCCCCCAGCGCCTCTGGGCATAGATGTGTTCGCTCACCCATGGCCGAGACTGAAACTCTATGCGTTCCCGCCTGTCAAGCTGATCCCGGCTGTTCTGTGCAGGGTGAGGGAGAGTAGGGTCTGTCTCCTACTTGTAGTCCCATTCTGGCCGTCCCAGACATGGTTCTCGGAGCTGATTCTTCTTCTAGACTCCCCTCCATGGGAGATCCTGATCAGACAAGACCTGCTGTCTCAGCTTCAGGGCAAGATATGGCATCCTCGTCCCGAGATTTGGAAGCTGTGGGTATGGCCCATCAAAGGCCGCCAGCTTTAATCTCTAGTTTTTCTGCCGACGTCCAGGAGACCATCGCAAGTGTGAGAGCTTTTTCCGCAAGAAGGCTGTATTCCTCCAAGTGAAGAGTTTTTGAGTCTTGTGTTCAGCTCATGCTGTGGATCTAGTCAGCTGCCCTGTGGGTTCAGTGCTGGAGTTCCTGAAAGAAATATTTGCTGTGGGGGCAGCTGCTACTACTCTGATAGTTTATGTCGCAGCCGTTGCTGCTCGAAGGGAGTCAGATGAAATTCCCCTGGGCAAACATAGGTTGGTCTGGGCGTTTATGCGTGGGGTTTGGCGCCTGAAGCCAGCACGCCCCCCTGGAATTCCCTCTTGGGATCTGTCAGTTGTCCTGGAGGGCTTAATGGAGGCTCCTTTTGAGCCCTTGGAGTCAGCTCCAGAGCGGATTCTGACTCTTAAGGTTGCTCTTTTGTTGGCACTAACTTCTTTAAAGCGAGTGGGGGATTTGCAAGCTCTCTCTGTTAACGAGGCATGTATGGACTTCGCCCCTGGTCTAGTTAAGGTAACCTTAAGACCCAGGCCAGAATATGTGCCCAAGGTCTTATCTACACCATTTTGCTCTCAAGTTATCACCCTTCACTCATTCCATCCTCCTCCTTTCACCTCTGATGAGGATGAAAAACTTCAATTGCTCTGCCCTGTCCGAGCTCTGAAGTCTTACGTAGATCGCTCTAGCAGTTGGAGAAGAATGAATCAGCTTTTGGTATGTTTTGGTGCTGGCCGCCGCGGGCTTGCCGCATCAAAGCAGAGAATTTCTCACTGGGTTACGGAGGCTATTTTGCTGGCATATGAGGTGCGTGGTCTGTCTTCACCTCTCAGGCACTTCCTCTCAAGCTCTTTTTAGAGGGGTCCTCCTGGAGGACATTTGTGTAGCGGCAGGATGGTCCTCCCCGCACACGTTTGTTAAATTTTATAGTTTGGATCTCAATATGGCTCTGGGTTCCCAGGTTCTGTCTGTTTGAACCGGCCATGGTTGCTATCTGGTTTTCCATCGTGCCAGATACGGCAGCGCTTTAGCTTGGCGTGTTTGGTATATCGTTCCCATTGCGTCATAGCTATGCAGCGTCGAGTGAACCTATGAAAGAGAACGTTTTGGGTTACTGGCGTAACCCATGTTCTCTGAATAGGGAACGAGACGCTGTGTCCGCTGCCAAGCTCCTCGCGCTGCCGACAAGTGGCCTTTTTCGGCAGAGAAATCTGAGGAGCAGATGGCACGTTCGTCAGTATAGGATGGCGACGTAAGAGCATCGGGGCGGCGCCCGCGCCATCAGCCAATGAATTGGCGTGATTCTATACGGGCTTCAGACAATTGGCACACCCAGAGGACATTCCCATTGCGTCATAGCTACGCAGCGTCTCGTTCCCTATTCAGAGAACATAGGTTACGCCAGTAACCCGAGACGATTTGCTGCTCAAGAAACATTTCTTATTATTATCAATGTTGAAACAAGTTGTGCTACTTAAAAGGCACAATATGTAAGATTTTTGGATTAAAATATCCAAAAACCACTAGAACAATGTTACACATTTTGTTGATTTGTGTACTTTCATTATCCCAAATGTTTCCAACAATGTTTAAATCCACATAAATCAGCTATTTTAACCAGGACACGGACCTTTTCATTGCGTCGCCTGTCAATGATGTCATATCCGCATTACCCGATTTCCAGTTTTACTTCCGTAGAAAACATATGAAAACACCAAAAACGCTTTAATATATTATGAGTTTTATTAGACAGGTAAGCAACCATTTGGATACATTTATTGTCAGAAAACTAATCAATGTTGCATGCCATTTGCTCAACACGGTTAGTCTTATTGTTTGAATCTCTATTTTGTCAAATGGCTAACATATCCACAATAACTGTAATACAGCATTTTCTCCATCATATAATATATTTTAAAATGAATTGCATGTCATTTAACAACAAGTCATCCAACTTTTATTAATATGATATTCTAATATCGATCTAGCTTACTGCAGTGTGCAACAAGTGTCTCATACCAGCCACCGAGTGAACGCACAGAGTAATGTAAACATAACTTTTGACACGAACATATTTTTAGTATGATTGTTTGGACCAAGTAAAACAGCTTTGCATTACCCCACAATTTCAATTTGTCAGATAAAGGTGACCTGTATGAGTAGTAATTCAGCACTCGTGGCTATTTTATTAGAATGAAATAAAATATGAATTTAAGTAATCAAAGGTAACTGTAACAAAGTTCAGGGAAGGAGGCGGACATTAAACGTTACTTTAATCGTACCTTTAACCCTTTTAAGTGCAAGTTTAAAATATTCTAACTGACCCCCCAGAGTGAGTTTTTTTCAGGTGACTTATTTTAGAACATTTGCCCTTGTTTCCATGGCGACGCGTCATGCATCACGTAACACACCGCAGCCACAATAACACTGTATGACAGATGGATCGCTATTATTTTGTTTTTCCTTTTTTATTTAAAATATTCACAAACTTGCTCACCATGTCATCAACTATCTGATATTCCGATTCTCAAATATGTGTAAGTGAGTGTGTTTTGTCGTTTAAAAACCTTTATGTCAAATGATCTATAACGCGAGATGGGCGCCACCATCTTAGTTTGCCCCGCCGTTCGCAGAGTCCTGTCAGTCGGATTTACAGCAGGTGAATTCATCAGTTTCTCCCGAAATACAGTGCTCAGCGTAAATGAGTACACCCCCTTTGAAAAGTAACATTTTAAACAATATCTCAATGAACACAAAAACAATTTCCTAAATGTTGACAAGACTAAGTTTTATATAACATTTGTTTAACTCAGTGGTCTCAAACTGCCGGCCCGCGGGACATTTACGCCCCCCTCCCCCTCTAGTCCTTGCATTAGCTCTACTACTAGATATATTTATGGAGATGAGAAAAAAAAATCCGCCCTGTACAGCTATGATCAGCTGTTTGGCCGAGCTTTCGATGTTGTTAAGGAAAGGCCAAAGCTCATCGGTTGGTCCTTGTCACATGAAAAGTTGAGATGTGTTCAGCTCGCCGCGGCATAGGCGTGCCTGGAAAAACAAGCGCACCGCACCGCATGCACGTCGCGACCGTGTCGCTTCTATTTATGAGCGTGCTTGCCTAAATCACAGTAAAAGCACTCGCGCAAGTCGCGAGCGTCGATTTAAACCACCGAAACGCGTCTGAGCATCGGTAATGTTTATTGGTAGCATCGAACGGCATCTTGGGCAAATGTGGCTCAGCTGTGTGAGCAGAAGTGCTGCCAGGTGTCTGGCAAGAAATAGAATAGTGTACAGATGTATTCAGGGATTGCATTTGTTCAGTACAGTGTTGTTCAGTGCAAGATTTTGATTTTTGATGTTATTTAAGCTAAAATAAAGTAAGGGAAAATATTTGCACCAACTGTTAAAAACTAATACTGTATGTAACAATGATAGAGACACTGCTGTTTACATTTTTTGATAAGTATGGCAAAAATATTTTAGAAATGAAATTTGAAGTAAATGAGAAATAATGCAAAGGAAAGTACATTTTCAGAAATTTTGCACTTTCTTGTGCTTAAAAATGGCCCTCTTATGAGGTGTTAATCACAGCAACAGCCCCCAACCAATTTCAGTTTGAGACCCCTGGTTTAACTTATATTATTAACCTTACTTTCATGTTATAACTTAGAGAACAAAATTCAGTTTTACTCAAATTAGGGTGATACAAAAATGAGTACACCCCACTGAAAGTCTCTGGAGCAAAGCTAAGTTTTAGACTACAAATGTCTAATTTAACAAGAATTCAAACACAGGTGAGTCTAATTATTCATTACACAGGTGTCCAGCAGACAGTTGACTATAAAAGGGTGTTAAAACCCCTTCCCATTTCATGCTGTCAGCAATGGCACCACATGGAAGAGAAATGTCACAAGACCTGAGAAAGAAAATAATTTCTTTACACCAGAAAGGTGAAGGCTACAAGAAGATCGGCAAAGCTTTACTTATCAGTCAGAATACTGTAGCAAAAGTGGTACAAAAATTTTAAAAAGATGGAACTGCAACCATCTCACAGAGATGTCCAGGTCGTCCACGGAAGTTAACGCCTTCTTCTAACACGGTCTTCTGATGAGAAGAATCGAAGAAAATCGGCATGCAAGTTCACTGCAGTTATCTAAAGAAGTAGAAAGCCAAACTGGGGTGACTATTTCCCGTGACACAATACGGCGTACACTGCAGAGGAATGGCATGCATGGGTTCCATCCATGAAAGAAGCCTCTCCTAAAGCCCAGGCACAAAAAAGCCCGCCTAGAGTTTGCCAGGGCCCATGCTGACAAAGATGAAGACTACTGGGACTCTATACTCTGGAGTGTTAAGACCAAGATAAATGTTTTTGGAACTGATGGCTTTAAAACTGTATGGCGTCGCAAAGGTGAGGAATACAAAGAAAAATGCATGGTGCCTACAGTGAAACATGGTGGTGGCAGTGTCCTTATGTGGGGCTGCTTGAGTGCTGCTGGTGTCAGGGAGCTGCATTTCATTGATGGCATCATGAATTCACAGATGTACTGCTCTACACTGAAAGAGAAGATGCTACCATCACTCCGTGCCCTTGGTCGTCGTGCACTTTTCCAACATGACAATGATCCTAAACACACATCTAAGGTCACTGTTGGATTTCTGAAGAAGAACAGGGTGAAAGTGATTCAGTGGCTCCTGATCTGAACCCAATCGAACACCTATGGGGAATTCTGAAGAGACAAGTTGAGCATCACTCTCCATCCAGCATCCAGTCTCTAAAAGAGGTCATTCTTGAAGAATGGAAAAAGATAGATGTTGCAAAATGTCGCCAACTTGTTCATTCCATGCCTAGAAGACTTGGTGCTGTCATTAAAAATCACAGAGGCCATACAAAGTATTAGATGTAATAGTTTTTGTTGTGGGGTGTACTCATTTTTGCAATTTGAGTAAAACTGAAAATTTTGTTCTCCAAGTTATATTAACCTTTCATGTTACAAGTTAAACAGATGTTTTATTAAACTTAGTCTTGTCAACATTTTGGAAATTGTTTTTGTGTTCATTGAGATATTGTTTAAAATGTTACTTTTCAAAGGGGGTGTACTCATTTACGCTGAGCACTGCATATTCCCACACAAAGACTTTACTTGGGCGGGCCGCCCAGGTATATTAACGGCAGCCCAAGTATATTTGGAGATACATTTATGCTTTTATTATTTTTATCCTCTTATAATTTTGTATCCGCCCAAGATAATGAAACCATCCGCGATCGATTAACTAGTGGAAAATCTCCCCTCACCCTACGCATTTCGTACCTGCTTGTTCTGTGCGTGAGAACTGTTTACTCCCGCTGACATCCCCACGTGCACTGCAGAGACGATTTCACAAAGAGCGCTGCATGTTGCAAAGTCACAAGGCAGCGCTGTTGCGCGTTCTACAGGCTCACGCAACAGCGCTTCAGACTTCTTCAAAGTGATTCTCAAGCAATGAATAGCGCACATTTATGCCAAGCGATTGCTAATGAACTCTAGTTGATGAATTAAGACAATGTCTACTTTATGCCCTTTATATAATATGTTTTAGACGGTTGTAAGAGTGCACGTTTTATCTCTCTCATCTGAAGGATCAGCCCGCAACTGTATAGACATTTCAAAATAAGAGTCCCTGTGTATTTCGGGCTTGTTTATAATTAAAAGTCACACGCTAAGTTTTTTTTTTTCCTTCTGCGAATTATTAGTATTTTGGTTACACAATAAATTGTATTTAATTTGATTTCCATTTAATTCATAGTAATTTATTGTAGTCTCCCCCACAGGAAGAAAAGACTAAGAACATTATTTGACATGTATATTATTCATTATATAAATTTTACTAGTAAAATCTGTCCCATTCACTGAGAGACACTATATGAAAAAGCAAGGAGAACTCCATTTAAATGCTGTGATTTTGCATAATTTACAGTGCATAATAATGCATAATATTAGTATGTAATTAAATGTAATAGTAGGCTATGTAATTAAAATTAATTTGAATAAATAAAAATACTGTTAAAAATCACATATTATTTGTTGTTTTTTTGCATGTAGTAGACCATTTTTGTGCCGTGGGTAATAGGAGGATTTTCCACCCGGCTACCACCGCAAGTATATTTCAAACCTGTGGGAAGCACTGCACTGTATATGCAAGTAAGTGGCTGGTGAACTGGAAGAATAATAGAGTAAACTTTATAGTTACTTAGGCCCATTATGTGTGTCTGATATGAATAAATGTCGGCAAATTATATTTGAATGGATTGTTATTGCTGCTTCCACTGATGTCTGACATCAGTGTGTATTTTACAAACTCTAAATGTATTGTTTTACTGGTGCTTATGCGTATTTAAATGTCTGAAACCTTTTATAAAAAAAAATTTAAAAAAACAAAAAAATTGTGTGGCTGAAAACACTGCATAGTTGTGATATATGACAAGCGCTGAGCGCGTCCGTCTCGCAGCAAAAGCACAGTTTGAATCTGGCAGTTGTGACGTCGCTGAGCATTCTAAATCCCATATGTGGGACCGTACTCTCATGGGATTTTTATTTCTGTGCCCCAATGTGGGACCGTACCGCTCAAAAGCTTAATCGTAAAAAAAAACAAAAAAACAAACAAAACGAAAGGAGCAACATGCAGCGTCCGACTGCGGCATATAATAAAAACAGCAAGATAAAATATCCCAGGTTCTCTGCCCCGCCCTGCTTTATACCACAGTAATGTTTAATATAACTTTAATACATTAGCTCATCCATGAACACGATTCCTGCCCCACATCGGCTGCCTGTGGAGGTGAAGAGCTGAAGACAACAACTCCCATGATTCCACGCTCATTCACGGCGTCATCAAGCTACATCTTTGTTTTCAATAAGCGACTTCTAGCGGCTAAAATTACATATTGTGCCTTTAATATCTTTGTGGATATCGTTATACATTTTTTTCCAAGGTTCTATAATGAGTATAAAGTTCGAAAGAGCAGCATCTTTTGTAAAATTATAAATGTCTTTACTAGGGCTGGGTATTGACACAAATTTCACAATTTGAGTCGATTTTGATTCACAAGCTTGCGATTTGATATCGATTATTTTGGATATATATCAGGTACAGACATGACATTTTCTTGAGGAAAAAAATCTCAATGCTGTAAATTATACATGGGAGTCAGATGGTACTACATTACTATAATATTGAAGATTAAAATGAACTGATTTCTATACAAACACTTAAATTACACTCAAGGAAGTTTTTATAATAATAGTAGTAGTTATAATACTAACTTTACAACTACATAATCATATTTCTACTCCAATTTTTTAAAATACAAACATTTAAATGGTGGCTGTCATAAAAACTTGACTGATTTTCAAACATCCATTAAATATTGAACATTACACGTTATAATGAATATGTAATATGCTGCATATATTTAGCAAAATGCTCCTTTCTAGAGTTCATTTTTCTAGATGACTAACGAGTTTATGGTCACTGAATATGGTTTTTCTGAGGTAAATGTGACATTGGTTAAGAGCTGTTTTATTGACACTGATTGAGCGATTACATGAGACAGGATACGGATTTCAGTAAGTTGTACTGTATCTTTTAACATACCTTTGGGTGTTCAATCGTGTTTATTTCACGCTGTAACTGGTATTAAAAGTGGAAAAGATGATCATGCTGCCGCTTCTCTTGAACTGAGGCACTACAACGATCTGTCCCGCCACATTAAACAGCGCCAAAACGGTATTTATTTTTTGAATTTCGTAATAAAATGCACATAATTTGAAATCTGAGACTTTGTTTCATATCAAAAGTAACAGAATATTCCGATTTATTGAAAGGGAGGCATGCTATAGTTCCATTCATTCATCAACTGAAAACAGGATAGAAACGATATTGGTTTGTAAAAATCAGTCTATTAAAACCGAGAAATCAATATTTTTTACGCAGTAATTTTTTTTTTTTCCACGTTTGATCAATTTAATGCATCATTGCTGAGTATTCTTTTTTTTAAAAAAAAAAAAAATCTTACTGACCTTAAATCTTACTGTTGAAAATGTAGTTGCTACATATTAAAAACATTAAAAATAACTGTCAATAACTTCCCACAATCTGTAAACCACCATAAACCCCTGATGTCATCTTATTGTACTGATCCATTACAGAATGTCACATGACTGAAGATGAGCAACAGTGACTGTAGCTGGAACATGACAGTTCTTATATTGATCCTGACTGTCACTTTCTTCTCAGCAACCCACCGCCCAACCCCTAGAAAACGGCACACACTGCAGATTAGCAGACAAAAGACTTGAATGACCAGTAATACGAGTATAAATTATAAGCTAGTAGTTTTGCTTATAGTTGCATTCTTAAAGATGGTTTCTTTGCTAAACTGACCACAACTTCCTGAACTTCATAAATGGAACAAACATGAAATCTGAGTGTTGAGAGTTTTTGATGTCTGATATTCGCATTAGAGTGAACTTTGTTTACACGCAGCCTATAGTTTATAAATGCCATTTGGAGACGCTGATAGAGTCTGTGGCCTATTAATCAAAGAGTGAGCGTTTGGAAACAACTGCCTCCCTGCACCCTGTCACCACACCCATGCTCGCCTGTGTTGCTATGCAACTGCAGGAAAAGAGAGACGGAAAATGTACAAGAAGCTTGTTGCCAGACACAGACATGCAAAGTTCATCTATTTTGCAAAGGTTACACACAGGTTACTAGAGCTGAGGTAACATGTGCTTCACTTTACACCGACATATTCTGGGGTAAATTTGATTCAAAACAAAACTAAACACCAAACAAATGTCATTATTCAATTTTGGCTGCCTGTGCGTGTTATTGTGGAGTTTGGCATGCTCGTGACCTCATCGTACAATCCCTGCAAACATCACACTGGCAGTCAAAAGGCTGTTTCATTTACTCAGTAAATCTATCTTAGCGTTCTTCTGAAATCTCCCACGAGAGCCGGCGCACAGCCCCAAAACACACTTCCAAAAGACATATTGCATGTGTTTGTTGCCAAGGAAACAAAGCGAGGTGGCTTTCATTCCAGCACATCCATTTTTTTTTTTTTTTTAGCAGCACGTAACATGAAAAACTGCACTGGGGTTTATCGCACTGTTTTGTCTGGGGAGCGGCTGCCCCCTTCATCACCTAAAAAGTTGTCGTCTCAGGAGAATTGTTTGGGTTTGGAGGACCCGACAACCAGAACTAACACTTCCCACCTGCAACTACTTCAATATTTATTCTCGTTTCCAAGGTAGCAGGAAATGGAGGTGCTCATTGGCAGCGCGAATCAATAAGTGCGCTCTCTTTGATGGAATGCGCCGCGAGATAATAACCATTCAAATCTGCCACACGGTGGCTTCAATTTGTCGGTCCCTGTAAGTCAGACACAAATATGGGAGTATTACAGCAAATCTGTGGCATTAAGGGAAGAATGTTTGAATACATTTGCAAGTCCATACATCTTGCCTTAATCTCCCTGATTTGCATGGGGGCACAGTCGAGGGATTTGAGGAGAAATTGGAATCTGTGGTACGACGGCTGCCGAAACGTGCCAGGACTTCATCAGTGAGGGCATGTGTTTCAGGTCTACACAGTCCCTGAAATCGCCAGGGTGTGAGTGGTTAGACATGCTGCCATCTCCTTCACTGATGTATAATGAGAGTAAAAACCCTGGTTATGTTACCTGAAGTAACCCATAAATGTCATCAGTATTATGTGTCCATTGAACTAGGTGCTAATACATGGAAATATTTAGCTGTAATAAAAATTGGGTTCAGGTGCAGACAATGCAGAAAAAGTCTGCATACCGATGTTAAAGGGTTAATTCACCCAAAAATGAAAAATCAGTCATTAATTACTCACCCTCATGTCGTTCCACACCCGTAAGGCCTTCGTTCATCTTTGAAACACAAATTAAGATATTTTTGATAAAATCCGATGGCTCAGTGAGGCCTCCATTGCCAGCAAGATCATGTCCAGAAAGGCACTAAAAACATTTAAAACAGTTCATGCGAGTACACTGGTTCGACGTGAATACTTTGTGCACAAAAAAAAAAAAAAAAAAAAAAAAAGTACAACTTTAACAATATCTAGTGATGGGCGATTTCAAAACACTGCTTCATGAAGCTTCGAAGCTTTACGAATCTTTTGTTTAAAATTAATTGAGTTGTTTCTGGATATTGCTCTAGGTGTTGAGGCAGAATTCTGCCATCTGTTGGTTAGAGAAAAATCTGTAGGAAATACAGTTTTAGAAAGAAAGTGTAATTACCATATACTTCCAGCAGAGGCCCCATAGAGTTCCATTCATTTTTCTGGATGTGCCCAACTGCTCTTATAACAGCTTTTGTGATTAATATTTTGTGTGTGTGTGTTTGATCATGTTTATTTCACATTGCTTGTGTGCTCCAGTACCAGGCCTTCGTTTATGTGTTAACATTTTTAGATTTAAGCTGAAATTATTGATTTTATTTGCCAATTTCTATAATGCTCACACCTCTCTGTGTGTGAGCGCTCCACATTGCATTTGTGCTCTAGTACCAGGCCTTCATTGTGGTGTGGAAATTTTTTTAGATTTATGCTGGATTTTTTTTTTTTTTTTCCCCCCAATGTGACAAGGGGCCTTTTTTTTTTTTTTTTTTAAACATACCTTTAGAACCGAATAAAGCCCAGTTTTTTTTGTGAGAGCCATTCCTGTGTTTTCAAGTTATTCAATCAAATACTCAATTTAAATGTACAAAATGTGATTCTGAACTTCAATTTTCAAATTCAAATAAATCACTTTTCCCCTCAATACTCAAGTCTGTTCAATGTGAATCAAAACTCAAGATTCAATGAATTGATTCAGTTAACCTGAGTTCATGAATCAAACGATTCAGTTCAAAGAACTGTTGATTCTTTTAGAATAGTAAAAGTTCAAAGTTAATGTCTTTCCACGAGGATTCAGAGAATTTTTTTAAAAAGATAAGCAGATCTTATTTATATACGCCATTTATATACGGGTCAATGACGTGACGGGTCATTTTTTTGTCCCACCTCTAACATAAGATAAACATTTAGGCCAGATGTGTACACAGACTTTTTCGTCATAACTATTAACAAAGTAAAAAATGTCTATATCATTGTATGACATTACAATGGATGTTTACTGTTTACAGAGAGAATAATTCAACTAGTTAGCACGGACTAGCATCTTAACATCCTATTACAATACAGATAGAGCTCCACTCTATTATAAAAATAAAAACGCAGAGGAAAAAAAACTGTTTGTTTTACAGTTATGTAAGCGAACCGGGCCCACAGCTATGTTGTAAACTCCCACGTTAGCCGAGCACAAACATGAATAGCTGATTATGCATTACACTTTGTAAACAAAAGTCGTGCTCCATCCTTGATCATTACTCCAAGTAATAAGACAGGCATTGAACCATATTTTAAGCGTTTTGTGAATCCTGCGTTAAACTCCCAGAGGTTTGAGAAGCAGTCGTCAGTAACATGAGAGGAACACAACAAAAGATTGTACTGCTGTAGTATTGTTGAAAAAATTAATTTTCCCTGGCATCTGCGCGCGCAATAAGTGGGCGGGCAATATGCTAATGTTTCCTTGTGACGTCACAATGAAACATTAGCATATTGCCCGCCCACTTATTGGGATTCGTTTTTGACTCAGAGTCAACTCTTACTTTTGAGAGACAATAACTTTATATATGGTGCACTTTCAGATTTAAAACTTTGCAGGACGTTGTCATTCACTAGGTTACACTACATGAAAGGTAATTTTCAAAAATCCATAATTGGGGCACTTTAAACAGCGGCATGTCTGACAAGAGTGACGTAAGCCTGTTTGGAAAGCGTGCGTGGAAAGCCCTTATATGGACATTGTATGGGCGTGTTTTATGCAAATGACTAACCTCGTGCACATGGCCGCTCATTTAGAATACTCCAAATTCACTAAAATAAGAACAAAGTTAAGAACAAAATCATGTGCGTACACACGTGTTGTGAATTAGGAGGAGATTTTTCATAAGAAGTTCTCCTGTTCGTACAAATACGAAATAATCCACATGATTATTAGTGAAAGAGACCCAATGCTCTCACACTCAAAAAAAAAAATAACTCATTGGATGAACTCAATTTAACTGAGGGCAGTTTTTCCACCCAATAAATGTGTAGCCCCAACTCAAAAGACAAATTCATACAATGAAATGTTTATCAAATACAGTTTAAATGAAACTGATTCATTTATAAAAAGATTTTTTTTATGCTTGTCCAACTCAAACTAAAACATTTAGTTGGACACAAAACTTGGTTGAGATGTTTTTATTTAAAAGTCATAAAAACAGGTATAAAACAGTTATTTACTGTAAAACAAGCACAATATTAAAAACAATGCAAAATATGCACTAGCTGTCAAAGTGGTCAATATGAAAAAAACCAATTAGCCAACGTTTTTATCCATAGCAACTTAGAAATAAGGAATACAAACAATTCATCTTAAGGAGGCAATAAACACGAGAAGTGCTAAAAAATACAAAGATTCAAACATTGTTCAGAATAGTACAAACTAGAACAGAGAGGGATTTAGCAGTGAAAGCAGTGTTTTTTAAAAAAAAAAAAAAAAAAAAAAAAAGAGTCAGCAGGATGCCATTAAGTGTTCATTGAAGAGTAGGACTGGGTACCGAGTTCGATACTTTTTAGGTACCGACCGAAATGCCTCGGTACTACCGAGTATCGAAACGTGTCTTGTCGTTCGGTACCAAATTTTGATACCTGAGGGGTTTACTTGTCAACGCCGGTTACGCTCAGACACGTGGCATGTCAAAGATCGAAAGTGTGGCTACATTTCATCAGGCTCGATGCCGACAGCGCGCGATGCAATATTTGCGGTAAGATAATAGCTGCCAAGAGCGGCACTACAACAAATATGATGAAGCACTTGACAGTGCACAAAATAAACATAAGAGCAGAAAGCTGCTCCGTCTTTGAATGCAAAAAGACCGAGCCGGTGCAGTCACCCCGCCCTCCAGCTCTAAAACTACCGCTAAAGGCAGCGCTATGAGTGGGACTCCGACAGGTAAAATTAATGTTTAGCTAACAAACAAACAAAATCGGCTAACTTACTTGTAATGGTACCTGCAGGCCTCGGCCTACAACCCAGCCATGTGCTCATCTATAAGTTGTTTCATAGTACTTCATCTAACGCAGAAGATACTGGCAACAACTTCGGACCGAACCATCAAGACTACAACCCAGCCTGCAGATCCGATGCTCCTCAGCCTAAAGGCATCTTGCAAGTATCGTACATTTGAACACTAAACAGCGATTTAGTATTGATTTGTAAAACTTACCTTTGTCAGCAAAGGTGTTTTTATTGCTGAGGAAACTGATGATTCTCTTCCAGATTGTCTTTGACTTTTTCCTAGAGCTCCATTCCCGGTTCAACTCTATCATTGCTCATTCTTACCTACGTATGTGTGTGACCTGCGTGTATGTTATGTGTTTGTTAGTTTAGTTATGCGTTTGTGAGTTAGTTAATAAAAACTGTGCACAATACATGTTTGGTTCTGACTCCGTCTGCTAATAAATTGCCTCTTGAGTGATTTAGATCCTGACTACATGCTCTGAGTAGTACTGTACAATACGAATGTTGTTTTTCCATAACCTGGAAATGAACATATCTTAGAATTAATAAACAATCAACACACTGGACGAACAGGTTAATTGATTGTAATATTAATCTTAATGTAGCTACATCCAGTTAATCTGATTAACTGATTTACATATTCATAATTAATAATCATAATGAGTTATGAATAATTATTAATATTTCCCCTTTGAGTTAATTCGCTACACCGTTCACACTGGCAGAAAAAGGAAAATTGATGAGAGAAAAGCAAGATGAGTGCCACAGGGCAGTCACAAATTTCATTGTTATAGGTTTGCTGCCTTTTTCTACAGTGGAGGCTCCATGGTGGAGGTAAGCTGTAAGTGGTGGTGTTGTAGGTTGTTGGCCAGGTGTTTAAGTGATTTCTTAACCTAGATGTTTTTTTACACCTTTTATAGTAAGCAACAATGATAAAACAATGCTATTTTTATGTTTTGTGTTCTAATGATGTCAATTATAGGGAGATGTTAAGGGCCTTAAACCCCCCAGCTGAGACATGCTCTCAAATACCCTCATACCTGCATGGTATGCTGTAGAAAAAGAAAACATCAAGAAAGAGTTACAAGATGTGAGGCATGTGGCCGTGACTGCTGATGGCTGGACCAGCACTGCACAAGACCACTATCTGACAGTGTCAGTCCACTATGTGAGAGAGGGCTCCATGAAAGAGAAAGTCCTACACACAAGGGCAGTATACACATCCCAGACAGGGGAAATTGTAGCAGAAGAGATAGGAGATATTCTTGATGAATTCAAAATTAAGGACAGAGTAGTTGCAGTCACAGTAGATAATGCAGCAAACATGGATGTAGCAATAAAAAAAGATGAGTATTCAAAAAATTTGCTGCTTTGCTCACACTCTCAATATTGCTGCTCAAAAGCTTTACACTATACCGTCAGTCTCACAGTGGGCAGGAAGGATCAGAGCAATGGTGGTGTGGCTGAAAAGGCCCAGCCTGGCTAAACCTGTCCTTAAAAAGAAGCAGTGTCTTCTTGGTAAGTAGAAATCAAAATAGATCAACCTTAGTGCAAAACTCTGGCCAAATAGTTTAGAAAAAAATCCTCTGCTAAATCATTTATTAAAACATCTCAAATGAACAACCACTTTGGCAACCACACACACAGAGACCAATTTCTTTCTTTCTCTCTCTCTCTCTCAGAACATGCTGTCATCCTAGATGTGAGGACAAGATGGAATAGCCTATTCCTCATGGTGGAGCGATTCCTGGAGCAGTTCCCCGCCTCCATGGACCCTCAAATTAAATCAATGGAGAAGGACAGGTAAAGAACTTTGTCATTAGCTTATACCATTTTCAGTGTGAATCATACTCTATAAAACTGTAGTCCAACTAATAAAACTGATTATATTTTTTAGACTACAGAGAGTTTCTGATGATGACTTCAGAAAAGCAGAAGAGTTTGTAAAAGTGTTAAAGATACTTTACACTTCAACTCTCTGCGTCTCTGCCGAAAGAAGCCCAACGCTGGGTTAGATTCTGCCAATCTTGGATAAACTCCAGCACCACTTCACAGTTAATGATGTTGACTCCTTCACAAAGACCATCAAGAACACTATCTGGAATGACCTCTCAAAAAGATACCAGGTGTGTAGTGTAATCCTATTTATTTGATGTCTCACTTGTTTTCATTAGGATTACTCAGGGACTCGTACTATGTTTTTGCCTTGCAGCTTGACAGCATCAGACAGTTCCTGGAGGAGGGCACAACCTTGCATCCCAGATTCAAGTCAAAAGTGTCAGAAGAAGTGTGGACCAGAGTGGAGGAGGAGCTGATCAGAAATGCCTCAGAAGAACAGGTGTTGAATCTTATTGGTAATCTTCTACTTCTCTTCAGTTGTAGATCAATATGGCCCTCATATTCTATTAAATACAGACTCAGGCCCAGGAGAAGAAACAGGGAGAGAAAGAGAGAGCAGGTGTCCAAGCTGACAGCTCATCTGATGAAGAAGCATCTGCAGTAGCAACACTGGTAAGAAAATATAAAGACATCCTATTTTTCCCCATTTAATTTTCAGAAGAAAATTAACTTGTTTGCATTTACCTCGATAGTGTTTTATATATTTTTTTTTTACTCATTTCAGTGTTTCCCACAGGATTTTGTGAGACTGTGGTGGGTGGACATCGGTTTCTCTAGGGGGGTCCGGGGACATGCCCCCCCGTGAGAAAATTTTGTACATTTTAAATTTAAACTCATAAATCTGGTGCATTCTGAGAGCAAAATTTAAGTGATTAGATCAATGAAGAAATTTGTTCTCTTGTAAACAATTTTGTGCTCTAATAGTAATTTATTTATTGGTGACGGGGCACATTAGTCACGTACACAACATTTAGTAGGCTAAATGATAGTTCATAAGTGGTCAAACATGTAGAGTATACATTTAAACCGTTAAAAGTATGTAGCAAAAGAGGTTACCTTTGTTGAATTAATGTATTTCTAGAATAATTAGTGGGGGCCTGTATCTATACATCTGTATTTGTGGAACTATGGTCACTCTGATTTGTTAAACACAATCCAGAATGCACTAAACACACTACCTCATTATAGAGAAAAATAACAGATGAATAAAAATATATAAATCATAAGCTGACCAATAAATAAATAACATCTAGGTGACTATATAATTCAGCAGCAAAAAGTATGCTAGCCTAATTCTTAAAAAAAAACAAAAAAAAAAAACACTTTGCACAGTAATTTTATAAAACCTAAATATGTTAATAAAAAGTTTAAAATTACTATTTGTGTTCTTATGAAATGAAAAAAATATTTATATTTGATTTATAAATGAATGTAAAAAACATATGTATTTATAATAATCTAAGATTAAAAGACGTTTATTTTAAATGTATTGTGCAGATTTTTAATGGGGCAACAACATATGATAGATATGACAGAACAAAATAGGCTATTAATAATCTTTCAGTGTACAAAACCATGATAATATGAAACACTTCAAAACTAGGGTGACCACCTGGCTATTGATCTGTTGCAGGACAATAGATGTGATTTTGCGGGACAATGTGGGACACGTGTGAGACAGATAAATTTACTACTATTATGCTGTATGAATATTGATTTACATTCGTTGGCAAACTTGGCCAATTATTTTTTTTTTCTGCCGGTGGGTGCCCAGTGCCCACACTATAATGTTGCGCTTTTGGCAACATTACATCCTGGAGAGAAGACAATTCTAGATTCACGAGTGCACATGCAGGAGGAGGACAAAGTTTGAGCACGCACATGTAATATCTGAGCGAGAGAGAGTGCGCATCCAGTTTTGCGCGAGAAGGGAATCCGCCTGTGAGCGGAGAGATTCCTGCTCGTGCATTTGATGCGCTCTCGCGTAACAATAATGCGCTCTTAACATTTATCAGTATAATAACGCTATAGAAACCCCCTTAAATTAACTATTAACGTTAGAAGAAAGTCATGTCTGAAAGTTGCAATCAATTTTTTTTATTGGTTAAAATGAATGGAGAATATCTCGTGTTTTCTGTAGATGCTCGACCACTTTCGTGGGTGGCGCTCGAGCATCCACGGGATCGCTGCATATTCGTTGGAAATATTTGCCATCAAGATGGATGATTACATGCTTTAATTTGGGCAGCTTTGAGCAGCTCTTGTGGTTCTTATCCAGTATGAGATGAAATCCTTGCTGGTGTAGCTGTGTTTATCGACTTTGCCGAGGCCCGCACTTAGCTATTCCTTTGCGCCGTCCACTCAGTTGTCATCAGCGGGAAAACCTCTCTCTACGATTGCGTTAATTGGTTATTTTTATAGCTAGAACATGATGGCTACACATATAGATTTTTAAATGCCAGTCACAGTTTTTATATTTCTTGTAATTTCAGGGATGAAAAATAATAATAACGGACATAACTGAAATGCGGGACACTACTTACGTCTTGCGGGACGTGGGACAAAGCTCCCAATTTCGGGACTGTCCCGCAAAATGCGGGACGGGTGGTCACCCTATTCAAAACAGCAGCACAAACCGCTTATGCGCATCCAGGGTGCAGAATGATGTGCTTAAAGCAATATGGAGTCACAGCGCACAGTTGCTCTGCGCATTGAAAAGTTCACGGCACAAAGAGAATCCCTGTGTATATCTGCATCTAACAGTTTATTAATCATATGTTTCTTCTCACTTTTAAATTCCAGTTAGGGCTGGGCGATACAGCTAAAAAAGTTATCACGATATAATGTTTCATATTGATCGGTATCGATAATTATTGAAAAAAAATTTTAGTAGAAAAAAAATGTTTGAATTTAACAAATGCATTTTTAATTAAGGCAAACAACATAAGTTTTAAAACAAAGCAAAATAAAATGTAAACAAATCTTTTATATGAAGATTAAATAAATAAGTGTTAAACAAACTTAGAGCTGCACAATTCTGGATAAGTTGAGAAACTTTTTTGTTTGTTTCAAACCGAGATCACAATTCTGAATGACAACTAAACGAAATAACGTAATTTAGAGGTTCTGACAAAATATTAAGTGCTGCAGTCCATTTTAAAGTTTTAAATATATTTGAATTATTTAACAAAAAATCTGTTTGGATGTATGATTCAATGACACGCTCAAATACTTGTTTCATTACTGGATGAATCAGTGTTTTTGAAAATCTGTTGAATGAAGATTCAACGTCAAATAAATTTTTTAACAGTCACTTGTTGCCACCTGGTGGTGAAACAATGTAATCGATAAATGCGTCATTTTCAGCGCGTTCAAGTTTCTTTCAGAAGCTGATTTGCTCTATTTTGATCAATAACATAGACAGTGTTTTATCTGAACTATGAACTTTTATCTCAGTACTTCTGTGATAACCTGAATATTTGTAGCACAGAAATAAAGATACTGTGTGATTGAAAGCACTGTTTGTGCAGCTGTTAACACCGACATAACTGCTCTCTCAAGACTAACTTTGAAGTAGATCATAAGACGTAAGGAAACCATGAAACTGCCACACTGATGAGCTGACATGTCCTTTTTTATTCACAGTCTCCTCGTTGCCGGTAGGTACAGCATTCATTTTCATGTGTTTGTGTGTTCTGATCTCACGTGGCGATTGCGCATCTGAACTCCACATTAACTTGTTTGCGTGTCACTCGTAGCGCGTCTGTTTGTG
The DNA here is from genome assembly GCA_039654765.1 of Mylopharyngodon piceus. Classification (NCBI taxonomy): domain Eukaryota; kingdom Metazoa; phylum Chordata; class Actinopteri; order Cypriniformes; family Xenocyprididae; genus Mylopharyngodon; species Mylopharyngodon piceus. The sequence continues at coordinate 23,105,884 of CM077449.1, forward strand.
ATCCAGGGCCAGAGCGAGCTTGAGAGTTGTTCATGCAACCGAACTTAATGTCTGTTTACATTTTAACGCATTTAAGTGAAACTATATCGAGAGTTATATCGAACGTTTTTTCTATCGTTATCGATTAAGACGTACCGTCGATAAATAGATACCGTTTTATCGCCCAGGCCTAATTCCAGTTATTGTGCGTGACGCCAATTCATAGTCCTTGCGTTGTGCGATCTAACAGACACCCTGTAGCCAGTATGATGACATCATTCAGAAACAGCAATAAACTCCAGCAAAATAAAGTAATTTTATGCAAATCCACAGCCCTTTATCTACATATCAAGCATTATAATGGGAATATATCATATTGGAGAGTTTTACCGTGCTGACTGTCGTTACCGAACGCGACGCGCTGTTTGAGTGCTGAACAGAGAATGATTGACAGCTGCAGCAGAGGGAAGACGAGTTTCTTTGAACTTAAATTTAACGATGTAACATACATATTCTTCTGTCCCTCACATGAAGCTATGGAATGGCTTCAGATGACTTTGAATATAGTACACGAAAACTTAATTGGTGCTAGTCTATTTCTTTTGCTCTATGACTCCCATTTTTGCCGTATAAAAGAGCGCAATTATCAATCGGTTATTTAAATATCGCGACAGGCCTATTTTGAGACTGTGGCAGGACAAATTAGAATGTGGCGGGCAGCCACAGTCTAGTTAATGTATGGGAAACACTGCATTTGTTCACAGAAGAAGCCAAAGCTCTCTGCCCTTGAGGAGCTGTTTGCTGTGGAAGACATGGCAATTGAAGTAAGAACAGAGACCACTGTCAGCAGCACTACAGAGAAGATTCAGGCAGAGATAACTCACTACAGATCACTTCCATCTACACTGTTCTCAGTGAGTCCAGTAACTGGTGGTGGGACATGACGCACACTCTGCCATTGTTTTCTGATTTGGCAACAAGGTATCTCTGCGTGCAAGCATCCTCCACACCGTCAGAGCGTACATTTTCTACTGCTGGGGACATTATCAGTCAGGAGCGGGCTTGTCTGTCTCCCAAAAAAGCAGACATGCTAATTTTTTTGAAATTTTAAAAAGCCTACGTATGCAGCAGTGAGCCGCTCAAAACTGTTAATTTTGCATTAAAACTTTGTTAAATCTATTTGCACTGATGTATGGTGTTAGTTACATTTTGCTCTTTTGTGCTTTTGTTTATTGTTTGTGCACTGGCTAAGGAGATGAGTTTGAGTATGTTTAAAAAAAAAAAAAAAAAAAAAAAAAAAAAAAAGGAAAAACTGGAAAAATTAAACCAAAGTTTTTCTGAGGTAATGTGTTATGTCATCGTGTTAAAACGGATTTCATGCGTTTAAACAGTTTTTGTAAGGTATCGAAAAAGGTATCGTTTAGGTATCAGTATCGAAGTCAAGGTATCGGTATCGAAAATTTCTGAACAATACCCAGCCCTATGGAAGAGATGAGTTTTCAGTGGTTTCTTGAATATTGTCAGGGATTCAGCTGTCCAGTTAGAGTTAGAGAGATTGCACACGTTCGAAGAGCGTTGCAATAGTCCAGTCCAGAAATGACAAAGGCCTGGATGATAAGTTGTGTTGGATGCTCTGTTAGGAAGGGCCTGATCTTCCTGGTATAGTGCAGTGCAAACTTAAATGACCAAGCTGTCTTTGTAATGTGGTAGGGATGCACCAATACCATTTTTTAAGGACCGAGTACGAGTACCGATACTTTTTTTCTAGCACTCGCCGATACCGATGCCTATACTTTTTTTGATTTTTTGGTGAGGTTGCCGTTTTCCAAGCACAACACAGTGAGACTAATGAATGTAGGACAGCTTCTTTATTATTACTCTAATGAAAAAAGTAATTTATGTGCTTGTCACAAATCTAAAGAACAAAAATTTCAGTGTCCAATAACCTTCAAAGGGCATAATTACCAATATATATATATATATATATATATATATATATATATATATATATATATATATAATATTACCAAGTGGCAGCATATATATATATATATATATATATATATATATAAAAAAAAATTGTTATTTAAAAAAAAAAAAAAAAAAAAAAAAAATTACAAACAAATTACAAACAATACAACAAATACTATAGAGATACAAATTAAATAAACTTGTTTTTCAGATACAGTAGGTTTATTTACCATGTATACATTTATTTAACATATTTTGTTGTTTTATTAACATTAAATGACAAATATAGGCTACAGTCCCTTTAAGACCGAATCTATGGATACTGACACATATCCTGTTTTCACCCAAATGTTTACGTCCACTTAAGCCATAATAACCGACTGTATTTACATGAGATACTCCACACGGTGGACATTTTGACAACTATGTATGCATTTGACCATTCAGGCGCAAGGAGAACTGATCGCACGCTGTCTGAGAGAACTGGGATCGCGCGCAAGAAAGAGAGCGTGCGAGAGAGAGAGAGCGCTTCTGGTCTGTGTCATTCAGCGCGATTCCGCCTATCCCGCCTTCACTAATCGATAACGAATTGTGATTGAAAGCATGCAGTTCGCAATGTGTGGGTTGTCATCATTAATTTTGAAGTATTTCCACACCCCTGAGGCTGACATTGTTTCTGCTGCTGCCGCCGGTGTCTCTGTGCACGGAAAATTCTGTCAGTTACGTCACGTGAGGTATCGGTCTTTGGTATCGGGGGTATTTTTACGAGTACATGAGCATGGTATCGAACAGACATTTTTATCAAAAATACAGGGAAAAAAAAAAATAATAATAATAATATTGTGAAACATTACAATTTAATTATTAAATAACAATTTAATATTTTTATTTTAATATGCTTTAAAATATAATTGATTTCTGTGATGCAAAGATGAAATTTCAGCATCATTACTCCAGTCTTCAGTGTCACATGATCCTTCAGAAATCATTCTAATATGATGATTTATTAGCAATGTTGGAAACAGTTGTGCTGCTTAATATTTTTTTTTATTACCTGTGAACCTTTTTTTAGGATTCTTTGATGAATAAAAAGTTAAATAACAGCATTTATTTAAAATATAAATCTTTTTCAAAAGTTTGGGTTCAGTAATATTTCTTCTTTTTTTTTTTTTTGAAAAATTAATACTTTTCAGCAAGGATGTGTTAAATTGATAAAAAGTGATAAAGATTTATATTGTTAGAAAAGATTTCTATTTTGAAAAAATGCTGTTCTTTTTAATTTTTTATTCATCAACAAATCCTGAAAAAAGTATCACAGATTCCAAAGAATTAAGCAGCACAAATGTTTCCAACATTGATAATAAATCAGCATATCAGAATGATTTCTGAAGGATCACGTGACACTGAAGACTGGAGTAATGATGCTGAAAATTCAGCTTTGCATCACATAAATAAATTATATTTTAAAGTATATTAAAATAGAAAACCATTCTTTTAAATTGTAATATTTCACAATATTACTGTTTTTTTCTGTATTTTTGATTAACTAAATGCAGCCTTGATCAGCATAAGAGTCTTCTTTCAAAAACATTAAAAATAGTAATGTGTCCAAACTTTTGACCGGTATTGTATACGAATATATGGAGAAGGGAGGGGTCCCGGCACTGACCCTTCAGGTACCCCCGTGACTAGTGCCTACCTGTGAGATTCACACCAGCAATGTACAGTTCCTGTGATGCCCAGCGATGAGAGCGTGGACAAAAGTATCTGATGGCTAACGGTGTCAATCCAGTTGTGCCAGTCTGTGGAATACTGGAAAAAAAGAAATATATTAATTTATTATATATATATATATATATATACACACACACACACACACGCACAGAGTACTGTGCAAAAGTCTTAAGACACATTAGTATTTTTACAACCTTCACAATCTTTTGCTGTTGTGTGTCAGTAGGAAATTTACATTTCCAAAAATTCATTTTGCCATTCATTTTAAGATTTTTGTATGCACAAGGTGTCTGACAACAGCCAGTATGATCTGACCTCACCATCATCAAGTCCATTTGTGATTACATGAAGAAACAGAAAGAACTGAGACAGACTAAATCCAGAAGTACAGCAACATCTCCACGACACTTGAAGAAGCCTGCCTGCAAAGCTACCTGAAAAATGATGCCCAAGTGTACCTGGACAAAAGCTGTTTTAAACGCAAAGGGTGATCACACCAAATACTGATTTTATTTAATAAATAAATAAAATCTATGACATTATTTATGAAAGCGTCCTGACTTCACTGCATTTTTACACAAGTGCCTAAACTTTTCACAATACTGTATCATGGAAGGTTGGTTTCTTCAAGCGTCTTGGAGACGTTGCTGCAGTTCTTCTGGATTTAGTCTGTCTCAGTTCTTTCTGTTTCTTCATGTAAATCACAGACTCGATGATGGTGAGATCAGATCATACCAGCTGTTGTCAGACCCCTTGTGCATACAAAAATTTCACTGGATTATTACAATTAATGGAAAAACGAATGTTTGGAAATGTAAACTCATATTTCTGACTGACACACTATAGCAAAAGATATAAATAACTGGCTTAAAACCTTTTTTGGGGTGAAAATACTGATGTGCCAAAGACTTTTGCACAGTAGTATGTATATGTATAGATAAGAATAAAAGTATTATTATACACCATATTTAACAAATTACATGTAGATAATTTGAGCAAATATGACTTACTATCACTAGGAGGTTGTCACACTGATGTTCAATGATGCCACAATGACGGTCATCAAACTGTGAAAAAGATGTAAATGTTATTTGAATAACGTTACTCGTATGAAAACAGATACTTTTGATTAACGTTTCATGGTTCTATTTAATATACAGAGTCCCAACTCTGATGCTCCCAATAACACAGAAAATAAATTTAAAAAAAAATACACAAGACTTCACATCAGAGACACAGATCCAATTATTTTAACAAAAAACAACAAAAATCTAGATATGTTGGGTTTGCGATGTTATAAAATGGCGGGAATGCCACAGAACTAGCTAAGCTAAAGTGTGCAGCAGTGACTTTGATGAGCCTGTGACGCTCAAGCTGGAAAAAGGTGCTGGCAAAAAGTATGAGGCATGCATCATTAGATTTGGAAATATTGCTAGCCATAAATTAATTTGTATCGCTTTGTTCCCTGGGCTAGCAAACTATATTTGAATTGAGTACGTACATTAGTCAATCGCAAACAGACGTATTCAATGAATGAAATCAAGCCAGTTAGCGATAAGTCAAATTCTGGATTGTTACACTGGTCTTGCTCACTGACAATGCTATTTTGCACATTGCGTGAGTCTGAATTAAAGCGAAGGTGCGTCTGTATACAGTTGTTATAACAATTCACCGCAATTAATTATTTCATCGCTGTATTTCACCCAACATATTTCACTCAATATTATGATATACACATTCCTTGGTATTGAGATCAATTTTTAACCACAAAACAACTAGTACTTACCAGCAAAGAATATCCAAAAGCAAGATAATCAGCCAAAACGGTCCTTCCACCAGCATGAGAAAATGGCGCCGGTCACACACTGAGTGCGTTGTCTGAACATGCCTCACACATGCGCAGAAGGCACTCCCATTTCCCAAATCTAACTAAATTTAGTTGGTCAAATTTAAATAAATTTCATAGATTAAACTATTTCAATATTTTACGTTGGACTCATTAGATATAAATACGTATTACTCCTAATTAGATGTTTAATTAATGTGAATGAAATTTAAATGTGTCATATCTATGAAGGGCCTGAATCATTTTTTTGAGTGCACTAGATCTGGCAGCAATGTTATTAATTCTGTGGCGAATTCAAATGCTTTCTTTACTGGATCTCCTAGCGCTGTGTAGTAACAGTGTCACGTGATCAAGATCGGCTTGTGCCGCTGCACTGACATTGGTCCAAACTGATAAACAGTCCATGAAGCACAAATGAGTAGCACAGTTTTGTTCCACTTTCATTACAATTGCCATTTTTATGTTGGGCAATATTGTGGTGGTCACGGCAGCACGTCCGCTAACAAAATTTTGCTCACACAGGCAGGAAAAATTACCGCAAAATGCGACCATTTAGTCGCAGTCTGGAGCCCTGTTAAGAACACCAATTGGAGGACAGTACAGTCTTTGACGTGGAAAAGTGCTTAGTGCCGCTTCAGGGTCTGAGCAGTAGTATGCACTTTTCTTTGTCAGTGTACTGCAGGTTTTTGGAAATCTAAGCTGTTCTTGCAGATCGCCATTCTAAATAAAAGGATTAGGACGATAACTGGTGTTTTTTTTTTTTTTTAAATGTAAAAGACATTACTTAAGCATTGTTTACAAGGCCAAGAACTGAAACCATTCAGCTGCATGCAAATTCAAGATAATCTGTGATTTATTTCACATCTGAAAGAGAGGCGTACACGCGTTTTCTGGTTGTTCTATGAATCACACACACACAGTTGAAAACAGATCGTAAGATCAAATGTAGGACCATTTCTATAACATTTTATAAATGAGGCCCCAGGTGTGTGTGTGTGTGTCTGTGTGTTCCACATTGCATTAATAAGAGCAGTTAGAAACATCCAGAAAAATGAATTGATCTCTATGGGCCATATATGGTAATTACACTTTTTTTTTTTTCTAAAACTTTACTTCTTACAGATTTTTTTCCTACAGAATTTTCCTCTAACCAGCAGATGGCAGAATTCTGCCCTTAAAACATAGATTAATATTTAGAAACAACTCATCTATTTTGATCATCATTAAAAAAAAAAAAAAAAAAAAAATCCTAATTTAATATTTTATGTGCATGGTGTAGCTGAGGAATTCTGTTGTAAATAGGTTTATAAAAAAAAAAAAAAAAAAAAAAGTACATGAATTTCAATAAATAAAAATATTGTTAAAAGTCAAACATTATTTGTTGTTTGTCACATTTAGTAGACCTAGGCCTGGGCGATAAAACGGTAGCAATATTTATCGACGGTACGCCTTCATCGATAACAATAGAAAATTTTTTCGATATAGCTTAATTTGATAATTAATAATTATAATTAATAATTAATTCAAATTAATTTAAAATTGTAAAATAGACTGCAGCAATTAATATTTTGTCAGAACCTCTGGTAAATTACATGTTATTTCGTATAGTTGTCATTCAGAATCATCATCTCAGTTTGAAACAAACAAAAAAGTGTTTCTCAATTTATCCAGAATTGTGCAGCTCTAAGTTTCTTTAACACTTATTTATTTAATCTTCATATAAAATATAAGAAAGATTTGTTTACATTTTACTTATTTTGTTTTAAAATTATTTGTTGTTTGTTTACCTTTATTAAAAATGCATTGGTTAAATTCAAACTTTTTTTTCCTTCTTTTTTTAATAATTATCGATACCGAACAATATGAAACATTATATCGTGATAAGTTTTTTAGCTGTATCGCCCAGCCCTAAGTTGACCATTTTTGTGCCGTGGGTAATAGGAGGATTTTCCACCCGGCTTCCACCACAGCAAGTATATTTCAAACCTGTGGAAAGCCCTGCACATGCATGTACTTTAAACAACACATTAACTCAACATTTCAACACTTATTGAACACATTGACGCTTAATATCACACTTTGTCACACTTCATTAACTCGTTAGCATTTTCACGTGACTAGCTTTAGCCCACATGCAAATTAGCACTGGCTTGCGTGCTACACACGTGCTATGTTATGCGTGCTATGTAGCCTAAATCCACTCATATAAGTTCGCTACCGAGTTTGCGACACTTTTCTTGCAAAACATCAAGCAAATGTTTAAAACAAAACTCACCATGTCATGAATTTAATGTCTTAATCAAACAAGGAAGTTCATTTGCGGTGCTTTGATGCTCCGTGGGTCTGCATCGGCCTCTATTTCTCACGAGTCTCCGCCTCGCCCTCTTCTCACTCCAGGCAGCGACAGACTCCCAAAGTTATCGCATCCACTCATAAATTCCAATATTTTAGTTATATTTAATCACTTTTCTCTCTAAACTTATCATTCAATGCGGAGAATGTCTGGAGATCGTTCCGCAAAGCTGCTTCGTCTGACTCGCTCTCTCCTCTCTCTCGTCTGCTCACGCTGAAAGCGGCGCCGGCGCGACCTGAATGTACTGCTACTATTGGCTCTTAGGGGAGTCTGTCACTGTAGCACAATCAGTGATTGGTCGAAACTCTTTTTCTTCTAAAACACTTATTTTTCTCTCTTTCCTTTTCTAAACTTTTATTGGTAGCTTGGGTAACACTTACCGTTCTTAGAACCTTTCGGCCTGATGGTGGAAAAGAGGCTAATGTCAAAGTCAATGGGAGATTTTCAAAATTTAATCTTAAAGTTTTTTTGTTTTTTTTTAAATATATGTTTACAAAAAAGCAAAGTCCAAATAATCCAAAGCTCTACTCCTACAATCAAAGAGTCTGACATAAAAGACCACTGATGACACCAAGTCTGCATTGACGTGTAGGCTATGCAAGGCCTCACCAGGGTCAAGCAACACTTGTAAAGGACAGAACAAATCACACAATGTGCACTGGGCTTAAAAGATGAACTAGCTAAAGGTAAAGAGAAGAGAAAAGAGGGAGCATTTAATGAATCTGACATTTTCATGGAGATTGTGCTGACGAAGCAGATGGAAATGCCAGCTTGAATGGTTCCCACTTATCTGTTTTGCTCTCCACACCATGCTTTCCATGAATTTTACACCTTTGGACATGGATTTGTGAGAGAGCTTCAAATCAGGGCTGATCTCTCTCTTCCTCTCTGTCTCTCTCTCTCAATTACTCTGTCATTCTCTCTTACAGTTTTACACACACACCTTTCTCCCCGTTACAAATGAGCCTGCGGTAAAATTAATGTTCTGTAACCATCCCGTTAACTGCAGGTACCCTGTTTCTGCACCGACGGCAGCTAATGCCCTTGATCTTTCATTAGGAGTCCACCTAAAGAACCTCAGGGAAAGCTGGGTCCAGTGGAGCGAGGGAGAGGAGGACAGAAAGCCCTTCCATCAGCAGCCAAGTCTGCCCATCCGGCATTTACCACAGAAAGGACTTCAACTACTTTGAAATTCTCCACTAACTTTCATGCAATTTCTCCTGCACCACATGAAGCCATTCTATTTGTATTTGAGTACATGTGCATGCCATTTTGAGTTTATTTGACTCAAGTTCAGTTTCAAATGTAAATTAATGTAATGAAATCAACATGTATGTACTTTCTTAACACATTCCTGGATTTATTGTAAATGATTAATCAGTGTGTATTATTCCAAGGAAATATATATACAGTATACATATTTGTCTTTGTAATTTTTAATCAAATTGTTATTTTTTTACATTTCCCTGCTTCTGAAGTGACTCTACTTTTGGCTGATATCATGGCTAAGGCCAGAAAATACACTACCGTTTGGATTACTGTTGTTGTTTTAAAGATAGTTTAAAGATACTTTTATTTAGCAAGGATGCATTAAATTGATCAAATCGACTGTAAAGACTTTTACATTGTTACAAAAAGCACCAAATCAGCCTATTAGGATAATTTCTGAAAGATCATGTGCCACTGAAGACTGAAGTAATGAAACAGATTTGCCTTCACAGGAATAAATTAAATTTTAAAATTTATTGACATACAAAGCAGTTATTTTAAATTGCAATATTATTTCACAATATTACTACTTTTACTGTATTTCTGATCAAACAATTAAGTCCTCTCTGGTGACGTATGCAGAACTTTGCGTTCATCTGCCTCCGCTTTTGAGTGCAACACCCACAACTCTAAATCCAATCATCAACCGATTCATAGAAAACAAGTCCCCACCTTACCTTTTTTCTTTTTCGATAATCCATTACACTCGGATGTATTTCACAATGTGGAAGAAAAGATCTTTCACTACTTCTGTTTCATTGCAGCTTTATCACTGAAAAAAAAGCTCACTCCACGATGTAGAAAGTGCCTCAAATTACATCAGGTTTCAGATCCAAATCTGTTTTAACATCGAGTCACCGGTTCCCAATCTCATGTTTGTTGTGTATTGAGTAACTTGCTCTGACAGGAAATTAACCACATGGAAGGGCATTTTAAAATTTGAGGTGAAGTCGAAGGCACTAAGCACTTGGTTCTATCGATCATTTTTCACACGGTGTAGCAATCAAACCCGCTTATTAGTTAGCTTTGTATGGTGCAGCCACCTGCAGACAGAAGAGACCCCATTGATTCACTATGAGTTCATTGAGAACTTATTTAGAGAATTAATGTGTCTTGGCGAAGGGCTGCAGCTGCTCTGATCGAGAATGCCATTATAAAATTAGGGTGTCCGAATGATCCAGATGCACAGCTACTCCTGCAATCTCATTTAACTGGACAGGTTTATTCCTCCCAGGAGAACTGATGTATTCATCAGACTTTAAAGGCCCGTGTAGACTGATGTCGATCAGAAACAAGAATGAGATTTATTAGATCAACATTTGAATTAAACTTCACAAGGAATGTGGCATAAAATCTCTCTGATATGTTCTGCCAGCTTGGGATTCGGTTATTGACTTTGTTTGCGAGAGACATTGTGGTAAGCAGATGTAAATATGTCAGGAAGGCCGTGGTGCGTCCCTGATCCACACAAACTGGATGTAATGTCATATGAGATTTATAGTTTGGTGCCTGCTTTAATACTGAAACTGTATCGGCGCCCTGGCTAGTTTATGATGTCTCTACGAAAAGAGAAAAGCAAGATTGAACTTAGTGTCTGCGAGAGAGAGAACGAGACAGAAGAAAAGAGCAATGTGCCAAAGCCCTGGGCATTTTAATTGTGATGAAAGTAGGTTAACCAGAGGGGATAAATTACCAGCATGTGGAATGGATGGGAGACTAGGGACCGTGCGAATGGTCCTCCCTCTCACCTTGACTCCTAATAAGACACACGTGCCGGGGAGCCGCCAGTCTCTTCTGGTTCCGCTCTTACAACATGCCTAATCCAAGTGCCATTTGCAACTCTAAAATGAAGCCCTATACCATGATGTTTTTGAACTCTTTGGTGAAAGTCTGCAATCACAAGATAAACTCCAATTTTTCTCATCAAATTTTCGCAAGACCACATTGTGCACGTAATGCTATCCACATTAACTGTATATCTCTGTTTTTTTTTACTGTCAACAGTAGTCCCATTTTATATCATATTTTACATTACAAAAAGGTGTAATATAAAATGTAATATAAATTAATTTAATACTGACACGTGTGTCTATGATTTCTTATCGTCACGTTTGTGGTCTCTAACATTTTGAAAATCCCTTTACTGTGGCCCCAGCTTAACTTGACCTAGTTTGCCAGTGTATGCCAGTTTGTAACCTAGGTTACTGATTACCCCCACCTGTGTGTAGTTTAGTTCTCTGTGCATAAATAGGCCTACTCCCTGTTTTGTTCAGTTGACGGTCAGTTACCATCAATGTTAAATGTGGTTTGTGTTTTAATTAATTACATTAATTAAAAAGTGTACTATCCAAGTAGTAATAAAGATGTTTTCCATTGTAATGATGACAGTAGTGCACACAAAAGTAGCGATTGTTCCGGCACAGTTAGCGCTCACACTGTATGCGTACCGAGCCCGAGCCCAACTGAACCGTGCTCTGGTCCACCTCTTCCAAGCAGGCCAGGGAAGGCTACACAAACCGCGCCCGGGCATGGTACGGAGCGACACACTAGTCAAACGAACCCCTGCTTTGGGGTTCAAATGCACTCGGGCACAGTTCAGAGCACCTAGTGTGAGTACACCCTGAGATTCTTCTGTTTATTTCTGTTTGTAGATTAAAGACTCTTGGATTGCAACCACCAACCGTAGCAGAATAACCGACCCTCTAACGAACAAAAATATGGACTTACCAGCTGTTCGTGTGCTCTGCATGGAGCAGAAGCATCGTACCCTCGAGGACCACACAAGAGACTTTTTAGCTTGCCTTACCACTTTCCCCGACCACTCCCTATGTATGTTTTTCGGACTAGATTTAATGCGCAGTTTAAGGCACGCCTGCCCGGTGATGGTCCTCGAGGGACACTTGGCGCCTATGTAGTGTAGGTACTGATGAATTGTGGATCTGTGTTCACTGTCTGCCCAGCTGAGGAGGACATCACCAACCCCACTCCAGAAACAGAGCACAGAGCCTGAGCCCACCACAGACACAGAGCCCGAGCCTGCAGCGATGACAATGCCAGAGTCAAGCCAGCTATATTGTTCTGTGAGGAGGGTATTTTGGTGGAGTATGAGGGCATGTGATGGATCCCTGCCCATACTTCCAATACTGATGCTGAGCTGTGCCAGGTTTCATCTTCCAAGCCTCCACCATGGCTCCTTCCTCCCCTCGTCTTCCTGACCTTCATCCTGGCTGTTCTCTGGGTTTCTACCTGTCTCCTCTTGCTCTCCTCTCTGTGGCTACTCCCACTATCATTACCGCCCTGGTTTCTCCTACTGTCATATCATCCGACCTTTCGGCAGTCCCTCGTCCTCCTCCTAAGCCCCCTCCCTCCCTCATCAGTATGGACTTGTTATGTCACACTTGTTAAGTACTGTCAGTTCATTTCTATTTTAGTTTGGTTTTGGTCTGTTCCTGTTTTCCTGTTTTGTTCAGTTGGTGGTTATCATTGATGTTAAATGTAGTTTGCATGTATGTTCTCCTGAGATTCTCCTGTGTATTTCTGTTTGTGGATTAAAGACTATTTAGAATTCCTTCGTCATTCATGTTGGATTGCAACCACCAGCCATGGCAGAATAACTGACCCTCGAATGAGTAAAAATACGTACTTACCAGCTGTACACCTGCTCTGCAGGAGCATCATACCCTTGAAGACCACATGAGAGACTTTTTAGACCTAGCGTACCTTACCAGTTTCCAAAACCACTCCCTGTGTGTGTTTATACCGTTTTGTTTGTTTTTTTTTAGTTTTGTTTTTTAATGTTTTTGAAAGATGTTCCAAAGAATTTTCTTATGCTTACCAATGCTGTATTTATTTGGTGCTCAAGAAACATTTCTTATTATAATCAAACTGCTTAAGTTTTTTTTTTTTTTTTTGTGGAAACTGCGTGATATGTATTTTTTTCAGGATTCTTTGACTAGAAAATTCAAAAGAACAGTATTTATTTGAAATAGAAATCTTTAGTAACATTATAAATGTCTTTACTGTCACTTTTGTGCAATGTTTCATCCTTGCTGAATGAAAGTATTAATAAAAAATCTTACTAACCTTAAACATATATATATATATATATTATTTATAGCTCAATTACACATTTTTATATTATTTTATACTATTTTATTATTATTAATTGTCTGTATTACTATACTATATTTCTATACTATTTCTTAAATGTAACACATACTTAAATTAAACAACTGAAAACGCAATTAAGTTCCTATGCTATGAAAGAGAGCACCTCTGTATTCTCTGAAGACAAACTTCTTTGTCGATACAGTTGTAAATGAGTGCTCGGATGTATGACTACAGGAAGATGTATGACTACAGGAATGAAGTGATGACTATTTTACGGGAGGGCAGATGCCCGCCGTCCCTGGCAACAGTGAGAGACTGCACGGGCGTCACTAGTAGTTATGCAACACGCTAACACAGACAGCTGAGAGTGAGAGAGACTGAGCGCTTTCATTAAGGACTCTGAGAGCTCGGCAGGGGTCTCTGCCATTTCACGTACAGAGCGCCAGAAATCACCCCGCTGCTATTGCTAAAAATAATGCTTTCCTTTCACTGACGGATATGGTGACTTAAAAGTTGTTTTGTGTTTACTTTTTACCTTCTTATTCTCTTCCCTCTAAGGGTTCCTGGGAAAAGGTCCCTGGCTTTTTCAAAGCATGACAGGTTGATAGACAGATATGGGTTCAAAGAACCTGTAACCTTAATACACAACTGTCTGAGGTCTTAGTGATCATACAGGCAGATGCCTGTGGATTGGAAACAAAGAACCATATAGCCGGTTTTATATGATATTGATATTTATATGATATTGAGAGTCGTTCCTCAGACAGAAAAATAAAATATGGGGGATTTTTGAAGATATGCATCAGGCCTCGGTGTAAAGCATTTATTGTTTTCATTTAATTTAATGCTTTTCATATTTAATTATTTCCAAAAAGTAAATTTGCAATCAGTTCATTAATATGAAAAACAAACAACAACAACATCATCATCATCAACAACAACAACAACATATATGTGGGTATTATACACTTGATCTAAAGTTAAATTTAATGGCAGGCGTTATAAGAACTTTGGTGCCCCCTGTAGGAAATATATATGTTTTACATTCAAATACATAAAATTCCTCACACACTTTATTCAGAAATGTTAAAAAGTCATGCATCTTAACTCATATAGTATTTTATTGTTTTATGATTCCTTCCTTGCTAGGAATTAGTTTAAAAAATTGCTTCACAAAGACATTCCAAAACACACATGCACCACCAAAACAGGAATTTACATCCAACAGATGGCGTACATGCGTTAAAGCAATTCATTAATTAGATGTTAAATACAATAATGTATGTAAATCCATGACATGACCGTTTTATATATTTAAAATAAAGAAACCATGGGGTAAACACAAAATGCTCAATTTAACTGCCTTTTGTTCATGTAACATAGAGGTTTTTTTAGAGCACACAGCTCTCACTTTAACTATAATATAATATAATATAATATAATATAATATAATATAATATAATATGACTTTTTTTTAGACGCAATTTTTAATCCATGTGATGCGTTTAGGGGCAACCAGAGCCATGAGTAATGGCTATGGGGGCAACTTTCTTCGACACTCCACCTGATTTGCACTTGATTGGACATTTGAAGCAGCGCTGCTTTAACTCTCCAATCATCTGACAATAAGGTGGGGCATCGAACAGCGCTGCTTCAACTGTCCAATCAGCTGTGAGTAAGGTGGGGCATTAGCGCTGATTCACCGGGAGAGAGTGAGAGCTACAATCTGCTTAGACTCAACAACACGATATCGGTAAGTAAATATTCCCATGCACTTGTTTATTGTCTTGTCGCTGTGTTATATACAATACTGTCGACTTAATTTGCTTAAGAATCTTGAATTATTTTCAGAGATATATATTCTGGGATAAGTATTTAAGTTACGTAAGTTACCATGAAACTATGTCTCACTATGTTGCAACAGGTTGTTGTAAGCGCGTGTGCTTTGTTTACATTGGTAGCAAGATATGTGTAATACGTGGCAAAAAGTTATTAAATGTAAGAACACACAAATGGGAGATGTTTTTATGTGAAGTAGATGTAATAAGGAGACATTTCTAGTTGTTTTTGTGCCATTGTTCGTGTTGAAGCATGTCTTGACTCAGTTGATAACATATCACAGCAGATTGTTGTTGTGTGATCGGCATTGATAAAGATGATAATTGAAAGAAACGATCATATCTGAATATACTGTTTTCGGACACGAGCATTTATTATTCTATAATGCTTTGTCCAGCTAAAATTATTATAATTATAAAATTAAGTCCCAATACTTATTTTTTGTTCCACTCTCTAAAGTCTGCTACAATTTAATTGCATGAATTTGTCTATCGTTGTAACATCTTATTTTACATATGTATGATGCCATTTTTGCATATTTAGAATATCTGAAGGGTTCATCAGTGATTTTGAAGACCCTGCTGTCGCTAATTTTACCATGTTAACCACAGTTTTCAATAAATAAAAAAATAAATAAAGTTGCTCAGTATGGGAACTTCTTGAAATGAGATAATTTCAGCATCTTTTTATAATTTTGTGATAAAATTCACTTTTTTTTCTCATAATGACAATATGAAATCAGAATTAGACTTGTTTTTTTAGTATCAGTAATCAGGCTGTCTTAAAAGTTCAGTTTTAAAGGAAAAAACTCATACTGCATTGCATATAGTTTTGTCCAATCAAATGCTTTCTAAAGTTAAGTTTCTAAAATGTCCCTTCTCTAAAAAAACACTTGCCTAATACCATCTAATTTAAAAGGAGACAATACCTTCGATATGTCCCACCTCAGTTTCTATAGGAAATCCATCAAGAGAGGAAGGAAAATGGTTCTTGTCAAGTAAGTCTTTAATGACAGTGGTGGATAATACTAAAGTTGCCATAGTTTTTTGTAATGGCAATAACTAGTAACTGTGGTACTTTATCTGTGGTTACCATGGTAAATGTTTGTAAGAGTGTTCAGTTCCTCAGGGAATGGTGAAATTGAAACTGCTGTGAAAAGCTTGTGGAGGTGGTGGTGCCAGTGTTTTTGTTGTTTTGTATAGGAATGTGAATAACATAGAATGTCAGAAACGTTTTTCTTGCAGAATCATTGCTGGAGCTGGGCTTGTTCGGTTTGCTTTTGTCTATGTAGAAACACACACAACACACACAAATATTCATATCCTTGTTAGTATTTAAGCACCACTCTATTTAGTTATCTAAAAATCTATTCATAGACTAATCCTAAATAAATATGGCCTTTCAGATATGAATCAATACATAATGGATAGACCCTGTCCCTGTAGGAACCTTTGTCAGGTTTTGACATTGACATTTTAAAAATCTCTGTGAACATACTCATGGTAAAGGTTTGCATGTGGCAATTCTTATAATGTGTACCTGCCTATATTAACTCAATTATATTTACTCTCACTAGGTGAAAAGTAATGGTGTAGTTGTCAGCATATACTATTCATCTTCATACACGGGCTACATTACAGCAAGACAAGTGGCGATGCTATTCAGGGGTAAATGTCCTTCATTAGCGGTATTTATATGTCCCAGGTGGTGGATTGACCTTTTTACCTATACATGGATTTAGTTACTTATATTTGTTTTTACTCATTCTACTTGTTTTGGAACTGGTGGCAGTGTCTTTGAAGACTGAGCGCAGCAGGATTTTCTGGTAGAGCGTCTGGAGATTATGGTGTTATTCATGTGAGCTTCGCTGCTCTGTAAACAGTTTCTCTGTGAACTTGGCATGAAGCTGAGAACTTTTGGTAGGCAGGGGGGTGTAGGCACTTTTTTATTAAAATCGAACCACTCTTTGTTGTCTTTTGGTGGTTTGCTGAGTTTTAGTGAGACAGCCCAGCAAGCCCACTCCATGAGATAAAGCTGTTGGGAATAGCAGAATTTCTCTTGCTAGGCACAGTAGGGGACATTGCAGGAGTTAAAGGATTAGTTCACTTTCAAATTAAAATTTACCCAAGCTTTACTCACCCTCAAGCCATCCTAGGTGTATATGACTTTCTTCTTTCTGATGAACACAATCAGAGATAAGCGATGCATTTGTGTAAAAAAAAATCTATATTTAATAGCTTCTGCCAGATCGCCTTCTGTATTCAAGTTACGAAGAAAGTGTAAACTGGCGTCGCGTCAGTTACACTTTTTCCGTAAGTTGAATAGGGAAGGCGTAGGATGTAGCGCAAGCTTTTTGAACTGCAAGAGTACTTGAACCACACTTTCTTCGTACACGTTTATGATGGATGGATGTGGATGGAAGCACTTTCTTTAGCTCATACTCGTGACCCCTGTTCACTGCCATTATAAAGCTCGGATGCGTCAGGATATTTATTAAAATATCTCCGATTGTGTTCATCAGAAAGAAGAAAGTCATATACACCAAGGATGGCTTGAGGGTGAGTAAAGCTTGGGGTAATTTTCATTTTAAATTGAGCTAATCTTTTAAGGTGGCTGATCTGGCTCTGCATTGGCCCCTTTAAACCTGCTGGAACCGTTAATGTCAGTGGTCGGTGAGGCGGGACAATATCCTTACCATATACATTTCAAAACAATGATAACGTAATCTGGCTAGACTGATGCAAAACAAAACTAGACTCTTGATCACTTCAATTATAATCAAGCTGTCTGGAAGCAAACACCTATTTTTGTCACATTGCAAAACTGCTCCAGCCACTTTATTTTCCCATTCGTCTGTATTGTTTTACATTTTTATTATTTACAAATATAATGTATGTCTGATTGGTTGCTATTTTGATTGGATCTGACTGGTTGCTATATGAATTTTATTTGTCATATTTTGATATACCATAAACCATACCATTTTGCTACACTATAAACCCAGTGTTATTTGATGATTATTTTTATGCTATTATAGTATTTATTAATATTTTTAATTAGCTGATATTTTTATATTTTCAGTTTTTATTTTAATTTTAGTTCAAGTTGTAGTAATTTTGTTATGTGCTTTTTTTATTTTCATTATTGGTCATTTTAGTTAAACTTAAAGGGTTAGTTCACCCAAAATGAAAATTCTTTCATTTATTACTCACCCTCATGTCGTTCCAAACCCGTAAGTCCTTTGTTCATCTTCGGAACACAAATTAAGATATTTTTGATGAAATCCGAGGGTCTCTGAAGCACATATAGGCAGCAACGTCAATGCACCTTTTGAGGTCCAGAAAGGTAGTAAAGACATCGTTAAAATAGTCCACGTGAATATAGCGCTGCACTGCGTTCGCTACGTCAGCAGCGTAGGAGACTGACAGGGAAGAGAAAAAACTGTTGAATAAAGTCGTTATTTTTGTTTTGTTTTTGTCCACAAAAAGTATATATACTTCATAACATTAAGGTTGAACCACTGTATTCACATGGACTATTTTAACGATGTCTAATGCCTTTCTGGACCTCAAAAGGTGCAATGATGTTGCTACCTATGTGTGGTTCAGAAACCCTCGGATTTCAGCAAAAATATCTTAATTTGTTTTCCAAAGATGAACGAAGGTCTTACAGGTTTGGGACAACATGAGGGTGAGTACTTAATGACAGAAATTTCATTTTGGGTGAACTAACCCTTTAAACTTACTTAATTTAAGTTGGTTGCCAAGACAAGATTTTTAAGATTTGCAACGTTGAAGTTAGCTTTTTTTTTCTGTGAATGTGTGCGGCTGTACGCAATTCCAATTCATTAAAAGCTATAGTAAATAACTGGAAGAATAACAAAATGCTGTAAATGGTAAAATAATTTGCACTACAAACCAGTGCGTTATGATTACGATAATAAATAAAAAAAATATTATAACAAATAACAGTTTGCAATATCAAGCAGCATAACAAACAGTTTTTGTACAGCTAAAATAACTGGAAGCTGATGAGACTGGAAGCCTTACATTAAGAAAAAGGTGAATAGGAAGCTGAACTGAGCCCTGTTGGCTCCTTATGATGAGATGCACCTGATAATTGTGCTCTACACTACTGTCACATATGTAGACCTTGACCACCATGCGTTTTGAGGTCCAGATGTGGCTTGCCATAGCAGCACCACCACAAAGATAATAACTGTTTATTCCTGTATTTCTAGACACTTTAGACACTTTGTTTTTCCAGTTTGGTTTGTTTGTCTTTACTCCTATCCACATGGACTGCATGAGGCAAACTCACTAAGACTGTGAACACTGACAGCAGGAAATTATGCAGTGTCTAAAAGCACAGTCTGAATGATGATGTCATGCTTGATCATGAGCTCGCGAATGGTCGTGCGAGTGAAAGATTTAACACAGTGAGAGAGTTTTGCAGACCAGCTCTGCCAAACGTCCTAATTGTGCACATATCTTGTGGACGCCTGCATGCACCACTGACATAACTGACAGACTGCCAAAGCACAAGCCTGTTGGAGTCTGAGAAGTGGATGGAAGTTTTGTAAGATTTTGCAGCTGCAAACATTGCTTTGAAATTTTGGTTGCACACTCTAAGGACTCCAGAGTGCAACTAAAAAGAATTTAAAATGTTCACAATAATTTAAAATCTAGGCAGTTTTAGTTTCAATTACAGCTTTAAATATGTCTCTATGACCCTATTAAAGGGATAGTTCACCCAAAAGAGAAAATTCTGTCATCATTTACTCACCCTCAAGTTGTTCCAAATCTGTATACATTTCTTTGTTCTGTTGAACACAAAGGGAGATATTTTGAAGAAAGTTTGTAACCAGGCTGCTTTGGGGCACCATTGACTTCCATAGTAGGAAAAAAAAATACTATGGAAGTCAATGGTGCCCCAGAACTGTTCAGTTTCCCACATTCTTCAAAATATCTTCCTTTGTGTTCAACAGAACAAAGAAATTTATACAGGTTTGGAACAACCCGAGGGTGAGTAAATGATGACAGAATTTTCATTTTTGGGTGAACTATCCCTTTAATTGAGCAAAAAAAAAAAAAAAAAAAAAAAAAAACCTTATTGGGGGAAATGAAGCTCAATCAGCCAGTTCTTCTCTGGTTTTACAGGATGAGTTATGTTGTACTTGCGTTTGTTGAGAATATTAAAAGCAAATGCAAATTTGAGGCTTTGACAGCTAGAAGTGATAGCAGTAAACAAAAGACTTGTGTACGTTTTTTTTGACTGCAAAACAGAAAACAACATGTCCCGACAGAGCCCTTCTATACAGGATGGAGGCTGTGTGAAGCCACAGGAAGGACTACTGATAAATGTCTCACAACTGAAAACTATTTATAACACAAAAAGCTATTACAGCCCCTCTGGCTTCTTAGATGCAACATCATACATAGGAGACATTAAAGCAGTGTGTTGTAAATATAATCAATGTTTCAAGTGTCAAGGATCACTGCACTCTAATGTCTCATTAGTGTTCACAAGGATCCGGGTGACAAATGCACCACCTAAAAGTCACCAGTACCTTTCAAAGGTCACAAAGGAGGAAAGGCACAGTGACAAAAGCTGAAAGACCATTGTGATCAGGATTTTTTTCACATCAGAGAGGGCCTATTTTTTAAATCAAGACCCTACAGGAAACACACTTTAGTAGAGGAAGCACACTTGGATGTGCTGAACAATCTAGTAAATTGGGGCCAATTCCGTAACACGTTTTTGCTCTGGTGACAGAGCCTTTGCATTCACAATCCAGCTACATGCTACCCTTCCTCAGCCCCCTTTTTCAAACCAAACAAAGCAAGCACCTCCCTCCAGCTACCGAATTCATTCAACATCTCACAACACCCATGTTTACTAAAAAACAACAGCCGTCGTTTACTGATTGGGATGCTGTCTATCAGCACTGCTGTGTATCCTCAGCCATTTATTATCCAGTTATGTAACTATTTAAAAGTGCTATTGTTACTTAATATATTTGCGTCAAGTAATAAAATGACAAAAATAAAACCAGGGCTAAAAAATAAATAGGGCTTTCAGGTCCTAAAAGAAACAAAGCCAAACAACTTTTGAGTCACCACCGTTTTTTCTGAACTTGTAAAATGGCCTGAAAACTAACAATAAAAACCACAAAACTCTAATTATGAATTAATAGGGTTTTTATGAAAATGCTAAACAGTAACCATTTTTGTAACTATTTTTTACACTATTTTGTGACACTTTTTTAAAAAAAAAAATGAAGTACTAGGGCTGTCAAGCGAATACAATTTTTAATCTAATTAAATACATGATGTGCCGATTAATTAATCGCACATCAAATTTGACTGAGAATTACCCCCAAAAGATCATTTAAAGTCATTATTGTGTTAAATGAGAAAAGCATCAAATAGATATTACAAAAAGTAGTTTTAGAAATAAATATTTTATTTGATTCAACACAGAATTTATTACAAATAAACTTTTAGGCTACAACGGCCATGATTTTTTTTTTTTTTTTTTTTTTTTTCTGAAGCTGCATCTGAATTGGTATTTAGATATTAGGTATTTAGATTATTTATAGACCAAAACAGTTTGGTTACCAACATTCTTCAAAATATCTTCTTTTATGTTCCACAAAAGAAAGAAAGTCATACAGGTTTGAAACAACATGAGGGTGAGTAAATGTAAATAAACAGAATTTAAATTTTTGGGCAAACTGTCCCCAAAATATGAAATAATTTTTTAATGAAATGATACTCTAAATAAGAAACTAAAACTGCCAGTAGGTGGCGGTAAATGTCTAAATGAGTAAGTCATTCAGTTATTCATTTCGTTCAAACAGCTGATTCATTCAGGAATCAAATATGTTCGACTTAAAGCGGCACTGTGCAGACCGATCGGTGTATGACATTAAAGTACCGCAAGAGTGTTTCAAAAGCATACGGAGCTCTCTAATTGCTCACGCAGTACTTTGATGTCATACTGCTTACCACTAAGTTATGCTTACCACAGGCCCAAATCCCAAAAATCCATTATAATACCAGGCGGCAAATTTGTCTTCTGGGTTCTTACGTCACACCTGCACCACTCTATTGCATTTGTTACTCATGCGAAATTGCTTAACTATATTATATCGGTAACACTTTACAATAAGGTTCATTAGTTAACATTAGTTAACTACATTAGTTATCATGAACTAATAATGAACTGCACTTCTACAGTATTTATTAATCTTTGTTAATGTTAATTTCAACATTTACTAATACATTATTAAAATCTTGTTAACATTAGTTAATGCACTGTGAACTAACATGAACAAACAATGAACAGCTGTATTTTCATTAACTAACATTAACGAAGATTAGTAAATGCAGTAACAAATGTATTGCTCATGGTTAGTTCATGTTAGTTAATACATTAACTAATGTTTAACAAATTAACCTTATTGTAAAGTGTTACCATTATATCATATAGGCCAATATAAGTATATATGCCTATATATACAAAAACTCATAGATGGGGGTTTTTGCCCTGATATATTGAATTTTAGGGGCATTCTAACTGCATAGGTTGTAAAATGAACTACATAGGTCTGGGGCGGGTGGGTTAAATTAAATTATTATATAAATAATCAGGTAACACAGAGGACGGGGTTAAAGACAATAGACAGGAGAGCACAGGGCACATAGAAATAAACATGACAAGTCATGAAATAAACATGACAAGTCATGTGCTCACACCAAACATGACCGATACGAAAACAATCACAAGACGTGCACAAACAAAACACGACATGAACACGCAGCCAATGAGAGCACTCACCACACAAGACATGATGAAAGCATGTGGCCGGTGAAAAACACGAGCCGCGTGCTACCCCGAACACAACACACATGCAGACAGAAGAGCGTACAGCCCGAGCGAACTCAAAACCACACGCTCACACAACAAGACAAGCGTACAGAGAATGAGTGAATGCTCTTCCTGTGCTCTCACAACAGAAGACAAACACACAGAGCAAGAATGTCTGAAGTTGTAGCATATTTAAAGCACTATATAAATAAAATTGACTTAAAAAGAGTCTTGATGAGCACTTGAGCAGTAGGGCTGGGCAACATATTGAACATTTACAATATATTTTGTATTATTTTGTTGAATATTTAAAATCACAATATTGTGATGATTTAAATGTGCTTTTTTTTTTTTTTTTTTTTAGTTAAAACCATGTCTGACTATTTTGTGCCCATTCACAACTTGCATGAAAGCATTAGGACAGAAATTTAATAGCATCTTATTTAACATCATTTTTAACATCAATTAGCAAAGATATTGAAGTTTTTATTAATTTCAAATCAGTAAAAAAAAAAAAAAAAGAGCCAATTGTCCGTGGAAGTTTCTATGAGAATTTTAGGCGCATAGTGTACCTGCTATGTTTTAGTAAAAATACATGTAGATAATTATTATTATTTATTATACTTTATAGTTTGTTGCATATATATACTATTGTACCTGAACGGTAAATAAAGTTTTGTCAGTAAAATTTTTTTTTTATTTGAAAAAAGAAAGAAATTAATACTTTTAATGAGCAAGAACACATACAATTGGTCAAAAGTGACAGTAAAATATTTATGTTTCAAAAGTTTCTGTTTCTTTTGAACTTTTTATTCATCAAAGTATCCTGACAAACCATGTTTTTTTTTTTAAACATTAACAAAAATAAGAAATGTTTCTTGAACACCAAATCCGCATATTAGGATGATTTCTGAAGGATCACGTGAAATGTATACTATATTTTTTGAGAAAAATGTTTGCTACATTTTGACTCTTGTTAGCAACAATAACTGTCTGGAAAATACCTTCATATTGAAATAGATCAAATCCCTAATGAATAGCTAATGTGTTTTTTTTTCTTTTTGTCCTTAAGCCTTAGTAGGTGGACATGGCATCAAAGATTTGGGGGGAGTGAGGTGAAGTTACAAGGTACAAGCAGCTGAAGACACAGGACAGAACAGCTCCCCATGGCTGCTACAGCCAGTAGCAGAACTGGAACTCCAAGACCGGGGTGGGTCGCTTTTCCAGATGAGGAGTCACAGGCAGGTCAGTACAAACATTGTCTTTACTCAGAGTCACAAGATATTTTGTGGGTTCAATTCTCCGGTAACAAACATGCTAATAAAAGGTATACCTTGAAAACTCTGCTGATGAAAGGCTGCAAAATTAATAAATGTAAGTACCTATATGACCAGTCAATAATAGACCTTCATCAGAGATAATCTTCCGTCTTTACAATGTTAGGTACTGTATAAAGGTACTAGGTCATGTAATTGTCAAAACTCACAACTTTTAAAACTGTTAAATGGAATTTTTGTCTATTGAAAGTGTTTTTGGAAGGATGTTTTGTCAGCTGAACAATTGGCATGTTGTTAAACTGCAGTACAAATCAGTTGTACTTCTATCCCTCACAGCCTTGTTTTCATTCCTGTAAAAAATTAATTAAGGCATAGCACTGCCCTGACTAAAGTATATGTCAGGTTTTCACAGTTGGAAAACCTTGACCGACGTTGGATAGGAGGATTGTGAATGTTACTTTAGATTGCAAAGAAAGGCTCTAGATGAAGTTTTTATACCTGATTGAAAATAGTTTTGCACCATATTATAAAGACATGTAACCTTTTTGTTGACTGGGTATCAGTTTGTTTTACTCTGTCTG
Organism: Mylopharyngodon piceus; assembly: GCA_039654765.1. Lineage (NCBI taxonomy): Eukaryota > Metazoa > Chordata > Actinopteri > Cypriniformes > Xenocyprididae > Mylopharyngodon > Mylopharyngodon piceus. Next base: position 23,130,715 of record CM077449.1, read on the forward strand.
AGTTTGCGTTCAGACCTTTCTGTGAGATTCCTGTGTCCTGAGGTCATTGCTCCATAGTGATTACTGCGGGAACGGTCCAGAGCTCTTGCACCCTGCTAGATTTAACATTCAGCTGTGACCTTTCTTCTGAGAAGAGGCTGTATTTCACTTACTGTGTTTTTGTGTTTCTTCTTGTGCTCTGAAGATGAGGACCACCTCCAGCACTCTTTAGACCAGCCTGTGCTGGACTCCTCTTCTTGGGCAGAAGTACCATGTGTGCCTGGCCACAAGACAGAGCAGACGGATTCCTGGGTTCAATTTGATGACAAACCATGGTCACCCTCTCCTCCTCCCTCAACACAGGTAAAAGGTATGAGAACTTTTCATACCTTTGAACCTCATGTTCTTTTTTTTTTTATTGTTTGAAAGGTGGAATCTGACTTTGGGATTCACATGCTGTACTCCCAACGGGATGGTCGGGGTTCAGTACAGTTCAATAAAATCTATCATCCTTCAGTTTGTTAAAAAAAAATCACTGACAATACAAGAAAACAGGGAAATGCAATGCACACAGTTTCGAAAGGGGTCATATTGTAAGGAAACAAGATCTTCTGAGAAAAGAGTTCTGTTAGGTCAAGGACTCTAGTTTCAAAACTAGAGTGTGTCCCCCCCCCCTCCCCCCACAAAAATACATTTATTTAAACTCCCCAGCTTTTTTGTATTACAAAAGTTTTAAAATTAAAAATAAAAAAGTACAAAAATAAATACATTTTTTTTATTGAAGAGTTCATAAAGTACATGAATGAGCTTCACATTTCTGCTTTTTCTCTTTCACAACAATAGTCATAATATTTTCATAAAGAGACTCAAAATAAACTCAAAATAATGGGTGACAGATGCTTCCTCAACAAATGAGTACTTAATCATGTGACTCATGATATTGACAATTCCTCTGGAGCAACCTGGGTTTATACCTTGCTTGAGGGCACAATGGCAACCTTTCAGTACCAGCCTTGAAGTAACCATTACTCCACACCCATTTCAACTTGGATTTCCCAATGTTTCCAGTTTTCCTGAGAAATATTATTATACTGATTTCTATAAATGAGTTGACTTAGTTGGGTTGGGCTGATGAGGACTGTGTCACTTCCTTTAGGCCTGAGGATTGGTCTAGTCTTGCCTGTCTCTCTCTTTATCTCTGTCTGTCTCTTTTTTGCACACATTGACTCATCCACCCCCACTCTTGTCAAACCCAGCAGCTTTGCCAGCAACTCTTTCCCAGGAAATCTCCTATGAGAGGCCGAGTGCAGCAACACGCAAATGGCCAAACCCTTCAAACCCTAATTGAAGCCATAAGCAGAGTTTTCATCTCAGCTGTTGTTGCTCTTGCATGAAATCTACCGTAGGATGAAGTCCAGGGTGCAGCCAGTCTATCATTCTTTCATAATTTGATCACTAAGAGATCAAGCCTGGGTTTGTTAAAGTACTGCTTATTTACTCTGATTACAGGGGCTGTCTAACATATGATTTCAGGTTTGATGCCTTTATTTTCATGTGTGGTCTAGAGTAAGGTTTAGCAGCCAGGAAGCCAATGTCAGATGTTGGGTTTATCCAACCAACCACAATGTCTTAAATTGTTTATATTCAAAGGCATCCAGATTCATATCATTTTAGATTGAATGAATACTATTTTATAATTTATGGAAATGAAAAAAAAAACGGTTTCTTTATTGTTAACACAGCAGAAACCTCATATTGCCATAGTTATATATTGTGAACGTAATGTGATTTATTGAATAAAAATCATCAGAGCACATTTGGATCCATCTGAAGTGGTGATTGTGGTGATATCAGTGGTTTGGGAACCCTCGGGAAAAGGAGTGTTAGGTGGAGTAATCCCACATGCACACTTGTTTTCTTTTCTCATAGACTGAGAATATTATTCAAATCTTTAAAACTATTCAGGAGGAACTGATGGAACACAGTTTCTTTCAGTTTTCATCCAGTTTGAAATGTTGCCTACAAACAGGGTGATTTTTCAGATTTTCAGTTGTGGCGTTCTCTCCATATTTACGATTCTTTGCAGCCTTTAGCCGCTGCCTACAACACTCTGGATCCTTCACTGGAAACCGAAAGTAGCTCACTCCCGCTAAACGTTTACTCTTTGAATTCTTGCACCCGGGAACATTACAAGTTGACACCCATTATGACTTAAAGTTTGCTAAGAAGTATTTCCTACTAAAGCAAGGTGGCAATGCTCTGGTCAAGCATATCCATAGCGCGTGATTTTTTCCCCCCAAACCAGTTCAGCGGAAATCCCGCCCTGCAACCAATTTCATTGGCTGAGGTTACAGCGATGGGTAGGTTTAGGTATCAGTGTTTGGGTAAGGCAATCATTACTGTGATTGACATGGCCAATGAAATCTTTAGAATCGGCTCCATGGCGGGATTTCCGCTGAACTGGTTTGGGGAAAAAAATCATGCATCCATAGCAGACTGGTGGGAGTGGCCTTAGATGACAACGTGCCTAGTGCATTATGGGTGTTGAAGTTTTCCTACCTATTTAGCAAAAGGGAAGACAACTGCCTTTTTTCTTTGTTTTCTCTAGTCAGGTAGCACTGATTAAAAAAATAATTTAATAATTGAAACTAATTCAGTTTTATTAATTTGAAGGAAGACTTTTAATCATAATTATCTCAATATACATTGTCATCGGGTGTACATGGGTGGCAATGAGAACAAGAATTAACTGTTATGAAAAGGGGATTTTTTTAAACATTTTACTATTAGTAGCCTATTAGTGACAAGCAGGTCATTGTGTCACTCGTAGCATTGTATATGAGTCACGCCTTGTGTCTCTGCATCAGTTGTAAAGACAAATTAAGATTGTATTCCTTATATTTTCCTTTGGTGACTTAATGGGAGGAATATTCCAGTAGAAATCAAATGTTTTAGGCATGTTTTATTTACTCACCAAAGATGTGCTTTATTCCTCCTAGTTGTTAGTTGACTGTCTTTATTTTTTCAAACTGATGATGAAGTCTTTTAATGCTTAGACTTATCATCATCTTTTTTGTCTTTATCACTGTGGTACTCAGTCAGATGATCTCAGTTCATTGCTTCAAACCACTTCTGTTTCTTTGTATTCCTTGTGCAATGAAGGAAAACATGTCTGATTTACTTCTTTATCCATTTCAACCTATGACCCCAGTATTTTTATATTTTACTTATAACATTGTCAAGTTCTACTTTATGGTGTGCTTTAGTAATTAGGTAGGCCATAAAAGTTTTAAAGAACTACTTTTGTGAACTCTTTTAATTGAGCTCCAGGAAAAAAAAAAAAAAAAAAAAATCCATTGAAGGGAATGAAAAAAACCCTGTATGGTTGGATTTGTTGCTAGGCAGTGTACACATCCTGTGTTTGGAATGGGTTTGAATCCCAATTGTTTGAATAAGCATCAGAGTTGCCTACATGTATTTAAAGAACTGGAAGTGTGTTATCTGACTTTACATATTTTTACTCCAACCTGAATCTAGAGCCATTGTTGTTTCAAAGCATTCTTCTACACAGTAATTCATAACATAAGTAATGTGTCCTCTGATAGCAATTACAGCAGTGCTAATTAAAATCATTGAGTAGATTGATTCATTTGTTTGACGAGGATGATACACATCAGTATGCTGTGCTATCTCACCTCACCCTTGATGTTTAATCCTTTTACTAAAGCACTTTTCCCCACTGTGAATATTTAATAGTCTCTTGTCCTAATTCAATGATAACACCTGTTCATTAGTGACACACATTTATTCACGCACACACATACCAGGGTTGTGCACCATTTAGAATTAAAAATGACAATGCTTTTAAATTCCAACTCAATTCCTGAATTTGAATCGAATTCTACAGTTGCAAATAGGAGGCAGAATTGTCATTTGAATTTCAGTTTGAAAGGAAGTAGTTTAAGGAAAGTAATTTAATTAAATTAAAATGGAATGCAATTCAAATTTATAGAAACAATTATCTATACTACCAATCTTTTTTTTTTTTGTTTTAAATAAATTATTTTATTCAGCAAGGATGCGTTGAATTGATCAAAAGTGACAGTAAAGACTATAAAAAAAAATTCTATTTCAAATAAATTGGCCTGGTTTCACAAACAGGGCTTAGGTTAAGCCAGGATTAGGATTAGGATTGTTCAGTTGGGGCAATTAAATAGCTTTTATAAAAATGCCTTATAAAAAACATTACTGTGTGCATCTTGAGACAAAACAATGGCACAGACATATTTTAAGATATGTCAGTGCAAGTTGCTTTCTGTCAAGACAGCTCAAAAATGCATTTGGGACTAGGCTTAAGCCTTGTCTGTGAAACCGGGGGATTATGTTCTTTTAAATTTATAAACTTCATTTAAGAATCTGGAAAAATTTATTATTGTTTCCACAAAAAAATTAAGCAGCACAGCTGTTTTCAACATTGATAATAAAAAATATTTCTTGAGCACCAAATCAGCATACTATAATGAATTCTGAAGGATCATGTGACACTGAGACTGGAGTAATGATGCTGAAAATTCAGCTTTGCCTTATATATATATATATGTGTGTGTGTATATATATATATATATATATATATTAAAATAGAGAAGTTATTTTAAATTGTAATCATATATATAAAACAATAATTGTATATGTATATATATGTGTGTGTGTGTGTGCATATATGTATAATATATATATTCAAATAGAGAAGTTATTTTAAATTGTAATCATATTTCACAAGATTTTACTGTATTTGGATCAATAAATGCACACTTAAGGGCATAAGCAAATTCCTTATTTTTGGATGAACTATTTCTTTTTAAATCCAGAATTTTGCCTGTTTGTGAAGATGGCAGTTATTTTATGAGTACTGTATGTACCACAAATGTATATCTCTAAAGACATTTCTGTTTTATTACAGGTCCCAGGCACAGCATTTGCTCTTCAGCCAGTTTCTGGAGTACCGTTCCCCCATCAGAGAGCAGCTGGACCACCCAATCAGAGGAGCAGAGCTCCGTGAGCATGGGGGCGTCATCCTGTGACCTGCCCTCTCTTAACACTGAAGAGCCACCCAGTCAAACACCCTCCTGTCCCCACTCTCCTAGTGAGTACCACACACACTGAGTCATACCTACTAGTTAATAAATGGGTAACTCTCATCATCCGAATGTCTGTAAGTGGCAGTTTTATATTCACCCAATGCCTCAAACAGTAATTAAAGTCTGTCCCCTCGTGAGAAGACAGAAGGAAGTGAGAATCACACAGGAAATGCTTCACACGCTGAATTATCCATCAATAAATCCCTTCTGTTGCTCAGCACAGCCTCCAGGGTCGCATCCAGGAACGCAGGCGGAATGAAAAGACGGCAGGTTTAGGAGTAAATGATGGAGGAATCGGGACAAATAAATTCTCGCGGTCTGTGACAGCTGCTCCTCAGACGCTCCTCTCGTGTGAGTGATGGTGGCTCTGAAGGAACGCTGTGCTGATTTGAGGCAGGACGCACTCTCTCTTGCAGGTAATTTGCGGCGGAGCGGTTAGCGCTCCTACGCAATCCATCTCGGGCCTCTCGCCTCAGCCCTCCGGCAATAGCTCACTCAGACCAGGGTTTCTATGGAGACAGGAGAGGGTGAGGTGCTTAAGATGGTTTTATTTATTAAAATGCAGCATGCTTCATTTCTCAGTGTAAGGGAAGATGTAGTCACTGCAACTGAATTTTCACTTGAGGTAGGAGTGAATAGCAGTGCATGATATTGAGTGTTAGTTAAAGCAAATGTTACACTAAATAGTCAAATGTGTAATTACGACAAGCTGCACTGGAGTTTTATCATGAAAAGATAAGAACATTCTTTAAAATAGAATATTAAATATTCTTCACTTTTTTTCTCAAGTTGGAAAAAGAAGATTTTACGAATAATTTTATTTGTAATAATGTACACTACCATTTAAACATTTAAAAGTTTGGGGTCAGTAGAATTTTGTTTTAAAGAAATTAGTACTTTTTAGTAAACAAAAATATATTAAATTAATTAAAAGTGACAGTAAAGACATTTATGATGTTAAAAAAGATTTCTATTTTCAAATAAATGTCCTGAAGAAAATAGTTTCCACAAAAATATTAAGCAGACTGTTTTCAACATTGATAATAAGAAAAGTTTCTTGAGCACCAAATCAGCATATTAAAATTTCTGAAAGACCATGTGACACTGAAGACTGGAGTAATGATGCTGAAAATTCAGCTTTGCCATCACAGAAATAAATTATATTAAAAATATAGTAAAATAGAGAATATTTAACAGTATTACAGTTTTACTGTATTTTTTGATCAAATAAATGTGGCCTTGGTGAACATAAGAGACTTCTTTCAAAAACATTAAAAAAGTCTTACTGACCCTAAAATTTTGAATGGTAGTATGAGTCTACTTTAAAAGGGTCCTTAAATTATTTCACTTTTTTAACTTCAGTTAGTGTGTAATGTTGCTGTTAGAGCATAAACAACATTTGCAAAGTTACAACGCTCAAAGTTCAATGCAAAGGGATATACTTTCTTTTACAGAAATCGCTATTTTAGGACTACAACAAATGGCTGGTAGGGACTACAGTGAGCTTTTTCCCGGGTTGGTGACATCACAAACCCCAAAATTTACATAAACCCTGCCCCCCAGAACACGCAACAAAGGGGCGAGGCCATGTTGGGCTGCTTTAGAGAAGAGGAAGAGTTGTTATAGTAGAATGTTACCATGCTGTCATTTTACACCAGACTGCTTCACAAACAAGGGTCAATTCAATGCAGGATTTGCACAAATGATTAACATGACGGCACATGCTAGTCGATGAGTTGAATCAACTCCACAGCAGCTACATAAATTTATCCACTAACCATTCAGAATCGTCCAAATGCTTTCTAAAAGTTGTAACTTCATCCTGAGTCTCTCCATCAGTGTCCGACGGTTTGAACAATGTAAGGCTGAACACCGTTACTGACGATCGTCATTTTGGCTGCGTGAGATTCTCCAGCTTTGTTGTTGTTGAGCAACCGAAGCATGAGCTGTTAAAGCTCCACCCTCTTCTGGAAAGCGGGCTGGGAGCAGCAGCTCATTTGCATTTAAAGGGACACACACAAAAATGGTGTGTTTTTGCTCACACCCAAATATGGGCAAATTTGACAAGCTATAAATAAATGATCTGTTGGGTATTTTGAGCTGAAACTTCACAGACACATTCTGGGGACACCAGAGACTTATATTACATTTTGTAAAAGGGGCATTATAGGTCACCCTTTAAGTCACTTTGGATAGTAGCATAACAGAATGAATAATCTGTTCTAACTACATTTTTTTTCTGAAGAAAATGTGAGTTGAAAAAAGGTGTTCTGAGAGGTTGCTTTGGATGCTGCTTTTTGGTTACTCAATTAATGCTATTCCCAGGCCTCTGGTCTCTTGATATGGTTTGGGTTGCTCCTTCAGAGTAAATCCATGGGATTTTTTTTATCCATTGAATTGGCCAGATGTCAGAATACTTGTCCTCAACAAATCTGAAGATTTGAGGTGTCATTCATGCCTGTAGTACATATGGTCTACATGCTCTTTAAACCAATTGCAAGAGTTATAGCAATCATCACTAATAAGTCTTTGTAGAAGCATTTGGGGGTTTTGGTTTTTCCATATGGCCTGTCTATGAGAGACACCATTAGACCTACCCACCGGCCTTTGCTCCTGCTCTCACTGTTGAAATCCTGGCAGCAGGGTGTCGTTCTGTTTGTTTTCTTTTTACCATGTGACCCATGGGTGTTGGTCCACAATTGTTTATTTACAGCTGAATTGAAAGTAAATTTGCTTGTAATTGCTAATTATTTGTGTACATAGCCCTTCTCCGCTGTAATTGTTTGACTTGCTTTCACTGTTTGTACACATTGCACATCTCCATTTTATTTTTTGAGTGAATGTTCTTGGCTTGTGTGTACTTCAAGCACTGTATGTCAAATGTTTTCTTTAGAGGGATTCTTTGTGTGTGAATTACAGCGATTATTCATGAATGAAACGTAGTTATGAATGTGTCATTGTAAGTCGAGGCTATTGGATACGAGTGAATATGAACATTTATGCAGCTGTATGGTGCAAGGCAGGTCTTTATGAAAGCTTTGTGTTGGGCTAATTCACAGGCACGGCTGGCTGACTATGTTCTTTATCAGGACGTGCAGTGCATTTGATATACAATGCACATTTTCATTTCCTTCTTATTCCATTTCCGGTGGTGCATAAGAATGGTGTTGTCCGTAGAGATGCTTTGGGTGTGTGCGGTCAAGAGAGGAAGAGAAAGAGCGTGTGTGAATGTGGTTCTGTCATATCCAGTGGAGCCCACACAGAAGGGCATTTGTCGTCAGTTCTACAGAGAACAGCAGAAGTTAACTGTAATCTCAGATCAACAGAGGTTATAGAGTAGAGCAACAGCTTGTTTTAAGAGCACAATCCTGCTGGGAATCTTGCACGCTTCCTCACTGACTTTGACCTTTGGCCCCTGAAAATGTCCTTGCAAAACACCCGCCTCCTGTGATTCACACCTGCAGCTATCACTCCGTTTCACATTATAGGAAAGCTCTGCCTGCTTCTCACCAGCATAGTTTGGTGAGTTTCAAATGGGATACATCATGGAAAGCATAGATTGAGTTTTTAAAAAATGGGCATTTAAAAGTAAATATTACAGTAAGAGTGCCAATCTTGAGATCAATACATTAATTTGATGTGAACGATAATCAGTTTGAATGGGTGCATGTGTAGTAGAGGAAATTCTGCAGTAATCCCCTGTTAATGCTCTGGGTTTGTTTAGAAGGACTGATCTGAAACCAGCAAAATAAAGGTCAGTAGCTCAGTGCTGTAGGAAAGGATTGCGCGATCTCAAAGAAGATCAGGACATCAGTACAAACACAAGCTGTTACCCATTTGTCTCAGCTCTTAGTTTGCAGTCAGATGCCAGTTGACTTGCACATTTTGTAGCTGTATAAATATAGTTGTTTGTTGCACACCATCATGTTATTGAGTCAGTTTCAGTATCACATTTCCACATAATTTCTTCTCTTTTATATGACACATACCTAATCGGGATATTCAGAATCACTCCTCCACATGGTTACAGACAAACATGAGAGAGCACACTAAGTGCGGGCAACTTTCTGACCTTGCTTCCCACCAATCGTATTTCAAAGAATGCATTTCTGTGTTGAGGTGTGGCAAAGAGTTTCTGTAAAGATAGATACCTGTCAAAAAGTTCAGACTCCTCCTGTGAGGGAGGCAGGCAGACCAACAGGCATCTACATGTCCATAGACAGAGAAGGTCATGTGACCTGCTTCTTACTGCATGGTGCCGTAGTGAAGCCTCACAATTGGTGTCCCATCTGTTTCCTCTCTTTAGCACCTGGACTCTTGACTCTGCTGTACTGGTGAGTCTCTTTCCTTGCACTGTTGCTTTGTGACAGGCTTTGAAAGTTTTGGCTGACTTTGGCTTATAAATGCATGTGGATCAACATTGCGTTTTGATTTTCACCATTATTCCTTCCTCTTTTAAGAATCGTATAACATGGGCAACTGCCCATCTTTTATTGCTGATTAAGCGGATGTATTTATCTTTCAGTTCTGTATTTTAAGATCGGGTAGTTTGTTTTAAAAAAGAAGCGGGATTCGAGCATTTGTTGGAGTCCCATTTGGCATAGCTTATACAGCCTCAGGATCAGCACTCTATCCATGCTGAGTTTTACTTGGAGCTGGAAGTTTGAAGAAATACCAGTAAGTTGATGCTTAGCAACAGGCTTTTGCTTTCATGATTTACTCAGTAGAACAGACTCTCTATAAGTCTTAAAATAAGATACATTTTCTTGAGAAGCAAAGTTGTGTAGGATACTGTTGTTCTTGTTATAAGCATAAACCTAAATAAATTGCTACTGATTTATGCTTGCATCAAGTAAAAAAGTGCCAGTATGGTTAAAAAAAAAAAAAAACTTTATTCAAGATATATTCTCAGAAAGTAACTAAAAGTAGAAAGTAAATCGGTCTTGTTTTAAAGTATTGTTACTATTGTTATTTTACTGGAAAACAATTAAATACTGAAGAAAAAAACTAATTTTGCAGTGTATGTTTTGTAATTAAACTGAAGCTTTGTTGGAAGAAAAATGTGTTAGATTTTTTTTTTTAGTGAATTTAACTTGAACTTGGTTGAACCTTGGTGGTTACAATTTGTATCTCACCCTCTGGCTGATTTGATGTAGCTCTTGTAAGAACATGAAGAAACTTGCTTTGGAGGTGCGCAGATGCTGTATTCATGTTCGGGACATTGCATTTTTTTCTGAGCTGAGATAATCTTTTAACCTTCTCCCTCCAGGGCTGATAAAATCTGAGCCTCTTTATGTCTGTGATAGCTTGTGTGTGTGCAAGTTTTGTATTGTAGTCTTTTATTACTTTCTGTTATAGTAACTGTTTCAGATGAGTAGATATGTAGTGTGATAAACCCTGTTGAACTAATATGAGAAGATTAACAAAGCCACAAGCCCTAGTACACACACTCTCTCACATTAAATAGCATTTTTTTTTTTTTTTTTTTTTTTTAAGAGACTGGGAAGAGGGAGTCTGAACAATTCAAGTACAACTGATCCCCATAGATGTATTAGTTGTTTATGGCTTTTGATTTGGTCTATAATTCTATTACAGATCCTAAAAAAAAATGTTGTTTGTGAGTTAGCATGTGTCAAAGTCTGGGTGTGCATATGCTCTCATTGCATAGTGCAGTCATGCCAGTTTTCAGCATGTGAGACAGACCATTCACTGAGTGCTTTGTTGCATTGGCAGAGAAAGTAGGTCTGAGGTGGGGAATGCTGGTGCCTAGCAACAGGTAAAGACTCTCTCTAATTTGGCATTGGAGAACTGAAACAGACAAGAGTTTAAGCTAACTACCAGGAGAACAGAAGGATTCATTAATGAATGAATGATTATTTTTGCTATCGCTCTTTATACATATTTGCCTAAGGTACATTTAGAATCATTGTCTTCGTTTCAAATAAAACATGTTTACATGACATTTTAAAAAGACAAATTACTGTGTGAAATCAATCTTTTAAAGTGCATGTAAATGTACTTACTGAATCAAAGTGAAGGCCCAAGGAGACTGTGATGAACTGCTGCATGGGAATTACAAAACATTTTTAAATAATTGTGGATTAGGGTAAAAAAATCTAACAGTAAGAATGTCTATAATGTGGTAAATAGTCAAATTATTTGCAGCTAAGTAGGGGAATTGCACAAAGTAATTCAAACTCCTGATGTGTAGCTACTGTCATCTGTTACCTTGGTGTGACTAAACAGAAATTGATTATTCAGCTATCCCACTGTTCCTGAAACTAATCCTAGTGCAAAAAACATAATTCTCAAACTGAAAAATTCATTTTCGTGAAGTCACTTACACCTCTTCTAATGAAATATTAATATACCTATATTGAAATAAATGTGTAGCATGTGGAAAGAGAGTGAATGTATGTATGTCTGTGTGCTTATGAATCATAGTTGATTGGAATCTGCCTCCTTCCTGTTAGTGGAAATGTCTTTCTTTCAGTCTTTTTTTTTTATTTAGACCAAAATAGTCCAACTTTTCAGAAATAGGTTTCAGAAATAAACTCAAAGGACAGTGAAAACACCAAGGTGGTCATCCATTTTCTTCTGCCTGCCTTTCATATATATGACATGTGCCTTCCTTTCTGTTAATTCCTTTGAGAGAATGCTTCTATTATAAAAGTATTCATTATTAAATGTCGGAGACCTCAAATTTGATCTGAAGTGTTAAAACGGCTGTCTTCTTTTTTTATTGATAGATTCTTCTGTGTGCCAAGAGGATGAAGGAATGAACATGGATTCATTCAACTGGACAGCAAATGACCAACACAGTAATGGCCATTCATATGTCACCTCCAACCACTTTACCGGTTGGGTTACTTTTGATGATGATGAGGACTCAGTTTTCCAGCCTCCAGGGAGACCGTCTAATATAAAACTGGATAACCTCAACAATTCTCCACTGCAAGATGCCAACAGCAACTTGATTTCATCTTCCTTTTTTGGCCAGATGACAGAGAGACACATCCTGGATTTGACCCCTGATGGCAACAATTCCATCTTAGCCTTTGATAACACACTATCGAACAACAGCGTCCCTTACAACAAGAAGAACCCTTTCCTGGATGATGAGTTCTCCAACCTACAACCTTCTCCTATTAACCCTTTCAGTGCCTATTTTGACAAAAGAGACCTGAAACCGTCCCAAGGCATTGGCTTGTGTCAAGAGGCATCGAATGTGTCCAGCTTCAGCTCACCATTCTTTGAGTGTCAAGATGCTGATATAAAAAAAGAATCGATTTTTCTTTTTTCAGCTCAGAAGGACTCAGCAATTGGAAAAGATAGTGTCCCATCAGGCTTTCCTGTAGATGGTCTGGAACAACTCAGGAATATACACATCTCTGACCCTGACTGTGACGGTAGTCCTACACTACCAAATGATTCGGTGGATGAAGTTTGCTTAGATGATTCCACCTATGAACCAGACCACATGACTCCTCAGGAAGGCTGGCCCATGCTCCTGCGCATCCCTGAAAAGAAGAACATCATGTCCTCACGTCACTGGGGACCAATATTTGTCAGATTGACGAACAATGGCCAGCTGCAACTTTTCTATGAGAAAGGGCTGGAAAAGCCCTTCAAAGAGTTCCAGCTGAACTCCCAGCATGAGATATCTGAACCCAAGCTCCAGAACTACGATGAGAACGGCCGGGTTCATACCATCAGTGTAGACCATGTGGTTTACAAGGAGAAGAGGAAGATCCAGCCCAAGGTCACGGTGGTTCATTTGCCCGTAAGAGAGCAAGTAGTGAAGCTTGGGACCACAAACTACCAGGACTTCTTGAGCTTTCGTCATGCTCTGCAGGAGAGGCTTGTAGGCCTCTCAGTGGATCAAGAAGGTCTCAACTGGCCAACAACTTACTCTGAGGAGGAAGTCCACGTGGAGGTGAGGGATAACTTTTATGGGATTCTGTCCAAAGGGGACAGCCGTATCTTGGAGCAACTAGTTTTGACCCGAGTGAACATGCTAGCATTCTTGAATGGATCTCCACCTTGTAGTATCGGCCTCAATGATGTCCAGGTCAAAGGTAAAGAAGTGGTTTCTCGGCATGACATAATTCCCAACACAACGTCACGTTGGATTCAACTGCGGGATTGTCAACTGCATGAGTGTGCAGACCAGTTAGAGTTCACAGAGTCCCGAGCCATTACGTTTAGTCCTCCGGTTGGTCGTCACTTTGAACTGCTGCGTTTCCGCACTGCGTTCGCAGAAAAAACCCTTCCCTTCACCCTGAAAACTGTCGCTTGTGTCAGGGGTGCAGAAGTGGAGGTGCAGTCCTGGCTGGTGATGTCAACTGGGTTCTCATCCAATCGGGATCCTTTAACTTTAATACCATGTGAAAATGTTGCTATCCGTTACCCTATACCAGAAATTTGGGCAAAGAACTTTAGGCGCGAGAGTGTGACAGGAGAGAAATCCCTGAAGGCTCGGTTCAATAAAGGAGCCAGCTTTGGTGCAACCAGCACGTCAGGGTCCGAACCAGCCATGAGGGTCACGCTCGGCACAGCTAAATACGAACAGGCCTTTAGGTCTGTGGTGTGGAGGATCAGTCGCCTGCCTGACAAGAACTCAGGTGAGAACTTAGGTCTGAATTTGAGGTAGCTGTGGTGTCAAATGGTGTGACAACAGAAATGAACTTTGAAAAGTTTTGAATGCAAGAAGGTGTCTTGTGTTGTTTCGAAGTTAAAAAAGTAGTTGAGAAGTCACACAATTATTTTGTTTTCATAATCAATTGCTCTCACTGAGTACTCATATTCTTCCCTTCCCTCAATTTATTGACCTAAAAATCTAAATATTTAGATATAGCATTAGTGCCATGATGCACTCTCAAGTTATACTGATCTTGTTCTCCTCTATAACTCTTATGCAACATCAGAGCTGTTTTATTTTATCTAGCTGCTGTATTTCATCAGATGGAGGTTAGATCGATCAAGTCAAGAAATGAACCAACAATTCTGACTTTTTCCTAGTGTTACTGTATAATGATTTTGCTATTTCTCTGTATGAAAGATGAAATAATGCCAATATTTGAGAATTCTACTCTTATTTTAGTGTGTTTTTCTCTATTATCATGATTAGAACATTAGTATACAAAGTAGATTAAGGATTTTTATGTTTTGATGCTGCTGAATAAATTCTCACAAACCCCCAAATCATTAAAAAGGCTGTGGTAACAAGCCATGCCTATTAATGCAGTATTGACTCCCAAAGCAAGTGCAGTGGTGTAGAAATAATCGTTTATCCTTTTTGTTGATTTTCTGTTGTCATAGCATTTGCATTGTGACCAGGGCTGGAATTTTTTTTTCTGTCAATGGCCAGCGCTTTAGGCTTTTCAATAGTACATCAGCAGGGACCCCCTCCCCCTGCATGAGTCTGATTGGTTAGACAAAGCTCAAGCTGTCATTATCTGTTAATTCACAGACTCAGTGTCTGACATCCCTGAGCGTTACAATTCAGTGCAATGAGCTTTTCCTTTTTTTCTTTCTCTTATGTTTCAAGGAAGAAAAATTGAAACAAGTTAATTTTGTTCATCATTTGCTCACCCTCATGTCGTTACAAACCCATATGAATTTTTTTTTTTCTGTAGAACACAAAAGGAGATATTTTGAAGAATGTCTGTCAAGCTCCTAAAATGACAAAAAAGCACTATATAAGTATCATAAAAGTAGTTCATAGGACTCTATAGACCAGGGGTGGTGAACTCCGGTCCTGGAGAGCCACAGTCCTGCAAAGTTTTGCTTCAACCCTAATCAAACACACCTGAACAAGCTAATCAAGGTCTGGAGGGGTTACTAGAAAGCTACAGGCAGGTAAGTTTTTATCAGGGTTGGAGCTGAACTCTGCAGGACTGTGGCTCTCCAGGACCGGAGTTCGCCACCTCTGCTATAGAGAGTAGTCTTCTGAAGCCATATAATAGCTTCGCAACAGCAATTTTAAAGGATATTTACATCGTTTAGGTTTAAGTTTCACTGAAAATGACAATTTTTTATATATTGTAAATGTGTCGCCATCAAGATGAACACAAACCAATATTATTTAGCATCACTGATAGCAAGTCTGGCACACCTGACATTTCTTGAGTTTTCTTCAGTTAATTTTAGCAGAATCAAGGCCAGTTCTATGCTAATGTTAAATTATACATTGCACAGCTCAGGTCCTTCATCTAAAATGTCATCTAGTAATTTGCATTAATTTATTATTTGCATTAATATTGCATACATAACATTAATACAGTTGTGGATGTTTTCTTTTTGTAGCACTGGGACATCCTCATACGTTCTTCTGTCGTTTGGAGCTGGGCTCAGATTGGGAGGTACCTCCTAAGTTCGAGTGCCTGGTAGAGGTTGAGTTTGACATGCCCTCTGCTTCTGCGTCCAAAGCCACCGTTCGCTCTCTGTCCGTGGGGGACAGAACTGACTTAAAAAAATGGATCACCTACAAATCACATTACCTCTATAAGGTATTCTGTATGTGTGTGTGAGTGTTTGTGTGTGAGGGAAGGGTGGAGTAAGCTGTGAAGGGATAGCCCCTTCCTGTTCCAACATGACTGCGCACCAGTGCACAAAGCAAGGTCCATAAAGACATGGATGAGCGAGTTTTGGTGTGGAGGAACTTGACTGCCCTGCACAGAGTCCTGACCTCAACCCGATAGAACACCTTTGAATTAGAGCGGAGACTGCGAGCCAGGCCTTCTCGCTAACATCAGTGCCTAACCTCACAGATGCGCTTTGAATGGTCAAAAATTCCCATAAACACACTCCTAAACCTTGTGGAAAGCCTTCCCAGAAGAGTTGAAGCTGTAATAGCTGCAAAGGGTGGGCCAACTCCATATTAAACCCTATGGATTAAGAATGGGATGTCATTAAAGTTCATGTGCACGTAAAGACAGGCGTCCCAAAACTTTTTGCAATATATAGTGTATATATAACTTTTATCAAGTACTCAATCACAGGCAGCTATATATGATTGGTTTAAATACTGTATATGGTCACATGACATTTTGCAGTTTGCTAGATTAAAGGTTAGCACATCTTACCCACTGACACACCTTACCCCACTCTCCCCTAAATATGTGTTAGTGCAGTGATTAAAGCTATGTTTCTACCTTGTTAGATGTTGTACACCCATCTTCACCCTCAAAATTACACTTTAGAAAACTGGTAATTTAATCTGGTTATTTAGTGGTGGTTTTTAAGACAAGCCCTTCGGGATGGGTCTGAGCTAAATGTCATGTACCCTGTGACAAAACCACTGAAAGACAAGTTGTCACCCTCAAGCAACCCGCTGTGTCAGCTGCCAGAGCTTGTTTTCCCTACTGCATTCCAAACATGTCATTAAGGTGGCTGGAGCTGTTTCTACAAACATCTGTTCCCATTACTGTTCAGCAGCCACAGGGAGTGATTCATCACTGAGCAGAGGTGTGCAACAAACAGCAGGGTGGCAGGAACAAGATGTAAAACTCTGCCTGTAACCTCCGTATAGGAATGATAGAAAAACCTGCTGATGAAGCATCTTGCTGTATATGATAAATGCATTATAGCTGCAGGGCAGGACAGTGGCAGCAGGTGTCTGAACCCCAGTGAGGTCAGTCACGGGCAGATTGAAATGGAAAGAGCATGTGGAAACAGGTGATGCCTGAGATTAGGTTGTTCCGTTTACATTAGGTTGTTGCTCCCAACTTCCTTGCCTTGTAATTGACTGCCTCCTTGTGGCAAGCATTTGCTACTACTCAACTAATCACATGCACTTGCTTATGTTATCCTGTAGGTGGCAGTCGAGCAGAAGAATGAGAGCACATTGGACAGTCCTCAAAACGAGCGACCAGGCGAGTGCACTCATCAGTGAGGAACCAGGAAGAGAGGGAGGTTCACAGGTTGCACTTGTTGAACGAGAGAAAGTTCAACCCTGAACTGGGGTAGTTTTCGTTTACATTTATTGCCCATTTGGACAATATTTTGAAATTGAAACATATTTAGAACGACATGCAGAAAGGGAAAACACACACAGATCCCTCGCAACACTACAGTATATTTGCAGATCTCCACATTAATTTCATGTCCAACTTGCAATCATCTCATTAAGTCATGTAATCATCTTTGCCTAAAACAATGCAGCTGTCATAATTTTACTGAACTGCAGATATCAGAGATTGTGTACATTTTTTTTTTTTGTATATTTTGGCCTATGTAGAGTCATTTGTGTAGGGTTACCAGGTTAATTTTCTTGCTAATTTAACTTTGTACAGAGGATAATGAGGGACTCATTAACTAACACATTTCAGAGCTTTTTTTCATTAGAAGAAAAATAAGTAACCCTTACTAATTTCTAGTTAAAAATTAAATTCTAGTATAACGAAAGGTACTAGTAATGCAAATTGTTTACCTTAGATTTGTGTTCATGAGTCTTTTATAAGCACATTTTAATTTGTTTTCATGTATATATATATATATTTGAATTCCATTTACAGGCCATTTTTTTCATTTTTTAGATCAACACAAATTCCAAATTAAAATATCATTCACATTAAATTAATCTGTTACACACTCAGAATCAAATTGCAAATGAGTTAAAGGGTTAGTTCACCCAAAAATGAAAATGATGTCATTTATTACTCACCCTCATGTCGTTCTACAGCCGTAAGACCTTCGTTCATCTTCGGAACACAAATTAAGATATTGTTGATGAAATCCGATGGCTCAGTGAGGCCTCTATTGAGAGAAAAGCCATTGAAACTCTCAAGATCCATAAAGGTGCTAAAAACATATTTGAAACAGTTCATGTGACTTCAGTGGTTCCATCTTAATATTATAAAGCGACAAGAATAATTTTTGTGTGCCAAAAAACCCAAAATAATGACTTTTCAACAATATCTAGTGATGGGCGATTTCAAAACACTGCTTCATGAAGTTTCTGAGCTTTATGAATCTTTTGTTTCGAATCAGTGATTCGGATCTCCTATCAAACGGCTAAACTGCTGACATCACCTGACTTTGGTGCTCCGATCCACTGATTCGATTCGTAAAGTTTTATTTTTTATATCGATTCGTAAAGCTCTGAAGCAGTGTTTTGAAATCGGCCCATCACTATATATTGTTGAAAAGTCGTTATTTTGTTTTTTTGGCGCACAAAGTATTTTTGTCGCTAATAAATGACATTATTTTCATTTTTGGGTGAACTAACCTTTTAAGTTCTTAAAGTCTTAAAGCAGAGTATTCTGTGAGGGAAATAGATCATGAATGTCAAATACCCTGTACTTTGTAAAAAAAATATACTCACTTAAATTCATCAAGATGTCCAGAGTTTAACATTTAAATAGGTTCACAATTACTAAAGAGGGCTTAAACTTTGTGTTAAACTAGTGAAATCTACTGTAATGATGTACTGCTTCATTTAACTAATGGTTGTTGACATTATACTGATAAGTATTAAGTGTTTAAAAGAATATATTTAAAATAACACTTCCCAAATAACATTTGTGCATTATTTCAATAGCATTTTCATTTCATGTTATTTTGGTTTTGGGAATCGCAGTTGCTTTGATCGTTCTTTGTGCATAAACCTAAAACGATTTCAAAAATATGTATGTTTTAATTGTGATTAAAATGATTGTTTTTTTTTCCTGTAACACAGAGGAAAACACTCAACATCATGCTTCATATCAACTGCCACATGTTTTCATCTGACCTGACCCTGATTTCACACTAGCGTTACACTGAAAGCAAAGAATGATTAAAAAAAAATGTAGTTGGTTTTTTGCTGATTATTCATACACTGTAAAAAAGAATTGTTGGTTTAACTTAAAGTTACCTGGTTGCCCTAAAAATTGTTCATTGAAATTAAAAAATTTGAGTTAATACAATGAAGGCGATTGGTTTTATCAACAGAAACTCAAAATATTATGTTATCTGAACCACATTAATTATTGAAGTTGATTTGACAAAAGAAAAATTTTGATAAATCATGAAAATATTTTTTTACAGTGTAGTCTTAAAATAGCTTGAGACGTTGAGCATAATTGCCATAATTATTAAAAAAAAAAAAAAATATATATATATATAGCTTCTGTTAGTTATGACACTCAAAGTAGAGCGACTTTGACATTTGGCAAAGAAATAAGTTGTTAGTGTCCTTGATTGTTTATGTCTTAAGTTTGTTCCAGGATTGATTGTTATTTTTTTTCTGGGTTGGTATTCTTTAATGTTTAAAAAAAATATGCTTTGCTAATTGATGCAATATGGATAGATGTGTTTAATTTTTTTGTCTTCATAATTGTAATTCCACTAACATCAATCACTCAATCCGGCACCTTCATCTCTCAACTGGACGGCATGCATACAATAAAGTATGTTTGATAAAAAAAAAAAAAAAGAAGAAGAATGTTACTTACTTGCCATTTACCCTCATTTATCTTATATTTTGATGATGCCTCTGTTATATGGTCCATGCCTTTTGTCTTATGTTTGAAATGAAAACACGTGCCATATGATCTATGATCACAATATAAAGCATGATATTTAATGACATGCTCATTAAAGGGTTATGCAAAATTCCCTTTTACATGGTGTTTGAACAAAATGTTTGTCGGCAGTGTGTGTACACAACCACCCTACAATGGTAAAAACCCACCCACTCTTTTTTAATCCCCATAAATCATAAGCAGTGTCTCAACATTCAGATCATCAGAAGGCATTTGCAGATTGTAGCTTTTGTGATGTCACAAATGCTTAGGCCCCACCCATGACTGTTGACGGACTCTGCCCTATTAGCATAGACCCGCCCTGAGTGAGCCATGTTTATCTCCTTGCCAGAACAATGCAGAGCATGCTTCGGATGTGTGCACTCCAGGGTTTTTCCTGGGTCAAAAATGGTCTTCGGTGGTGGCTGACAGACATGGTCATCCACACAAACAGTAAAAAGTACCCAACCCCACGTGATCTGCGAGCCCAATACTGACAATAAATGATCTGCCACTCTCACTGTAATCCTTTCTTGCCCTCTTTGCAAAAAAAAAATCTGTGATTTCATAGCTTTGTAAGAGAAGATGCTTCTTTGCTAGACCAGAAAATTATTTTGGTATATATAATAATTAATAATCAGTATTAAAAAGTAGCATTAAAAAGTTAATTTAACTAATAGTCTAATTTTCTACCATATACAATTTAATGCACCTAGCTAACAACATCTTGCTGTGTTCTGGTTTCACCTCACTCTAGTCTAAACTAACTGATTTTATAGATAATTTACTACACATTGTCATATAAATAACCTGGAAATACTGTGGATTATTAAGGCTAAATATTACTAACCACTCTTGCTAAATGGGGTAAGCACACATTTCAGAGGTGTTCTGAGTAAATTATTTGTTATACACCGATTCAGACGTGACGTCTCCTGAGTTCAGTGTTGGACAGATCAGTTGTTTTAACCATTCATTAAAATGAATCGGTTCAAATGAGTCATTGAGTCGCGAATTGGACATTAGTGGACGTGGACGCGTTGCGTGTGAATCGCGGCTGTTATTAGGACATCGCAAAAGATTTGTCAACACAGAAAACACTTCACTGGATAGGATTTTTTTTCGTCTTTTGAAAGTGTGGTTTATGTCAGCTGTATGTGGGGAGCGCCCACCGAATGCGCCACGTGAAACATGTCTTCCGAACTTTTAGCATCGTGACAGATGATTTAGATTAATATGTACGAGAGAGAGAGCGCAAAGACAGTGCTTAGTTTGAAGACAGAGAGAGTTTGTGCGCACGAGAGAGGAGCTCTCTGCTCGTTCTCTCCGTCAGTTATGCGCCCTATCACAAGTGCAGCAATCATCTGCATCCCTCATAACTCACAAATAAGGCTTTGGCGGGACAAAAATTCGTTTTGGCGGCTGCCAAAAAATTTTCAATGTAGGAAAAACCCTGCACTCAGAAAACCATCAGAAGTTTCATTTAGCTTTAAAACACATGCAGATAATAAACTTTAATGATGATGAAGAACTGCAATGTCACGTGAGCGTGACGCGATAGTATGATAGTTATTATCAAGCAGGCACATGAAAGGTCAATGAACAACATGTATGAATTGTGTGATGGCACAAACATGTTCATTCAACAGAATCTCTGCTTGGAGAAAATTACCTGATTTTGTCCAAATTAAAGATACATTGTCTAGGAATTTGCAAATGTGCTGCATACTGAATTGAACAGGTCACACCGTCTCCCTCTCACAGCCCGTTTCATCACATGAGGTTATGATGCTGTTTTTACTCAAGATTCTGGAAATTGAGAATCAATTTTTTTTTAAATAGTGTTCTAAATTAAAATTCTCCCATGATTCTGAATAGACAACTGAAAAAATAACATGTAATTTACTAGAGGTTCTGACATAATGTTAGTTGTGCAGTCTATTTACAAAAACATATTTAGTTAATTTGAATGAATTATTATTTTTTTAAAAATCGGTTTGAATAAATGATTCAGTTATAAAGATGTCACTTGTTTCATTACTGGATGAATCAACATTTTTGAACAAATCTTTTTTATGAACGATTCAATGACAAATATATTTTTAACAGTCACTTGTCGCCACCTACTGGTATAATGATGTAATTGATGCAGTCTTTATGGTGATTTTCAAAAGGTGATTTACTCTATTTTGTTCACTTCCGTTTGGGATGGGGGACTGGTTGTCTCCCTCGTTTGGGTTGAGTTTGGGTTTGCTCCCTCGTGAGGTTTATTTATTTGTTTGTTGCTTTATTTTTGCAAAATGGTCCACACATGCAAAGTTGGTTGATAACACAACTGCAATAAAGTAACAGCCTATAGTTAACAATCACTTGTTTACAAAGTGCCATGGGAAGTCAAACTATCTTTACTTTAAATGTTCTTATACTGAACATGTTAATTTCCTGTCATCTCTTGGCAAACAGCCAGGTTTTTCCTAATGGGCATATCTGTCATATTAGCAGAACACATTTTACACATGAGGAAAACCAATGTTTAGTCAATAATTCAAGAAGGTCCATACTTTAAAGCTCTTGATTCTAACTTGTATTTGGCTTTTTAAAAAGTAGTTCTTGTAATTGTTTAACCATAGCATTTGTTACAATAAGAATATAGGCAAATTACAGGTAAGACCATTGATTGCTCCTCATTGCATGCTTAGGGCAATGTTAACTTTTTTCTTTCTTTTTTAAAATCTATTCTCTTAATAGATTATATATTATAAATTTATCAACAAGTTAGTTAAAATGTACCACAATAAATACAATAGAACGTGATAAATTCTAGTAAAGGTGGTCATGAGAAGTTTAAAAAGCTTGCAGGATCATCATGCACTTTTCATCAGTCTTTTTAGTGGCTGTTTTTAGATCATGTTTGACTTTCTCCATAGCGTTTTACTACATTTTCAATAGAATTCAAATGGGTTTTTACATTTTATCATAGGAACGGCTCGCGCAAATATTATCACACTTTTGGAGCACGCCTACGGTGATTCGCGCGCAGCGCGCCACTCATGGTTAAAAGTTGTGATGTGACATTTGAACCGAGGCTTCGGAGCTTGTGCCGATCATAAATGGGCGTGCCAGATGAAGCCCCGATTCGAGGCTTGTGTTGGTAACGTAGAAATCACGTGACCAATGACAAACGAAGCCTCACTTTCTGTCCAATCACGTGCGCGATTCACTTTGAGTGTCGGAAAGTTCGAACCCCCAGGTTTTCATTTAGACTTATTCAATTACATTTTTAAATACCCAGTAATACAAGTAATATAAATAATACAAATTATCTCAGGAAAATAAAATTTTTGCCATATGCAATTCATACGTGTACATTTATTCTTCTGTTACATCATATTGATATTCATACTGGCATTAAATGCCACAGTTTAATGGGTAAGTTAATTTATCAGATAAATTCAACACACACGCTATTAGGCTTTTATTTGAGCACATAACATGAAACTGTGTGGTAGCTGCTTCGTCCAATAGTATCCAGCTGCAGACCCGCAGCACCAGCAGTTTCAGAACCGCAGCCACAGAACGGAAGTGAGGGGCGGGGCTTAACAGTCATATGTGCGCTACCTATACATGTCATTTTCTTTTGTTAAATTTAAGTTGTTTTTACATGGATTTTGATCAGATCGATGTCTACAATATTTAATAACAATACTTTTAAATAGTCACTTTTCTGTTCACATAATATGCATAAGATATCATGATGTACAAAGAGCAAAAATTTAAAACAGCCTACTGGTCATGCTTAATGTCAATGAATGGATACAAACACAGTAGTTTATACTTCGAGGATATAGGCTACAACTATACGCCGTTTTTATTTAAAAATAATCATTATAATTAACTATTAATTAATTAAATAATTAATTGTAAAGTGTTTCCCATTTGACTATATGTGATAAGTATTTGGAACGTGGAGGAAATAATACTAACGACTCAGAGTTTGACAAGATTTAATGTTAATGGATACAAACACTTTAGTTAATTGTTTACTTCAACGATACTACAACTATACAAGTTTTTTTGTATTAATTCAAACATATATTAATAAATGTGTAACTTGTAAAGTGTTTCCCATTTGACTGTATATTTGATCGTATTATTTCCTTCATGTTCAAATTGTTACAAATAATACTTGGATTATGTAATGTAGGCTATTTAATGTCAAATAAAAATAACTGTTTAAAAAAAAGCCTTGAACAAGTGAAACAAGTGTTTCTCTGTATGAAAACAAATAGGATAAAAAACATTTCTAAAATAATAGGTTTAAAACATATTTAAACTGCTCATAATAAAATAAAAACAAGCAAACAACAAATAATCATCTTAAAACCCTTAAAAATTATAAGCCCATATCATGGCATTTCTGCATCTGTCTTTTCATCCCTGAAAACTAAATGAATAAGTTTTATTAATTAATATTTATTTAATATTAACATGATAAATATCTTTGACAAATGCAAAAAAAAATCTTTAATGATAAAATGTGAAGGACGTGAACAGATTCAATAGCCTATAGCAGATAAACACTTAATATAAATATATAAATATAAATTCGTTCACAACATCATGACAGAAATATCATAGGCTACACTCACCCTATACACCTTCTGTTGTTAAATGTCTCATTGGTTAAAATGCATGTTTCACTTGTTCAAGGATTTGCAATGATTAAATACATGTAGGTCTATATTTTGACATTAAACGCCCATACCTCCGTGTCTTTATACTATTTGTCACAACATGAACATACAGAAATAATATCACATACAGTCAAGGGAGACATTTTACTATAGCTATGGTTACACATTTATTAATATATTTTCAAAATTATATGGTTAAAAGTATTTGTTCACAGTTTATACAAATTAGTTCATGCCTTATGGACTAACAAATCATAGTTTGTATTATCCATTAACATGGTAATCAAAAATCCTCATTGTACATCATGATATCTTACACATATATGAACAGAAAAGTGACTTTATTTAAAAGTATTGTTGTTAAATATTGTAGACATCGATCCGATCAAAATCCATGTAAAAACAACTCATATTTAACAAAAGAAAATTACATGTAGGGGTAGCCCAAATATGACTGTTAAGCCCCGCCCCTCACTTCCGTTCTGTGGCTGCGGTTCTGAACTGCGGCTCTGAGGGTCTGCAGCTGGATATGTCTCGCTTCGTCCGACAAAGCTTCTTTCAGAGGGTTTTGGCTGCTTTCTTTTTTAATAAACACCATATAGCACTGTTTTCGACACTGTCGAAGCTTTGAATCTTTTCCCGAAACATTTGCCCATCACTAGTTAAAAGCTCCGAACGCGCGATGTATACAATTAATGAATTTCGTTTCACTAGTGTTTGTAAAAGGCTTTTCAGTTATGCATATGAATGAACTTCACTAAGGTTGATCAATGTTTTTCCTTTCACTAATGTTTATAAGAGGCTTTTCAATAATTATGGTCTATACGGCCCCTCATAGGCGGGTGGTTTTATGTCACCAACTGTCATATAGTATAGGCTACACAGCTACTCATTCAGCAATTCCCCTGCTCATATCACCATACGACGAACATTATTTATATAATTTATTCATAAAAAAACTAAACTTCCAATGTATGCTTCAATGCGGGATATAAAGTCGTGAGGGATACATAATATTGTTGTGAGTTTAATACGTTTTAAAAATATATAGCATGTATTAATCTCATGACATTACATCCCACATTCAAGCATGTTATAACTAATCCTGACCCAATAAAATGATTAATCTAAGACAATTTCCAAGACCACACTGTACACAACTATCAGTCTTTGCATTAATGTTGCAACAGCAACAATACTACTATGGGTTTGTAATACTGTGCATATTACAGACTTTAAGATGATGACGACAGGAAAATATGAGTGAATGAGATGAAATATCATTGAGAGATGACAGAAGTGTTTATATCCAGAAACAACCCAGGGAGCGAGCAGTCCTGCTTCTCATTATGAATCAGAGGATCAGGTCTGCATGATAAGGGAGCTGCCAGCTGATCACTTCCCCAGCACGTCGCAAAAAACACTCCCTGCATCCCAATGTGCATACTATCCACCCTAAATAGTATTGAATATTACTAATGTCACATAGCCTACTATTTAGGATGGATAGTATGCACATTGAGACGCAGGCACTGTCTTTACAGCACATGGAGTGTGATAATACACAGCCGCGCCAAACAGAAACAGAGAATATAACCAATTTAACCGCCATCACTTCGAAATAGTTCATAAATTTAGCTCTTTATGAGAGCTCTATAGTCTCACCAATAATTCACCAAGACTGTTCAAACATTTTCATGACATTTAATTTGTAAAACAGACTTTGATTCCCAAACTGGTTCTTAGGCTCGGCTATCTATCACTGTTACGGGAAAAACTTTTACCCGGCGTGGGTATATATGGCAAAGTCATTCTGATGTGCCACACTTCCTGCTGCCAACAGGTGGCACTTTGACTACAACTGAAGACTGCCATCTAGATGTCTTCAGGCCAAGACTATTATCAAACATGTGAAGTTTGGGGCAGATCGGACATTGTATGCCTGAGTTACAACTTCCTGTTTCGTGGCGTTAATCGCATACCTTAGCACTTAGCCAAGTGTTGCATGATTTAACGTGATTCTAGCATGTTTGGTACTTAATGGCATATTTAAATGTGTTTCTGGGAGTGAATTACAGTCTAAAGCATGCCATTTCCTGTTGCCAGCAGGTGGCGCTATGACTAACTGAATATTGGCATTTAGATGTCTTAAGGCCAGGGCAGTGTTCCACTCCAAATTTCTATGCCCTTCACTTGCTAACTTCCCTCCGTCTTGTAGACTCGGATGTGCATCATTGCTTACGTTGCACAAGTGCCCACTACTGGCAGAACTCGTGCACAAGGTTTAAATGAAACGCACTAAGCCATTGATCACTTGGAATTCACTATGGAGCTGATTTATTTATTTAAATTTATTGTTTATTTTGTACTTATGAATTTGTTTTATGCAACATTCTATATCCTTATAAGTTATAATATATAAAATCCTATATTATGAGCTACAAATATTATGCGATTAAATCTCAACATAATATTATACACTTATGCAATTAATTCCCAAAATAATTAATATATCATACACTTCAGTTAAGCGCGTTCTGCTGTGACATCACAATCAAGTTGAATTGTGGGATATAGAGCTGCTTGAAGTGTACATCAGAGTAGACTCGCTCCCTCTGTCAAAATCGAGGGGAAGAGGGTCTGTCCAAATAAACTTCCCTCATCCACTTCACGAAGTGGAACGCGCTTTAAAATTTCAGCAGGGATTCCCCCAAGGGGGAAGTACTTAGGGAAGTTCACGAGTGCGTGTCTAAAATTGGAGTGGAACGCAGCCCAGGACTCTTATCAAACATGTGAAGTTTGGGGCAGATCGGACATTGTATGCCTGAGTTACAACAGCTTCCTCTTTCATTGCGAAAAATTAAACTTTGTCAGTCCACCACGGACCAACGAAAACTCAAGATCTTTACAATTTAACATCGCTAAAGCCTTAAGATTAGTCTGACTAAATATGATGTTGATCTGGTTAAAACTCTATGAGAAGTTAATCACAGTGTAAAACGTAATTTCCTGTTGCCCGCAGGTGGCGCTATGACTGTAACTGAATATTGCCATGTAGATGTCTTCAGGCCAGGACTCTAATAAAACATTTGAAGTTTGGGGCAGATCGGACATTGTATGCCCGAGTTAGAACAACTTCCTGTTTCATGGCGAAACATCAAATTTTGTCAGGCCGCCATGGACACGCCCTTCAGCGAAAACTCAAGATCTTCACAATTTAACGTCGCAAAGGCCTTTAGATTAGACTGACCAAATATGATCTTTATCTAATTAAATCTCTAGGAGGAGTTTGTTAAAGTACAACATCTGGAAATGGCAAAAACTGCAAAAATTTTGCAGAGAAAATTCAAAATATCTCACTTCCTGTTGGGTTTTCAGATTTTGCTCCCAGGGACTTTTTTGTAGGTATTGGGCTGTTAAATGTGTGTACCGAATTTCATACCTGTACATGAAACGCAGCAAGAAGGGCGCTTAATTTAAATTTTGTAGGTGGCGCCATTTTGCAACACCTAATTCTGAAACCCATATCAGACGTTAATTTTTACCACTTCTTAGACGTGTGCAAAGTTTCATGAGTTTTCGAGCACGTTTAGGCCCTCAAAAACGTGATTCATTTCGGAGAAGAATTGACCAAGCAATTACAATAGGATCCTCACACCACCAGTGCTCGGGCCCTAATGAAGTTATACATTTCTTTTGCTTATTATCTTTCATATTAGTATGTAAACAAACTAGTTTTCCTTAGGCTACTTTGAAGAATTGCACA
Organism: Mylopharyngodon piceus; assembly: GCA_039654765.1. Classification (NCBI taxonomy): domain Eukaryota; kingdom Metazoa; phylum Chordata; class Actinopteri; order Cypriniformes; family Xenocyprididae; genus Mylopharyngodon; species Mylopharyngodon piceus. The sequence goes on from CM077449.1 coordinate 23,158,799, forward strand.
TACGTAGCCATGGAAAGAGCTGTTCGAGACGTTATTTATAGGCTACCATAGTTGTCTTGAGCATCACCTCCAATTTTTTATTTTTATAGGCTTTTATAGACTTATCTGAATTCTATTAAATGTAAATGTAAAATGTAGGCTTACCTAAAATGTTCATGCCTTGATGAATGAAACCATAAAACATTTTTAATTCGAACTTCCAGATATCACACCACGAACATAATTCACCGTTGAGGGAAACTGGAATACCATGGGTTTCTATAGCAAAAAAAGTATTGTTAGTATGTTTGGATGTATACTAGCCATTTCGATCTTACACAGCGGGTCCCTCCATGTCAAGTCGCCATTTTGCGCCGGCATGTTTCTACAGCAGCCCTAAAGGGACAAACACTCTACAGAACGCGTTTAGTCACTATGTTGTTCTTCTAAATAGTTCGTGTTTTTAGAGGCAGCTTGCATCGTCACTACGTTGAATACGCACGAAGTAGTAGTAGTAGTAGTAGTAGTCGTCTGGTTTATTAGAAACAGAGACCGTTCTTTGTTAGAAATAAGAAGAAACCTATTGCTTCACGCGACGACATCTTTGTGTTGTGTTGGCCAGACGGCCACAGCTTCTCCGAAATGGAGGGGTGCGAGGGGTTATTTGTGCCGTTAGTTGCAGTTCGCAACCTCACCGCTAGATGCCGCTAAAATTGACACATTGCTCCTTTAAATGAAATAAATAGAGATTCAGAGTTTACAAGCAGCTTTTATACACACTCCTCGTTTTATCGTCACAAATAACACATATTTGACTCTACTAACAGAACTAGGAGCTGAAAGACAAAGTAAGTAAACTTGTGTGTAGTTTCAAAGTCCAACTTTACGGTTAGAAACAATCCAAACTTAGTTATTAAGACAGAACGATTAATCAAAACAGCTATAAAAAAACCCCCAAAAAACCCAAAGTTAATCAAAAATGTAATAAGTAGGCCTACATTTCTGCGAGTAATGTCTGAAAATGTAAAAAGTGTACTAATAATAAAAACACTTAAAGAATCAGTAAATGAAAAAAAAATAAAATAATAAAAAATAATCAAAACAGCTTACCTGCAGCGAGGCATCGTGGGACTGATGCCGATTATGTAGCACCGCCCCCAAATGCACGTGTAGTGAATACAAGCAGTGCAACAACCAATGGCGAGTTTTCCCAATTTGTGCATGAATTTAACCAACATTATTTAAACTCCGTTACATATATGCTTGTATATCTTGTTTTTCACCTGCAGGAAAAACAAAGACTTAAAACAAAAATGACATGAAATTACCACTACAATCAGTAGATGGCAGAAGAGGGACACTTACTTGCTCATTAGCCATGTCCACTCCCTGATATACATGTAGGAAGTTTCAGTAAGTTTTGGGTCATTTATTCCTGTACATTAAGTGCTCAGTGCATTAACATTTTCTGAAAGGAGCAATGTTCGATATAGTATACATTTGCTTTTGTAAAATGTCTTAAGTGCTGTAAATGTCGTTCTGATTTGTTCAGGGTAATTGTGTATTAGGCTAGGCTAAGTTATATTCCGCTAACACAAGATAAATAGTGAGTATGACTGAATGAAAATAAAAATGTACCATTTTAATGGCAAAACGAAAAGTTTGTAAGCATATATAATATGAATACAAATATACTATTTGTAGCATATCTCAATAACAGAATAATGGATTTAAATGGTCAGAGTATGACTACCTATTTATACAACATGAGATACCCATAGCTTTACCCTGCTCTTAAGAAAGCACACACAAACACACAATAATCATAAATGCTACACTAAATCTTAAAATCCTGGGAATTAAACAAGTTTGTTGCAAAAATGTAAGAATTACATTCACCTAACAATATCGCAGTTAACGAAGTACATATTTTTCATTCCATATTGCTCCATGTATTTGCACAGTCTGTATTGTTATAGAATTCTGTTATCACTGAAATTCTTGTAAGAACAGATTGACATCAATTAGAAGTCAATTCAACCTTCACCACTGCAGTTATATTGTATAAAACTCTGACTTCAGCTATGGCATAACAGTCATATTTACAACACTTCTATAATGATTAACCAATATCATATCAGATTAAAATAAATAAGGTATAAAGAATAACAGCCAGTCAAGTTTAGGGCATACATTTATGTAATCTACAAATAATGAACATTTGAACACAATTTTAACATAAGCAAACAATACAAAATATAAAGACAAATAACCCCGGTTAAATGAAGTGTAATTGAAGGGAATGGTTTAATTTATTCACAATTTAGTAACATCCCATTTCTCTAATAAAGGTTGAAAAGAAGTGTAAAGTTATTAAAGAACATTTAAAAAAAAAATAGTAGATTAAGCAATTAAGAAGATCAGTGATTGACCAATGAGCACTCTTTGTCATTGCGCGCCCTGCGAGTCGATGAGCATACACAATGACAGAAGAGACGAGCATGACAAAGGAAAGAGGTGATCTGATCTTCGCGATCTTATTTAAAGAAATATAGGCCCGGTTTCACAGACAGGGCTTAGCCTAAGCCAGGATTAAGCCTTAGTTCAATTAGGCTATTTAAGTAGCTTTTATAAAAGTATACTAGAAAAAAACATGGCTGGTGTGTATCTTGAGACAAAACAATGGCTCTGACATATTTTAAGATATGTCAGTACAAGTTGCTTTCAGTTAAAACAGCTCAAACATGCATTTTAGTCTAGGACTAGCTTAAGCCTTGTCTGTGAAACCGGGGGATAGATTAAAAACCCTCCGAAAGTGTACAAATTCATTTATTTCGAGCCATCCAGTATCTGATCTGAAGAAGCCGATTGAATATTTTTGAGTCACATTTTACTCGGTGAGTCAGCATAATATAATCAATGGTAAAAAATAATGTATAAAAACTTAATAATAAGATGAAAAATGGTTTAGTTGCAGAAAACTGTTTATTCCCTTTTTCATTTGTATTTCAATCTAAGTAGTTATAAATGTCATAGTGAACCGCGTGATTATTGTTCATTGCAGTTCACCAACGCCATTGTTGGTCACACGCCTGTGTAAGAGTAAAATCGATTAGAGGTAAATAACTGATATATAATTTATTGTAAAAATGATATTTGTATGTGTTATTGTTTAATTTGATTATTTCATTCTAAACGGTCATAGTGAACCGCATGATTATTACTTGTTCATTGCAGTTCACCGACGCCATTGTTGGTCACGCGCCTGTGTAAGAGAGAGAAAAAAACAATTGATACAGAGGTAAATGAGTGTAATATATCATTTCTTGTAAAAATGGTAACTGTATGTTTAGTTGTTTATTTTGATCTTTGATGTGAAATTATTCTTGAATTCACTAAATGAATGTTCTGGTCTGTGATCAGGCCAGGTTTTTTTTCCCCCGTTCTTTGTGTTTTTTCTATATATTTTTTTTCTTGATTCTATGGATTTGTGATACTCCTGTGATTTTCTGTGACATCCTGTGAAACTTCACCTTTGATGGCGAGCCAACCAAATCTGCTACAGAGGAAAAATGACGACACATCATAAAGAAGACAATATCCTTTCTTTCAATTATCAGCCTTGCTTTATGAAAGCAAGACAATCCCAATCTAAAGAACTATTAAGTTCCCTTCCTAGAGGGAATTAGCAAAAAAGAGAGGGAAAAGAAACTGATCAGTACTTCCAGTAGATTGAACTATTGAGGGTATATGGTTACTCATAACCCATTTGATTGATATTTATGGTCCTTATTGGGACAGCTGTAATATATTGAGAGAAAAGTTATTTGTTTTATTCATTTTTTATTTTTATTTTTTTATTTCTTCCTGACATTGAAATGACCGGTCCATGTATATGTTTGGGGTAAAAGAAGAGTGCACTCAAGGGAAGTTTTCATAGTTGATTCTTTATTGTATATTGTTTGTATGACATTGTAATTTACTATCTTTTGTTTATTTTTTTTCACTTTATATCAAAAGGAACAAATTACATTCCAAGTTCAAATTTAACTGTTGTTTCTCACCACAACCTGCCACCTGCTTTACGATCTCTAAATCTTCTGATAAATCTATCTGCTATAACAACAATTAATTTATTTAATTTATTGCAAATTCTTTAGGCACCTGTTACACATATAAACAATGTAAAAAAATAAATAAATAAATAACAGTGGGCCAGCTGGGGAACAATCAGCCATGTAAGCGTGATAGATAAGGGTTGGGGAAAGGTTTATTTAGGCTACCCCAAACACTGGAGAATGAATTATGCCAATGTCATAAAATTACAAAAGTCTTCATATTCATGCCCAATGGGCAACTTCAAGGTAATGGCACAAGTGTTTGCTTCTGGGAACATCTGCCGGCTGCCATTCAGGTCCTTGTGAAGAAATGTAATACTAGGATCAAAATGGAGGTATGGCATATGCCCCAGAAGCAAACACAAGCACATCTTCTAGGGTGATTTCAATTTTTTTCTCCACCTTCTACCTTCACTTCTGCATCTCCATCTGTAACATACAAACCAAAGAAACAATCCTAAAAAACATTCTAATCATCACCTACAGACAGGGGTTAAATTGGGATTTGTTATGAGGGGGGCTCTGTGGATTCAGGCTTTCGAGGAGTGCACATGTGTATGCAAAGCCTACAAAATCTTATCAATTGACAAACTGTAAAAAATAAGTCAACAGAGCCCTCTGCTATGAACACTAAAATGCAGATCAAAATCATTCTAGATGCAGGCAGTGTGCAAAGCTACATCTGATAACAATAAAGTCTTTCTGTAGGCCTAAAGGAGAGCATATCAATACAAAATACAGGGTTCGACATTAAGCCTTGTCACGTGCTTGTCCTTTGGACAAGTAAATTGGTCAGTTGTCTGAGCAAAAAATTAGCTTGTCTCGAAAAAAAAAACAGATTTTTTTTGGTGTAAATATAATTTATTCTGAAGCTATATTCTCAACAGTGTTCCATCAGCTTTTGCATATTTATATCTGCATATTTGTGATATTTACCCCAAGGGCATTTTTCCCCCTAATCTTATTACATGCTTCATCTTTTATTTCAATTTTTTTACATTTGATCAATAAATTCAGTAAGAAAAATAAAGCAGGACTGTTACGAATCAAATTAAATAATTTACACTGAAAAATTACAACTGCATTAAATAATGAAATTTAAAGAATTATGATATTCTTTAAATATTTTTGTATATACAAATAAAAAATGTTGGGAAAATTTAAACATGAAACTGAACCGCCAGTAGGTGGCGGCAAGTGACTGTCCTAGTCATTCATTCAAACGATTCGTTCAAACGGCGGATTCATTCAAGAATGAGACAGGTGTTTCGGAATGGGCCATTGAATCTTTGACTCAACCGATTCGTTCAAAATGCTGAATCATTCAGTAATAAAACGCAGCTGAGTGTCGCTGTGAGAGACGCGCTATGGTTCTGCTGTAATTCACTGCTGAAATAGAACAAAAACAGTCAGTAATGTGTCTAAAATGTAAGTGACTTTATTAACTTGTATTGAATTTACTTAATTAACTTATTATTGAATGTATAAAAGTAGTGTCACATTTTCAATCATGATTCCAATAACGCGGAAAACAGCTCTCTTGGTCGTGTGATGTTACGTAGCTGTATCATATGTTATAAATATAAAAACCCTCCACATTTTGAATTTTTACAGCAGCATGTTTTCTTTGTGCTGCACTCATTTGTTTCGATTTCTCCTCGAGAGGCTGCGCGAGCCTCAACAGCGCAACCTTGTTACTGTCAGCACATTATACATTATATATAATTATTATCCATTATCAATCGCCACTTACACTAAATGTAATAGAATCACGCTTGCGTTTTGGTGATTCCCTAGCTATTTTTGTTATTGATGTTTTAATCAGGACAAATAAAACTCTCTTTCTCTTGCCCCTTCAAAAAATTAAGCGTTAATGTCGTTAATGAGTGCTGGGGCACAGCCCCGGACGGCCCCGGCCCAATTTAACCCCTGCCTACAGATGAACGGCGTTGTTCCCATCCCTGGAACTAACCCTTTAATGCACACTTGCTTTTTGCTTTCACTTTCCAGTTTGTGATTATGTGTACTTTATGAAGCGGTGGTACTGACTGCACATTTTACAAGGTATTTGTCGATGACGCTCAGGATCTGCAAATCCTCCGACATCATCCTGTCAGTCAACACTCCTTACTATCTTCACGTGATAAGTGAAATCTGATGTACTATAATGTAACCGACTACCACAACAAGCCTAACTGTGCCCCTTTAGGGACTCCGTAGAATGTGTTCTTCATTTTCCATGCTTTTCTGAATTCAGATTTAGCATAACTTGCAAATATATTCAATAACAAAATATTGCATATTTATAATTATATGAACTCACCTTCAACTTCAATTATCCAGTCCTGTCAGTAGCCAATTGTGACCTCCTCCAAAGCCCTCCTACTGCTTCCTCTTGGAGAATACGCAATTGTGAAGAGATTAAGTAAGGAGGCAGCCGACAAGGTGGGCGCTCCACCACAAAAGAGTTCCTCCATAAGTGAAGAGTGCACCTCTAGGGCATCCAGTCCTTCTTTCAGTCTTTCAATAAGATAAGTACATATGTTCTTAGATGCAAACATGTTTTAAATCAACAGTAGGGTTATATCAATGTTTGGCATGCAAAACAAATTTACAGACGGGTAACAAATTAAAGGAAATATCTGAAACCCCTACAGTGAGTTAATTGTTTTTACCTTTAATTTTCACCTGTCAATACATGTATTCATACTGCATGAGTGATCAAGCAGTTAATCTTACTGTTTTAGTGGCATCCCCATCCATCCCTTCACATAATAGGTTAGGGCTGCCTGGACTAAGTCATCTCTTTCCTGTAGGTTTGAAACCCTACACAACGCACCAAGTATGTGGAGGCTGTTTGATGCCTCCACCATGGCTGTGCAGGCCTCTTTGATGGTCTCTGCCCTTTGAATCTAAAAGTTGAAGTTGGTAATAAACTTTTACTTAGTTTCAGCATAACACAACAGTACTCGTCTATCAGAAATATCTGTCAGTGTTGATTGAAAGTAAACTCTTGTTACGAGCCTCTGCTTCTTTCTCATTTTTTTTTCTTCTTTTTGAGCATAGTTGCCAATTGGATGGGGGCGGAGTCTGATTATCTCCAACACCTGTGGCTTCTGCCTATTTAAGAGCTGCTGGTGGCACTTCACTTTTAGCCTACCTCAAGAAACCTGTTATTGGTGGTTTTGGAGTTTGTCTTTTCTTTTGTACAGGATGGTGAGTTTTGTTTGTTTAGTTATATTAGAATAGAGGGAAAGCGTAGGTAAGTAAGCTGACCCGGAAGATTCTTTTGTGTTTGTTATTTTTCTCGGGAGTGAGGAAAATTTTACTCTGAATTGTAGTTTAGATTAGTTAACTCATCAATCCTGATTTGAGTTTTGAATGTTTATATGTTCCTTTGTTTTTTTTGTTTGTTATAGTTTTGATACTTTTACTTCCTGATAAATTTGATTTTTTTTTTTTTTTTTTTTTTTGCCCTGGCCATTGCGATTTTTGCTTATAACTTCTTTTAAAAGGCTTTTTATGTCCCTAATCTGGGTCGTAACAAATTGGGGGCTCGTCCGGGATCGAACTGCCTTTGTTTGTAATGCTAATTTTGTTTTTTGTAGCTTGCTTTAACTAAAAGCTTTTGTTTGCAACGCTACTAGTTTCTGTAGCATGATCTGTGTTTAATGCATTGCTACTCGTGTTTTTTTTTTTTTTTTTTGTGTGTGTGTTTTGTTGTTGCTGTATTTGGTTTGTTTTGGCAATTTTATTGATGGGGGTTTTTTGACCACCTTTTGCCGTTCTTTTGTGTAATCGCTTTTGACTTGGCCATGGGTTTTATTTGGTTTATGGGGTAGAGTTCCTAGACCTGCTTAATTGTATCTCACAGTAGGCTTTGTTAGTACTTTTTATACTTTTGTTTTGTCAGGGAACATTGGTGATGGAGAATTTTGATTTAGAGACGTTTGTTCAGACTCCTTCATTAGAACAGCTTAATAGCTGTAGAAAAGCTGAGCTTCAGCAAATTGCAGATTTTTATAAAATAGAGATTGTTCGTGGTAGTCTTAAAAACTACCATGAGACAGCAAATTTTGTCTGCATTAGTGGATCAAAAAGTGTTCTCTAGTGATGCTGCTTCAAAATTTTTGCAGGCTCATACTTTAGTCCAGTCTGGTCAACTTGATTTGCCTAGAGAATCAGCTGTTGAGAAATATCAGCGTGTAAAGGAACTTGAACTGGAGCTTAAACTTAGAAAACTTCAGGTTAAAGAGAAACAGATAGCAAGTGACTTGGAATTGAAAAGGTTGGAATTGGAGTCAGAAAGATTGGAGATGGAGAAAACCTTTAGTTTAAAAGAGCTGGGAATTAATGCAGCTAGATCAAGTCAAGCAGCTACAACATCTGAAGTTAGTGCTGACTTTGATGTCAGTAAAAACATCTGTTTGGTCCCTCCTTTTAGAGAAAAGGATGTGGATAAATACTTCACTCATTTTGAGCGTGTAGCCCAATCTCTAGGTTGGCCTAAGCGTGTATGGATGTTACTTTTACAATGCGTCTTATCCGGTAAGGCTCAAGAAGTTTATTCTTCTTTGTCCTCTGACTAAAGTTCAGATTTTGAAGCTGTAACTTCATTCATGGAGATAACATGGACAATATGCCATGGTTTAATGGAAGATAACTGCCATCAACTGGAGAACAAACACTTTTAAAATTAAAATAACATGACATTTCAACTACAGCCAGTGGATGGCTTCAAAGCATTACTCAGTGGCTCATTTGCCATTTCCTTATGGGTATACTTTTTTTTTTTTTTTAATTTAGATTTATGTTTAGATATAATAAAATAATTATTATAACTGTAAATTTATTATAAAAATAAAAAAGAACAATACCAATAGGGCATTTTGGCCTCAAGTTTGCAGTTTTGATGACATTACAGATTCTACTTTTGGCATCAACAAGGCCAAAGACAGATTTGTAACTTACCATGTCCAGTTGATCATGCAGCTCTGTGTCATAAACCTCTGTTATGTCCACTAGGGGAGCAGGGAGCCCTGACAGTTGTGCAAATAGCCGTCTGGACAGCACACGGGGTCCCACCCTACCATGGACAAGGCAGACGGAGAACATCATGCCCAACACCTTGTAAGTTCCCCTGGACAAGCCTAGAACAATTGGCATGAAAAGACAGTTTTTATCTGTCTTTAAGTTTTTAAGTTTGTGGAAACTAACTTAAGCTTTGAAATCTCTGAATTGTCCCCCAGTATTAATTAAAAACATATAACAGTATAATATATGTCTTATAACAGTAAGTTATGCAGTGCACTCCACAATCTACGCGGCTGTTGAATGCTCGATTCTGATTGGTTGACGAACGTTCTGAGGTGTTCAATTATTTTCAGGGAAATGCACAGCTAAAGTAGTTCCAGGCAGGTCTTGACCGCATTACAGTTCCAAATCACTTCGCCAAATTATTTCAGTTATTTACAGCCTACAACAGCAAAAGAACCAAAACCCACAACGACACTGACCAAGCAACTAAATATAGTAAACAATAGGATAAAAATGACAAATTATTTCCAAGCTTTTTGCCACAAAATTACGTTTTATTATGAATTATCCATTTATTAGTTATTATGGAAAAGCACATTTTTCTCGTGCTCTCTCTCCCACTCAAACACACACACAGTACGGACAAACACTTGCTGCTCTGACGATTTTATCAGTAAAATAGTTTAGCAACTTAAAAAGCTACATGATGTTTCTCAATAACGAGGTGCAGATGAACATAGTTTCACTATTAGTTTTAGCAGACGATGGTGCTGAACACTGTTGAGAGACGCACAGACTGAGGTAATTCACAGACACTTAATCTCTCTCTCTCTCTCTAATAACTGCATTAATAACTGCATTATTCTGCTATCAGTGGCTCAAGCCTCCGTTACTAGCTCTAAAATGACGTTTTGGAATTAGCAACAGAGGCTTGGGTTTGGATGCGTAAGAAAGACCTGACAAACATCATCCGAACAATGTTTTGGGGTGTGGTAACCGTATTATAAGCGGGATAATTGATTCCGGGCCGTTGAATTATTAGAAAAATAATGCACACCCGTGGTATAACGGCCATTACCACCTCGGGTGAGCATTATTTTTCTAATAATTCAACGGCCCGTCGGCAATTATTCCTTATATATATATATATGGACTCTCTGTATGCTGGCAATTGTCTGTACATGTGATTACGGAGTGTGACAATCACGTGTGACGTGATTGTGTATTATACTTATATATAAAAAAAGTTATACTTATTTATTACACAACTGATGTACCTACCAAGAGAATTAAGAGCAAGGCTCTTGCAGTTCTGGGGCCCCACAAAGTATTGTGACTCCAAGACTGCTTTCATGAGGAGCCTTATAAATTCCCCGGAAGGTCCACCACTATCAACTGAGCCCTCCCCAGTTCCACAGGCATCTACAAACACGATATCCAACTGTTTCGAGGGATTAAAGGTCCGCCTCCTGAAGGTCCTCATAGCACTCTAAAGAACATTGGACCTTAGTACGTTTATACAATTGGACATGGGGCCAGGCTCAGCCAGTTCAGCAGCTGACTGTAGACTTAGCAACAATCCTCTCAAGTCATGACTGGAAAACAAAGTAATCACAGCAATGCTGTGCAACAAGCTGGCATAAATATGCAATTATATGGCTAACTATTTAATGTTTCTGACAAATGGTTAGCACCAGGTATGGTAAAAATAATGATTTTCATCTAATAATTTTTGTTCTGCTTTTAACAATTGTGCATCAATTAGCTGCATAGAATGTAAATGAACAACTGGGTGTATCATTGCCATTCCACTGAGCCAGCATTCCGGTGTGATTTACTAGGGCTCTGGCACACCTACATGGATCAGGACTAGGGATGTTAACGATTAATTGTCGATAATAAATTTAATCGATAAAACTTATTGATCATCGATTAGGCAGGTTCATGCGCATGCGTGCTGCTCAACCGCGAACCGAAAAGCAGACATTTTACAGGACCATTTAACAGAGACCATTTTACAGCTAGAGTTACACCTTCATCATGACTATAAAATTGCATGTGCATTCGCAGCCTTTTGTTTTGTGCACATGTAAGTTTTAATATTGTGTTTATTTTGTGTAGGCCCATCTATATCTGATTTATCTCATATAGGATGCATTTGGTTAAGAATTAATGCTGTAGTAAAGCGTGCCGGTGATCAGCTTCAGCGCATGCAGCTCAAACAGCAATTCACAACTAATATTGACTATGATTGGGACTGTCATATTACATAACATAATAAAGAGAACAATATTGTAATAAAACATTGTGAATTATTTGGGTTTAGTTGCCGTTTAGTTGTTTCATCGTGTTGCTCCAGGAAGAGCGCGTACACAACATGACATTATGCATAGCATGTAACTTAGTTCAAGTTCAGTTGTGCATTCGCATCATTTTATTTATAATTCATAATATTATGTTATTTTGTATATATCTGATTAATCTCATATAGGATGCGTCTCTTTGAGTTAACGCGCTAGCAGCAAAGTGCTCCAGTTTACCGGTGTTTATTCAGCGCTTCAGTGCGCGCAGCTCAAACAGCAATGCACGACTAATAATAACTAATGATTGGGACTGTCATATTACATAACATTAATGAGAACACTATTTTAATAAATCGTTGTGAATTCATTGGGTTTAGTCGCCATTTTCAGTGCGTTGTTCCAGGAAGAGCGCATCCACAACAGGATTACACATTCTGACAAGCACACATCTGAGGCGCCGTTGGTAAAACATTGTATTAGTCGTTATATTTGATTATTAAATAAGTAATTTAATAAATGATCAATCACATCAACTCATTTTACAATCCTACTAGCCCTTTATTTAGATTAAAAACCCTTCTCATTCATTTGGTGAGGAACATGCCGTTTTGAGCATGCATTTGCACACCCTGTCATGCTGTTGACTATATGCCACTGCAGTAGATGCATATTGCAGTATTAAGGCTAGTGATTAATCGAATAATTGATCGTTAACGCTACAATATGTAGATTTTTTGCCGCTAGAGGTTCAAAACAAAGGTGTAGCTTGATGACGCCGAGTTTGAGTGCGTAATCTTGGGAGATGTCGTCTTCACCTCCCAGTCAGTGGAAAAGAATCGGGATGGGACTCGGGCAGAAATCATATTCAAGGATGAGATTATTAACATTACTGTAGTATAAGCAGAGCAGGGCGAGTGCTGTTGGAGCTGAACGAGGCCGCTAGAGCGATTGCTAATGAGAGACGAGAGCAACACGACTCGCGAGCAGCTGAACTTTTATTATGCCGCAGTCGAGTGTGAAAATTATAACGTTACTCTGTGCGTTCACTCGGCGGCTGCTTGTTGCACACTGCAGTAAGCTAGATCGATATTAGAATATCATTAATAAATGCTGGGTGGCTTGTGTTGATAAATGGCATGCAATTAATTTTAAAATGTATTGTATGATGGAGAAAATACTGTATTAGCTACTTGACAAAAGTGTTTTTCTCTGAGGCATGGTAAAAGCGTGGTACTCTCGGAAAATCAAGAAAACTAGATTTAAGCAATAAGACTAAACGTGTTGAACTATATAACAATAATTCATTTTCTGTCTATAAATGTAACCAAACAGTTGTTCCATTGTCTAATAAAACGTGTAATATATTAAAGGTGCAGTAAGTGGTATTTGAACTACGCTGTTGGACATTGTTGATACTTGAAATCAACCCAAACAAACACACCCCTCTCTTCATTGCTCCACCTCCAAAACTCACACTCCAATTCTAACCACTCTGCTCTGAGTCAGTCTAATATAACCGGGTCCTAAAGCGCTTGCCCAGGCATAAACCTTCATTCCCGTGATATTCTTTTGAGCTCTTTTGTATTGTGTCCCATTTCTCGTTCTGCAGTTTTGGTTTTTTTTCTCTTATTTTCAAATCTCCCTCTTGCTCATTCTCTCTCCTCGACCGTCATACGCCCCCTGATACTGATTGGTTAGACGTTTGTTGTTGGACTTGGCCAGACTAACTTCCAAACAGTGGATTTGAAATATCACTCTTTAGTCCCCCTTTAAAGCGTCTTTGGTGTTTCCATGGTTTCTACAAATTAAAACCGGAAACTGATGGTAACGCAGATATGACACCATAGACAGGTGACTTCCTGGACACGTCCCGTATCCTTAGTTAAAATCGCAATTTTCTCACAATTTACAAATAGTTGGAAACATTTGGGATATTGTAAGTACTCAACTGTTGTACTCAACAAAATATATAACACTGGCCTAGTGGTTTTTGGATATTTTACTGCAAAATTCTTACATATTGTGCCTTTAATTTAAACGACGATCGATCATGGGAATTTGTGTAAATTGACATCTCTAATCAGGACCATAATTATTGTTATTAATTAGAGCATGTTGTTGGAAAAAAGAAGGTAATGCAACTGTTCTAATTAAAAGTAAAAAAATAAAAATACTGCATTTTGGGGGGACTCCCTGTCAGGTGATATAGCTATATTATCAGCATCTTAAATACGTAAATCACACTCAGGCTCTCTTGTATTTGTAAAAAAGGTTGACAGCTATGCACATTTAAACTGGCATCAGGCCAGAGATATAGCCATAAGCTTCTACACACACTCAAGCTTTTGGCTTCATATAGCACTATACAATAAAAAAGAAGCTGTCAGTGAAAATTGGCGCTGCTAACAAACACATACAATAGATAGAGAGAGGGCATTAAATTATGGTTACTATGTTAATAATAATAAAAAAACAAAAATGTTACCTAGTATCAGTGGCTGCCGTGCTGGTGGATGCAGACATAACATTGTTGGATGTGGAGGCTGGAAAAACCTTAGAGGCAGAGGAAACTGTTGAGGTGGAAGGAACTGCAGCTGCTCCTTCAGCTGGGATGACACCAGCAGGTGTTACATTGTCATAAGACTCCTGTTTAAAGCAAAATGAAAGCATTGGCTTACTCTAAAGCAGTAGTTCAAAACTGCGTGTGAGAGAGTGATTGAGCTGTGTAGAGAGAGCTGAATGGATCCCTAGTTATCCTTGTCATATTTCATATTATCATATTTTAGAAGCTAAGAGTAGAATGTGAAAGATACATGTTAGTGATGCGCGGATCATGGTTATATCTCTGGATACTACGGATAATCCACGGGTCAGACGGGCTAAGTCATAAAAAATAACATTCTGATTAATTGCAGAAGTGTCGTGGGTGGATGAGACAAATCATTAATGATGGAAAATTAACCATATTCTCTAAAATGTGAAAGTGTTTAGAACTTATTCACTATTGCTGCATAATTATTTAAAGTGGTAATGTAATAAAGTCGCCATTTTGTGGGTTCTTGAATAACAGCCTACAGTTCACATTATAGGCCTGTAGGTGGCACTTGGGCTTCATTTAAGCAACTCATGGTTTCATCAAACTGTAAACAGTATATCAATATGCATGTAAATTAGAGAACATTACACAAACACTACTTAAAATTAATGGGCCCTATCATACACTCGGCGCAATGTGGCGCCAGGCGCGACGCAACTGTCTTTTTGCTAGTTTCAGCCCGACGCAGTTATTATTTTTACATCTGGTCTGAAAACGAGGTGTGTTCAGGCGCATTGTTGGCGTGTTGCTATTTTGAGGCAACTGAAAACTGACTGCACCACTGACCAACAAAAACCTGGTCTAAAGTCAAAGGCGCAGTATTTTTTAAATGTTTTTGTTATTTAAAGAGCACGTTAGTAATATGCGCCTATCGGCACGTACACGCGCAGCAGCACACAAACATGCCAAATATTAAAAATAAAAGGATTACAATGTAAAAGATTATTATTCCGTGCATAAAGATAAAAATGCTTTGGTGGAATCCGGCTTTTCCCGTAGATGGTCTGCTCACGCACTTTAACCTCGCGCACAAGCAGATCCGTTTCCTCACTTAGAGAAGCGTTCAGTTTTCCGCTTGCAAATTCCACCATGTAAATAGGAAATCCGCCATGGTGCAAACGCAGCTGGCTTTTAAAGGGAATGAGAGATAAGACTCTGATTGGTTTATTGCACGTTATGCCGTGCGCTTCAGACCATGTGCTTAGATCATTAAAATAGGGCCCAATGTGACTTCTACTTTAGCAATTTCATGTCTGTTAAAAAAAAAACTGAAAACAGACAGTGGCTACATAGTTTTCAATTGATTTATGAATAAGACTGGGAAAATACCACTCCACTTCACACTCTGCCTCTGCAAATACCTGCCATATCACCACGCTTAACAGAATTAGAATAATTGTAATGTGATGATTGGGTGCATATATCTAAATAAGCCAAAATTATAGGTTTGAGTGAGTGGCGGGTGGACAGTTTATTTAACACTGGATTCAGGCAACGTTAGAGTTGATCTGCACATTTCTAATATATTTATTGCCCTTTTGTGCGAAACAGAAGTTGAGAAACCATCTTTGAACATTATGAACAGTACGTTTAATGTTTTTTAATGTTGTCAAGCCATGTAATTAAAATCAATTCTAATAGAGCTTGTGCTCATCTTGTATTCTTTATTTGAAAGTTCTCTTTTATGTCTGCAATGTAAATTATACAAGTCTACAAAGGGATTCCTCACAGACTTTGACATGTCAAAATTAATCACAAAGTTTATTAGTTAAAGCAGATTAAAGTTGTGGGTGTTGGCAATAAATGCTTTTAAGATATACACAATCATTCAGAATGATGTAGTTGCAAAATTCACAGAGTACTTTGATTCACATTTAATTTGTACAAAACTTACAGGTATAATGTCTTCATCCTTCTCCGGATCCACCTGCATATTTTCTAGTTCTTCAGACCCCTCAGATGCAATGTTACCTACCTTAAGTGAAATATACATCAACATAAAAAAAAACAAAAAGAAAAAAGAAAGCATTTTCTCTCACATCATGATATCCGTTAAGGCACGAAAATGGCTTACTGGTGTATTTGAAGAGACACTGTCCTCAGACAAATCCAGGGGCTCCTTTTTAACAAAGACAACATGTTTGTTACAAATAGCAGTACCTGTGGAAGCCATTAAAGCACAAAATTTCTTATTGGTAAATGTGTGGAGACAATGCTGTATTTTATTACATTTATTACAATTAAAATATTCACTTTTATCATTGCTGTCATGTATAGTTTTGGTTGTTTCATGTTCATGTTTTATTTTGAAGTTTAGTCATGTTTAATTGCTATGTTTGCCATGTGCTTCCCATGTCCCCATGTGATCATGTCATGTGGTTCCCTTGTTCTCCTGTTAGGTTGTTATTGGTTCATTGGTTTAATCATTGCTTTCAAGTGTGTCTTGTTTAGTGATTAGTCTCTGTGTATTTAAGCCCTCATGTTTGCCATGTTCCTTGTCTGTGTAACCACTGTTTGTGATTTCCATGTTCATGTGTTAGCCAAGCCAAGCCTATGTGATGCGTTTATGTTTGATGGAAATAAAGCTGCACTTGGGTTCTCCAAGACTTGCCTCCAGTAGATCAGTATTACAGAAAACTTGACCAAGACGCATGGCAAACATGAGGGATTATGCTGCATTCACAGCACCACGTAACTACTGTAATCTTGAGATGACAACACATGACAAATTCGGAGCTGTTCACGTCCTCGGACTGGGAATTATGCGTTTCTATGGCACCACTATCAATGCCTAAATGAATCTACAGCGGTCAGGAGGTACAGCGGCCATGTGGTACACATGGGAGCTTTCAAAAAACTCCCAGCTTGCAAACTGTAATTACGAGTTCTACGAGGACGTGAATGCATTTTACGAGCCAGAACCTAGTAGTTACAGTAACTCCGATATGGCGTGAACGCACCTTTAAAGTGAAAATAATCGTGATTATCAGTTTAACCATTATCGTGCAGCCCTAAAAGCATCCCAGTCATACAAATAAAATATACTGTGAATATCATATGATGTTAATTTACCAAAATTGTTATTACATATCGCTATACTGTGGTCAAGCAACAAAGCCACATGAATTTTGAAAGCTGGACGTGGATCATTTCTTGCTGTCCTATGAAACAAAACAGATCATTAATAAAAGCAATACAATTTAATGTACAGAGGCTGTCTATTTCTTTCATATTACCCTCCATTTGCATCGTCTTGAGCAGATGATCTTAAAGAAGAAAAAAAATCATTATTTGGTATTAATCAGTAAAAAAAAAAACATCGATTCTGCCTATACATCTAATGTGGCCTTGATCTAGTAAGCTAATGAAATGTTGTTACTAAGTGTTGATTAGGAAACTTTACTCTGGTGAAACAATAACAGTTATACACACCTGTTGCTGCATAGATTAACATGCTCTTCAAGCCTATGCAGAGGCACCTCACAGCAACAAATATTGCACCTTTCCATTACAACATTCTGAAAACAAAGAACAGATGAAAATTCATATAATTTTTTTTTGTACAAAATGTAAAAAAACATAAAAAATTACATTAACTATTAGCTTTAAGTTGTGATGTTGTTACACAAAGTGGTTCATTATTTCACTCTAAAACATTTTTTTTTTTACTATTATAGTTACCTCTGCAGTATCTTCCTAACGTACAAGAGGAATGCTGACTTGAATTGAAATATATAAGCAACCGCTTTGTTTAGGCCACTTTCCAGTCTAAGATATGGGATACTGTACCCTTCTGGTGGCATTGGTATGTCAACCAATTGATGACCCCTGGCTGTATGCATTATTTTAAATGCACCTGCTCTCTGTATTGTGGGGAACACCTCTCCAATTTTTTTGGTAAAATCTGCAAAGGATCCATTCATATCTTCAAATCTAACTTTTTTCTTTGCAAACCCACTTAATTTAAGAATACGGTTTTCCTCTGGTGTGGGTATAGTATTTTATGATGGACTTGCCATGCAATAAAATTCATGCTCCCATGCAGTATAGGGCCTAACCTGTGACGAGCTCTTGAGGATCTTATATTGACATATGGTTGGAAGAGTCTACTAAGGGCTGGCCCTTAGTAGACTCTGGGTTGTCCCCAAGTGTTTCAAGGCCACCACAATAATTCCAGTTCCAAAGAAGTGAACACCATACTAATAAAGCATACTAACCCATCCAGTCACAACGACTACCGGCCCGTTCCACTGACCTCCATCATTATGAAGTGCTTCGAGCGACTGGTCATGCAGTACATAAAATCCATTCTTCCTCCCTCCCACGACCCATTCCAGTTTGCATACAGAACCAACAGGTCCACAGAATATGCCATCTCAGCTGCTCTCCATCCAGCCCTTACACACCTGGACTCCAAAGACTCCTATGTGCGAATGCTATTCTTGGATTTTAGTTGGACTCAACTCCCCTCTCAGTAACTGGGTGCTGGACTTCCTATCAGAGAGACCACAAAATGTATGGGTCGGCGGAAAAACATCTAAGACCGTCACACTAAGCACAGGGGCACCACAAGGGTGCGTACTCAGCCCGTTGCTTTTTACCCTGTTGACCCATGATTGTGTACCCAGACACAGTACCAACCACATCACTAAGTTTGCGGACGATACGACTGTAGTGGGCCTCATCACAACAATGAGGCCAACTACAGGAGTGAAGTGAGCCGACTGGTCCAGTGGTGTAATGACAACAATCTCTTCCTCAATATGGGGAAGACCAAAGAACTTGTCATTGACTTCAGAAGAAGACCTCCACAGCACCCCCCACTAGCCATCAACGGTGCTGTAGTGGAGTTGGTGAGCAGCACCAAGTTCCTAGGGATGCACATCTCTGAGGACCTCTCCTGGATGACAAACACCACATCGCTGGCCAAGAAGGCTCAGTCACGCCTCTACTTCCTCCGTAAACTGAGGAAAGCACGAGTCCCACCTCCTATCATGTGCTCCTTCTACCGGGGCACCTTTGAAAGCATCCTCACCAGCTGCATCACAGTGTGGTACGGATGCAACACTGCATCCTGTCGAAAGACTTTGCAACGCATAGTGAATGCAGCCAGCAAGATCATCTGTGTCTCTCTGCCCTCCCTTATGGACATCTTCCACACCCGCCTTACTAGTAGAGCCATCAGCATGATGCTGATAGCTCACACCCGTTAAACCTCCACTTCAGGCTTCTGCCTTCAGGGAGAAGGTACCGGAGCCTCCGGGCTCGCTCCACAAGGCTTTCAAACAGCTCCATCCATCAGGCTGTCAGGAAGCTAAACTCTGTTCATTACCTCCCCCCCTCTTTCACCCACTTCTGAACTTTAAAAAATTTACAGTTCACCCCACATTTCTTTCATTGCACACAGGACACTTTATACTTTTGCACTTACAGACTTTACAGTCTTTTGCACTAATGTCATACTGCTGCTATTTGTCTTGTAGCTTACAAATGCATTTATACTCAGAACTTCAAAATGTTTACATATTTTGGATGTATATTTGCACTTTACAATTGTTTACATATATTTGGATGTATATTTGTACATTAACAAAGTTCACTGTTTACATTTACTCATGTATATTTATTCAGAAGTTTTACAAGATCCATTTACTTGGTCTATATTAGGGGTGGGATGGTTCAGATTTCTCACGGTTCGGTTTGTATCACGGTTTTGGTACAATTCAGTATGTGCTATGTTTCGTAAAAAATAGGACAATTGTCAAATAAAGATAAAGAAAATAAAAACAAATCTAACAACAAGAAACAGCACAAATAAATACAAGAGAGCGAAGATACAAATAAAATAAACAATGCTTTACAGGTTTTTCAGGTATCTAACAGCTTTCAGGTACAGAAATTGAATAAAGTAATCAAATATAAAATAACACTTCATATAAACTTCTTTGAATAATTAAAGATGAAACATTATTGAAGTTACAAAAGCTATTCAGTCAAGAGTGATTTCTTCATCTTTTGTCATTTGATTAACATTAAAACACATAGAGCAGGAATATTAGACTGCTTTCCCTTTAAGACATAATTCAAAGATCCAGTACACTGATACTGATACACATGCGTTGTCTGTCTCGTTTTTCTCCTAAGACATAACCTACTATGTTTGTTAGGATACTCGCTAAGATAGATATGTTGACATAATTTGTCCGTTTAGGTGCAAGACTTGAAAGAGAATTTGCGCGAGAGTATTTGCACGCTGTGACGCAGCTCTCCGTGTACGCGCTTCGGATGAGCGCACACACAAATCTCCTCAGAGCGCGCGCGAGTTCTCTTTCGCGTCTTATGGATGAATGTTTAAATTGGCAAGGTTTAAATGAGTTTTGTTTAAACGGATAGCAACGTGACATGTTCAGGTCTCACCTGCGCTATCAACACCCGGGTGATGACGGCGTAAATGACTGGTCATAGAGCATTCGGCACGTCATTAAACATTTGTTTGCAAAGAGTGACTGTTTTGTCCATGTTTTTTGATCATCGCTGTTGTAACGTATTGGGAAACCAGAATGCATATCCATTGACTGAAACATACATTAGCCGAATCCGTCTGTCTGTTTTACACATTGTTTTCAACAAACCATATTATAGATGCGTCGTCAGATTTGGGATGAACCGCGGTGCAAGCGCGTGCCGAACCGTGGGTGGAGAACCAAACGGTTCAATTTTTTTTTACAGCGAACCGTCCCACCCCTAGTCATATATATATATATATATATATATATATATATATATCTGTTTAGTGTAAGTACACTGCTGCTACTGTACTCCTGGAAAGAAGCAAGAAAATTAAAAGAACGCTGATGTGATGGCTTCTCGTCTCTGCATTTACTACGAATGAATCAATAAAAGTATATGTATATTACAACCGTTCAACACATGTATGACTTTTGCATAGTAATGACTGAATATAAACATTAACAACTTTAAACATTTTGCATATTCAGCATTTACAATTGCCAAAGTGACACTCTAATTGATAATTTCAATACATCATTTTCACTAGTATTTAACCTTTATCTAAATAATAACATGAAATTGATGATGTAAAAATTACATTTGGAATACAATCCATATTCTCAGTTGAGAACATACTGCTCAGTTCATTGTCTGAAGTATTACACTGAATGACGGGACATACGAAATTCACTCTTCAAATACATTCACTCAAATGTAACGCACAACACACAGTTAACAGACATCACGGCAGATTAAACGACCACGTATGTAAATTGAAGATAATTCATAGCGCTAAACAATATTATCTCTTATAGATTTGAATAATATTTCTACTTTAACCATTCATTATATATGGCGGGCTTTCGCGCTAATCGCGGAGCACCTATGCTAATCATGTGCTCAACCGCACTGAACTCATGACAAACTTTTACTAAAGTATAAAATAACAGCTTTAAACACATACAACTCATTCGTATTATATTAAACAGTGTTTATACTTAAACTGAAAGTGTGTTTTGTGCATTATACTTTGCAGTTACCTGGAAAGAAGCAAGAAAATTAAGAGAAGAACGCTGATGTAATGGCTTCTGGTCTCTGCATTTACTACGAATGAAGCACCAAACTAGCGTGCGATGACGTCATGACGCAGGTATGCCAAATGAAAATAATTAATTCACTAAATGCACATAACACTCTTTTTTTCTCATAAACACAAATAAGAAATTAAATAATATTTTGCAGTATTAGAAAAATAACATAAACAATTTTATACTAACTTTGAGAACTTATTCAATATATCACAGTACCTTCATACAAACATCTGTTTCATATTGCATTGACTGCGGATATTTTTATTTTTTATACAAACTTCTATAGTGCATTGACAATGTAAACACTTTATGAGAGAGAAGAGAAACGGTATTTCGATTCCTCTGTATGTCTGCACATATGGTGGCATTGACAAATAAAAAACCTTGAACCTTGAACAGTAAGGGTGTGCAAAGGCTTGAAGAGCAGGACATGGGAGATGAGGATGATGTTAAACATCTGGTTGTTGCTGGGGTGGAAGCCAGTGGTTGTGTAGTATTTGGCACTTGAGACAAGGATGTAGAGGGAGGGTTTAGCAGCAAATGATTGGCCATTTCACGAGTTCACACTTACAAATAATCGGATAGAGTAAATAATATGCATATTTGGCGTGCTGTCCAAGGAGAGGGCTCCAAGCTCGGTATTTGGCCGGAACCCAGAGTACTCCCCCCGTATTTCTGGTTAGGAAAGTAACCAGACGAGTGTGAGGAGACGGGGTGGTGGAGGGATGCTGAAAAACTGTCGAGGAATATGGGTGAGTCGACTGTGTCTATATATAGTGCTTCACTCATGCTGATTGGGTAGATACGTTGATTACTGATTGCTGACAGCTAGCTGAAATGACGTGATGATTAGTCAGATTATTTAAACGTTGCTCCTCCCGAATTTTGTTAATAAAACATAATTTCACGAGTTCACACTTACAAATAATCGGATAGAGTAAATAGTATGCATATTTGGCGTGCTGTCCGAGGAGAGGGCTCCGAGCTCGGTATTTGGCCGAACCCAGAGTACTCCCCCCCAAAAAGTTGCAACTAACATGGGACAGCAGCCGGAAATTATGTTGATAACCCCCAAAAACTTGCAGAGTGCGAAGCTGAAAGTGTGCTAGTCATAGGGAGGGGTTAGTCGCTGGATCGGGAGGGTTTCTTGCGTCATGAGTGTTTGATCATGGCATCAGAAAGGTGAGCCTCACTGGTAGTCGGTTGTGGAAGGTTGTGGAGGTGTAGAATTTGCTAGAGAAAAACGGAGCTCTTGCGGGAGCGTGAAGGAACATCACTGCTGCGTCAGTGGAGAAATTTTCAAATAAACTGAGCTCCTGTGGGAGCGTGAAGGAACATCACTGCTGTGGCAGTAGAGAAATTTTCAAATAAACTGAGCTCCTGCGGGAGCGTGAAGGAACATCACTGCTGCGGCAGTAGAAAAAATTTTCAAAGAAACTGAGCTCCTGTGGGAGCGTGAAGGAACATCACTGCTGCGGCAGTGGAGAAATTTTCAAAGAAACTGAGCTCCTGCGGGAGCGTGAAGGAACGTCACTATTGATGACGTTGAGAGACGATGATGACAATAATAGTGATGATGATCGTGATGATTACAGTATGTTGTTGACTGATGATGATGACGATGATGATGATGATGATGAAAATGGTGACAGATGATGATCATGATGATAATAATAATAGTAACCGATGATGATGAAAATGGTGACAGATGTTGATCATGATGATAATAATAACAGTAACCAATGATGATGATGATGATGGTGATGGTGATTATGATGATGATGATTAAGGTTGAGTATCATTTGAACTGTAGTGATTCCAATTCTGCTTATTGATTCCGATTCTTGAGCTCCTGCGGGAGTGTGAAGGAACATCACTGCTGCGGCAGTGGAGAAATTGAGCTCCTGCAGGAGTCAGGGAGATGGTCCTGCTGCGGCAGCATCTGGTTTTGGATGGAGAGGTGGAGCTTCTGTGGGAGTTGAGGTAGTATCATTGTTATGGTGGTTAGATGATGGAGTTGGTTCTTGTGGGAGCTGCGAGGGTGGATGCTGCTGCGGCAGTTTAGAATGTGGATATCTGCACTATTTATTGGATTGATGGTGTTAATTAAATGGATAAGGTTTGAGTGTATGGGAACAGCTGGTGCTAAAAATTTAGCTGATGAGGGTTTGTTGAGCTTCTTTGATGTGGGAGTGATTAAATCGGATGTAACTCCTGAAAGCCTCCGATGACCAGCGTCCAAGTGCTTGGATCTGCTGCTGGGAAAGGCCTTTTTGGGTAGCTGTGTTTGCTGCACCTATACGGAATGAATGGCTGGAAAAGTGTTCTGCTGGGATGCCGGATTGAATCAATATGGACTTGAGGTGTTTTTGAAACCAGATACGGGTGACGGGGCGATTGGAATCGTCTGTGAAAAGTGGGTCAGATGGAAGTTTAGCCTGTGAGCTTCTGAAATGGAGGTAAGCTAGGAGGGATTGGTATGGTTGGATTGGAGATGGGAGATTGAAGATGTAGATGAAATGGCCTTTTTTCATTTGGTCTGTCTTACTTTGTTTTATAAAGTATGAGATGGTTTCGTCGTTGAGCACGGATAGAGATTGTGGGATGTACTTTTGAATTGAAGCTGGAAGTGATGGTGAGTTCTGAGCATCTGAGGAAACCGAAAAAAGCCAAAATGAACATGGCATCAAGTGTGTGGGTGGTGTTGATAGATAGGTAACCTCGGCGGAGGGTGGAGATGCATTTAGTGAGAATTTCTAAAGTTATTGGTTGTCTGGCATCTGGGCGAGTTTTTTTGATTCCTTTTATGAGCATGGATGTCTGTGAGTTGGCTATTTCTGAGGAGGGTGAACCGAAAATGAGTTTGTGGAAGAATTGGATTCCACTTAGATAACCTTTGATGGAGCTGACTTGGATGTTCTTGGTGCTGTTGAGATGAGAAATGAATGAAGTGATGGTGAGCAGGGAAAAAATCTGGAAAAAGCAGGTTGTAGGTGGAGTGGAAAGACTTAAAACATTTCCATGCGGTTAGGTAGGATTGTAGGGTTCTAGGGGAAACGGCTTGGAGAATGGTATTGAGAGAGGCGTCGAGGAGGAGTTTCAGTGGATGATTTATGGGAATATCAGCTCTGAAAAGTGAGGTACTGGTGTTGGAAATGGGTCCACCTCTGGTGCCAACCACCTGAATTTCTGGAAAGCAAAACGAGAGAGGGAGTCAGCTATTTGATTCTTTGTCCCGGGAATGTGTTTTGCAATTATGATGAATTGGTTGCATGCTGAAATCCAAATCAAGCGTCTAAGGAGAGGCATTAGTGCGGGGGAATGTGAACAGCCTTTATTAATGCAGTGCATGGTTGCTTCATTGTCACAGTGCACTATAATGCTGTTGGTGGACCATTCTTTTCCCCACAGAAAGGCTGCTACAACCAGAGGGTACAGCTCAAACAGCGCTGAGGATGTTAGTGACTGCAATGGTTCTAACAGCTGGGAGGGCCATGTGGACGCGAACCAGCGGCCTTTGTAATATCCTCCGAAACCGATGGAGGGAGCTGCGTCAGTAAACAGTTGAATATCCTCGGGGAGAGAAACCAAATAATTATAAAAGAAAGACAGACCGTTCCATTGTTTAAGGAAAGTTATCCACAGGCTGAGCTCGTTGCAGCATGAACTAGTTAGTGAGATTTGGTCCTCTAGTGCGTGAACTGATGACGTGAGGGAGAGGAGATGCAAGATGAAAGGGCGTCCTTGCGGGATTATGCACATCGCAAAGTTTAAATGGCCGAGCAAAGATAGCAGCTCGCGTTTGGAACAAACTGGACTGTCTATGAGGGCGGATGCGACCAGAATTATCCTGATTTTCTCTTTGGGTAGTGAGGCTTGGAAATTGACTGTCTAAGTTGACGCCCAAGAATTCGATGGACGTGGCTGGACCCATGGTTTTATCTTGGGCGATTGGGATCCTGAGTTCGACGAAAACGTTTTGGACAGTGAAAAAGATGGCATCAGGAGGCGAGATGATTAAGAAATCATCAAGCAGGTGAATGACGTAAGGAATTGCATGGTTGTTAAGGAGAATCCAGCAAATTGCCTCTGATAACATGTCGAAAATCTTGGGGCTGCTTTTACAGCCGAACGTTAGGCGGACAGCGAAGTAAAAGTTTTTATGCCAGCGTACGCCGAATAAATGCCATGAATCTGGGTGGATGGGCATCACTTTGAATACAGCAGTGATATCGACTTTTGCGAGCCAAGCACCACGCCCCGCGTTTTTAATCAAGGTTATAGCCTGGTCGATGTTGTGATAATGCAGGAAAAATTCTTCGAGAGAGATGAGGCTGTTTATGCTTGGGATCGGTGAATTGTGCGGGGCTGAGAGATCGATTATCAATAATTTTTTACCTGAAAATTTCCTGGTAGCCACTACAATGGGGCTGATGCGGAAACATTCGAAAGGTGGAGTGTTAAACGGGCTGATCATGTGTTAGCGTGCGTAGCTGAGAGATGAGGCGAATATGGAAATCCACAAGAGTATGGGCTTTATTGGAACAATCCAGGCACAGAGAGACAGCATACACACATATATCAAAGAATAGAACGGACAAGGAGTGCAAGGAGTGAGTCCAACTTAAAGGGAGTGCTGACGAGGACAACAGGTGCTGGGAATCCGGGGAGATGGCAGGAAGACTGATGAGGGAAGTGCAGACAGGTGTGGAGAACAGGAGGATGCTGGGAACTGGAGTCCGGGACAGGCGTGGATGTAACATTACTTCCCCCTCCCCGGAAGGCGTGTCCTCACGCCTCAGATGAAACAACGGGGAGGGGGGGTGGGCGCCCTGGAGACCTACAGGCAGGTGCGGGGGGTGCAGACGGGTGCGGAAGTCTCCAGGGCGGGTCTGGGGCCGTGGGCGGCCACGGCGGGTCTGGAGCCGTGGGCGGCCACGGCGGGTCAGGAGCTGTGGGCGGCCACGGCGGGTCAGGAGCCGTGGGCAGCCATGGCGGGTCAGGAGCCGTGGGCAGTCATGGCGGGTCAGGAGCTAGGGATGGCCACGGCGGGTCAGGAGCTAGGGATGGCCATGGCGGGTCTCCGAGCCCACCCCCATCTTTCCCACCCACGGGTACCCTTCCCCCCCAAAAAAAAATTCTTTGGGAGACTCTGGGTTTTGAAGGGCTCATGGGCTACTGGAGCGGGCTCGGCGGCGGCGGCTGGAGCTGGAGCTGGCTCGTGGCAGGCTGGAGCTGGCGCGGGCTCGTGGCAGGCTGGAGCTGGAGCGGGCTCGTGGCAGGCTGGAGCTGGAGCGGGCTCGTGGCAGGCTGGAGCTGGAGCGGGCTCGTGGCAGGCTGGAGCTGGAGCGGGCTCGTGGCAGGCTGGAGCTGGAGCGGGCTCGTGGCAGGCTGGAGCTGGAGCGGCTGGCTCGTGGCAGGCTGGAGCTGGAGCGGCTGGCTCGGCGGCGGCTGGAGCGGCTGGCTCGGTCCAAAAGTCAATTAACCAGTCCTCCGCATTTAGGACTGGCATCTTGGGCTGCAAGGTGGCAGAAAACTCAGGGAACTTGGGTTGTTCGGAGGCAGAAAACTCAGGGGACTTGGGCTGCTCGGAAGCAGAAAACTCAGGGAACTTGGGCTGCTCGGAGGCAGAAAACTCAGGGAACTTGGGCTGCACGGGGGCAGAAAACTCAGGGAACTTGGGCTGCTCGGAGGCAGAAAACTCAGGGAACTTGGGCTGCACGGAGGCAGAGAACTCAGGAAACTTGGGCTGCTCGGAGGCAGAAAACTCAGGAAACTGGGGTTGTTTGGTGGCCCTTTTCTTCTTCCTCTTGGGCCGTCTGGGCCCAGCGGAGGATTTTTCATTGGCCATACGGGGGTTTGGCAGGACACTGGGGAAAAGCTCACTGGAGGGGCATGCAGAGGAAAATGGAGATGGACAAACTGGCCAGGCTGCCCGTGTTTCTGGGGGAACTGGACGAGATGCACACGTATCATCCAGAACCTCTTCGACAACAAACTCAGAACCATTTAAATACAAAATCAGATTAATAGTATCGTTTAAGGAAACATAATTGTCAGGTTCATCAAAACGGATTGTGCTCTCGTCCAGCCCCTCCAGAAAAAGGGCGTTTAAACAGGCATCTGACCAATTCGTCACATAAGCCAACTCGACAAACTCCTCCACATACCTCTCCAGCAAACGACCGTCCTGCAGGAGCCCAACGAGGCGGTCCGCGGCAGAAGTGGACTTGGAAGGCACGGGAGGAGCAGAAATCTCGGACACAAGGAACAAGCCCATCTTCTTTAGTGGATTTCCTTCAGTTTAGGTCCGTTCTTCTGTTAGCGTGCGTAGCTGAGAGATGAGGCGAATATGGAAATCCACAAGAGTATGGGCTTTATTGGAACAATCCAGGCACAGAGAGACAGCATACACACATATATCAAACAATAGAACGGACAAGGAGTGCAAGGAGTGAGTCCAACTTAAAGGGAGTGCTGACGAGGACAACAGGTGCTGGGAATCTGGGGAGATTGCGGGAAGACTGATGAGGGAAGTGCAGACAGGTGTGGAGAACAGGAGGATGCTGGGAACTGGAGTCCGGGACAGGCGTGGATGTAACATCATGAAGCCTGATTCGATTTCTTTTTAAATTAGTTTGTCTACTGTATCTGGCTCAGCCAGAGCGGACTGGAGATTATTGCAAATGATGCTGTGAGGGGAGGCTTTCCACACTGGGTTCGAAACCATGCTCGAGACCAGTCAGTGAGTAGTTTGTAAAGCTAGTGTCAGGGTGGTGAGACAATTTTGCAGACAAATGAGAAATATTCACAGGAGTCGACAAGTAATTTTCTGAATCTTTATTTTGGGCACTTTTGACAGGGCATATGGTACAGGCATGAACGCCGCCACAGTAATTACATACATGCATGAAGCGGCAACGCTGTCTAGTGCACTTCCCTGCGTTGAAATTGTTGCAGACCTGTTTAGTGGAAGTGAAATAATTTCTCCTTTTGAAATCTGAAGCTGACGGGTTGAAGTTAGAATCTGTTGGCTGCGGGACGTAACTAGTCGATTTTGCTC
The DNA here is from genome assembly GCA_039654765.1 of Mylopharyngodon piceus. Classification (NCBI taxonomy): domain Eukaryota; kingdom Metazoa; phylum Chordata; class Actinopteri; order Cypriniformes; family Xenocyprididae; genus Mylopharyngodon; species Mylopharyngodon piceus. The sequence goes on from CM077449.1 coordinate 23,187,496, forward strand.
GTGAAGAATCTGGGCAGGGGGGATTTGAAGGATTTATCAGAGGACAGGTGGTGGTGGAGTGGGCGACTGATCTGCAGACCGCACAAGTGATGTTACGACAGCCCAGGAACACTCTGTTGTGCAGATCCATGTCTAAAGCTCCCCAGTAAGGGCATTGGTTCCACTGGGCTATGCACATTTGGCAGAAAAAACTTGTGGTATGTGTAAAAGTGGGTACCTCCGAATGACTGCACGAGCTCAGTGATTATTGCGAGATAATCACTGAGTTCTCGTCTCCTGTGGGGAAGTGCAGCACAAATTACTTCGCTGTAACGGCTGAACGCAATGGAAAATTCGGCAAAAGAAAGAGTGTGAGATGGATTATCTGTTGGATTTTTGAGTGTAACTGAAAAATCGCCGCATTCGATTTGACGATTTGAGATGGAAGGATGAAGCAGTGAGGCGGAGACAGCCTCACGCTTGTGTCAACCCCTGGAGCCAGGGGAGGGACAAAAGAGAGAGGAAAAAAGGGATTCTGAGGGAAAAAATTGGGCGTCTGGACCTGCGTCGCTAGCAAAGGCAGCCTCGCACTAGAGTTTGATGGTGGAGCTGCAGGCCATGGACAGGGGAGAGGATTGAAGAAAGTGACAGGGAAAGACTGAGATGGCTGTGCCTGCACCTCTGGCGGAGGCATACTCACAGTGACAGGACATCCTGTGTTGTTGATGGAGGCTGGTATTGAGACATGGGGCGCAGCGTTGGAAAAAGCTGCGGTCTGAAGCTCGGCGGAGGTAGGAGAAGATCAAGGCCTGGCAGCGGCGGAGTGTGGGGCACGGTCTAGACTGGCTGAAGGCCTGCTGCCGCGGCCTGATTTTCGCGGAAGAACCGGTCCTGCGATGGAGGAAGAAGGTGATTTTTGAGAGCGTTGATACGGGGCTTTGCGATTCTTGCTCGCTTTGTTAGTGGCGTTGGAAGGTGGAGTGGATTTTGGAGATGGAAAAGCTGACTGAAGTGAGACATACAGATTATATAGCTCAGCTTTGTTCATTCTCCTTGAAAAATGTACATCGGCGCTGATTAGCGCTTGTCTTAATCCTAAAACTGTCCATTTCTCTATTGCAGGAATTGTGGGCTGTGCTGAGGTATAGGAGGATGCTGGAGATGGTGGTGGGTGTCTTGATGGTGGAAGCGAATACAAGCCTCGGTGTCTCGGGGTACGGGAAGTGGCGTGGCTGGGCTGACGAGGTCCATCGAGGTCTGTTGCTGGAGGTTCGGTTGCAGTGTGCCACTGATCATGGGTGCTCTGTGCATCGGTAGGGTGCTGCTGAAATGGGGAAAAAATATACAAATAGAAAATATCATGAAAATCGTAAAAGGAATGGAATAAAATCACACATGTACAGCACAGTCATTACCTTAATATGTATTACGTTTTAACATCAACAATCATCAATGATCAATTAAAGGAAAAGTTTTTTTATCTCTTTTTTTTGGGTTTGAGGTTTATTACTTTATAACATATATTACGTTTTTGGTTTCAATATTTCATTTGCGCAAATGAACCACATGATCGATCAAAACGCAGAATAATGCTGCCTTCACGTGCTCTCGGAATTATCGTAAAAATAGGAGTTTCCTAGGTAAAAAATTGCACATGAATGCCCTCTCTTGTTGAAACTTGAATGTGATAAGCTCGTAATCACGACTTCAGAAGTGGGAAATCATCTCGGTTACGTATGTAACCATGGTTCCCTGAATAGGGAACAAGACGCTGCGAGACCTCGTTATGGGGAACACCTTCGGTGTGACGAATGTCTGAAGCCCTTATACCATCACGGCAATTGATTGGCCAGAAGCGTTTAGCCCTGCCCCAAGAATACGTCACGTATGCTTCATATCAGCGTGCAAGGCGCCATTTCATCAGATTTCCAAAACGAAGGAAGCTACTACTCGAAGGTAGGGAAATGGCTGGCATCGCAGCTTCTCGTTCCCTATTCAGGGAACCACGGTTACATACGTAACCGAGACATTCCCTTTCATAGGTTCACTCAACACTGCGAGACCTTGCTATGAGAACAATATACCACAACGCCTTTACATACCTGAGAGTAGCTGGAGGACCGTGGAAAGCATCCGCTCAAGCAGATAAAACCTGGGAGCCAGGAGCCATCTTTATGTCCAGACCATAGAATTTGATGAAGGTGTTTGGAGAGGACCATCCTGCCGCAACACAAATATCCTCCAAAGAAGAGCCCTTAAAGAGAGCCATAGAAGAAGCCATTCCTCTTGTGGAATGAGCACGCACACCCAGAGGTGAAGTCAAACCATGCGCCTCATAGGCCGCAGAGATAGCCTCGATCACCCAATGAGACATTCTCTGTTTGGTGACGGCAGCTCCTTTAACACACAAACAATTGTTCTGATCTACGCAACTGGGATGTACGGTCGACATAGATCTTCAATGCCCTCACTGGACAGAGACCAAGAAGCCGCACATCATACCCAGTCTCTGAGTCAGGGGAAGAAAAAGCCTCCAAGACCACTTGCTGGGAACGAAAAGGTGTCAGAACATAATTAAGTAATGCATCGGCTCTAGTCTAGAGCTTATTTTTTATTCATTATTGTACATTTCCTATCCCCATGCATGCTCGCTTATAATTGATAATGTAAAATACATTAAAAGCTTTTTTTCTGTTGTGAGACTAGTTTTTTTCCATCAAATATTGTCTCAAACACAAAACCATCATACAAGTAGCTGTATAACAGTATGTTCGCTATTTTGAAATTAGCCAAGGCACGTTAAGTATGGAGAACGAACGTTCTCCACACGCGCAAACGACCTGGCTGCAGCCTGCAGATCGGGGACGTGCCTGCGCGTGTCGCCCCGCCCCATACCTATTCCGTTTGGCTTGATCGTATTTAATAGGCATACATGATAGAAAATGTGTTCGTAGTACTCGGTGTAGGAAGGAAGCTATTTCATTCAGTGTATGTCATTTAAAAAAATGGAAAAGCTGTACAGTTTCACAAAACCTTTATTACACCTATGTTTATTTATCATTCAATGGAACTGTGCGCACATATTTTAGACACTTAGCTATGTTTTGCTAAGTCCATGCAATAAATGCACGTCCTTGAATAAATGATGTTTTACTTATGTTTCCGTTTCAGGTGCGGCCAAAATTAGATTGGAAAACATCGCATTTTGACTCATTTTTAGCTCAAATTGTATCTGAAAATCTCACTGCCCCCGCGCTCAAATATTGTGATTCACTTTATGCCTATATTAAAAATCGAGATCTCCGAGACCCGTGTCGTGACCGAACCTTTTGAACAGATTTGTTTAATCAACTGGTTTACAAATAACATTGAATAATTCATTTGTGAAATCGACGGACATTGCGAGTTGTTAACAAAAACACCTGAATTTGTCTCATTTCGATTCTCAGATTAATGCTCTAGACTGAGCTCAACCTTTCAAGATCTATCTTTGTGTGGCATTAGACACCACTCTTTTTACAGTTCTGTAACTGGATTGATGACATTCGCTCATCAACTCATGCACAACTCTGCCTACACCGAGTACGAACATTTTTTCTATCATGTATGCCTATGAAAGACGATCGATCCAATCAGAATAGGTATGGGGCGGGGCGACACGTGCAGCCCCGCCCCGATCTGCAGGCTGCAGCCTGGTGTACTTGCCACACGCATGTCACACGCACGTAGTGACGTTTGTAAACTTAAATCGTTGTGACATTCGAAAGTTCTCCACACGCATGTCACGCATACGTTAACACGTCTTTAAGCTTGGTTAGGAAAGAAATGACAAAGCGTGTGAACGGTGAAGGGGGTTAAAAAATTACTTTTATTCAGCAAGGATGCACTGAATTGATCAAAAGTGACAGCAGACATTTATAATGTTACAAAAGCTACATAAGTGCTGTTCTTTTGACCTTTCTATTCATCAAAGAATCCTGAAAAAATGGTAGGCTACACAACTGTTTTCAACATTGATAGTAAATGCTTCTTGAGCAGCAAATATTAGAATAAGGATATTATAATGATTTCTGAAGGATCATGTGATACTGAAGATTGGAGTAATGATGCTGAAAAAAAGTTTTGCATCACAGGAATGAATAATATTTTAAAATATACTCAAATAGAAAACAGTTAGGCATATTTTAAAATGTAAAAATATTTCACAATATTACTGCTTTTACTGTATTTTTGATCAAATAAATGCACCCTTGGTGAACAGAAGAGCCTTTTAAAACATTAAAGAAATCTAACCGATCTAATACGGTATTGTGTATACGCGTGTATAGGCCTATATATGCATGCCATTCTTCAAAGTAACCTAAGGAAAACTATTTGTTTACATGCTGGCCTACTAATATGAAAGATAATAAGCAAAAGAAATGTATAATCTTATTCTCTGTATCGTCATCTTCATTATTTTGTGCAGGGAAAAACAGCTGAACTTCTACAGAGTACTAATGTGATTCGCGCTGCGCTGTTTTAATTGGTCAGCATCGCGCTGTTAAGTCGGTCGCACGACTCGGACCATTGAGCCGCAAAACATTGAGAGCAAAAACAACTTTCACATTTGTACTTAGGTGCTATATGACTTTCCAAAATACTGTCAAGTGCTTCGCCAGAGTTGTTCTATATCTGAATCAGAGGTCTTTGACCTTTTTCAGGACTAAAACTCTTGTTACATATTGCATACTGATTGTTAAATGTTTTATTACTGGCCTATAATAATGTGCATATTCATTTTACATATGTTGCTTACATTGCAATGTTCATAATTTATTGATGTATAGAGTGATATACTTGTACTTGTATAAGTGCTTTAGTAAAGTACAAACTTTAGCTGGACATTGCCTTTTGCAAAAAAAATAGTTTGATAATTGGCTGACCCCTGCTTTAGGAAGTGGTTGGTAAGTACTGGATTTTTATTTATTTATTTGGTAGGTATTTTACTGTATTTTCTCTATGTCAGGCAGACGGCCCAAATAGCTTATTTTCTTGCTTTTACACTGTTATTTTGAAGGCTTGAATCACCTATTCACTGGGATAATGATTTGATTGAATAACAGTCTTAAATGTTGGGCTCTTCAGGGACTGAGTTGTTGCAGGGACAGTCGTTCGTTTGCACTAAAAAGATCTGTCTAAAAATGTTGATTATTGTATCATGGCAATAGAAGCAGGCCTGTACCAATCGTTATAACTCTCTGTACTTTTAGACGTTTTCACATTTATCCTCAAATTTTCTGGGTGATAATCAGACTTTTTCTAAGACCATTTCCTTTAATGTGTCCCATTATTCTCTGCAGGGGTCTTTTCATACATGCTTTGCTGCTGCTGTAATTTACTGAAGATGTTAGATCGGTTAATGAGAAATATCACAAACCTGTTCTTTCCCACAGTCTATAACCTGAGTCTGAAATGTGAGGAAAGTATTACCCCCTCAAATCATCTTAGTCAACATTTCATGCGTTTCCATAGTTACCATCTTTAAAATTGAAATGCAGCAAAAGTGAAGGAAAGGTCCACTCGAGACTAAACCTGCAATTTTATTGTATTTCTCTACACTGGAGATACACAGAAAATCCTGATAGGCTAGGGCATTTTGAGCCAGTGATATTTTGGAAATGTAATAGCTTTGACCTGGAGAGAAATTGGGATTTTTTTATTTTGTACAGCAGCAATTTCCCAGTGCTTGTCAAGTGACACTATAGGTGAAGCAGATATTGATCTAGCAGAGGTTTCTCTCCTGCTGGGACAGCGCCTGTGAGGATTCTCAAATTCTTAATAATTCATTCTCTGTCTGCACATGCATAAATGTGATAGGGTGAGACTTCTCCAAGAGATGCAGTTGAACTATGAAGTCATTTGAATTCAATATCTCCAAACCTCACAAGGACTGTTTTATAGATTCATAGTTAGACTTTTTCAATGATTATTTTCAATTTATGCTGCAGCTAAAGCAGTGTAAATTTCTCTTTTTGTAATAGAATATAAGGAGAAAAAGTTCAATGATTTATATTACTATCCAATTTGCGATTGATAGACAGACAGACAGACAGACCCTATATGTAAATACTGTATGGATACTGTATAGATAGACAGGTAGATAGATATTGTATAGAAAGAGATAGATAGATAGATAGATAGATAGATAGATAGATAGAAAGGCTATCAATCATGAGTTAGGTATGATGTATCGTGCAGTCTGACATGAAAGACATGTCTTTTATACAAACTTTGACCGGAGTTATATTGTACAATACAATATGACTAGCAACAATAGTAAAGGACAGAGACAACAGTGTCTAGTTGGAATGCATTAGTTGTGTCGAGAAATCTTACCCAGCAGAGGGCGCCAACAACAAACTTTATTATACAAATGAAGAAAGAACAACAGCTGCTGCACCCTAGTCCTCCACAGAGATGCTTTTCTTGGCCTACATTTTATAAGTGTTTTGTATTCATCTGCACTATGTCATCAAGATATGTTGCCGTAAGCGCAATAGTGTCCTCTCAAATTGAACTTCTCAACTTTTACAGTTACTCCTATAGACGATGGAGTAAAAAAACTGAACAGATCCAAAAACCACCTCAGTGTTTTTTCTGGAATATTTTCAAATTGTCAGTTTATGCCACATTTACATGGCATTCAAAGCATGTGATGAATCCACATTATTGATTTCTTCTGGATGGGTTAGGGTTCTGCCGATGTGGGTGGCATACAGCGTGCGCTGCCAAGATGGTTGGCAAGACCGTCTGGCCCGTGAAGCCGAGGGCACTGTAGCGGATCTTAGCGTGTTCAGATGTCCTATGAAGCCGTCTGCGTGTTTGTTTATCAGTCTTTTCATTTGTCAATTTGCTGTCTGTCTGGGAACAGAAGAAGGTCAGGGAAGACTGCCAAACCTCCAAAATGACCCTGTTAACCAATAAAGTGGCAGAGCAAATACTCGGATCACAGATCAAAGATTACTGTGTTCCTGGTGGCATCACGGTCTTCGCACAATGTCTAGCATAACTCCGTCAATTTAACTTGAAAATTCTGTCATTATTTATTCATTAAACAACTCATGTTGTTTCAAATCCGTCTCACCACGTAAGGAAACTTTATTTCTTGTTTTTTTCCATGTTATTACAATGAACGGGAGCTTTCAAGCTTCACAAAGGCATAAAAGCACCATAAAATATTGTAAAAGTAGTTCATACTACTTATGTGCTATATTCCAAGCCTTCTAAAGCCATACAATAGCTTGACGTTGTTATTCACTGAAAAATCCTGAATCAAACAATCAATAGATTTGACAAACAAACAAACAAACAAAAAAGATTCATTCATGTATCAGAGTGAATATTTCTCTTACAGAGCTCTTCAGAAGACTTTTACCACTTTTATGGGGCTTTTTTTGTGTCATTTTAGATATGAGTCATGTGGATTTGGATGACGGGAAGGTGAAATATTGACAGAATTCGCATTTTCTAGGTAAAATATTTCTTTAAACCAACATAAATGTTCAGAGACATCTTTGGTTTTCACAGGGAGTTAATCTGAAGGAGCCCCTGAAGGCATGTTAATACCATGACAGATCTCGACAACACAAGGAAGCAGTCTGCCTTTCTGAATGAGAAGAAAAACAAAGGACTGTTCAAATATCAATCCTCTTATGGGTCTTTTAATCTGGCCTGTGACCCGCACCACCTCGCCACTTAAACGCATATGTACACCCTCCCATCCCACCCGCTGGTTACTCCCCATTTTTGGACTGCACAGAGGTCCGTACTGTACGTATGTCAACTAAGTTAGACATTCACACATCATTTATTCAGGCCAACTCCATAGTGGTTTATTTCTCTCGGGTGTGTGGCCAGAACAGACGGCCAAGACGATCCGTCAAACACATCGTCCATTGTATGAAACCACACAGCGTTTGTCTCTGAAAAGCGTCATGGTCGAAATCAACCAAGCTTTGCCCTAAATCTGTAACCTTTACTCGTCTCTATGATCATGTTCACAAAGTGCACTACTTCGTGTTCATCCAATGTAAATATCATGTTGGATCGTTCCAAAGGAATGGAGAGCCTGTTGATTTTGGCCCAGTGTCTGTGCGGCTCTGTGCTTGTTGTGATAGCTCTGATGCCATAAGAATTTTACAATGGCTCTGCTGTTTGTCTTTGCTGCTCCGTCACCTTAAAGCTGATGACCCCACAATGGCCAGATAGACTGCTTTAATCCAGAAAAGCCCATGTATTTGATGGTTGGCCGCAGAGTAGGCTCTTGCTTTCCTAGAGAATGCAATTGTCTCCTCAGAATGGACAGGCCTTATTCGCTGCTGTTAAGCTCAATAGTTCACATTGTAGAACAGTGACTATTGTAGAAAGGTCACTGTGGCACTCACTCACTCTCGCCAGACACTACAGCCTGACAAAAGCTTCTTTGATTGAGTTTTAGTGGCAAGCTAGGTAATCTAAGAAGCTTCAGAACCTTTCTGAAGAGGTCAGGGTTTATCTACTTTCATGGAAGATCAAGAAAGAAAAATATTCTATTTTAATCTATTTTGCGGCTTAAGAAGGCACTGATGAGCCGTAATGTCTCTTTCTTGGAAACTCTGATATAAATATGAGAATTTACTCTCACTTTGTTTGGATTGAGATCATGGACACAGATCTGATGTTAGTGGTTAGTAGGGCATTGATGACGGTTGCTAGGGCTTATACTGACCAAAGTAAAGTAAGTGTAAAAATGCCCACCCTACACTGTAAACCTCAACACTCAAAATAATTAATTGGTTAATGGGACAAACTTATATTAGTTAACTTTTATGAGTATTTAGCACTTTTTCTTTCGAGTTCACAGAACTGACATATTTTGAGTAAACTGAACTGTTTCATTGTTTTGAGTTTTATTAACTAATTTCTTTTAATCTATATTAACTTAAGTTTAACTGAAACTGGACTGGGATTTCTATTTCCCAGTATGCAGGATAATTTTAAGTTAAATGTATGAATTAGTTTACTCAAATATTTCAATTTACGAACAATTAAAATAAATGAGTACAAAATAAAAATCTGCTAGTGCTGCTTACTTAAACGTGGAATTTCTTAACTTAAAAATTTTGATGTAACCAATTACCTCAATTTTTTTGAGTTTTGCCAACTTATTCAGGTTTACAGTGTAAATCTGTGTAATAATCTGATTCCTGTATATATACATGGAGACGTCATAATCCAACAGATGTTTTTTTTACTTGTTTGTTCCACCAATTTGGTGAAAAGTAGCACACCTTATCTAAACAAGCCATGTGATTTGAAATCCTACATGGTCGTAATTTATGTCTGTACGAATTACACTTAATTTATATCTGAAAATATAAATATATATGAAACCAGTTTGAGATGATTTGAGCTTTGTTACATGGCCTGTTATCCTGCTGGAAGTAGCCATCAGAAGATGGGTACACTGTGGTAATAAGGGGATGGACATGGTCAGCAACATAACTCATGCATTTAAACTATGCTCAATTGGGCCCAAAGCGTGCCAAGAAAATATACCGACACCATTACACCACCAGCAGCAGCCTGAACCGTTGATACAAGGCAGGATGGATCCCTGCGTTCATGTTTGTCAAATTTTGACCCTACCATCAGAAGTCGAGACTCATCAGACCAGGCAACATTCTTCCAATCTTCTCTGGTCCAATTTTGGTGAGCCCGTGTGAATTGTAGCCTCAGTTTCCTATTCTTAGCTGACAGGGGTGGCACCTGGTGTGGTATTCTGCTGCTGTAGTCCATCTGCTTCAAGTTTCGATGTGTTGTGCATTCAGAGATGCTCTTCTGCCGACCTCAGTTGTAACAGTTGGTTATTTGAGTTGGTTATTTGTTGCCTTTCTATCAGCTTGAACCAGTCTAGCTATTCTCCTCTGACCTCTGGCATCAACAAGGCATTTTCACCCACAGAACTGCCGCTCACTGAATATTTTCTCTTTTTTGGACCATTCTCTGTAAACCCTAGAGAGGGTTGTGCATGAAAATCCCAGACGATCAGCAGTGTATATGTGTGTGCATATATATATCTTCCTCTTGGCCTCCCTGTGCGCATATAATAAACCTCATTTCTTTTCTTTAGCAGACTCACCCTTCTCTCTGGGTTCTGCTGAACCTGTTGCACCTTGGTTCCCCATGGCTGTGCTGACAGCCTTCTTGCCTCTTTGAATCTCCCCAGCCGTTTTCTATAACCCTGAACTCTCTTAGGGAGTTTATGGCCATTTTAGTGTCCAATATGTTTCCATTTCTTGGATGTACAACTTCCTTCCAATCCCCTTGGCTCTCGGCTCCCTCCTCTCATTTGATCTCCTCTGCTGTCCCTCTCGACTCATGGTCCACTCCTTTTCATCCCAACCCCCCCTTCTGGTCATTCCTCTGCCCACAGGTTAATCGTGATGTTGACTGTTACATGTCCCACCCCTTCTGTTCTTCTCTGCTCTTTCTTAAATGTCTTTTACACCTTGTTTGCTAGTCTCGGTGATGCTTTGCTCCTTATAATTCTTGCACATTAATCAAAGCCTAGTATTTGTTTTATAGACAATTTTTCAAAGGCTGTTATTAAAAATGAGTAGGCCTACATTTCATGTATTAGGGCCTGGTTACACCTTGTCAATTCATGCTTTTTCTCTGATTGGATAGGTATCCGATCATGAAAAGACCATTGCTGCGTCCCAGTTCACCTACTTATACTATACCCTAAAAGTATGTACTCTTTTTGTGAACAAAAAGTACATACTTTTGAGTGTAGCAAAAGAGTAGACAAGCTTTGGGACATACTATCACATCATACAATTGCGTCTTTGCTCTCTGTCGCATCCTGACACGCATCCTGTCACTGTAAACTGGCCTGTTAATCATCTTAAATCCTCCACATTTTACTTCCTACCGTGTCAGAGAGAAATGCAGTAGCACGTTGATCTGCAGTCGCGGGTCTTTCATGCGGAGAACTCTCCTCATATTAATTCATAATGAGGCATTTAAAAGTTAATGGCCAATCGGATCTTTATAAAAGTCCACATTGTTATTACATTTGAACTATATGTTTTGTAGTTTTTTAACACTTTTTACTTGTGCTTGTAGTTCTGAACTGAATCCTCTAAAGTGCAATGGGTTGTGGGCAATATTAGCCTTTATAGTGTGCACGGATCCACACTTCAAAAATCTACCGGAAATAGTATAGACCATCCAGGGACTTTTGGCATACTCTTTTCAACATACTATGCATTGGGACACAGTTATTTTATAGTATCTCTATTATTTTATAGTATCTTTTATAGTATCTCACATAATATTTAGGATGGTTAGTATGGACAACTGGGACGCAGTTCATGTGTTAAATGCCCTTTCGAAAACCACTTCAGGACGTAGTTTGAGATGCATTCCAAATGAAACTAGACAAGTGTAAATGCATCTGTTTGTTGAAACCACATATGTAAATTTTACTTCTCCCAAAATGGTAAAAAATAAATAAATAAATAAATGTGTGAGAGTGTATTATAGGCTATATGACATGTTATGGCCAGATATGACAGCGCTACTGCAACATGCTTCGCCACAGATATGGCCCGCCACTGATGAGGTGCTCAGTATCTCTTCAGCAAGCTGACGTGTAAACTGCTGCAAATGAAACATTATATGACTCCTTTAACAAATCAGATTGCTATTCTATCAGTAAAAATGCATGAAGTGACCAGGTTTAAACAGGCCCTTAAATGGCTGGGCACCTAATTAATAAATATGTGAACATTAATATTGATTTGAGTTATTTGAACTATTCTATAATTTTACCTGTACAGTATATTAATTTAAAACTTCCTCTCTAAGAAAAAAAAAAAAAAAAGCTACAATGTCTAAAACAATCGGCCTAGCAACATGGCCGGTTCAAACAGAACGCGTTTTTGCATTTTAAAATACAAGATGTACGGCAGTGCAATGGAAAAAAGCAAGGTCTCGAGAAGCTTGTTTACACAGAAAAACAATTGAAAATCAGCGCAGTAGAATGCAAATACGCATTCTGTGAAGGTTTGGACTCAAACAACACCTTTTTATTGCCTCACATCATTTCAATATTCTGCGCAATAGCTAACTAATTTTATGTTCTTTATAGTTGAGCATTCATGTTTTGTCTGACAGTCATTCAGTTGCTATCTTACAAACACTCATTCTGAGTGTAGTATTGATTGAATGTTTGCAAGGCTGCTCTGTAGCCTATAATCTACAAGCTTTATTTCTGTTGCACTGCAGGTGAATTGTATTATAATGATAGGATTCCCAATTGCTCTCAGACATGAAACTTAAAAGGATTTTGGTAAGTCAGTCAGTCTTGTGTTACTGATTGAGAGCTTTTGCAATAAACTCCAGGTGGATGGAGCTCTTTGATTTGTTCAGAATGTTAAATGAAGTGTATCAACAATTCAGATTACAGTTGTCCAATCAGAAACAGTATTCTGGAGCAAGTGTTGCCCATGCGAGTGCTTGCAAGATGTAGTTCAATAGAGACTCAAAACAGTGTCTCTATTGTATTAAAGCTTCGTGCAGCATGATATAATCACCCACAATTCCTGTCCACTCACTCACTATATTGTCATGCCATTCAAGTGTGAGACATTAATTGTCGTAAACTCTTTAATTGAATCTTTCTCTTTCGTTCTTTCTATTCATTTCCTCCTTTCTCTCACAATTTGTGTCAAATGTTGTCCTGACACAGATTTTCTTATGACAGTGGCCTGTTTATTGTCTATAATTGATGAACAAAGACGCGATAACAGACACATTCTCACTTTGCCAGGGGTCATGGACATGGAATACGTAATTGTTGCTCTTGAAAAGTACTCAAAGTTTTCTGAAAGCTCATGGGAACCACATCATGGGTGCTTATTCTAGGGGCCTCTTTGGTCACATGTCCAGATGTTTATTTATCTATTTATTTATTTTAGACCAGTGGTTCTCAAACAAGGAAGTGGGATCTGCAGTAAATAAATAAATAAATAAATAGTATTAAAACAAGCATTACACTGGGGGGGAAAAAGGTTCACTGAGGTTCTATATAGAACCGTAGGCTTCTTGACTCAATTTTAACGAACCCTTATGCCAAAAATGTTCTATATAAGGTGAAATGTCTTAAATGATTGCATAATACTTTCATGTTTAATCGTCTGGTGCTTTTTGCGTGGTGGTCAAAAATGACATTAGTATTTAAAAAAAAAATATTTCAATAAAATCAATGTACTATATTTTAGTTCGAAAATGTTGTTTATTTAATACAAGTTGTGTTCCAATTTTGGTAGATATCTTAAAAAATGAGCTTTCAGTAAAATTTTGTTTGGGCACAGATCCAAGTGTGACTATTTTTTCAGGACCATTTAACCTTTCCGAATCATGTCCATGATATGTGTGTGTGTGTGTGTGTGTACATAATAAGTGCCAAAACCTTTATCAAATTTCATACCATTCTGATGAAGTAAAAAATTCTTGAAAAAAACAACAACAAAACAATTCAGTCAAAAACGACCGAAGAGCATCTGAGGGTCATTGTGTTATTTTTAATAAAATACACTTTTATTTATTTATTTTTTTATAGTGATAAATTATGTTTATGAGCTGTTTAATTCATAAATTTGATCAAAGTTTAAAAAAATGGATTAAAATAAAATTAATTAATTAAAACTAAATCCATAAAATGATCCCATGTTGGGAACCCCTAAAATGTTCTATGAAGCACCTGACAGAACCCTTAGAGCTCAGTATTCTTTTGAATACTGACTTTTGACAATGGGGGGCCTTGAAGTTACAAAGCATGAGAACCACTGATCTAGATTAGCACTCTTATAATACCATTCATGATGTAATACTGATGTAATTTAATGAAACATTGTGGTTATGCGCTTTAAGATTATTACAACTGAACTTTATTCTATGTGCTTCCCACATGAACTTACTGATGAATAAACATGTTTACAAATGCATGTAATGTGAACATTCAGACCCTTGGTACACATTATTTTCAGCAACTGTGGAAGTTGCAGTGTATCTGAAATGTATCAGTGTCAGCACTACTGATATTGACTTTTAATAGCTAGCGTCTGTCTAGGAGGGGTCAAAGTCAACATCAGCCTGGCTATTTGAACGGAAAGGTTTTTTAAGCCTTACACCTCTATTATGCAACATTACTATCTCTCTTGCTCTCTGTATTCCCCCCTCTTTTTCTCTTGCAAGACAGACTGGATTTTATTTAGCAAGATAAAGACATGATAAATAAAGATATCTGAATGACACTGAAACTTTTGTAATTTAAACTCTTTGTCAATGAAGTATTTTTACTGAACAAAATGAGAGGTTTTAATCTCATGGTGCTGCCTTGCATATCATCTTCCGTACTTAAATGGTTCTAAATGGTCAAATGGTTCTGCGTTATTTATTTATTTATTTTTTGTTATGTTGGTTTTACAGAAATAGAAGGGAACAAAATGCACTTTGTATGACATATACTGACTTCCAGACCGAACCATCTGAATTTGATACAAGCCTCAGTGTTATTCTACAGAAGGACACTGATGTCAAGAACCGAAGGGCAACCTAAACCCACATTTAATCCCTTAACCGCTGATGTCACAAGGACATAATCCAGTCTCGGACAAAAAGGCTCTCTCCCTTTATACAGTGGGTGAGAAAACACAATTTTGTTCAACGGTGAAAATGGGTAATCCCTTCAATACTGTGGTAAATGATTATATCTAAAAAGAAAAATAGCCATATTATGGATTTGGATTCACAGACTCAATTGTCCAATAAAGCTTATTTAGAGAAAAGGCTGAAGTGTCAGTCACTAAAAACTCAAAATCACAATCCCATTGACAATATTACAATTCATAGAAATCAGAGAATATCGACCATTACTCTTAAAAGTAAGGTTCCAGTTACAACTAGGGTTGTAAAAAGTAGGCCTACCGGTACTTCGGTACCAAGTCTGTACTGAAATGTTAAAAATGTGACTATACCAGCATTTCCCCCTAGCATTTTGAGCACTGTTGAGCAGATACTGTCTGAAACACATTGGATTGGTCATTGGGTTCACACGCTCAACAGATATGTCTGTGATTGGCTACAATGATCAACGCTTCAAAAACAATATGTATAGTGTATTATTTATAGAAATCTTTCACGGGCGCTTACACAGATACACACGGAAGTGTTTGAAAGCAGGAGTCTATCAGCAGACCAGTCCGCTGATAGACAGCTGCTTTCAAATGTTCCCGCTTTCAAATGCTCCCGTGTGTATCTGTGTAAGCGTTCGATCCTGTTTTTGAAGCGCTGATAATTGTAGCCAATCACAGACATATCTGTTGAGCACGTGAACACAATGGCCAATTACAGGTGTTTAAGTTAGTCAGAATTTGCTCAACAGTGCTCAAAATGCTAGGGGAAAAGGCTGGTATGGTCACATTTTTAACATTTCAGTACCAACTTGGTACCAAAGTACCGGTTCTTTTGACAACCCTAGTTACAATCCCAAAGATCATTTTACAGTACTCTCTAGTTTGAAAGAAAAACATAAATTAAGGCCCTACTGGTGCTTTAAAGACCCCAGAAACCAATATGTTGATCTGAAGAATCATCGAGAACCTTTTTAATCTCCAAAGAGCCATATAGCAACTCGATTTTTAGATCAAGACCCAATGAGGAACCTTTATTTTTAAAAGGGTACCACTAACCTACGGTTAAGAATGTGTGGCGGCATGTCACCACCTTACAGAAACAATTAAATATTCATTTTCAGTGTAAAAGTACACATTTACTGACTCTGAACCCCCAAGTTTTGGCCTGATACAGCTGTCTTGTCCAGAGACATTTTTGGCCTCAGACCAACAGTCCTAACTAGCCATTTCTCTCAAGCTGGGAGGCTTTAGCATTACAGCCAAAAGGTGTTATGGATGGATCTCTTGATTCCTGCTTTTGGCAGAGCAGCGCATATTTGCCTACGTCCCATGAACAGCTGTAGGATAAAGAACTCACTAATAAAAACACTGAATCTAGGTGGAATTCCCCTTTACGTAGTTCATTTGGTAACAAGATTTATATCGGCACAGGCATGACTTAAGTAAAGAATAGCTAAGTGCAATAGTTATGAATTTCTCATATTTTATCTATGAAACTCACAATCCAATAGATATTCAAAGCTACACACCCATTGTTATTGCACAGTTATTAAAGCAAATTTATTTGCCATTTGAAATGAATATATTGTAATGCATTAATCTAATCTATTTTTTTTTTTTTGCTATAAAAAGAGTTTAAAGAGCAGCATAGATTTATGCAGCATTGCATGCAGTAACATGCCAATTAATACCTTTTTAATGCCTGTGGTTTCATTGCGTATGAATACCTTTTTAATGCCCTACAGGTTTCCGGTCTTACCATTTATGCAATACAAATAACAGCAAAATGTTGTTGTAATCCAGAGAGACATGTAATAGCAGGCCAGGTAGCAATGATTAATCATGCATGTTATCTTAGAATTAGATAGATACCTACCTACCTATACACCCACCCACACTAGGCTCCAGCATCTCCTTGACACTACATAGGATGGATGGTCATATAATGTTTTACGCCATCAGTTTAAACTGAGGATAAACATACAATTAATTAAATATAAAGATCCCCATTACATGACCAAGACCTGTGGTTGAACCAGCCACGTTTGCTCCCTCAGTGCATCATTTGTTTCCTCTTTACACCAGAGCAGATCTTTGGGCCAGTTCTATCTCCTAATGAGAAAAACAGAAACCCAGCTCATGCATGAAAAGAGCTCTAGCTGGAGAGAACATGATGAGTTTCACACACAGGACAGCTAATCAAATAACACCTTTTTTTCTTTCTTTTTTTATATATATAGCTAAATTTGGGCTGTAAAGCACTGAACCTCAAGGGTATTTTGCATTTAAATAAGAAGTGTTTTATTTTGTTGTTTTCATCTGTCATTGACAAAGAAATAGTCCCACCCTAAAATTTTCATTAGAATATATTTGTTTTGTTATGTTTATATATTAATGTATAATATTTATAGAAATTGATAATAAGACAGCACACAATCAGCATATTATAATGATTTTTGAAAAATCATTTGACACTGAAGACTGAAGTAATGGTTTCTGAAAATTCAGCCATCACAGGGCTAAATTACATTTTAAAAGGTATTAAAATAGAAATCAGCTATTTTTAATTGTTATAATATTTCACAAAATTACTGTTTTTACTGTATTTTTGATCAAATAAATGCAGCCTTAGCTAGTATAAAACACATTTAAAAAATCTGACCCCAAACTTTTGAACGGTAGTGTATATAATGTATTTTATATAAAAAAGGGGCATTTTCACACTTTACAATGGTGAAACAAGCTTCAAACCTCCATCTGACCTGCCAAGACTATGACAACATTCAAGAAACTGCTGAAGACAACTGTACAAATAATCTTGTTCTCACTTTTTTTCTTTTTCTTTTCATTTTAGCTCTTTACTTTTGAAAGTTGGCATTGGGGTTCCTGCAAATATTGATGGCTGTTGTACAAAAAAAGTTTTTA
The DNA here is from genome assembly GCA_039654765.1 of Mylopharyngodon piceus. Lineage (NCBI taxonomy): Eukaryota > Metazoa > Chordata > Actinopteri > Cypriniformes > Xenocyprididae > Mylopharyngodon > Mylopharyngodon piceus. Next base: position 23,205,126 of record CM077449.1, read on the forward strand.
GTCACTTGGGATAAAAGGATTTTGCCACTGACCCACACAGATCATTCTACCCACTTCTATGGGGATGAGACATTAAACCAGTTAATATCAAATCTGGCCAGACATTTGGGCTCTCTTATCACACCAACTTCTATTTATGGGTGGGCTGACCCAAGTTCAAGTGATGCTCCACTGTCAGTTTTGTTGAGAAATAAACAAGGGCTTCACGCCATGATCGGCAGTCTCTGATCTCCTCCTTTTTGTTTGCTTCGTTCCAGGAAAAATGAACCTGTGACCTCTAGGTGTCAGGCATGCCAGTCTGTGCTCTAAAGAGTGTGATTTCAGCCTGTTCGTTAGACGAAGTGCCATTTGATGCCCAAGGGACATGTGTCTACCACAAAAGTAATTGACAAACAAGCGCTGCTTTTTTACACCCCCTTCCCCTTCTTAAAATCACCCCTCATCCAAGGTCCAAGTATTATTTTGACAGACTTTGCTTTGTTCCAATCGATATTTGAGACAACGAATGGCAGTTCTAGGCTGAAAACCAATAGTAAACAAATTTCTTACTGTCAAACACGCAAAGGGCCAAACACAATTAGGGTAACACCATTAGGTGTTTATAACACAGGATTAAAATATTGCAATAAACATTAACTGAATAAATAAAAAAACAAAGTGTAACACACACACACAAAATCACATTACTGATTTATATATATATATATATATTAAAGAAATTCAATTATATTACATATAATCATATGTTCTTCTGGGACTTATGGAAATGCTTTTTTCAACATAAATAATAAGATAACTCATAGTTTGTCTTGCAAAAACTATGAATATGACCGCACTTTACTATAAAATGACATAATGCAAAATTAAACCATCTAAACTTTTTTTATTTATTTATTTATTTTTTACCATAAATAGTAACTTATTTAACAGGTATTTACTGTAGCATTTAAAGTGTTTTCTGTAAAAAGCACAAACATTTTGTCAGTTATAACAATAGGCAAAGTTTTTTAAAGGTAACAAAGTTACCAACAAAGTCTGCTTAAAGGTAAACTATGTAACTTTTGGCCCTCTAGCGGTTAAAAAAAACATAACGGCATGTATTTTGCGGAAGAACATTGTTTTAGTTGTGCTTTGGCTCTGCGTGACTGTGCGGATAAATATGGTTATCCTACTGCTCATAAAACATTCACTACTAGGATTAAGAGATATAACTAGTTTGGATGGAAAGGATCTTAAGCTGACTACCTGAAGACATTACTGTAGATCTGTCAGGACCACTATCGTCAAAGTTGATTGACAATTAGCATACAGTTTGGATTGACCCATCCATGCAGCCTATCAAGAGCAGGGAGAGCAGCGATAACTCCCCTAGGGTAAACAGAACCAACAAAAAGGTTTTGCAGATATCATTAATGTTTTAATGACAATGATTTAATGTAACAACATAATTCAAGAAAAAAAAGTCTGATTCGAAGAGTCCTGACTGGACGAGAGGAGGAGCTGGAGGAGGGTAACTAGCTCCTGAGCAACGCAATAAATCTGCTGATAATACTGAATGGACCTTATATATAGGGATTCTGTGATAGATGTCATATTCAAGTAGATGTGGATCAGCTGATGCGAGCTTGACTGACGTGACCTGCCAGAACTAACGTTACACTTGATACCCATTTATAGACAAGGTACTTCCATGAAAATAAATTCCTTCACAGTGCTACAACAACCATAATGAACATTATCATGGATGAAAGTAGCTGGTGGCAAAGTAGCAACTTTTCTCTGTTTACAGACATAATGAGAGACGTACAGACAAGTGACGTATGTACGTAATTTCCCCCAAAAACCATCCCGCCTTATATATATATATATATATATATATATATATAAACACTTATAATAGTAGGCTAAATAAATGACAAAAACATGCTTTGGAAGAAGGAGTGATGTTAACATTACAAAAAATCTGTTAATTTTGAACAAAAAAAAAAAAGTTACATAGTGTTTCTTTAAACAAAATACACATTTATGTTTTTGTTGCCGTGATTATTCCAGTGATATGAGACGTTGTTTCATATCAAAAGTAACAAAGCACAAAGCTTATTGATTTATTGGATGGGAGGCGCGCTACAAAGTTCAGGCGCGCTACCTAGGTGAAAAAAAAGTACATTTCAATAATGTACTTAAAGTGCTCTATTTTCGCGCACTAATTTTGTAATTAATATACTAAAAATTCTTCTTTAGTACTTCTTAAGATAATCTTAAGAACATCTAAGTGTACTGTGCTATTTTGAGACACCATGAAATATGAACTAAAATGTGCTTTTAATATACTATCTCTGTATTTAAAAAATATATTTAGTTACCACTTGTAGTACACTATGGGTTCAAATGTACTATAAGTAGTATCTAAATACATTTTTTAAATACAGAGATAGTATATTAAAAGCACATTTAAGTTCATATTTCATGGTGTCTCAAAATAGCACAGTTGAGTACACTTAGATGTTCTTAAGATTATCTTAAGAAGTACTAAAGAAGAATTTTTAGTATATTAAGTACAAAATTAGTGCACGAAAATAGAGCACTTTAAGTACATTATAGAAATGTACTTTTTTTTCACCTGGGATAAAGTTGTTCATTCATCACCTGAAAACATCATAGACTGAAAGATCAATTATTGAAATTTAAGAATCGATATCGGTTCTTCAAAATGAGAATTGATTAAAGTAGAGATATCGATATTTTTTTTTACCCAGTCCTACTAACCTTAACCTTAGTATGGCATTAGTACATCCTGACAAACAGCATTTTTTTTTTTTTTTTTTTTCTGTGTTAAGTTTTACCATTGAAATCAGCTGTGGGGCTGTTTTTGTGCTTACCTGGTTTAGGGAGAAAAGTCACTTTTTTTTAAAATTTTTTTATTGAAGTCACATACTGCTTTGTGCAACTGTACTATAGAAAAGTGAATTTTTGAGGTAGCTTGGGTGAGATCTTAAGGTAAATTGACTGAATGGTCAAACAGATGGTGCCAAAAGCCTTCATGGAACTTATATGGGCCACATGTGTTACAAAAGTCTGAACTTACTCACCCTTTGAAAGTCATGCCACGTCTGAAGGATACCCTCAATGACCTGCTCTTGGAGAGCTTATTGATTTGTGTTATTTCCTTTAGCCCAGCACGAAAGTGTAAATTTCAACATTTTAACGTAAATTCTTTAATTCTTCTGTGTGAATTGACTAGTTTATGAACAGTCTGATTGTTTAAGTTTGAATCTCAACCCTAATAAACAGAAAGAGATTAAAAAAAAATAAAAAAAAATAAAAATTGGTAACACTTTACAATAAGGTTCATTAGTTAACATTAGTTAACTACATTAGTTAACATTTGTCTGTAAGGGTACTGTTTAAACGCACAGCTACCTGACAAATATAAATATTTTTACAGTTATCCCTCTGCGTGAGGAAGATCCATTTAGATCCGCTCTGATGGTTAGATCCGTTTAGATTCGCTCTGACGGACAACAAAAAACTCCCTGAAACTTCCTAACTCTTCCATCCAGATAGTGGTATTCTCTGTTTTTACTGTTATTTTTATTTCTTATGCATTCCATTTTTGTTCTTATTTATTTGTTTCTTCTTTATGTAAAGCACTTTGAATTACCATTGTGTATGAAATGTGCTATACAAATAAAATTGCCAACATGAACTAATAATGAACTGCACTTATACAGCATTTATTAATCTTAGTTAATGTTAATTTCAACATTTACTAATACATTATTAAAATCTTGTTAACATTAGTTAATGCACTATGCACTAACATGAACAAACAATGAACAGCTGTATTTTCATTAACTAACGTTAACGAAGATTAGTAAATCCAGTGACAAATGTATTGCTCATGGTTAGTTCATGTTAGTGAATACATTAATTAATGTTTAACTAATGAATCTTATTGTAAAGTGTTACCAAAAAAGCAAAACATTATAGAAATAGTTAATACTGTGGAATTTGTTGTGAGTGTAAAACTGTTGAAATGTTATTTGCATTAATGTTAAAATATGCTTGTAATTTGATAATGTTAATAATAATTCATAAAGAAGTAAAGTTAAAGAAAGAAGAATGCTCTGATGCAATGGCTTCAGTGACGGTGATGAATGAACAGGCCTATATGTACTATAAAGCATGCTACCATTACGTAACAAAAGTAATAGCATACTCGATACATAAATTACATATACTAGACATTCTCATCACTTTCCAATAAAAAATTAGCAACTTTAACATTCATTGTACCTGTTAATTTACATTTTTCACATCACACTTGGAGAAATAAATGAATAGAATCAATTATATTATTAATTATTCACTTCAGTACATAACATTCTCCATACATCGTATCCAAATTCAGTTCACTACAGACACGTGCAGCATTCATGACCAGTATAATGACACTCAATTCCTACTTGCAAAAAGTACTAAATTCACTGAATATACACACATCAAAATAAAGTATAATATTTTCATGAGCATTAAACCTCTTCGTTACCGAATGACATTCAATTCACAATGTAAGTAACATACAGATCAGTTGCTAATCATTTGCTCACGTTAACCATGTGCTCTCTCGTGTAACATTCTAAACACAGAACACAGAATCATAACACGGAAATTACGAGCAAACCTTCTAAATCATCAATGTTAAACTCAATAACATTCATATTTAATGATGGTATGTGATGTGCCTTTTGTTTTACAGTTACCTGAAAAGAAGTATATAAAGTTAAAGGTGCCATAGGTGATTTTCTTCAGAAACAATTTTTGTTATGCTGGTTGAAAGTCTCCTCATATCCTGATAGCAATCACTATGCTAAGTATTCTAAATGTATTTTTATAAATATATATAATCTGTGGAAGGCGTAGGACCATAAAATGTTCGTTTAATCATTGCAGACAAAAAGCAACAGCCTAACTTTCCTTCTGAACCGACAACAAGTGGCACTGGAAAAGTCTCGACCAAAAGAAAGACAGGCTGGAGACAACTGCAGGAGTCAAAGGGTCTGAAAGATGCAGTATTTGCAGTATTTCCTCTGGGCAGGTAGGTACATGGTATGATTCGATTTTGATGTGTTTTGATGGTAACGTATTATGTTGCTTATGCAGTTTGTGTACCTTGACTAATTAGCTCAATGACAGCAACACCCAGCATCTAATTGGGAACTATTTTTATGTTTTCAAAGTTACAAGCAAACTACAACATCCACATTTTGCCTTACGAATCCACATTCATGGATTCGTAAGGCCACCACCACCAGATGTTTCGACCATTGTTTCTGAGTCTTGCTACAAACAATGAGTAAAATGTTGTGTTTCATCCTTCAATGAAAATACCTTCAGCGTCCCTGCGGGTATTGTGCATGCCGTCCTTAGCACAAAAGATAGTTTTGTGTTGTTCCTTAGCTTGATATTCTGACAATGTTTACATTGTATTTTTGCTGAAATATTATCACCTTTCTGGTTATAAAGACAGTGATGTTGTTTATTTTGTGCTCAAATCTGTCACGTTAGAAGTGTCCAATATATCCATTTGCTGCATCTAATTCCGTTTTTAAAAAGTTGTTTACATTCGTTTTTGTAGTACTGATACTCACTGTACTGTAAATTTTTCTTACCGGTGAATGACACATGATGTAATCCAATAACATCTCTGGTCATCTCACTTCTGGTCTGTGCACATTCATGTGTTTGAGGAGGTGCGTGTTACAGTTTAGCTGTGTAGGAACACACACCACGAGGAATATAAGTTCAAGAGTCAGACTTTACTAGGCAATCCAATGGAACATACAGGAACAAAGGTTACACACACTAACAACGTAAGATAACGGACAACAATGGTGAGGAAGGTGACTGTTTATAAAGGGAGTCCAGATGAGTGATAATGATGAGTGACTTCAGGTGCGGGTGATGATGACGTGCAGGTGCAGGACAGAAGGGATGCTGGGAAACGTAGTGCTGGAACTGGTGACTGTGACAGTACTTCCCCCCTCCGGCAAGGCACGTCCTCGCGCTGAAGAGGAATATCCAAAGGGGAGGGCCGGAGGGGGTTCAGGAGGAGGGCGGTGAAGCTGGAGGATGAGCCGGATGGAGGCCCAGTCCCCAACCAGGATGATGGAAATCGGCGGCGACGCTGGAGGGAGGAGCCATGGTGGTGATGGTCTCAGTGCTACCTTGGAGACGAACGAAGGCGGCCGCGGCGATGGAAGAGGAACCCACGGCGCAGATGGAAGGCAGATGGAGCGGTTCGATGCCGACGACCCAGGCGACCGCGACGGAGCCACAGCGACGACCATCCGAGGAGGATGCAGGGATCCTGAGGGCTGAGGTGTAGCTGGAGCGACCGAGGGCGGCGGCGGAGCCTGAGGGAGGGCGGAGCTAGCTGGAGCAGTAGGGGTGGAGGGCCGGAGAGCAACGGACGGCCCGTAGGTCCGTTGCGTAGGCGGTGTGACGTCCAACCCAGGTGAAGTCGATGGTCCAAGGCAGCTCCGCGAAGTCGATGGCTCGAAGGTCCCAGCAGACGACGAGGGAGGAAGGAGCGTAGGTGAAGGAGTCAGGGCGACGGGTTGAGGAGGAGAGACGAGAACAGATGCTGGAGGCGGAGCCACGGGATCCTTACGCCCCGGAGGAGATGGCTCACAGTAGTCCCGCGAAGTAACCACGTCACTGAGAGGAAGTGATGGTGGTGTAGCGGGACTGATGGGTGACAGCTCGGGCAGAACAGCAGACTTGGTTGGGGTCAGGGAAGAAGGCAGAGATGCAGATTCTGTATATAATTCCAGGAGAGGATGTGGGAGAGACAGGCTGGTAGGAACTGATGAGTCCAGTATAGAGTCTTCAAACAGCTGAGGGGTAGTATTGTTGTCAGTGGACTCACTCTCAGTGACGGGCGGGTGGGCGGGACTTCTGTCCTGCTCGTCGTCCTCGACACCAACTCCCTTGACGCTGGAAGGGACCCCCGACTCAAACTTCTCCTCTGTTGGAAATACCTCAGGCTCCGGGGTGATGTCAGGCTCGGTTGCTCCTCCTGGCGTGGGCTCTGACGTCACGGCGGGGTCGTCGTTTCCATCGGCGGTGGGTCTCTGGTTGGGAACTGGGTTCGGAGGGGTTCCAGATCGGGGCTGCTTGAACTCCACGCATTTCAGCATGGCCTCCCTCCAGTTCAAGCCGGTGGTATCTGGAAGCTCGCAAGGTCCATTGTAGCTCGCCCCGATCCAGTACATCTTACTTAATTCCTCATCCTCCAGCTGGCTGTTGACGGCGAAAAGAAGAAATCGTGAGGAATACACAAAAAAGTCATGGCTCTCCTGAGCCAAGGCGATGAATTTGGCCCATTCATCCATTTAGGGTGGTCCGTTATTCTGTTACAGTTTAGCTGTGTAGGAACACACACCACGAGGAATATAAGTTCAAGAGTCAGACTTTACTAGGCAATCCAATGGAACATACAGGAACAAAGGTTACACACACTAACAACGTAAGATAACGGACAACAAAGGTGAGGAAGGTGACTGTTTATAAAGGGAGTCTAGATGAGTGATAATGATGAGTGACTTCAGGTGCGGGTGATGATGACGTGCAGGTGCAGGACAGAAGGGATGCTGGGAAACGTAGTGCTGGAACTGGTGACTGTGACAGTGCAGCTTTGGACAGTGATTTGCAGGAAGGGGATGTACGCTTTCAGTGCTAGCAGGCTAAAGTTAGCATGTTCCCAGAACACCTACTGCACCTTTAAAGAAAGAAGAACGCTGATGCGATGGCTTCCATGACGGTGAGAGCACCCCGTAACGAAGCATACAATGACGTTAGCACGCAGGTCCGCAAAATGAAACAACTAATTTTTTGTCTAGTTTTTGTCACACAAAGCACCAATAAGAAGTTAAACAACATTTAAGCACCATTAGAAAACATTTAACTATTTTATATTTTAAATAGTAATAGTATAAAAAAGGGGAATTGTACAAACATAAACAATATATCGCACTTAAACAATATATCGCACTTACATTTATATAGCGCTTTTCTTGGCACTCAAAGCACTTTACATATGTGTAACCAGTAGTGGCTTCTGGCCGTAAATTTAGGTAGGACACACTTTTGGCAGAATTCTAATGTCCTTGCGTTATTCAGCCTGAGGGCGGTGCTCTAATGATGATTGACAGACTTTAGTACACACAAACGCAAAGAATGCCATCTAAGAATTGCCTTAATGCAGTATTTATTGCCTCTGAATGTTGTTTAAACACAACAGAACTATATGTATATAAAGGCTATTCACATGAGCACATTTAAACTAAAGGATTTGTACTTTCATTGAAATATTTGTTTATAAAAACGTAATAATAAAACGTTTCTCAGGTCAGTTGGAGGAGCGTACATGGTACAAACAGTGCAGCCGCAGGCGCCACTGCGGCCATGTATTTAACCAAATATAGCTGCACCACCAGAAAAAAGAGGAGGAGGGAGGTTGGGATGCCCTCGGGCCGGATGAAGATGATTGACGGGCCGGATTTGGCCCGCGGGCCGACCAGTTGAATAGCCCTGCTGTACACATTTACAATTTATTATTAATTCATGTATATAGAAGTGTTTGGATGAATATTTTGGTGGGGCTGCCCTTACAGACAAGCCTTGGCTGTGTTTAACCCCTCCAGTCTTACTCACCCTGCTCCGAGCGGGACTCGAACCGGCATGGGAGGCGGGCGCGATAACAAAGATGCTAAAAACTGCAGTCTCTAGCGTTCCTTTTGAAATCAGGGGAGTGAGGTTCACCTGCACTGCTCTCACTAGCTGGCCTCTGTTACATTCACCCCCCTAAACCTCACTCCAATCCGGGTCACGGCACCAATGTAATCCCTCTGGTCCTACTCACCCTGCTCTGAGTGGAACTCGAACCAGTGTCTCCAGCATGGGAGGCATGCTCACTAACAAGGATGCTAAAGACTGCAGTCTCTAGCATCAGTCGCTAGTGTGCCTCTTGAGATCAGGGGAGTGAGGTTTACCAGCACAGCTTTCACTAGCTGCCCTCCATGACATTCACCCCCCTAAACCTCACTCCAATCTGGGTCACGGCACCAATGTAACCCCTCTGGTCCTACTCTCCCTGCTCTGAGTGGAACTCGAACCGGTGTCTCCAGTATGGGAGGCATGCTCACTAACAAGGATTCTAAAAACCGCAGTATCTAGCATCAGTCGCTAGTGTGCCTCTTGAGATCAGGGGAGTGAGGTTTATCCGCACAGCTCTCACTAGCTGCCCTCCATAACATTCACCCCCCTAAATCTCACTCCAATCCGGGTCGCAGCACCAATCTAACCTTGCTGGCCTCCGTTACATCTGGAAAGGGGAATCTCCTTAGCCACCACCAATGTGCTGCATCGATGCATTTATGGACTCATGGTTGATGCGGCGGCAGCCGTATTTCTCCAGTGCACCCACCATACAGCACTTATTGGTGGAGAGGAGATGAGGCCAGTCAGTATAAGGATGATTAGGAGGCCATGATAATGGACTAAGGCCAATAGGCAAGTTTGGCCAGGATGCTGGGGTTACATTCCTACTCTTTCTGAAAGACATCCTGGGAAATTTTTTTGACCACAGAGAGTCAGGACCTTAACTTTCACCTGAAGGATGGCACTTTTTTTTTTTTTTTTTTGACAGTATTGTGTCCTCATCACTATACTGAGGTGCTAGGACCCACACAGACCACAGGGTGAGCACCTTCTGCTGGCCTCACCAGCACCTCTTCTAGCAGCAACCTAGTTTTTCCATATTCTTGATGCATGAGTTCTCAAACAGGAACACTGTAGTGCTTAATGCTTCATTTACCGTCACTTCGTGTTAAATTATTTTCAACGTGGATTAAATGGGAAAAAGGACACAAGATTAGGGGGGACAATTTACTACCTTCCAAACTTTTAGACAACTTGTTCTTCTATAGCGGATCACCCAGAACAGAACGTTCCGTTCCATAACACAGGACTACACAAACAAAGCCTTTTGTGCAGAATCAATGTATTTTTGGTGTTAATGAAGGCCTTGAAAATGAAAGGACCCTGAATCATTGGTTAGGCGTATGTTTTACCCACCAGTGAGTAAATGGTAATGAGTGGAGAGGTAATCCATAAACCTGGCACGAATGCAGACTGTCTGGATCGCAAAGGAAGATTTGATGTCTGGCTGGAAGCAAAGGGGAGACATTGTTCTCATTCAGGTGTCGGTGCCAGCTCATTACTATAGCACGCTAGTTCTTGGGTTCACCGGTTGAATGAGAGGTAGAGGATCATCTTGATTTCTGAGAGATTAAAGCAACCGATCAATGATTTCTTGGAAATCAGGGGGGTTGGGGGGATAGACCTCTGTCGCATGCATGCTGCTAAAAAAATTAAGGGAAAAGTCAAATGTTTCGTAAGTGTTCAGATCATATTTCATCAGCGGCGGTCATTTTTCTGAGCTGTTTCTTATTATTATGTAAGGTTATGGTCTTTCTTTGTTTTGGTACAGTGCACTTCTCCCCCTGCCAAAACGGTTTTGTAAGTTATGCAAAGTTATGTAAGGCCTGTAACAGTTGATCGTATCCTGTTGAAGTGTCTCCCTTGGGTTCATATAGTAGCTAACGTTGCTTGTGCATAGGCTTTCTGCTCTATCCACTAAGACTTGACACTTGGAAGTACCACATATGCACAAAATCAATGAAGCATCAACATTAACATTCTTGTGGGATAAAAGCAGTTTTATTGGTTGCAATTGGGGTTTATGATGTTGTTATGTAACAAATGCTGTGATTTATGTGATGCTAAAAAACATGTGGTATGTTTTTATCCACCGCATCATCTCTCATCCGCTTATTTGAAATTGAATGTGCTATTTTATAAATTCTCTATAAATCTTTCTTTGCTATTGTGGTAAGAAATAAGCCTGAGGTTTCTGACATGGATTACATGTCCTCCTAAACATGGCTTGACGCAGATGAACATGTAATTCTATGGACTCTTGATAACAAACTCGACTAGCAAACAATGTCAGCTCCACCCACTCAACACATTTCCGTGCTCCAGGCAAGCGGCGTGGGAGTATTTTACCCGTTCATTCAATACATTTTGTGTGGACTGTCACTAAGTGTCCAGCTCCAAAACAGACAGTAACTGTTGGTGTGGTGAGACATTATGTTTGCTGAGTAAACAGTGTGCAGCAAACACTTCTGTTAAACTTAAATCTTTTCACAGAAGCTGTTGAATTCCTGTGAAATAGCCGTACATGGAAAGCTCAGATTATTTCGATTGCCCATTGAGGACTTGATAACAAGTCTAGAATGAATGGTGCAATGCTGTTGGAAATGCATACTCACTATTGTATACTACATACTCACTAGCATTGTGGCGATGAGTTTTGCAGGGCAAGCATCACTATTATTATTGCTCATATGTAGGGTGGTTAAAGTATTAAGCTTCACTGTATAACTCATGCTGCACTATTCGTGCTATGAATGACACCTCATATCAACACAGCTTGTTGAGGAGAGGTGTGCTGTTACTTTTCTAAAGTATCAGACATTTTTTTGCATGACAGCTGATAAGGTGAAAAAAAACATAGACTTACACTGAAGAAGGCAACACCCTAGAAAGCACCCAGCACCCCTAGTTATCGCATAGCAACATGCTGTAAACAATACAAAAATAAATAAGTATTACTAAATATGAGATTGAATGATATATAAATCACTCATTTTTATAACACTGTCCAACAAAGCCATTCTGCTGGCTGAGGCAACTTTTTTATGGGTACTTTATTCAGTGACTGAAAATAAATGATAGAAACCATGAAAATATGTTTTTTTGTTTGTTTGTTTGTTTTTAAATCACATTGTATTACCAAAGCTAAAAAATGTCAAATTAAACATTTCCTTTTCTTTGTGTTCAGTTAACCTTTGGCTGTCAAGATAACACTTTAGCCAATAGCCTACTAATAAAAAATGTGTTGATATACAGTAAACATAGTATATAAATAAAATAAATAAACAGTATACATGTTATTTTAATAATAAAGATTTGTTTTCTTGCTGATAGTATATGGTAAATGCTGTTCCATATGCCTTTAACCATTCAACCTTTTTTAACCATAGATATAAAAATAAATATAGAAAATGGCTTTTCTTTCAAAATATGGATGCATTTACAGATTTAGAATTATGTAAAATATGTAATTATTTTAAAACCTCTTCCTGTTTCAGGAATCTCTCAGGGCTGGAAAGTGTCTAAAAATTCAGTTGTGCATGGGCACGTTGTGCCTACTGTTTGTTTTTGTTTTAGCTATGACTCAAAGACCACAAAATAAAAACATTGTGTCACTAAATGTTCTATGCCCCCTAACCCAAATCAGAAAGCCATTTATTTCCCCTGTTTATAGATACATCATTGTACACCATTTTTGGACTCAATAAATAAATATCCCATGAAAAACACGGTACATCCAGGAATCCTGCATTTTGAGAAATCGACCTCTGAGGTGATGGGGTTCAAATTGTTGTGGAGAAAGGAGATTCATTTTCTCAACCGTTTTGCAGCCTTAGGAGAGTCATTGTTTTTTTTAACTGGATTTCCTCACAGTCCTGCAGTCCAGTCTAAATAGCTCATGATGCAGTGCAAAGATCTGCAGATTGCAATGGCTCAAACTGTGTCTATATGTACACTGTTCAAAAGTTTGAGGTCAGTTTTTGAATGGTTTCTTTTATGCCTGCCAAGACTCCATTTATTTGATCAAAAACACAATAAAAATGGTAATATTGAGAAATATTAGAATTTTGTATTCCTTGTGATGGCAAAGCTGAATTTTCAGCATCATTACTCCAGTCTTCAGTGTCACATGATCCTTCAGAAATCATTCTAACATGCTGATTTGCTGCTCAAGAAACATTTATTATTATCGATGTTGAAAACAGTTGCGCTGCTTAATATTTTCATGGAATTTTTTTAATTCATTACTGTCATTTTGATCAATTGAATGCATCTTTGCAGAACAAAAAAAGTATTATTTTTGTCAAAAAAAAAAAAAAAAAGAAAAAAGTTTTTGGACCCCAAAGTTTTAAATGATATGATATGATATGATATTTAAATATGAATGTGTGGGATTTTTTTCATGTTTTGAGAGGTTGTAGTTGGAAGCATATCGTTAATCTGGAAAAAAAAAAAAACTGTCATCTGTCAACTGACATTTGATCATCTAATTGAAACATGCTGAGTGGAAGATAAATGGATGTATATCATGATTCATAAATCACCAATTAGACAAAATGTCCATCTTGTACCTGCCATTCCACATTACCAATTTGTGCATATGAATTGCATATGGCTAGAGCTTGAATTTGAATGCTGGACCTACAGTAACATGTTTAACAATAGAGCAGTGGTCCAAAAACCATTATTCTCAAGCAACACTCTGTGTTGGTGGTTATTTGTGTGTTACTGGATTTGTAATGGACAAAGTTGACATGCATATACATCAGTTATCATAGCAAGGCTATATGTTTCATTGTTTATGGTTATGCGGTGACCAGACAGTGTTTATTCTCAGTGGAAAGAACGTCCAGATGTTTTTTTTTTTTTTTGGATAGAAAGACACTATTCCACCCCCAGCTGTCTCTCAACCCTGTGCATTCTACCCCCCTCAAAGGCAGCCAAAAATACAGGAAACAGTTCAAACTGTTTATATATGAGACTTTGCAAACCTTACTCAAAGACGGCTGGGTTCCTGGGATTTTCCACTTTCCATTTCTGTTCTTTCAGACCTTTACAAAAGCCTATATTTCTCTGCATGAGTTTGGGTTTGGTGTTTCCTTTCAGTGAATATGGCTTGTGGGTATGGATATTTTTAACTCAAGCACAAATTAGACTAGTTCAGTTATGGCTATTTCACCCAAAAATGAAAATTCTGTCACACTTTAAAACCTATATGACTTTCTTTCTTTTGTATATCACAAAAGGAGATGTTTGACAGAATGTTTATGCTGCTTTTCCCCATGCAATTAAAAAGATGACCAGGGCTGCCAAGCTCCAAAAATAACAAATATAATCATAAATGTAACATAACCCTGGTCCAAATAAGCCATGCACTCTATTTCAACTCTTCTGAACCTATATGATAGCATAAGGAACAGGATGAAATTTAAGTAATTTGCTGAAAATCTAACTTTTGCCGTAACTCTCAAAACTCATTTGTGCAATTTGAATATGCACATATTCGTATCTGGAGAGTTATGGTTGGTGTCACAGTCACGTCTGTCCCGAACTCCATTTCCCAGCATCCTCCTGTTCCGCACACCTGTCTGCACTTCCTTCATCAGTCTTCCCGCCATCTCCCCGGATTCCCTGCACCTGTTGTCCCTCGTCAGCGCTCCCTTTAAGTTGGACACTTTCCCTGCACTCCTTGTCAGTTCTATTGTTACTCTAAACGTGTATGGTTGTGTTTCCTGCTCCTTGGTTTATTAAACACCCTTCTTATTGTGGATTTCCGTATTCGCCTCGTCTCTACTACACCAGCACGTAACAGAAGAACTGACCTAAACCGCTGGAATTCTACAAAAAGAATGGGATTATTTCTCATGTCCGAGGTTTCTGCTCCTCCCGTGCCTCCCACGCCGGTTTCTGCCGAGGACCGCCTCATTGGGCTCCTGCAGGACGAACGTTCACTGGAGAGGTATGTGGAGGAGTTTGTTGAGTTGACTAATGTGACGAATTGGTCAGATGCTTGTTTAAACACCCTTTTTCTGGAGGGGCTGGACGAGAGCACGATCCGTTTTGATGAACCTGCCGATCATTTATCCTTAGAAGAAACCATTAATTTGATTTTGTATTTAAATGGTTCTAAGTTTGTTATCGAAGAGGTTCCGGATAGTGTGTGCAATTCTCGTCCAATTCCCCCAGAAACACGGGCGGCCTGGCCAGTTCGTCCATCTCCATCTTCCTCCGCATGCCCCTCCAGTGAGCTTTTCCCCTGTGTCCTGCCGGACCCACAACCCTCTGCTGGGTCCAAACGGCCAAAGAGAAGGAGGAGGAAGACCAAGCCGGCCGAGTTCCCTGAGTTGTCTGTCTCCGAGCAGTCCAAGTTTCCTGAGTTTTCTGCCTCCGTGCAACCCAAATTCCCTGAGTTTCCTGCCGGTGAGCCCGCTCCAGTTCCAGTGGGGCTTTTGGTTGAATTTGAGGGGATGAACTGGACCCCGTTTCCAGGCCCCGCTCCAGCAGCTCCAGCCCGTCACGAGCCCGCTCCAGCAGCTCCAGCCCGTCACGAGCCCGCTCCAGCAGCTCCAGCCCGTCACGAGCCCGCTCCAGCAGCTCCAGCCCGTCACGAGCCCGCTCCAGCAGCTCCAGCCCGTCACGAGCCCGCTCCAGCAGCCCATGAGCCCTTCGAGCCCCTGAGTCTCCCAAAGAATTTTTTTTGGGGGGGAAGGGTATCCGTGGGTGGGAAAGATGGGGGTGGGCTCGGAGACCTGCCATGGCCAACCACGGCCTCTGACCCGCCGTGGCCGTCCCTGGCTCCTGACCCGCCGTGGCCGTCCCTGGCTCCTGGCCCGCCGTGGCCGTCCCTGGCTCCTGGCCCGCCGTGGCCGTCCCTGGCTCCTGGCCCGCCGTGGCCGTCCCTGGCTCCTGGCCCGCCGTGGCCGTCCCTGGCTCCTGGCCCGCCGTGGCCGTCCCTGGCTCCTGGCCCGCCGTGGCCGTCCCTGGCTCCTGGCCCGCCGTGGCCGTCCCTGGCTCCTGGCCCGCCGTGGCCGTCCCTGGCTCCTGGCCCGCCGTGGCCGTCCCTGGCTCCTGGCCCGCCGTGGCCGTCCCTGGCTCCTGGCCCGCCGTGGCCGTCCCTGGCTCCTGGCCCGCCGTGGCCGTCCCTGGCTCCTGGCCCGCCGTGGCCGTCCCTGGCTCCTGGCCCGCCGTGGCCGTCCCTGGCTCCTGGCCCGCCGTGGCCGTCCCTGGCTCCTGACCCGCCGTGGCCGTCCCTGGCTCCTGACCCGCCGTGGCCGTCCCTGGCTCCTGACCCGCCGTGGCCGTCCCTGGCTCCTGACCCGCCGTGGCCGTCCCTGGCTCCTGACCCGCCGTGGCCGTCCCTGGCTCCTGACCCGCCGTAGCTGCCGGGGAGGGGGAGGTAATGTCACAGTCACGTCTGTCCCGAACTCCATTTCCCAGCATCCTCCTGTTCTGCACACCTGTCTGCACTTCCTTCATCAGTCTTCCCACCATCTCCCCGGATTCCCTGCACCTGTTGTCCCTCGTCAGCACTCCCTTTAAGTTGGACACTTTCCCTGCACTCCTTGTCAGTTCTATTGTTACTCTAAACATGTATGGTTGTGTTTCCTGCTCCTTGGTTTATTAAACACCCTTCTTATTGTGGATTTCCGTATTCGCCTCGTCTCTACTACACCAGCACGTAACAGTTGGTTACAAGACACATAAGGACCAATGACGATTGGCATCTTTGACAACAATCCTATGGTGAAATGTTATGCCATTTCTGAATGTGCAAAAGCACACAGATCAAAATGGATCTTTTATTTTACATTCTTTTTGGTTTTTCAAACTCCATTCAAACTCCATTTTAGTACAAATTAGTACGTTTTGCGTGATCAGTTTACACATTGATTAAATTCAAATTACAGTCTCATGAAGGACTAAATTACCTCACATTTGATGTTTTTCAGTCCCACGTTTACATTAATGAATCGTTTCAGTATGCTACCAGCAAAACATCTGCAGCAACATTGCTGCACCTGCCAAACTTGCCACTGAAATTAATCACTTACATAAGATAGTGACTTGGATTTTAATCAGGAAACAAATAAAATGTCAGAAACAGATAGAAGGAAGTGGTAATTATTATCATCTGTCCCATGCAGCATTTCTCCCAGGTGCGTTAATGAGGTCCGGATAAGAAATGGGATATTGGACAGATCTCATACATCATTAGCAAGGGATTCACTATCATTAGTAAGAGATTATCTCTCATTTTATAAAAAGGCATTAAGACAAAAAGCTGTGATAACTTTACCTTTCTTTCATTTCTCTCTACATCCCAATCAGTCATTGTCTTGCTCACACGTACAGTATCACTTTGTCTTTTTTTTTCCACCTGGAGAGATTCCTTTTCCAATAAAGCTGTATGGAACGTGCTAGGCAAGTCTAAATTTTGGAGAATACCATGTTTCATGCTTTGTATATTTAAAGACATTTTGTATGAAATGTTTTCTGCAAAGCTTAAAGAAACCATTTTGTTTTTCTTCTAACCTTTTTGAATCTTGATCTATATATTTCTTTAATCTATGGGACTAGGTTTCATTCCTCAAAAAAGAAAAAGTACCATAAAAGTATCTCAGATGTATGAACTTTAACTCTT